>JAIOJX010000026.1:76100176-76767676 GCA_022376925.1 Tragulus kanchil
TTACCTAAGATTTAACAGAGAAAGTTTACTAATAATAATAGCAACTGAGGCAGAAAAATTGTTGGCATAGTAACTAAATGAGTCCAAATGAAGATACAGATATATAGATACAGGTATAGATATAGACGAGGAAATGGACAAAGATATGTGGCTTCATTTCATTTTGGGAAATTTGGTTTATTAACTATGAGCTTGTTAAGAGTAGATAAATACAATACTTTGAGAAAATATAGCTTTTACTTAGATAAACCAGTGATCATCTAACTTTAAATCTGCCTTTTAGATAAGAAGTTAGTTTAGGCAGAAGGACTTAGAGCCTTGCAATTATATCTATGGAATAATTATTATCCTGAATGGGAAACTCAAATGTGCTTCAAACCATTTCACAATTTTATCTAATAATCCAAAACTGTTTTCCTCTTATAGTATGTACATACTATTAAGTCACCTTCACATTTCATAAATAAAACAGCCATATTAATAATTATTCTCAATATTAAAACAGGAGTATAATTTCAATGTAAGAGGGAGTATGTTCTTTCTATATTGCAATCTACAAGTGTGACATTCATTTTTGTCACTGGGTTTTTGTTTTTTTGTTTTTGTTTCTCCTTACAGCTTCCTAACCAGTGTCTCTTATTCTCTTCCAATTGTGCTCATGGTTGCGTGGATTGTATTTATAGCTGCATTTGTCAAAAAGCTTGTTTATGAGAAAGACCTCCGACTTCATGAGGTATGTTGAGAACGTCTTACTACAACTAAGTTCTCCATAGATATAATTAATTACAATGATTTCCATCATACCAAGGCAAACTCAGAAAGCCTGACCCATACCTAGTGAATTAGATGGAAAAATATTTTATGAATCATTAAGACAGCTAGTATGACAATATTTTGTCTTTTTAAAAAGCAACATAAAAATTGTTTTATAAGTGCTTCTGAAAAACAAAATCTGAATAACTCTGAATAAAATCTGAGTACAGTTTACTATCTTAAAAGTAATATTTGCTCACAGACTTACCTAAGATTTAACAGAGAAAGTTTACTAATAATAATAGCAACTGAGGCAGAAAAATTGTTGGCATAGTAACTAAATGAGTCCAAATGAAGATACAGATATATAGATACAGGTATAGATATAGACGAGGAAATGGACAAAGATATGTGGCTTGATTTAGCTCTCAAGAAGCAAATTCTTTTTCTGCTATACCTTGTCTCCTTCAGTTCTCTCTCACTGACTTGTGATTTATAGAGACTAAAAATTTCATGTTCTGCTACTGATCAGGTTAATAATAGAATGATGAAAGTTACAGGATCTGGAATGCAAAGCATGATCTCTTCTGGTGCATATTCTTCATAATTATCCCCAAATCCAAAATATCTTACTTCTTTTTAGAATTTATGAAACACTGTGTGATTTTTATATTACATTGCAGTAGAAATTATTTTATCTGCTACTCCTATAATGAACGCATTCTTACACTCACTCATGAAGTAAAAAGATAGGGGAAATGTTTCAAAACTGGGGCACAATAATTATTGCAAGACCTGGTTGACAATCTGAAATAATGAGATTAGAGTAATCTGTTAGCCCTTGTACTTTTCAGACTTACTTTGCCAGTGCTTTTAGGCTACTGATTGTTTCTCCTTGCAGAGTACAAAATACTGCTTCATGTTTTTGTCAGCTCAACGTCAGACTTCTCGGGTTGTCCTAAAGTTCGAGCCTATATTCTTACCTTTTCTATTTGAATTCTGGGTGATCCTCAGC
Organism: Tragulus kanchil; assembly: GCA_022376925.1. Taxonomy (NCBI): domain Eukaryota; kingdom Metazoa; phylum Chordata; class Mammalia; order Artiodactyla; family Tragulidae; genus Tragulus; species Tragulus kanchil. Next base: position 76,101,945 of record JAIOJX010000026.1, read on the forward strand.
TGCATTTTTATATTTCATTTATAATTTGGTAAAAGTCTCATCAACTGATTTGAGCCCTATCGTTTTCAAAAACTGTGTAAAACGTTTTCTAAACCCCAATTTAGTAACTCAGATCTGTGCCCTGGACCATAACTTTGGTTGCAAGCTTGTACGTTATATTTCTCTGTCAGATTCCTGGTACTCAGAAATGAATCTTTACAAATTAAAGGAAAACTTTGAGGAAAAGGAAGACACTGAGTTCTTTTCTACAGCAAAAAAAAAAAAAAAAAGAAAATACCCTGCCTTAATATATTAGAAACACACAGTAAATTCTGTGTGTGTGTGTGTGTGTGTGTGTGTGTGTGTGTGTGTGGTATATGTGTCTGTTACATATATATAGTACATATATGTGTGTATGTAAAATACATGCATATTGCATTATTTTGGTTTGACAGTCATACTCTCTGAATGTATGGATGGATGTCACCAAAAATATGAAAGCACAATAGTTTTTCTCAATAAAAGACATGAAAGATATTTTTAATGGTGAACCAATTTTCTTCATTTTGTAGACATCAACTTTCAAAATTTAACCAGCTTGTCTTGGGGGTCAAAGTTAAATAGTGGAAGATTATTGAACTTGGAATCCAAACATCAGGCTTCAAGTCTTTCCGTTCATATTCACTTGGGCCCAATCCCTAAACTTTTTGAGTCTTATCACCGAGACTTCATTCAGCATTACATTTCCAGAAGGTACTTTCTCACTGCCAGAACAGAAGAGGCATTTGATTACTCACTTTTTATCAATTCGAAGATAGTGATTTTTTTCTTCGCATTTTAAAGCTTCTGAAATTGAGATGTTTTTGATAGAATGTCATAATTTATTTAACAGTGATTTTTCTTTCTTGGTGGCAGGTAAAGTAATGATACCTCTTAAAATTAGCAGTATCCTGACTTTAAAGGAATACAATTTATTTGTGAGACAAAATTTGGAGGCAGAGTATTCTGAATGTCCTTGCTCAGGCTCCCTCCACAGCTGACAGTTCTAAACTAACCTCCTCCTTTTTAGAAATGAAAAAAACTGAGCCCAGAAAGTGAGAGACGACTTGCTAAAAGTTGTGAACTGATTAACGGTGGATCTGAACTGGCTTATTTTTTAACTACAAGAGACTGTGTGTGTGTGTGTGTGTGTGTGTGTGTGTGTGTGTGTTCATCTCAGTGTTGTAGTTAGGGTAATTTTTAGTTATAAATAGTTATAAGATATTCCACTTTTTGAACTTTACTATGCTAAACTTTTTGTTTTAATTAAGAGCTTATTTATTTTATTCTATTTATTTTTTACTGAGATAAAATTGATATATTACATTGTGTAAGTTTAGCATGTACATGGTGTTGATTTTTTTTTTAATTATGTATTTATTTGGCTGTGTTGGGTCTTCATTGTGGCATGTGGGATCTAGTTCCCTGACCAGGGATCAAACCCAGGCCCCTGCATTGGGAACACAGAGTCTTAACCACTGGTCCACCAGGGAAGTCCCCATGGTATTAATTTGATACACTTATGTTTTTCAGTATGATCACCTCCCTAAAATTATCTTATACCTCTATCCATATCATGTAGTTATCTGTTCTTTTTTGTGGTGAGAACAATCAAGATATATTAATGGTTACATAGCAGTTTTGGAGTTCGTAGTACTCCAAAAGTGTAATGATTTCTGACTGATCCTTTTCCATGTCATAGCTGTCTTCCCTCTTGCAATTTTGTTTTAGCAGCATAGACTGCTTAGGGCTTTTGAAGATAATCGTCGATCATCTCTTAGGTTACCAGTGACTTAAGATCGGTTCTTGATATTTTCATCTTAATATTCACTGAGGTCTAAAGCTGCACATTCTTTACTTCCTTCTCATTCCAGTAGGACTTTCCAGGTGGCCCTAGTGAGAATCTGTCTGATAATCCAGGAGATATAAAAGGCGCAGGTTCAATCCATGAGATGGGAGTATCCCTTGGAGAAGTGTGTAGCAACTCTCTCCAGTATTCTTGCCTGGAGAATCCCATGGCCAGAGGAGGCTGGAGGGCTCAGTCCATAGGATCTCAAAGAGGCAGACACAACTGAAGCAACTTAGCACAAATGCAAAGCATTCTAACTGAATTTTTAAAAATATATATAATAATAACAGAAAGACTCTTTTTCCTTCTGTAATTGTTTACACATTGAAGCAGAGAAACCAGGTCAGTTTCCTGAAACCTTGAAACCTTCTATTTCAAGGAAGGCATTCATCCTTGACCTCATTATGGTATGACTGTAGTAAATTCCTTTTAACTTGTTAAAGAAGCTTAGCATGAATATTAATGCTCAATAAGTTTATTGATAAAACTAGTCCTACAGTTGAACTATTTCAAAATGCTTTTCAGTTGAGTTTTATTCTACATTCCTTGCTTTTTAAAATTAAGTATTGAAACTATATAAAGGCTGATTTTATATCACACAGTAGAGTTGTTTTTCACACTGTGTTCTTGGTTTTATGGTTATTTTCATCTATTTGGTCTAAAGTAAGTCATTTACAGGGATTTCATTGTTTATATTCAGTTTGAGACAAAATTTTGGAGTCCTCTCTCTCAATTCAGACAGCTAACCTAAAATATCTGTGGTCTGTAGAATGATTACCAAAAGTTATGTAAGAATTTCTACTTCTGTAGTAATTCACTTGAGGAAATTTTTTATGTCTCCTTTTTTTGTATACCAGTTTACTCTTTTTGATGTCTTATTAGTGTTCACTATTCATCTTACTGGTGAGAATTTGGAATATTGCAAGTAATGATCACAATATCCTTTATAAATTACTAAAAGCAATAACAGATATCTATAACAGAATATAAAACTTGAGGTAGAAAATGTTATTACTTATTAATCAGTGCTTGACATTCTTCTTGAATGAAGACATTGTTGTCAAGTAAATATGTATATATTTATTATTTCTTTCCTTGATAATATTTAATGTCAATCCTTGTGCATAAGCTTCTCTTTAATATGGTGACACATTTATCTTAAATCTTGCAGAATCTCTTTCTTCTCATTATTTTCTGCTGAGAACTGGAGCAGACTTTGACCACTGTGTAGAGGGATTTTTCTGAGCAACAGGTTATCAGATATTGATGAACTGCTCCAGCAGGTTATGGAGGCTTGAGACAAGTGACTCTTTGGTTACAAAGCTGACACTCACATCTGTCACTCTGAGGAGACACCTAACGACATCCAAGAGAGGATAGCCAGCTGTTCTCTGTGGTCCACCTTCCATTAGCGAGCTTGGTCTTGTTGATTACCACTAAGTTGGCAGTGAATCTGGATAATTTATGGATGGCTTAGATGCTCTTATTGCTTTTTCTCTTTATGAATAACAGCTGTTCTTCTCATGGCATAAAATCCTAAAGTTTAACACTGAAGTTTGATACTAGAATATTAAATAGTAAACTCTCTTGGAAGCACCTAACATGATCTGTTTTGACAAAAAGCAGTGATCAGTCTCCAACTTTTACTAACTCTTGGAAATAGGGATCTCACCTTGAGCCTTGAAAACTTACAAGTTACAGTGATAAACACCTTCACTCCTGCTCTGTGGGCTTGCTAAGTTATATTTTGACGAACCTATAAATGGAGAATTTTCTAGATACATAAATGTTTTGTATTGAAGCTGTCCACTGTCAGGGAAGGAAAACACATTTATGCACATGAAGTCAGCTTTATTTCATGTCTTTTATGGTGTCCTGGGTACTTCATATCCACTTTGTAAAATATAGTGACATGGCCTCCTATGACACACTGCTGTTGAGAGAGGTGTATTTTGCAGAGGCCACATGAAGTTAGTTGGTGAATATCAGTTTTGGGGTATAAGTTTTTTGATGTCTTATTAGTGTTCACTATTCATCTTACTGGTGAGAATTTGGAATATTGCAAGTAATGATCACAATATCCTTTATAAATTACTAAAAGCAATAACAGATATCTATAACAGAATATAAAACTTGAGGTAGAAAATGTTATTACTTATTAATCAGTGCTTGACATTCTTCTTGAATGAAGACATTGTTGTCAAGTAAATATGTATATATTTATTATTTCTTTCCTTGATAATATTTAATGTCAATCCTTGTGCATAAGCTTCTCTTTAATATGGTGACACATTTATCTTAAATCTTGCAGAATCTCTTTCTTCTCATTATTTTCTGCTGAGAACTGGAGCAGACTTTGACCACTGTGTAGAGGGATTTTTCTGAGCAACAGGTTATCAGATATTGATGAACTGCTCCAGCAGGTTATGGAGGCTTGAGACAAGTGACTCTTTGGTTACAAAGCTGACACTCACATCTGTCACTCTGAGGAGACACCTAACGACATCCAAGAGAGGATAGCCAGCTGTTCTCTGTGGTCCACCTTCCATTAGCGAGCTTGGTCTTGTTGATTACCACTAAGTTGGCAGTGAATCTGGATAATTTATGGATGGCTTAGATGCTCTTATTGCTTTTTCTCTTTATGAATAACAGCTGTTCTTCTCATGGCATAAAATCCTAAAGTTTAACACTGAAGTTTGATACTAGAATATTAAATAGTAAACTCTCTTGGAAGCACCTAACATGATCTGTTTTGACAAAAAGCAGTGATCAGTCTCCAACTTTTACTAACTCTTGGAAATAGGGATCTCACCTTGAGCCTTGAAAACTTACAAGTTACAGTGATAAACACCTTCACTCCTGCTCTGTGGGCTTGCTAAGTTATATTTTGACGAACCTATAAATGGAGAATTTTCTAGATACATAAATGTTTTGTATTGAAGCTGTCCACTGTCAGGGAAGGAAAACACATTTATGCACATGAAGTCAGCTTTATTTCATGTCTTTTATGGTGTCCTGGGTACTTCATATCCACTTTGTAAAATATAGTGACATGGCCTCCTATGACACACTGCTGTTGAGAGAGGTGTATTTTGCAGAGGCCACATGAAGTTAGTTGGTGAATATCAGTTTTGGGGTAGTTACATGGGTTCTATAACTCCCCATTTAATTATATTCAAATGGCATTAAACTCAGTAAAAACATCAAAATACAAATAACAGGAAAGGCACCCAAATATTGGTATCTCTGAAATGAAGTCATCAGACATGACATAGTAATTTCTCAAAATGAGTGGAGTGCAGGGAAATTGCAAAAATAAGATCTATGAGGTATTTTTCACACCAAAATGTAATTTTCTTTTCAGTGATAGTTACATAGCAGTTGGTGAAAACCTTCCATAATGAATCTCCACTCCATCCTGATTTGCTTTTGTTTTGAACCCCATGCCTGTTCCTGTAGAAACACAAGTAGAGTCTTTACTGCAGACTGCAGACTGGCAGAGTCTGCGAGGAAAGAAGCAGCAGGGAGAGAAGAGGGTGAGGAAAAGGGTAAAGTTATGAGGAGAAGTCACAGGATTTCCTTAGTGGTGATTAGCTTAAGACCCACAGCTTAGAATGTTGGCAGTCAAGTACCTGTTCCCATGGTAACAACCAGAGCCCCAGAATTATCAAAATGTGACAAGTTGCAAACGCAGAAAGTAAAATTCCCTATTTTGCTAGCAAAGAATTTGGCACATTCCCTACTTTTTTCCTAGGCAAGTTGAGTTTAAAAGGGGACAACATTGTACAGCCTTGATTTTTCAAAAAAAAAAAAAAATACTGGATTATAAACCTGTTAGTGGAGTATTTCTTTTGTTCTTTTTAAAATGGGATATTGGATTCATAAACGTACTTGTAAATTAGATTCATAAACGTAACTCGTAATCAAGAGTTGTTACAACTATAAACCAGGTAACAAGCTCAAGTCACCAAATTCAAGACATACAAGATCCTGGGGACTTCAGGTCATTCAGAATCCTTTTGAGTTAATGCACAAACACCTCATGCTGGTCTGTTTTTCTGCCTTGGTGGAATGCCTTGACCACTAAGGATACACTGAGGTATTAAGGAATATCAGCTGAGAGAGAGGTGTAGATTATCTGAGATACATGTATTCATTTTGAGTGCATGGACTTTTTTTGGAAAACAAAGGTGACAAGCATGACTCAGATTGTTGGTGATGTTAAGGATGGGGTGCCAAAAAGCAGAAAGTCCCCCTTTAACGTTTGCATGTTTTAAATTCTTTGGAATCTGGTCTACTTTATTTCTCACATGAATCTGAATACTGATTGTGTTGTTCATTATTGTTTAGTTAAAAACTTGCAAAGTCTTATTATCCCAGTCTATACATTGAATTGGAAATAAACCATGGGTTTTCACCATCTTGAAATATTCTTGCCTGAACAAATGTCAAATTCATGTTGTAAAATTCTGCAGGGGATACCATAAATTTTGATGATCTATTCCAAACTAGTTTAATATAGAGACATCACTTAGATACCAGTTTATAAAATGAACTTGTCAAAAAACAAAATAAAACAAGCCTCACCATCCAGATTATCAAAATGTGACAAGTATGCAGAACGGCAGATCAGAAGGCAGGAGAGAAGAGGGTGAGAAAGGGTAAAGTTATGAGGAGAAGTCACAGTATTTCCTTAGTGGTGATTAGCTTAAGACCCACAGCTTAGAATGTTGGCAGTCAAGTACCTGTTCCCATGGTAACAACCAGAGCCCCAGAATTATCAAAATGTGACAAGTTGCAAACAGAAAGTAAAATTCCCTATTTTGCTAGCAAAGAATTTGGCACATTCCTACTTTTCCTAGGCAAGTTGAGTTTAAAAGGGACAACATTGTACAGCCTTGATTTTTCAAAAAAAAAAATACTGGATTATAAACCTGTTAGTGGAGTATTTCTTTTGTTCTTTTAAAATGGGATATTGGATTCATAAACGTACTTGTAAATTAGATTCATAAACGTAACTCGTAATCAAGAGTTGTTACAACTATAAACCAGGTAACAAGCTCAAGTCACCAAATTCAAGACATACAAGATCCTGGGGACTTCAGGTCATTCAGAATCCTTTTGAGTTAATGCACAAACACCTCATGCTGGTCTGTTTTTCTGCCTTGGTGGAATGCCTTGACCACTAAGGATACACTGAGGTATTAAGGAATATCAGCTGAGAGAGAGGTGTAGATTATCTGAGATACATGTATTCATTTTGAGTGCATGGACTTTTTTTGGAAAACAAAGGTGACAAGCATGACTCAGATTGTTGGTGATGTTAAGGATGGGGTGCCAAAAAGCAGAAAGTCCCCCTTTAACGTTTGCATGTTTTAAATTCTTTGGAATCTGGTCTACTTTATTTCTCACATGAATCTGAATACTGATTGTGTTGTTCATTATTGTTTAGTTAAAAACTTGCAAAGTCTTATTATCCCAGTCTATACATTGAATTGGAAATAAACCATGGGTTTTCACCATCTTGAAATATTCTTGCCTGAACAAATGTCAAATTCATGTTGTAAAATTCTGCAGGGGATACCATAAATTTTGATGATCTATTCCAAACTAGTTTAATATAGAGACATCACTTAGATACCAGTTTATAAAATGAACTTGTCAAAAAACAAAATAAAACAAGCCTCACCATCCAAATCATTCATTACAATGAGGCACTCTGGGAGCTACAATCTAAAATGGACTTAAATAAATAGCCATATCTATGCCATATAGCAAGTGTGGACAAATACTAGGCTTAGATACATCATTAAAATGCGTAGTTTCACGTGTATGAAGAATCTCAAAGACGTTTTGGAATGGTACAGGAATAATTGTTATCTGAGAGTATATTTGCTTAAGAAGAAACTAACTCGTTTTCATTTCTACAGTACATGAAGATGATGGGCGTAAACTCCTGCAGCCACTTTTTCGCCTGGCTCATAGAGAGTGTTGGATTTTTACTGATTACCATTGTCATCCTCATCATTATACTCAAGTTTGGCAATATTCTTCCTAAAACAAATGGCTTAATTTTGTTCCTATATTTTTTGGACTATAGCTTCTCAGTTATCGCCATGAGCTATCTGATAAGTGTCTTCTTCAACAGCACCAACATTGCAGCTCTGATCGGAAGCCTCATCTATATCATTGCCTTTTTTCCATTTATTGTTCTGATCACAGTTGAGAATGAGTTAAGCTATGTAATAAAAGTATTCATGGTAAGTCAGCTGTCACAATTGAATGGCTCTGGGTGTGAGAAAAATAGACTTTGTGTCTGTTTAGGCCCTCTCTCTCTCTCTCTCTTTCTATATATATATATATATATATATATATATATATAGACACAGACACAAAGTCTGTTATATACATATATATATACAAGGTAGTGATTACAAAATGTGTATAACTGCCGTCATCACTGGCTACTATACAAGCATAATACCACGAAAAGAAATCTTTGCCCCCACTGTTTCTAGAATCATAATAGATGATGCTCTTAAGAGAGAGTATCTGAAGAAAGAACAGTTAAAATCTAATACATCACATTTTGAAGATCATCAATAATTCTGACTTATCTCTGGCCCAATTCCTTAAATATCTGAGAACCTCTGTTACTGACATTATTCTCATATACAAATAATTCTCATGGTTTTTATGGCATATACTATAACATAGAGGCATAAAGGCAAATGTGTTGATAGCATATAATCAGCTTTGAATTCTTTTCTGCTTTTCAATTCAAAGTGCCAAATTAATTTAAGAATTTTAATGAAAGCCTTAAGTTCACTGACTGAAATTTGGAAAGCAGAAGTAAAGCTTACCATTGACTGAGATTCATATTAAAACTTTATGGAAATAGAAAATGATAAATAATTTTCATTTGACATTGGGCACTTTGTGTTTAAACATTTAAAATTTTAATTTGTTGCATTGTAAGTACTCAGTTGATATTTTAGTATATTTTCATGCATAAAACTTCTAGTACTTGAAGTCTATTTATGAAGTAAGAACATCTGGCCCCTAATATTTCATTTGATGTTAATCTTACATTGCATTACTCTATAATTACCAATTTTGTAAATGCTGAGCAACAGTTAATAAGTTTAGATGTGTATTTTGAGTTTTTGACACATGTTTTCCAAGTTATAATTTTCCTACTTTTGTTTTCTGCTATTTCTTCTCCTCTTCTTCCAGAGGTGTAGTGTGGTAAGGGATCTGTGTTTTTAAATATGATTAGAGAGTTAGCGTCAGTTTTACCTGTATAAGTGCCCAAAGTTTGAAGTATGTTAAGATTCCCTGAGTGAAATATATGAACTCTTCAAGAACTGTCATTGCCGTTGGTTTTCTTCACAGAGCCTGCTGTCCCCGACAGCTTTCAGTTATGCAGGTCAGTACATCGCACGCTATGAGGAGCAGGGCATTGGTATGTTCACTTTCTTTACAGCCGGATTTTATCTTTCACATCTGCAAACCGTCTCACAGAAGAATAAATGTATGTGTTCACTTCTTAGGTCTTCAGTGGGAAAATATGTACAGTTCCCCAGTTCAGGATGACACCACTTCGTTTGGCTGGCTATGCTGTCTAATCCTAGCCGACTCTTTCATTTATTTCCTTATTGCTTGGTATGTCAGGAATGTTTTCCCAGGTATGAACATGCTTCCTACTCACACATGGTTTTCATGCTTGTCATCATTACAAAACTGCTAAAATGTATTTTCTAATATTTTATTTGTCAAATATCATCTCCAAAAATACTTCATTCCCAAAACTAACCAAAATGTTCCAGACTGAGATAATGTACTATTGAGTTTTTTCCTCTGATGTTCCTTTAAAAGATAGAGTAAATTAAGAAGCGTGGAGTCCATTTCTCTCCAAATGGGAGTATGAGATGTTGGAAAAGTCAAAATCAAGTCTCCTAATTCTAAGAAGAATTTATCAAATGCTAATGGAATGAGACTAATGGGGTTCCCCTTTGAGGTCTCAAGGGGTTAAAACTTGAACATGCTCAGAAGCTTTTCCATCAAGCCTTATTTATATTTGTACATTGTTGATGCTGTGAATGAATAGAAGACTGTTACTCTATCCCAGTTATATGAAATTTCTGTAAAAGAGAAATATGTGGAGACAAAGGAGATGAGTGATTGCCTCTGACTTAGTTTGAAAGTAGGGATTATTTGCAAAGAGCGTGAGATAACTTTTCAGAGTTACTTGAATTTTGGTATTGTTCTAGTTGCACAACTCTATTTACTAAAAATCATGATACTCTGCACTTAAAATGATAAATTTATAGTATATAACTATACCCAATGAAGCTGTTTAAAAAAGTAAGAAAAAAAGGGGGCTTTCTTTTTTTACTTTGCTTTGGAAACTGAGACCACTTTCATTTTATATAGTATCAAAAACTGAAAATACTTTCTGAATACTACATAGTAAATACTGTTATTTAGCTCCTGATGTGTAATGTTAACCATCAATTAAAAATTATTTTTCCTAATACATTTTTATTGTAGGTACATATGGTATGGCAGCTCCGTGGTATTTTCCATTCCTTCCTTCCTACTGGAAGGAGCGACTGGGATGTCGGAAGTGAATCATGAGAAAAGCAATGGCCTCATGTTTACTAATATCATGATGCAGTTATCCCTTTTAGGTCACTTTCTTTACAGCCGGATTTTATCTTTCACATCTGCAAACCGTCTCACAGAAGAATAAATGTATGTGTTCACTTCTTAGGTCTTCAGTGGGAAAATATGTACAGTTCCCCAGTTCAGGATGACACCACTTCGTTTGGCTGGCTATGCTGTCTAATCCTAGCCGACTCTTTCATTTATTTCCTTATTGCTTGGTATGTCAGGAATGTTTTCCCAGGTATGAACATGCTTCCTACTCACACATGGTTTTCATGCTTGTCATCATTACAAAACTGCTAAAATGTATTTTCTAATATTTTATTTGTCAAATATCATCTCCAAAAATACTTCATTCCCAAAACTAACCAAAATGTTCCAGACTGAGATAATGTACTATTGAGTTTTTTCCTCTGATGTTCCTTTAAAAGATAGAGTAAATTAAGAAGCGTGGAGTCCATTTCTCTCCAAATGGGAGTATGAGATGTTGGAAAAGTCAAAAATCAAGTCTCCTAATTCTAAGAAGAATTTATCAAATGCTAATGGAATGAGACTAATGGGGTTCCCCTTTGAGGTCTCAAGGGGTTAAAACTTGAACATGCTCAGAAGCTTTTCCATCAAGCCTTATTTATATTTGTACATTGTTGATGCTGTGAATGAATAGAAGACTGTTACTCTATCCCAGTTATATGAAATTTCTGTAAAAGAGAAATATGTGGAGACAAAGGAGATGAGTGATTGCCTCTGACTTAGTTTGAAAGTAGGGATTATTTGCAAAGAGCGTGAGATAACTTTTCAGAGTTACTTGAATTTTGGTATTGTTCTAGTTGCACAACTCTATTTACTAAAAATCATGATACTCTGCACTTAAAATGATAAATTTATAGTATATAACTATACCCAATGAAGCTGTTTAAAAAAGTAAGAAAAAAAGGGGGCTTTCTTTTTTTACTTTGCTTTGGAAACTGAGACCACTTTCATTTTATATAGTATCAAAAACTGAAAATACTTTCTGAATACTACATAGTAAATACTGTTATTTAGCTCCTGATGTGTAATGTTAACCATCAATTAAAAATTATTTTTCCTAATACATTTTTATTGTAGGTACATATGGTATGGCAGCTCCGTGGTATTTTCCATTCCTTCCTTCCTACTGGAAGGAGCGACTGGGATGTGCGGAAGTGAATCATGAGAAAAGCAATGGCCTCATGTTTACTAATATCATGATGCACAACACCAACCTATCTGCCAGTAAGACAAGTAGGTCAACAAAATGCATTATTGTGAGATAAGTGATGTAAAATTCACATGACTAGTGATTTTAATTATGTTTTTCTAAGTGGCAAAATTATCATCCTTTTAGTCATGGATGAATATGTCTGCACATATGTGTTTGGACTCTTAGGGAGGTGAAATTGTGGCTTTTTCGGGGCTCATTAGCTCAGTTGGTTAGCATATGGTGCTAATTAGGCCAGGATTGCAGATCCCTTTGTGGTCCAGTTAGATTCACACAGAGAAAAAATTTGTTCTTTGGCCCTAGTCTTCAACCCTCACTTCAGCCATCTGTCACTAGCCAAGTAACAAGTATGGATAATTTAGCATAACTCATCAACAACACTGAACAAACAATTTAAGGCTCATGACTTACTGACCTTGGGTGAGCAGTATCAGTTTCATAAAGTAAGGATGACCCATATAACTGGTCCTTTCATGATGCCTGAAGGAAATGTAGAGAGTAATTAATGAGCCAGTGCTGTAAACCACAGACCTGAGTAAGCCTTGTCTACCAAGTGTAGACATTTATTCCATAAGTAGGTATCATCTTGTTCCATTGGAGGACCAAGCCTTAAACTTTCATTTTGAATGTTTGAGATCTGATGAATAAAGGAGAATTTGGTATTATGATACTATTATGAGACTACTTTTTCTGACAGAGACAGTTAATCTAAACCTTAGAATGTGGTTCCAACATTCTCATTCATTTTTTAAACAAGTGAGAAGGCTGAAGACTACAATAGGCCCTTTATTTCTGGAATTAATTTTTACTTTGAGGCTTGTGAACTATAGTCTTCAATTTTTAATTAATGAGAAGTCTAAATCTAGCTGCACTTTCTTTCCTGTGAGCTTACAACTCTTTCCTTAATTTCTCTACAGGTCCTGAATGCAAGTTTTCCTCCAACATTGAGCCTGAACCAAAAGATCTCACAGTTGGAGTTGCTCTGCATGGGGTCACAAAGATCTACGGCTCAAAAATTGCTGTTGATAATCTTAATCTGAAGTTCTATGAAGGTCATATCACTTCATTGCTGGGGCCCAATGGAGCTGGGAAAACTACCACCATGTATGTTATTTTTCAACACTTAACATGTCATGGAAGCATATGACTTAATATTTCCTCAATTCTTTCATAAAAAATAGAGTTACTATAGTTCCCAGATGGATTAAGATACCTCAACTTGTTTACTGCAAAATGGAGCCTAAATCAGAAGTCCAATATGTGAGCTCAAAGTCCAGATCAGACCCACCAGATAGGTTTATCTTGGGCTGCCTAATATTGGCTCACTAGTACTCCTTAAAAATTTAAATTTCTGTGCCAATATTTAAAAATGAGAGAGTTTCCAAATAAAAATACACATTCCTGCCATCCCTTAGATAATAGGGAGATTTTGGCGACATTGGATCTGCAGGCTTAGGTAGAGATAATTGATTTGGACATTTTAATAACTGTTCTCAAAGGAGGCACCTGCTTTCTGGTTCATCCCTGGTCCCCACCAATCTTTACTGTGTCAGGCATTCGATCTGTTTCAGGCATTTTCCAGTATGTAATCTCATCAACAACACTGAACAAACAATTTAAGGCTCATGACTTACTGACCTTGGGTGAGCAGTATCAGTTTCATAAAGTAAGGATGACCCATATAACTGGTCCTTTCATGATGCCTGAAGGAAATGTAGAGAGTAATTAATGAGCCAGTGCTGTAAACCACAGACCTGAGTAAGCCTTGTCTACCAAGTGTAGACATTTATTCCATAAGTAGGTATCATCTTGTTCCATTGGAGGACCAAGCCTTAAACTTTCATTTTGAATGTTTGAGATCTGATGAATAAAGGAGAATTTGGTATTATGATACTATTATGAGACTACTTTTTCTGACAGAGACAGTTAATCTAAACCTTAGAATGTGGTTCCAACATTCTCATTCATTTTTTAAACAAGTGAGAAGGCTGAAGACTACAATAGGCCCTTTATTTCTGGAATTAATTTTTACTTTGAGGCTTGTGAACTATAGTCTTCAATTTTTAATTAATGAGAAGTCTAAATCTAGCTGCACTTTCTTTCCTGTGAGCTTACAACTCTTTCCTTAATTTCTCTACAGGTCCTGAATGCAAGTTTTCCTCCAACATTGAGCCTGAACCAAAAGATCTCACAGTTGGAGTTGCTCTGCATGGGGTCACAAAGATCTACGGCTCAAAAATTGCTGTTGATAATCTTAATCTGAAGTTCTATGAAGGTCATATCACTTCATTGCTGGGGCCCAATGGAGCTGGGAAAACTACCACCATGTATGTTATTTTTCAACACTTAACATGTCATGGAAGCATATGACTTAATATTTCCTCAATTCTTTCATAAAAAATAGAGTTACTATAGTTCCCAGATGGATTAAGATACCTCAACTTGTTTACTGCAAAATGGAGCCTAAATCAGAAGTCCAATATGTGAGCTCAAAGTCCAGATCAGACCCACCAGATAGGTTTATCTTGGGCTGCCTAATATTGGCTCACTAGTACTCCTTAAAAATTTAAATTTCTGTGCCAATATTTAAAAATGAGAGAGTTTCCAAATAAAAATACACATTCCTGCCATCCCTTAGATAATAGGGAGATTTTGGCGACATTGGATCTGCAGGCTTAGGTAGAGATAATTGATTTGGACATTTTAATAACTGTTCTCAAAGGAGGCACCTGCTTTCTGGTTCATCCCTGGTCCCCACCAATCTTTACTGTGTCAGGCATTCGATCTGTTTCATTTGTTTGCATTTTAATCCTGGCCTGTGTACCAGTTTGGATTCACAAACCTTGGGATAAATACACTTAGCCTTAACTGCTCTATGATAAGGAACCCTTGCCTTGATTCAGGAAGGAAAGAAAAGAATCACTAGCTATCAGATACAAATCAAATGTCCACAAGTGGTACATTGGCTGTTCTTTCTCTCTCTTCAGTTAACTAGCATTTTCTCATGTTCTAAAGGAGAAACAATTATAGTGTTTTTATTTTTATTTTTTTTTAAAGATTTATTTATTTATTTATTTTGGGCGGGGGTCGGGTTGGGGAGGGGGAGCGGGCGGGCCACTTCTGTTGGTCTTTCATTTCTCTGTTTTCATCCGTCTTTGTTCTTTGGCTCCTGCGGGCCTCCCATCGCGGTGGCGTCTGTTGTTGCAGAGCACCGGCTCTGGGCGCATGCGCTCCAGAGCTCCGGCTCGGTAATTGGACACATCGGTCCAGCCGCTCCGCGGCACGTGGGATCTTCCCAGGCCAGGGCTCGAACCGGCGCCCCTTGCACTGCAAGGCGGTGTCCTTATCCACTGGACCACCAGGGGAAGCCCCTATAGTGTTTTTAATTTTACATTCTCTTAACCTTTTTTTTGTGACTTACCACCAGCAGTCCACTAGGCTTCACCTGAGTCAACTCTAAGATGCTGCTGGTGCTCTAGCCCTTATTTGAGAAAAAGTGTCCGATGTCGGACAGTTTTTCATCATAGGCAAGCTCGGTGACTCCCAAAACAATTTTCAAAAAATAGAGTTACTATAGTTCCCAGATGGATTAAGATACCTCAACTTGTTTACTGCAAAATGGAGCCTAAATCAGAAGTCCAATATGTGAGCTCAAAGTCCAGATCAGACCCACCAGATAGGTTTATCTTGGGCTGCCTAATATTGGCTCACTAGTACTCCTTAAAAATTTAAATTTCTGTGCCAATATTTAAAAATGAGAGAGTTTCCAAATAAAAATACACATTCCTGCCATCCCTTAGATAATAGGGAGATTTTGGCGACATTGGATCTGCAGGCTTAGGTAGAGATAATTGATTTGGACATTTTAATAACTGTTCTCAAAGGAGGCACCTGCTTTCTGGTTCATCCCTGGTCCCCACCAATCTTTACTGTGTCAGGCATTCGATCTGTTTCATTTGTTTGCATTTTAATCCTGGCCTGTGTACCAGTTTGGATTCACAAACCTTGGGATAAATACACTTAGCCTTAACTGCTCTATGATAAGGAACCCTTGCCTTGATTCAGGAAGGAAAGAAAAGAATCACTAGCTATCAGATACAAATCAAATGTCCACAAGTGGTACATTGGCTGTTCTTTCTCTCTCTTCAGTTAACTAGCATTTTCTCATGTTCTAAAGGAGAAACAATTATAGTGTTTTTATTTTTATTTTTTTTTAAAGATTTATTTATTTATTTATTTTGGGCGGGGGTGGGGTTGGGGCGGGGGAGCGGGGGGGCCACTTCTGTTGGTCTTTCATTTCTCTGTTTTCATCCGTCTTTGTTCTTTGGCTCCTGCGGGCCTCCCATCGCGGTGGCGTCTGTTGTTGCAGAGCACCGGCTCTGGGCGCATGCGCTCCAGAGCTCCGGCTCGGTAATTGGACACATCGGTCCAGCCGCTCCGCGGCACGTGGGATCTTCCCAGGCCAGGGCTCGAACCGGCGCCCCTTGCACTGCAAGGCGGTGTCCTTATCCACTGGACCACCAGGGGAAGCCCCTATAGTGTTTTTAATTTTACATTCTCTTAACCTTTTTTTTGTGACTTACCACCAGCAGTCCACTAGGCTTCACCTGAGTCAACTCTAAGATGCTGCTGGTGCTCTAGCCCTTATTTGAGAAAAAGTGTCCGATGTCGGACATGCTATTTACTGTCATCATAGGCAAGCTCGGTGACTCCCAAAACATACACAAATTGATTTTTAGTCAATAAAAGGGGACAGAGGAAAGTTGTGAAATGAGTGAATATGTACCTGCTTTCATTTATATATATATGACCTGTTTAAATTTAAAGCTTGTTTTCTAGTGAGACTACAATGCTTAAAAACTAAGATTTCTGGTAGGCAATAGGAGAAAAAATAAAAATTTATGGAGAACGATTTTGAAGAAGACATAATTTTAGCTGAAAAAGTCCCTATTTTGGTTTTCTGAGTATAAAGAATATATAAAGAAATACGTTATTTGATTTTTTTTAATTTATTTATTTATTAATTTTTTTACATGTATGTTCCCAGATCATTCATATGCATATCCTTGGACCCTCCCCCCACCCAGTTCCCTCCCTCTCATCCCTCCAGACCATTGCTCCAAGTGGTTGTAGGTACTCCTATTCCCCTAGCACAATGACAATAATGTTATTTGATTTTAATGCATCTTTTTGGGAAGAATCACACATTGTATTGATTCTCTCATCCACAATAGTTATTTAAGATCTGTTATATATAAGATACTAGTTAGGTGCCAAGAGTGGTGAGAAAACAAGTCCTTTCCCCAATCTTATGGGTCTTATATTTTAGTGGAGAAGATAGATATTAAATAACTGCACAGTTTACTGACCAGCTGAAATATGATGAGGAGTTTTGTAGGCAAGAATAGTCTTGTCACGGGTAGAGTGAGGGACTAAAGATGACCAAAGTTCACGTAGGAAGCAGAAATTAGAAGTTTAATGGGCTTTGGGTACTACCTGATGCCAGGGATGCCTGGGAATTTTTCTGAAGGAGGAAGTGCATTTGCGACTAAAAGACACCCTTTCTTGGGGGGGGCCCCCTCCGGCTCGGTAATTGGACTTCCCCCACGTGGGATCTTCCCAGGCCAGGGCTCGAACCGGCGCCCCTTGCACTGCAAGGCGGTGTCCTTATCCACTGGACCACCAGGGGAAGCCCCTATAGTGTTTTTAATTTTACATTCTCTTAACCTTTTTTTTGTGACTTACCACCAGCAGTCCACTAGGCTTCACCTGAGTCAACTCTAAGATGCTGCTGGTGCTCTAGCCCTTATTTGAGAAAAAGTGTCCGATGTCGGACATGCTATTTACTGTCATCATAGGCAAGCTCGGTGACTCCCAAAACATACACAAATTGATTTTTAGTCAATAAAAGGGGACAGAGGAAAGTTGTGAAATGAGTGAATATGTACCTGCTTTCATTTATATATATATGACCTGTTTAAATTTAAAGCTTGTTTTCTAGTGAGACTACAATGCTTAAAAACTAAGATTTCTGGTAGGCAATAGGAGAAAAAATAAAAATTTATGGAGAACGATTTTGAAGAAGACATAATTTTAGCTAAAAAAGTCCCTATTTTGGTTTTCTGAGTATAAAGAATATATAAAGAAATACGTTATTTGATTTTTTTTAATTTATTTATTTATTAATTTTTTTACATGTATGTTCCCAGATCATTCATATGCATATCCTTGGACCCTCCCCCCACCCAGTTCCCTCCCTCTCATCCCTCCAGACCATTGCTCCAAGTGGTTGTAGGTACTCCTATTCCCCTAGCACAATGACAATAATGTTATTTGATTTTAATGCATCTTTTTGGGAAGAATCACACATTGTATTGATTCTCTCATCCACAATAGTTATTTAAGATCTGTTATATATAAGATACTAGTTAGGTGCCAAGAGTGGTGAGAAAACAAGTCCTTTCCCCAATCTTATGGGTCTTATATTTTAGTGGAGAAGATAGATATTAAATAACTGCACAGTTTACTGACCAGCTGAAATATGATGAGGAGTTTTGTAGGCAAGAATAGTCTTGTCACGGGGTAGAGTGAGGGACTAAAGATGACCAAAGTTCACGTAGGAAGCAGAAATTAGAAGTTTAATGGGCTTTGGGTACTACCTGATGCCAGGGATGCCTGGGAATTTTTCTGAAGGAGGAAGTGCATTTGCGACTAAAAGACACAACCCTTTCTGTCATTACCACCACCACCGTTATCATCATCATCACCATGTAGTACACCAAGTAGCACTCTAAATTCTTCAAAGCTTAAAAGTAATTTTAATTTAATTCAATTTTAAATTCATAACTTGACCTGCCCTGGGAAGATATACTGTATCTTTTTTTTTTTACTAACAACCGAGGTATATTTATGCCTAGAATGTAGCTCAGAGTTTTGGTTCACACCTAGTTTGTGGTTTCTTCAATTCCAGCTCCATGCTGACTGGGCTGTTTGGGGCCTCAGCAGGCACCATCTTTGTTTATGGAAAAGACATCAAAACAGACCTGCGTGTCGTGCGGAAGAACATGGGGGTCTGCATGCAGCACGATGTCTTGTTCAGTTACCTCACCACCAAGGAGCACCTCCTGCTGTATGGCTCCATCAAGGTTCCTCACTGGACTAGAAAGCAGCTGCACGAGGAAGTGAAGAGGTCAGATGTGGCAGGAGTGGAATCAGGCGTTGCTAACACCTCTCAAAAAGAGGTCAAGCTACAGTAATAATACCAGTAGCAGACATTTGCTCTGGAAGCAATTGTTCTGTTTCTCTACTTTTCTAGTATTGTGTACATGTAAGGGCGTTGTCCTAACTGGACAGGTATTATACTGAAATGGTTTACGTGTCTTCATCTGTGGCTCCTGTATTGTTCTCGGTCCTCTGTTTCTAATCACATGGCCATCACACTGGTCTTAGCTGGACTCCTGGCTTCCGCTTTCCCTTGTACAGTCTATTCTTCAAAGAGCAGACGAGGTGACCTTTTTAAACTACAGAGTAGACCATGTCACTCCTCTGTCAAAACCCTCTAATGGCTTCACACTGCTCATGGTGGCCTGGTCTCAGGGCCTATGAGACACTTCCCGACCTGTCCTGCATCTTGCTTCTGATTTTATGCCCTTTCACTTCTTCCCCATTCACTCTGCTCCAGGCATGCTCGCCCAGGCACACACCTGGTTATGCTGAGCCTGCTCCAGCATTGGGGCTTTTCACGTTCCAACTCCTTCCCCAGACGGCCCTTTGACTTACTCCTCCACTCTCCTGGTCTCTGCTCAAACATCTCCTTCTCTGAGGAGACCACCATGTGTAAGACAGATGCCTACAATGGCACACCCCAGGCCCTCATCTCATATACCCTGTGTTATTTGTTTTTTATCATCCTTATCACCAAATAGCATATTATAATCTTACTTGGGAATATGTCATCAACCGAATTTCCCCTTTATTGCTCCTGATACATATGTATACTAGATCATCATCTCCTCGTGGGTTAGGGACATTATCTGCTCAGTGCTGTTCTGCAGCACCTAAAGCATAGTCTGGCAGAAAACAGGAAGGCACTCTATAAACACTTGTCAAATGAATGAGTGAAATAATGAGCCATATATTCCTTATGAGGTTTTCTTAGTATTAATGTTATACCTCCAACCAGATGATAAACAACAGAAAACCATGTCATGAATCCTCAATAGCTTATCTTGAGTGAAAGTTACTTAGTCGTGTCCGACTCTTTCCAACCCCATGGACTCTAGCCTGCCAGGCTTCTCTGTTCATGGGATTCTCCAGGCAAGAATACTGGTCTGTTCTTCAGGGCATCTTCACAATCCAGGCATCAAAACTGGGTCTCCCTCATTGCAGGCAGATTCTTTGCCATCTGAGCCACCAGGGAAGTCCATACTTTAACTTGATGAGCACATAATAGTTGCTTAGTGAATACCTCCTATATAGGGGTCTTCTTTCTGTTTTCCAACATTCATATATTCCGTCTGTGAAAAATAACCACTGTCCATCATTTCTGAAGGACTTTAAAAGATACTGGACTATATAGCCATCGTCATAAGAGAGTTGGAACACTGTCTGGAGGAATGAAGAGGAAGTTATCCATATCCATAGCTCTCATTGGAGGATCAAGGGTGGTAATTCTGGATGAACCATCCACTGGCGTTGACCCATGCTCTCGACGAAGTATATGGGATGTTATATCCAAGAACAAAACCGGTATGAGTACCTTCTTAGAACTTCTCCAACCAGCAGTCATAATTTTGCCCTCCAGGATGCACACACACAAGTTGAAGTCTTTTCTGTTTATAATCTCCATTTAACATCTAAGCTGTGCTCTACCTTTTCCCAGGTCTTCTCTCAGCTGAATTTCTGGATAAATTAGTTTGTAACTGTGTAGTGCCCACTAAGAATTGAGCACTTAATTGACCTTTTTGAGAGGATGCAAATCCAGCAGAAGTTCCAAATTCTGCCTAGAGGAGCTTAGAATCTAATTAGAGATACCAAACATACACAAATGAAAATAAACTCAAAACAGATTAAATAAGTGCTAACAGGATGTGAGGCAAAGGAGCAATCAGAGTGGATTGGATTCAAAAAATCAAAAGTCTTTAAAATTACTGTCAGTGGGCTTGTTCTGCACCACATAAAACATAGTCAGGCAGAAAACAGGAAGGCACTCTATAAACACTTGTCAAATGAATGAGTGAAATAATGAGCCATATATTCCTTATGAGGTTTTCTTAGTATTAATGTTATACCTCCAACCAGATGATAAACAACAGAAAACCATGTCATGAATCCTCAATAGCTTATCTTGAGTGAAAGTTACTTAGTCGTGTCCGACTCTTTCCAACCCCATGGACTCTAGCCTGCCAGGCTTCTCTGTTCATGGGATTCTCCAGGCAAGAATACTGGTCTGTTCTTCAGGGCATCTTCACAATCCAGGCATCAAAACTGGGTCTCCCTCATTGCAGGCAGATTCTTTGCCATCTGAGCCACCAGGGAAGTCCATACTTTAACTTGATGAGCACATAATAGTTGCTTAGTGAATACCTCCTATATAGGGGTCTTTTTGCGGTTTTTCCAACATTCATATATTCCGTCTGTGAAAAATAACCACTGTCCATCATTTCTGAAGGACTTTAAAAGATACTGGACTATATAGCCATCGTCATAAGAGAGTTGGAACACTGTCTGGAGGAATGAAGAGGAAGTTATCCATATCCATAGCTCTCATTGGAGGATCAAGGGTGGTAATTCTGGATGAACCATCCACTGGCGTTGACCCATGCTCTCGAAGTATATGGGATGTTATATCCAAGAACAAAACCGGTATGAGTACCTTCTTAGAACTTCTCCAACCAGCAGTCATAATTTTGCCCTCCAGGATGCACACACACAAGTTGAAGTCTTTTCTGTTTATAATCTCCATTTAACATCTAAGCTGTGCTCTACCTTTTCCCAGGTCTTCTCTCAGCTGAATTTCTGGATAAATTAGTTTGTAACTGTGTAGTGCCCACTAAGAATTGAGCACTTAATTGACCTTTTTGAGAGGATGCAAATCCAGCAGAAGTTCCAAATTCTGCCTAGAGGAGCTTAGAATCTAATTAGAGATACCAAACATACACAAATGAAAATAAACTCAAAACAGATTAAATAAGTGCTAACAGGATGTGAGGCAAAGGAGCAATCAGAGTGGATTGGATTAATCAGAGAAGAATATTCAAAAAGTCTTTAAAATTACTGCTTTTTCATAGTGAAGAAAAGGAGGAAGGGAAAGAGAAAGAGAGAACAGAAGTGAAGCCAAGTGAACAGACTAAGGGATTAAGAGGAGTTGCCCCACTACAGAGTATATGGACATTTAGCCTGACAACATAGCAGACGTGTATTTGCTGCCAAGTTAAAAGAACACCCCTGCCCCCACCAGATGTTTAGGAAGATCCCTTCTGAATTTCTCTTTGACTTTGGAAGCCCCTTTTGATCAGTGTCTCAGTTAGTTCATAAAACGTGACTCTATTCCTCATAAATCACAGGATTTACTTGTGCTAACTCAATATATCTTGGGAACTGTGGCTTCATTTTTCATTTTCGGTTGTTTTCCTCTGTATTTTCAAGCCAGAACAATCATCCTGTCGACGCACCATTTGGACGAGGCCGAAGTGCTGAGTGACCGCATTGCCTTCCTGGAGCAAGGTGGACTGCGCTGCTGCGGGTCGCCATTTTATCTCAAGGAAGCATTTGGAGATGGGTATCACCTCACACTCACCAAGAAAAAGGTAGATAGGAGAGAAAACATACCTTATTATAGGGATGTGAATTAAGTTTGGTTTGAGACAGAAGGGCTTTCCAGGTGGCGTTAATGGTAAGGAACTCGCCTGGCAATGCAGGGGATGGAAGAGACCAGGGTTCTATCCAAGAGTTGGAAAGATCCCCTGGAATTGGGCGTGGCAACCCTCTCCAGTATTCTTGCCTGGAGAATCCCATGGGCAGAGGAGCCTAGCGGCCTACAGTCCATAGGGTTGCACAGAGTCAGACATGACTGAAGCAACTTAGCACGCACACACACACACGAAGCAGAAGTGGAATCAATCCAACTTCATCATTGCTGAAATTCACTATTAAAATATTAGATCCTGTTACTCAAACTTGAACGATTATCTGAACCACAACTGGAACAGATTGGCTCCTTCAAGACCAAACATACACAAATGAAAATAAACTCAAAACAGATTAAATAAGTGCTAACAGGATGTGAGGCAAAGGAGCAATCAGAGTGGATTGGATTAATCAGAGAAGAATATTCAAAAAGTCTTTAAAATTACTGCTTTTTCATAGTGAAGAAAAGGAGGAAGGGAAAGAGAAAGAGAGAACAGAAGTGAAGCCAAGTGAACAGACTAAGGGATTAAGAGGAGTTGCCCCACTACAGAGTATATGGACATTTAGCCTGACAACATAGCAGACGTGTATTTGCTGCCAAGTTAAAAGAACACCCCTGCCCCCACCAGATGTTTAGGAAGATCCCTTCTGAATTTCTCTTTGACTTTGGAAGCCCCTTTTGATCAGTGTCTCAGTTAGTTCATAAAACGTGACTCTATTCCTCATAAATCACAGGATTTACTTGTGCTAACTCAATATATCTTGGGAACTGTGGCTTCATTTTTCATTTTCGGTTGTTTTCCTCTGTATTTTCAAGCCAGAACAATCATCCTGTCGACGCACCATTTGGACGAGGCCGAAGTGCTGAGTGACCGCATTGCCTTCCTGGAGCAAGGTGGACTGCGCTGCGGGTCGCCATTTTATCTCAAGGAAGCATTTGGAGATGGGTATCACCTCACACTCACCAAGAAAAAGGTAGATAGGAGAGAAAACATACCTTATTATAGGGATGTGAATTAAGTTTGGTTTGAGACAGAAGGGCTTTCCAGGTGGCGTTAATGGTAAGGAACTCGCCTGGCAATGCAGGGGATGGAAGAGACCAGGGTTCTATCCAAGAGTTGGAAAGATCCCCTGGAATTGGGCGTGGCAACCCTCTCCAGTATTCTTGCCTGGAGAATCCCATGGGCAGAGGAGCCTAGCGGCCTACAGTCCATAGGGTTGCACAGAGTCAGACATGACTGAAGCAACTTAGCACGCACACACACACACGAAGCAGAAGTGGAATCAATCCAACTTCATCATTGCTGAAATTCACTATTAAAATATTAGATCCTGTTACTCAAACTTGAACGATTATCTGAACCACCGAAGGTCTTGGTTAAATCCAGATTTCTGGCTCCACCTTCAAGAGTCTCTGAGTCAGCAGATCTGGAATGGGGCTCCAGAATTTACTACCTTTCTACCAAGGTCCACCTCACCCGCTACTGCTTGGGGATTGCACACTGAGAACTAATGCACTAGATAAAAGGAAAGTGTATACCTAAGGTTACTGACAAAGGATAAGCCTGTTAGTTTCCCTATATTTCAGCCTATAAGGGTAAAAATTAGATTTTCTGCTCTATGAAAAGCAAATGAAGAGAATAAGCAGTCGTCTATTCACTTTCTGATTAATACTCCTCGACTGGAAATGTGGAGACTAATTCAGACTGGCCAGTGATGCGTTCACATCTTCGAAGAACAAAAATGCTTCCTAAGACTCTCTGTACCGTCTAACATAGCATATGTATCAATACTTTGTGAGATGTGCATGCTATTAGAGTATGACTACTATCATTTATTTTATATCTGATCATCCTGATGTGACTTCCAAAATTTAAAGATAGTTCATTGTCATATTCACTGATTCATTCAAAAACTTATCTTAGATACATAAGACATCTTAATATGCACCCAAGACACTGTCCTAGGCACTGGGGACACAGCAGTAAACTGATCATGTTAAGATCTCTGCCCTCATGGACTTTATGTTCCAAAGGAGTTGTGGAGATTTCTGGTGGTAAAATTGCTAAGTACATAATTTAGAATATGAGCAAATGATAAGTGCTATGGGGTAGAGTAAAGCAGAGGAAGGGGCATGGGAAATGCTAGGTGGTGCCCTTTTAAATAGGGAAATCAGAGAAGGGGTCTCTGAGAAGGTGACAGACGAGCCAAGAGCTGAGGCCAGGCAGGGAGTGAGCCCTGCCACCTACTGGGGCAAAGGAACAATTGCAAAGGCCCTGAGGAGCGAATGTGCCTGAGCCTGAAGCACCATACAACAGAGTTTGTTGTCACTGGGGTGAGAGGGAGAGGGAGGAGGTGGTCAAGGAGGTTGGGGAAGGGGCACGATGAGGTGGGAGAGGGAGCCAGCAGGATAGTGACGTGCAGACCACCGTGGGGACCCCAAGTGGGAGAGGGAGCTGTGGAGCAATGGGTTATCTGGCATTAACCTGTACTGGCTTAAAAGAACTCACCACCCTCTGGTTGGAGCCTTGGGGCACTACACTGTAAAGGCGAGGGAGTTTTTGACTTCTCTTCTTGACTCTAGAGTCCAAATCTCAATGCAAGTTCAGTGTGCGACACGACCGCTGTGACAGCAATGATCCAGTGCCATCTCCCTGAAGCCTACCTCAAGGAGGACATCGGGGGAGAGCTTGTCTACGTGCTTCCTCCATTCAGCACCAAAGTCTCAGGAGCCTATCTTTCACTCCTGAGAGCCCTGGACCGTGGCCTGGGTGACCTCAACATCGGGTGCTACGGCATTTCGGATACTACCGTGGAAGAGGTATACTTGGAGATCGCCTTTGTTCTTAAAGCAGATTAGCTGTCTGTTCCCCTAGAATAAATATGAACAGTTCTTTTTAAAAGAAAAAATGTTTTAAATGAATGTTTCAAGAAGTAAAGGAAACAAAATAAAGATTGTCATATTCACTGATTCATTCAAAAACTTATCTTAGATACATAAGACATCTTAATATGCACCCAAGACACTGTCCTAGGCACTGGGGACACAGCAGTAAACTGATCATGTTAAGATCTCTGCCCTCATGGACTTTATGTTCCAAAGGAGTTGTGGAGATTTCTGGTGGTAAAATTGCTAAGTACATAATTTAGAATATGAGCAAATGATAAGTGCTATGGGGTAGAGTAAAGCAGAGGAAGGGGCATGGGAAATGCTAGGTGGTGCCCTTTTAAATAGGGAAATCAGAGAAGGGGTCTCTGAGAAGGTGACAGACGAGCCAAGAGCTGAGGCCAGGCAGGGAGTGAGCCCTGCCACCTACTGGGGCAAAGGAACAATTGCAAAGGCCCTGAGGAGCGAATGTGCCTGAGCCTGAAGCACCATACAACAGAGTTTGTTGTCACTGGGGTGAGAGGGAGAGGGAGGAGGTGGTCAAGGAGGTTGGGGAAGGGGCACGATGAGGTGGGAGAGGGAGCCAGCAGAATAGTGACGTGCAGACCACCGTGGGGACCCCAAGTGGGAGAGGGAGCTGTGGAGCAATGGGTTATCTGGCATTAACCTGTACTGGCTTAAAAGAACTCACCACCCTCTGGTTGGAGCCTTGGGGCACTACACTGTAAAGGCGAGGGAGTTTTTGACTTCTCTTCTTGACTCTAGAGTCCAAATCTCAATGCAAGTTCAGTGTGCGACACGACCGCTGTGACAGCAATGATCCAGTGCCATCTCCCTGAAGCCTACCTCAAGGAGGACATCGGGGGAGAGCTTGTCTACGTGCTTCCTCCATTCAGCACCAAAGTCTCAGGAGCCTATCTTTCACTCCTGAGAGCCCTGGACCGTGGCCTGGGTGACCTCAACATCGGGTGCTACGGCATTTCGGATACTACCGTGGAAGAGGTATACTTGGAGATCGCCTTTGTTCTTAAAGCAGATTAGCTGTCTGTTCCCCTAGAATAAATATGAACAGTTCTTTTTAAAAAGAAAAAAATGTTTTAAATGAATGTTTCAAGAAGTAAAGGGAAACAAAAATAAAGATGCTTTTGATTACAAAAAATTACAAACAAGCATTTTACAAAATCAAAGCTATCTCAATACCATTTTGTGTAAGACGAACTTCTGTGAACAAACTTGTTGCTTCACTTGGAGAACATGTATCTTTTACTACAAATATGTTCACCTAAAGTCTCAACAGCTGTGACAAAAATTTAAAATAAAAATTGAACTTAGAGACTAGAAAATGCATGCATGTTTTACATTAATGAAGTTGTTCCGGCTTCTCTTTCTTCTAGGTCTTTCTGAACTTGACTAAAGAGTCACAAAAAAACAGTATGAGTCTTGAGCACTTAGCACCAAGGAAAATTGGAAATTCCAGTACCAATGGCATCTCCACCCCTGATGATTTATCTGTGAGCAGCAGCAATTTCACAGACAGAGATGGTATAATAAATCTAATGTGCACATTTTGCTTAATTCCAATAAACAACATAAATGAGAAAATCACAGGACAGATTTTTTTTTAATTCAACTTTATACTTTATAAATTTAAAAAGACTAAAGAAATATAAGCCTTCTTTATATATGCAAAATATATATCAAATCTGCTTGTGTTCCTTATTTCAAAAAGACTTTGAAGAATATGAAAGAACTTCCTTGTTAGAGTGGTGATGAGTATTCCTTCTAGCTATGAGAAGTGTTTTCAGACATGACTTACTCCAACCTGAGAGTTGTGTTCAACAAGTTAAGATCCTTCTTGTAATTGATGGTGTCCAAAAGAGCTTCCCAGGTATCCCTCATGGGCTACAGTTCATAGTGTTGCAAAGAGTCAGACACTGAAGCGATTTAGCTCACAGCGACGATGACATCAAGTTAACTTGTACGGAAGCTCCCTCACTGCTATTAGACATGCTCAAGTAGTAACCTTCCTGGGATATAACCTGGGTCTCCTTCACTGCAGCCAGATTCTTTACCACCTGAGCCATGAGGGAGGTTCCTTCAAGTAGCAGTGGGTGCTCAGTCACTTCAATGTCTGATTTGGATTCTTCGCTACCTTAGGGACTGTAGCTCTCCAGGCTGCTCTGTCCATGGGATTCTCCAGGCAAGAGTCAGCAGTGAGTTTCCATGCCCTCCTCCAGGGTATCTTCCCAACTCAGAGATTTAACTAGAGTCTCTTATATCCCCTACATTGGCAGGCAGGTTTACCAGTAGTGCCACCTGGGAAGCCCTTAAATAGTGGTAATAGTCTTTTTTTTTTTTAAAAGTGCTTTTTTTTCTTTAAAGAGTCGTCACTCTTTATGAAACCTCATTGGTAAACATGCCTAACCTTCCCCTATCTCTGAATGGTTTATATGCTGGGCAAATGCTTTTAGGAGAGTGATGAGGGCTTCCCTGGTGGCTCAGTGGGTAAAGAATCCACCTGCAATGCAGGAGATGTGGTTTGTATTCCTGGGTCAGGAAGATCCCCTGGAAGAGGGCATAGCAGCTTTATTATCCTTGCCTGGAGAATCCCATGGACAGAGGGGCCTGGTGGGCTACAATCCATGGGGCCACCAAGAGCTGGACATGACTGAAGCAAATGAACTGCACTGAACTGATGAAGTCAGACTTAGTGGTGAAAAATCTATAATAATAGGTACCCCCTCACTAATTCTTCACACAAAATCTGTTTGGAAAATGCGGTTCCTTGACACATTTTGAGGAACTGGGCTCTTTTGAAAATAGCTTTTATCCTCTCTTATTCTCTTTCTGACAGTTAATTTATGCCTTTGGAAACACTGTTTACTTAATGAAACATAGTAAGATCATGTATAAATTATGTAGTAGTCATTTAAATAGTTTGCTTAAATTAGGAAATATCTCTAGGAATTGAACTTATAATTAAACATTTGCTTGGCTTCAATACTCAGAAAATATCATCTCTGATGTTTATATAGCTCTGGAACTCTGGAAGCTCATTTGTCCTCTCCTAGATTCCTCAGGTGTCGTCTTTTCAGAATGTAATTGTCAAGACTATGAAATTGAGGACTTAGAGAGTGGTCATCTGCTTCAGGAAGCAAATGTTATGTACTTGCCTCTGCATTTGTCTCATAATTTGAAACTATTTTTCAGTCAGAATGTTCCTGTCCTTGACTTTATCTTTTAGAAAGCACACATTTGCTCCATTTGCTACACCTGTAAGTCATCCATGTGTAATTTCTCAAGAAACAGAAAAGCATACTAATTAACTTAAAATATTCAACTCCTTCTGCAGTTTCCCTTTGCAGAGATATGAGTTCGCATTTAAACTTGTTCACTCTATTTAATTGGATTCATTTTAAATTAGGCAGCTTTGTATTCTTTTTTTATCAGCCAAATGAAGATCATGATTTTTTGTACCACATAATTGTGATGGATAATTAAAAATATCTACAGAGTTGACAAATAGTGTCATCTTATCACATGTAAAGGAGTGCTTGGTGGCAGACCTTCAGAAGAAGCAAAATATTTGAAACTATTTTTAGAGGGGGCTGCTGAAATTACTAGCTGAGCACTGTTGAGGATGTATGCATGCATGCTCAGTCGCTAAGTTGTGCCCAACTCTTGTGACCCCATACATGGACTGTAGCCTGCCAGGCTCCTCTATCCATGGGATTCTCCAGGCAAGAATACCAGAGTGGGTTGCCATTTCCTTCTCCAAGGAATCTTCCCAACCCAGGGATCGAACACATGTCTCCTCTGTCTCCTGCATGGTAGGCAGATTCTTTTCTACTGAGCCACCTAGGAAACCCAAGCCACAGTTTATGGCCTCCACTGCTGCTCTCCCTCTCAGAAGCCATGGGATATATTCTCTGTAGCTGAAGAGCATTTCAGGGTGGGGTAAAATGAGAAATGGCTATTCTCATTAAAAAGCTTCCACCACACCCTCTCTCACTGTGGGGTGAGCCAGGCTTGGTGGGGAAGAGGGTAGACAGTTTTTTCAAGTGAGTTATTTCCTGTGACTCAGGTGGTAAAAATGAAGTTTTAAAATGCCATAAATCAGTCCATATTTCTAAAAGAAATGTAATGAAAAAGTATTTGAACTAGAATTGTACTTTGGAGGAGAGCATTTTCCTTTCCCTGCGTTTAAGATGACTTTGTTGGACCCCACCCTGAGAACCAATTAGACACATCACTAAGTTACCCACAGTGGGAATGGGTTAGCCTAGGCACATGTTTTCTCTGTTTATTTTATTTGAATTCAACCTCTTAATAGAAGCCACCTCTTGAATATTAGCCATTAATAGTACATACTGATTCTTCATTGAGACCTTAGGATATTGGGGACAATATTCATCTATAAATATTCTAGATGTCTCACTTTGATATAAAATTGCTATGTATATGACAAAGAATATCTTCTGTATAGTAGTTTATAATTTCAAGGCATTTAAACTTGTTCACTCTATTTAATTGGATTCATTTTAAATTAGGCAGCTTTGTATTCTTTTTTTATCAGCCAAATGAAGATCATGATTTTTTGTACCACATAATTGTGATGGATAATTAAAAATATCTACAGAGTTGACAAATAGTGTCATCTTATCACATGTAAAGGAGTGCTTGGTGGCAGACCTTCAGAAGAAGCAAAATATTTGAAACTATTTTAGAGGGGCTGCTGAAATTACTAGCTGAGCACTGTTGAGGATGTATGCATGCATGCTCAGTCGCTAAGTTGTGCCCAACTCTTGTGACCCCATACATGGACTGTAGCCTGCCAGGCTCCTCTATCCATGGGATTCTCCAGGCAAGAATACCAGAGTGGGTTGCCATTTCCTTCTCCAAGGAATCTTCCCAACCCAGGGATCGAACACATGTCTCCTCTGTCTCCTGCATGGTAGGCAGATTCTTTTCTACTGAGCCACCTAGGAAACCCAAGCCACAGTTTATGGCCTCCACTGCTGCTCTCCCTCTCAGAAGCCATGGGATATATTCTCTGTAGCTGAAGAGCATTTCAGGGTGGGGTAAAATGAGAAATGGCTATTCTCATTAAAAAGCTTCCACCACACCCTCTCTCACTGTGGGGTGAGCCAGGCTTGGTGGGGAAGAGGGTAGACAGTTTTTTCAAGTGAGTTATTTCCTGTGACTCAGGTGGTAAAAATGAAGTTTTAAAATGCCATAAATCAGTCCATATTTCTAAAAGAAATGTAATGAAAAAGTATTTGAACTAGAATTGTACTTTGGAGGAGAGCATTTTCCTTTCCCTGCGTTTAAGATGACTTTGTTGGACCCCACCCTGAGAACCAATTAGACACATCACTAAGTTACCCACAGTGGGAATGGGTTAGCCTAGGCACATGTTTTTCTCTGTTTATTTTATTTGAATTCAACCTCTTAATAGAAGCCACCTCTTGAATATTAGCCATTAATAGTACATACTGATTCTTCATTGAGACCTTAGGATATTGGGGACAATATTCATCTATAAATATTCTAGATGTCTCACTTTGATATAAAATTGCTATGTATATGACAAAGAATATCTTCTGTATAGTAGTTTATAATTTCAAGGAACTTTCACATACGGTCTATGAGATGGAGAGGCTTGGATTCAGAGCTGATCAACAAGGAGCTGAACTCAAAATCCAAATCTTCTAAAATATCAGCTTTTCCTACCATGTCACATGATATCACTCATCCATAGCCTTTGAAGTTACCTTATTTCTTGACTTATCAGGATTTCCCTGAACCATATTAAATCTCTTCTTTTTTTTTTTTTTCTAATCAGACAAAATCCTGACCAGAGGAGAGAGATCGGTTGGTTTTGAGCTGTTACTGAAGAAGATTATAGCTATTCTCATTAAGAGGTTCCACCACACCCGTCGGAACTGGAAAGGCTTCATAGCTCAGGTTGTTCTCCCCATCATCTTTGTAACCACCGCCATGGGCCTCGGCACACTGAGGAGTTCCAGCAACAGCTATCCTGAGCTTCAGATCTCTCCATCTCTTTATGGTACCTCGGAACAAACAGCCTTCTATGCGTAAGTTTCTTCCCTTTAACTAAAGCAAAATTTCCTTCTGCTTCCAGAGGTGTGTTGAATGGATGCCATAAAATGCTGAGGAATAAAGAACTTAGGAACCACAGTACCTGATCCTGCCAAAGAAATAGACAGTTTGATGTACTGCAACATGACACTTCCCTCACCAGCAAACAACTTTATGAGTTTTTGTGTTTGCTAAAAATAAATTTATAATAGATTTTTATTTTTAATGAAGATTTTAATCAGAAAAGGCAGATTAGGTATGGTTTCTCAGTCTGATGTAATAGGTGGCAAATAGCTTTTTATTAAATATAGAATAGCTGTGTCAGAATTCTCTATAATATAATGTTACGTATACAGTAGGTGTCACTAAATGCATGTGACAGGAATATAATAAGGCAGCTGAATAGAGACATGTGCTTATTTTTGTGTGTGTGATCTTTGTTTTTCTGAGTCTGCATCTTTCTTAGATTTTTAAGAAAACAGTCAAATTATTCATGAGTAAGAGTTTAATATGGAAGACGGGTGGAGGAAGCATGAATTTGTTTCTGTCCTTTAATATTACAGAAATTTTCACCCAAGCACAAAAAAGCTGGTCTCAGCAATGTGGAGCTTCCCTGGCATTGACAACTTGTGTTTGAATATCAGTGATCCGTAAGTTGTTCGTTTTTGTTTTTCTTTTTTCCAACAAACCCAGTGTGTGTGCAGGTTAAGCATGTGTGTGCTATGTTTGTGGTAGTGTGGATGACCGAGTGTATGTTATTTGACTAAGGAGGTCAGCACCCTGATTACAGTCTATCTTTAACAGACTTTATCTCCTTTAGCTCATTCCATGGTGATGCTATACTGAAGTAGTAAGAGGTACTTTATAACTTGTGAAGTTGTTTGTGTACATATTTTCATTCATCACAACCACCTTGTGAATTGTTAATCTCATTTTTAAGATGAAGAAACTGAGGCTCATGTGAACTAGGATACTTATCTAGAGAGCAGGTTGTGTAGCTTAAGCCAAGACCCACATCTTCTGGCTTCAGTCCCCAGACTCTTGTACTATATAGTGTTGCTTATTCAAAACATGTAACCACAGAACAACAACAAAAATTCAGACTTCCAAGATAGTACACGACACATGCAAACTTGACACTAGTGCATCATTTTTATAAGTATCCCCTTCCCTTTAGAGGAGAGGATGAAAAGAGCAAAGAAAATAAAGGGGTCAAAGAGTTCCATCCCGCCACATTAAGACAATGAGCTTTAGTCTCAACACTGTTTAATCATTAAGTGCTCTCCCTCAATGCCTCATAAAATGTCAGATGACTTGGAAATTGTAGTGCAGTGTATATCCAAGCTATGGAAAATCAGTAAATCAAACTTAAAGCTATACACCTGAATTTCATACCAAATACTTGGGTTTTCCAAGTGGCACTAGTGGTAAAGAACCTGCCTGCCAATGCAGGCAACATAAGAGACTTGGGTTTGATCCCTGGGTCAGAAGGATACCCTGGAGGAGGGCATGGCAGCCCACTCCAGTATTCTTGCCTGGAGAATCTCATGGACAGAGGACCCTGGCAGGCTATAGTCTATATGGTTACAAAGAGTCAAACATGACTGAAGCATCGTAGCATGCATGCACACACTCACTTATATGCTCATACATAAACATGAAGATGTACACACACCTCACTTCAGTATCATTTTTACTTGCAGGAGGTGTTTAAGTAGAGACGGTCTGGGAAAATGGAACAGCAGTGGAGAACCCATCACTAACTTTGGTGTTTGCTCCTGCTCAGAAAACATCCAGGTAAGATGGAATTCACTTTCAGTGAAGTAGAAAAAAGAAAGGAATAAATATCAAAGCTTGAAAGATCTTTCTGGGTTACCAATGAGTGGATATAACTTCATTTTATGGAAGCTAGTAGCTCAGCAATGTGGACCTGGGCAGCTCAAAAACACTGAACTTCAGGTCACTGTTTTTTATCCATCTCAGAACAAACTTCCTGGGGTAGGTGATTCTATGACAACCTTTGTGGAAACTGACTGAAAGTGAGTTTTTGGTCTCAGTTCAGTTGTAACCAGAAAGCTCTGTGTTTCACACAAAATGTCCCCATAATTGTCATATTTGAAAACACAGTGAGACCGCTACTATAGTGGTCAGCTGGAAAGTTAGCAACGTTTAAGTCCAGAACAGAATTCTGTATGCCGCCTCCAAGTAACACCTTCAGGATGCGAGAATAATTCATGTCCTGCAAGAAACATTAAGGATGTTCCAGCCAACACCCTGACTCTGTTCTGTAGAAACACACTCTCGTTTGCTAGGTCTATCAACTCAGTAAACTTTTAAGAAATTAAAAGATTGCTGAAGAAAAAAATTCACTGTTAGCTTCTGAGAGTCACTATGTCGTCAACTTTCTTCCCCATGGGGAGGAACCTAGCAATATTTTCTACAAAGTGTTATATGATTACATCTTAAACTGTCTTGGTGCACTATTTTAGAATAAAGATGTTTTCAGTAAACGTAACCTATTTTTGTGGTCTCATATAAGGCAGTTACTAACAATAAAAACCAGAATCAAGCAACCATCTTTTGAAATCCTTACATTATAGATATTATTCTTACCCATTTCTCAAAGCACTTTCTAATCTCTCATCTGTACTAATTCTTTATGTTTTCTTTAGTTCACAGTAGAAGTCTACTAACTTAGTATTTAAAATAGAATCTGGATAGATTTTACTTAAAAAAAAGAGTAGATTAAAATTTTTTTCAACTTTATGTTCTGCTAATGGGAACCCACCCAAAATTGCAGTTTCTACTGATGCTAAAGATATACATACCCTATAGACTCAGCAATTCCATTTTTATTATTTACCCATCAGAAATGTGAATCCACCAAGAGATATATGCTGAACTATTCATAGCAATACCATTTGTGATAACCACCCAAATTCCCAGCAACAGTAGAGTAGATAAATCAAGTATAATCTGCTTCCACCAAGAAATTCTATATATAGCAAGATGAAAATGATGTACAACTACACACGTCATACTCTCACAAACAAATGATGAGTGAAAAAAATCCAGATATAAGAATGTACATATGATACAATTATATTTATATAAAATGCAAAAACAGACAAGACTCCTCTGTGCTGGCTACTTGAGGGGTGTTTAGATTGGACAGACACATGATGAGGGGCTTTCTGAGGTACTATCATGGCTCTGTTTTCTGATACAGGTGCTGGTTCAATGGTGTTTTCAGTTTGTCAAAATTCATCATGCAGTATCCTTATAATATATATGCTTTTCTGTACATATAATTCAATAAAAAATGAAAGCTAAAAATTACATTGCATACATATCTCTATATATGAAACCAGTGGCATTATAGAATGTGATCTTCAAGTTTTTACCACTTGAGGCAAAGTGAAATTCAGCATTCTTTTTTTAAAGCCATCTGCAACTTGATGCTCCTGATACACACATGTGGTGCAAGCCTCAGGCTCTGAGACAGTACGTGAAAGATGGAAGGAGAAACTGGAAAAGTGCTCAGCTTTTCCCAGACTAGGGTTTGTGTCAGTGAAGCATGATATGCTTCAACGGAAAGTAAGTAGTTAGGAAGTGAAAAAAGCTACGAACATATAAACAAGTGATTTAAACTAAGCTTTGAGGTTGGTTAGCAGTAGTGTACCAAGACACTGAATTTTGACTGTAATATAAGATAATAACAATGGGTGAAACTCAGTGAAAGACATACAAAGACTCTCTGTACTGTGTTTGCAACTTCTCTGTAAGTGACACATATAGGTCGACACAGATATGTATATAAAGACATATATGTATAACAATTAGATTTAGATATGAGTAAAATTGAGTTCTGACACCTAGGTTTGGTCCCTTAAAACTAATATAACACGAACTTTTCATCCACTGCTGTTCATCCCTGAGAACTTACGTCCATTAATGTTGTCTTTTCAATTTGGGGCAATTTTTTTTTCATCTGTGAATTACTGAGGGAATTTTGAGTCATCTTAAAGTTTAATATTGTTCTCAAGACACATTACACTTGTCAGTACAGTGAAAGAAATATCGAAGTGGTTCACTTGAGTTCTTTTTTGTCTTTAAGCAAAGCTCAAACACAAGTATGTGCTCTATATAAATAATAACCGTTGGTTCTGATTTCTTGGCATAGACAAGATGACTTCCTTTTCAAAGCTTTTTAGTGGCAGAGGACACCTTATCACACTCTGCCAGTTGCACTAATAAACAGATCATCAGAAGCTCCTTGACGTTGTCTATTTAATTTGTATAGCATTGTCGAAAACGAAATGTTTTTAACCTTGTTTTTCAGGAATGTCCTAAATTTAACTATTCTCCACCTCATAGAAGAACTTATTCTTCCCAAGTAGTTTATAACCTCACTGGGCACCGCTTGGAAAATTATCTTATATCAACTGCTAATGATTTTTCACAAAAAAGGTTAAAAAAAAAAAAATTTTACAAAATATTTAATTTACAATATATTGTTTTCTAATTTTAATAGTAACTGTCTTGAATTTGTGACAATAAGTGCTAATTTCTGTTGGTTATTTATGTGGGTAACTTCTGTTCTATCTAAACAGCCTTCCATATTAAAATTTAAGTAAATTAATGTAATGACTAAATTAAGATTTATTTGAGCACATTGAAAAGCATTGTTTTAGGCTTCAAAAATTTATCCTTAAATGTGTACATATTTTTTTCTCAAAGCAAAAGAAAAGTTGTTGATTTTCCCAACTTGGAGCATTTTAAAGCATGACTTTTGGTGACAAGTTAAATGTGTACATTTTTTTTTTCTCAAAGCATTTTAAGGCATGACTTTTGAGCATTTTAAGGCATGACTTTTGGTGACAGTTGTCCTTAGTTCCAACATGAACATCTCACAACTTGGAATGTGATATTTGCATGTGAATAAAATGTGTTCTTGTATAGCAAAGCCACAGCTTGTTCCTAAGCCACCTGAACATTTGCTATAGATGTAAGTGTGGCAGGCTTACATTTGCAACAAGAGGAATGGACCTAGAAGACACTAGACTAGTGAAACAACAGAGATAAATACTGTATGCTTTCAATTATATAGGGAATCCAAAAGAGTCAAATGCATAGAAGCATAGGACAGAATAGTGGTTATTAGGGGCCAGGGGAAGGTGAGAGAGGAAGATTTTGGTCAAGGGGCACAAAGTTTCAGTCATGAGGAGAGATAAATAATAACCGTTGGTTCTGATTTCTTGGCATAGACAAGATGACTTCCTTTTCAAAGCTTTTTAGTGGCAGAGGACACCTTATCACACTCTGCCAGTTGCACTAATAAACAGATCATCAGAAGCTCCTTGACGTTGTCTATTTAATTTGTATAGCATTGTCGAAAACGAAATGTTTTTAACCTTGTTTTTCAGGAATGTCCTAAATTTAACTATTCTCCACCTCATAGAAGAACTTATTCTTCCCAAGTAGTTTATAACCTCACTGGGCACCGCTTGGAAAATTATCTTATATCAACTGCTAATGATTTTTCACAAAAAAGGTAAAAAAAAAAAAAAAAACTTTTTACAAAATATTTAATTTACAATATATTGTTTTCTAATTTTAATAGTAACTGTCTTGAATTTGTGACAATAAGTGCTAATTTCTGTTGGTTATTTATGTGGGTAACTTCTGTTCTATCTAAACAGCCTTCCATATTAAAATTTAAGTAAATTAATGTAATGACTAAATTAAGATTTATTTGAGCACATTGAAAAGCATTGTTTTAGGCTTCAAAAATTTATCCTTAAATGTGTACATATTTTTTTCTCAAAGCAAAAGAAAAGTTGTTGATTTTCCCAACTTGGAGCATTTTAAAGCATGACTTTTGGTGACAAGTTAAATGTGTACATTTTTTTTTTCTCAAAGCATTTTAAGGCATGACTTTTGAGCATTTTAAGGCATGACTTTTGGTGACAGTTGTCCTTAGTTCCAACATGAACATCTCACAACTTGGAATGTGATATTTGCATGTGAATAAAATGTGTTCTTGTATAGCAAAGCCACAGCTTGTTCCTAAGCCACCTGAACATTTGCTATAGATGTAAGTGTGGCAGGCTTACATTTGCAACAAGAGGAATGGACCTAGAAGACACTAGACTAGTGAAACAACAGAGATAAATACTGTATGCTTTCAATTATATAGGGAATCCAAAAGAGTCAAATGCATAGAAGCATAGGACAGAATAGTGGTTATTAGGGGCCAGGGGAAGGTGAGAGAGGAAGATTTTGGTCAAGGGGCACAAAGTTTCAGTAAAGCAAGGTGAATATATTCTGGATGTCTGAGTAGAGCAATTCTTGTTAAGAATACTGATTGTGGGGACTTCCCTGGCTGCCCAGTGGGTAAAGAGTCCGCCTTGCAGTGCAAGGGGCACCAGTTCGATCCCTGGCACGGGAAGATCCCACATCCTGCAGAGCAGTTGGACCAGTGTGTCCAATTACAAGCCAGAGCTCTGGAGCTCATGCACCCAGAGCCAGCTCTGCAACGAGAGAGGCCACTGCGATGGGAGGTCCACACAGGACAAAGAATTAAAATGGGATGAAAATAAATAAATGAAGGACCAATAAAAGAGACCAAAAAATTTTTTTAAAATCTTTAATAAAAAAGAGTACTGATTGTTACTTTAAATTTGCTAAGAGGGTAGACCTTAAGAATTCTCAATACATACATATAGGAAAATGGTAACTATGTGAGATAATGAATATGTTAATTAGTTTGTAGGGATTATTTCACAACATATACACATATCAAAACATTGCATGCCTTAATAATATACACATTTTGTCTGACAAGTGTATCTTCATAAAGCTTTGGGAGAAAGGTGGTAGGTGAATATACATATAAATATTTTCAACAAAATGAAGTTTATTATAAACAAATCATTCTAAAATCCACTTTTAAAAAAAGTGAAGAATGTGCTGTAATGTTCTTTGCATGTCAGAAATATAGCTCTGCAGCATCACATTTAGGATAATAGTCACAAGAGAATTATTTTAGTGTAAATACTAAAATATTATATAGTATTTAGTATTTAACCCAATATTATTTATTTATTTAGCCCAATGTTAATTTGGTCAATATTTAAACTAACACATCCTTAAATTTTCTATTGGAATTTTTTAAATCTACTTTTTTTTTAGAGTCTGAATTTCTAGCCAGAATATACACTTTAGACTAAAACATGATTTAAAAAAATCAATAAAACTGTAATATTGGTCAGGCAGTATGTAGTTCATACTATAAATGTGTTCCTAATGGAAAGGAGAAAGTAAGCTCTTAGTTAAATATTTTAGATTTATGTGTGAATATTTTCTCCATTAAAACAAATAACAATTTTCCATATAGATATGGTGGTTGGAGTTTTGGACTGCCTTTGACTAAAGACCTTCGTTTTGATATAACCACAGTTCCAGCTAACAGAACACTTGCCAAGGTAAATTGTGATCTTTCTTCTGGGATGTCATATGAATGAGAATGTGGACTTTAAATGTTTAAGCATTTTCATGAGGTGAAAATAAAACATGAATCAGTCCATTTGAAAAGCATACTCCACAATACAGTGGTTCCTATCTTGTGTGTTTGCCCTAGGAAAGCATGTACACACAAGTACCCAGATACATATACAAAAAAGTACATAGTAATATATCTCATAGTAGCTGGGAATGCAACCCCAAATGTCCATACACACTAGAATAAATAAATTATTAATACTCAATAAAACTTTTCATTTCAATAAAACTCCTAGCCATGGAAGTGAAAGAACTCATTTCCATGCAACATGTAGGCTAACTCTTCCAAACACTATTAGTAAGCAAAAGGAAAAACAAAAAGGAATACACAACTATAATTGCATTTACCATAAATTTTGAGAGTATGCCAACCAACCATATTGTCTAGGGAAGAGAGAGAGAGCACATTGTGATATGGAAGGACACAGGGTCAGGGAGAAGATGTTCTGGATGCTGACAATTTCTGTTTCTCAACCTGGTTGAGGGATATACTCCCTTTATAATTTTTGGTTAAACTATAACTGATGTTTGAGGCATTTTTCTTTGTATATGTGTCATATTTGTTTAGCTTTTCTTCTTGTGTGTTAGTTGCTCAGTCATGTCCCACTCTTTGCAACCCCATGGACTGTAGCCCACCAGTCCATGGAAGTCTCCAGCCAAGTGGGTAGCCATTCCCTTCTGTCTTCTTTACTTAAGGAATCAAACCGAGGTTCTCCTGCATTGCAGGAAGATTCTTTACCATCTGAGCCGCCAGGCAATGCTTCTTTAAGAACATGGAAACTGAAGAGAATTTGATGGATATAAATAATTCTGTTAACTTTTTTCCTTCTAGACTGTATCTATGCTTTGAATTTGAAACAAGCTAGTCACAGAATCAGACACATATCATTACCCATCTGATCACAAGTCATCTTTAAATTATAAGCCAGTCTTGACATTTTTCTCATTTAGTAGTAAGAGACACGTACAAACTTTTGGAAAGTGAAGAAACAAATACTCATTTAGCGAAGCACTAGTGTCGGATTTTATACAAACTACCTACACATCCTCACAAGAGATAGGTGCTATTGAGTATATTTTAACTGGCTTTTATAAGGTCATACAGAAAGTAAATAGTAGTGCTAAGGACTTGAATGCCCTCTCCCCTGTTCCTTTTCTTTCTCTCTCTCCACACATAGAGTAAATATTCTTGCATAAGAGAGTTCTAATATTAAATAGTTTCTCTCTAAATTAGGTTTGTAGTTTTGAATTATTAATGGTCTTTTCTTGATCTGAGGTATACTGATGTTTTAAATGTGAACTTCCCTGGTGGCTCAGTGGTAAAGAATCTGTCTGTAGTATAGGAGACACAGGTTTAATCCCTGAGTCAGGAAGACCCCCTGGAGAAGTGAGTGGCAAGCCACTCCAGTATTCTTGCCTGGAAAATTCCATGGATAGAGGAATCTAGTGGGCTACAGTCCATGGAGTGACAAAGAGTCGGACACAACTGAGCAACTGAACAACAATATTTTAAATCCCTCTCCTTTTGATAAAATAACTCACTTTCTTGTGGGTTATAACTAGGAATAGAACGTCTGGGAATGTTTCAAGGTTATCATCTTGTTGCTAAGGACACAATGCTGGTATCTGTATTAATATTTTACTTCTACAACCTGGCCTATATGCCACCTGTTTTTTTTTTCTTTCTTTTTCTTTTTTTTTAAAATTCTTTATTTTAAATATTTTACAGAGTTTTGTTGTTCACCAACATGTATGTTCCCAGATCATTCATATGCATATCCCTGGACCCTCCCCCCAGCCAGTTCCCCCCTCTCCCACCCCTCCAGACCATCACCCCAAGTGATTGTAGGTACTCCTATTCCCTTAGCGCAATGACCATAGCTATCTTTTCCACACATGACAGTATAGGTTTCGATGTTACTTCCTCTATGCCTCCCTCTCACTGTTTGGTCTCCACAATGTCCTTATGTCTATTCTCTGTTTTTCCATGAGTTCACTGTGTGTGTTATCATGACCATCTTACTAGATCCCATATATATGAGTTAGTATACTATACTTGTCTTTCTCTTTTTGACTTACTTCACTTTTTATGATAGGTTCTAGAGCTAGCCACCTCATTAGGACTGAGTCTTCTGCATTTCTTTTTAACAGCTGAGTAGTATTCCATTGTATATATGTACCAGGGCTTCTGTATCCATTCATTTGTCGATGGACATCTAGGTTGCTTCCATGTTCTGGCTATTGTATAGAGAGCTGCAATGAACATTGGGGTACAGGTGCCTCTTTCAATTTTGATTTCATCAGGATATAGGCCTAATAGTGGGATTGTTGGGTCATAGGGTGCTTCTATTTTTAGTTTTTTAAGGAATCTCCATATTGTCTTCCATAGAGGTTGTATCAATTGACATTCCCACCAGCAATGCAAGAGGGTTCCCTTTTCTCCGCACCCTCTCCAGCATTTATTGTCTGTCGATTTGTTGATGATGGCCATTCTGACGGGTGTGAGGTGGTATCTCATTGTGGTTTTAATTTGCATTTCTCTAATGATAAGTGAGGTTGAGCATCGTTTCATGTGCTTTTGGGCCATCTGTATGTCCTCTTTGGAGAGGCGTCTCTTTAGCTCTTTTTCCCATTTTTTGATTGGGTTGTTTGTTTTTCCTGTGCTGAGTTGTCTGAGTTGCTTGTAGATTTTGGAATTTAATTCTTTGTCTGTTGTTTCATTTGCTATGATTTTCTCCCACTCTGTGGGCTGTCTGTTCAGCTCTTTTGTAATTTCTTTTGCTGTACAAAAGCTTTTCAGTTTCATGAGGTCCCACGTGTTCACTTTTCTTTTCAGTTCCGCTATTCTAGTAGGTGGGTCAGAGAATATCTTGCTCTGATTGATGTCCTTGAGGGTTTTGCCTATATTCTCCTCTAAGAGTTTGATGGTTTCTGGTCTTCCATTTAGGTCTTTAATCCATTTTGAGTTGATCTTAGTGTATGGTGTCAGGGAATGTTCCAACTTCATTTTTTTGCCATGTAGCTGTCCAGTTTTCCCAGCACCATTTGTTGAAGAGGCTGTCTTTGTCCCATTTTATAGTTTCGCCTCCTTTGTCAAAAATAAGGTACCCATAGGTGCGTGGGTTTAT
This sequence comes from Tragulus kanchil, assembly GCA_022376925.1. Lineage (NCBI taxonomy): Eukaryota > Metazoa > Chordata > Mammalia > Artiodactyla > Tragulidae > Tragulus > Tragulus kanchil. The sequence continues at coordinate 76,144,310 of JAIOJX010000026.1, forward strand.
CTCTGGGTTCTCGATCTTGTTCCATTGATCTATAGTTCTGTTTTTGTGCCAGTACCATACTGTCTTGATAACTGTTGCTTTGTAGTAGAGTCTGAAGTTAGGGAGGCTGATCCCTCCTGCTCCATTTTTCTTTCTCAGGATTGCTTTGGCTATTCGAGGTCTTTTGTGCTTCCATATGAACTGTGTTATTCTTTGGTCTAGTTCTGTGAAAAATGTCAATGGAAGTTGAATAGGTATTGCATTGAATCTGTAGATGATATCTGGTAGTATGGTCATTTTCACAATATTGACTCTTCCGATCCAGGAACATGGAATATCTCTCCATCTGTTTAAGTCTTCTTTAATGTCTCTCATGAGTGTCTTGTAATTTTCAGTGTACAGTTCTTTTGTTTCTTTGGGTAGGTTTATTCCTAGATATTTGATTCTTTTGGTTGCAATGGTGAAGGGGATTGCCTCTTTGATTTTGTTTTCTGATTTTTGATTGTTTGTGTATAGGAATGCCAGTGATTTCTGTGTGTTGACTTTGTATCCTGCGACTTTGCTGAATTCATTGATTAGCTCGAGTAGCTTTGTAACCATGTCTTTGGGATTTTCTATGTATAATATCATGTCGTCTGCAAAAAGAGAGAGCTTGACTTCTTCCTTTCCAATCTGGATTCCTTTGATTTCTTTCTCTTCTCTTATTGCTGTTGCTAGGACTTCCAGGACTATGTTGAATAGTAGTGGTGAAAGTGGACACCCCTGTCTTATTCCTGATCTTAGAGGGAATGCTTTCAGTTTTTCACCGTTGAGGATAATGTTCGCTGTAGGCTTCTCATAGATGGCTTTTATTATGTTGAGATAGGTTCCTTCTATGCCCATTTTCTGAAGAGTTTTTATCATAAATGGATGTTGTACTTTGTCGAAGGCTTTTTCTGCATCTATTGAGATGATCATGTGATTTCTGTCTCTCAGTTTGTTGATATGGTTTATCACGTTGATTGATTTGTGCCACTTGTTTTTATCGTTATTATTAAGAGACAGAATGTCTTAGTTCATAGCCACCATAGACCAGTCACAGAGATGAGGACAGTAATGATTTCTTCTGTTTACTTCAAGCTTTAGCTGTAGAGAAGGTGTAGGATAACTAATAACTTGGCTCTATTACACAGGGAAAAAAACAGTTCTTCTCCCAGTCTCTGACCATCTCTAGGTTGGGAGCTTGGAGTTCTGTGGTCTGGTGAATGGTTCATAATCTGCCAAAATAAAATAAGTCATTGGGAAATTGGTGGACTTATTTTAAATATAAATTATACAGGCTGTAAGATATAAAGACTGTCTAATTTATTTGAACACTGCACTGATCTTGCCTTCTTTTGGAACTTAACAGGTATGGTATGATCCAGAAGGCTATCACTCCCTTCCAGCTTACCTCAACAGCCTGAATAATTTCCTCCTGCGAGTTAACATGTCAAAATATGATGCTGCCCGACACGGTAAAGTGGTTTACATAGAAGCTCCTTGTATTGGAACTCTTGATACTCTCCATGTGAAAATGTGCACTAGACTCCATTTCCTCCCTGCAGCAGCTATTTCATGGTATTTAAACCACAGATTTTTTTAAAGGAGTTTGGAAGTAGTAACTACCACCAGATGGAACATTCTGGATAATCCCCTTAACTTTAGGTTAATTTAGTTTCTTCATTTATCAAGTCAGGATTATAATGCTGAATTTATACTTATTTCTTTTTTCTTTTTTAGAGTTCAGTGATTTTTATTTTACTCTATGTTAGTTCTGAGGGTCTTTTTTTTTCTCACCTATTGCACTGTCAAACCGCTAGTACAATGATGAATAGAAGAGGTGATGGCAGGCAACCCTGTCTTATTTTCAGTCACAGAGTAAAAGCTTTCACCATTTCATGGTTAAGAATAGTACTTATGCTCAGCTCAGTGCTCTGTGATGACCTAGAAGGGTGGGATGGTGGAGGGTGGGAGTATACTTATTTCTGTTCTCACATCTTATAGTCATATGTCACAGGAAAATATTTCATAACTGTTTACTTGTACTTAGGCTAGAAGTAAAAATGATGTCAATAAATATTACATACAAAGTCTATGTGAAAACAAGACATTTAAGAAAAGAAGTTCTATCAGAAAAGAAGTATTACCATTAATTGACTACATACCATAATGACACATGCTTTATGTAAAATATTGATAATCCTTAGCAATATTATTATCCATAGTAATATTATTTCCAACTATTATTTCCCTGAGAATCAGAAATCGGATTTGAACCCAGGTCTGTTCGGCTCCTGCCCCTTCATTTTCCTAATACTTCTCTATATTCAACAAGGTCTACTTTGGGGGGTGCCCAAGAAGCTTCTACAGTCTTTAACAAATATTTACTTATTTACGTGGCTGTGGCAGGTCTTAAATGCAGCACCTGGGGTCTTTTAGTTGCAGCATGTGGGCTCAATTTCCCTGACCAGGAATCAAACCTGGGTCCCCTACAATGGGATCATGGAGTCTTAGCTGCTAGACCACCCAGGAAGTCCCTTCCACATGGTTTTTAAAAAAGGGTTTTGGGACTTGAAAGAGACAGATATTTCTTCTAATTCAATTACTCTCCCTCAGACCATTTCCTCTTCTTAAGCCTTGCTCAGATTATTTTCCCATACTGATTCCCCCAAATAATAATAAAGATGTAGAAAATGGAGTAATGTATTTGCTTCCAACAGTTTCTAGCCTAATAAATAGGCTAACAGACTATTTAAAAAAGAAATTCTGTTGTCTACTCTTCTTTCATCTCCCTCCTGTTGGGCATAACAGCATATGCTGGGCATTCTGGTGATTGTGGAAGTAAACTCTAGAGTCAAATACTCATTCTAGGGACAGAGCTTTTCAGTCCTCATTTCTGAGAAAACAGTATTTTTCCCCAATTGCTTTGGCATTTTCCTAGCAGCAGAAACCATGAAGAAAATAACAAGATTGATAGATAGCGCTTAGATCCACCGCATCAATACAGGCTGTAGTCACAAGTGGTAAATTAAGTTAAATGATGAGTAAAGCCAGGTGGGTCTAGTATAGCCTGGTTTGAAACACTATTGAATATTTGACTATCACTAGGATGTCTTAGAGCAAAAGACATTTATTGCTGTGACAGCATAGGGACCATAGAAATGACTAGGAGGAAATGTTGCAAAGGGATGTAGGTAAGAAAAAGATACAATGCCACTTTTGAGAATCAGCTTTTGAAACCTATTTTCAGGTTTAATTTATTATTTGTGTTCTTTACCAAGAATGAAAGCAGTTAGACTCGCTCTGGATCCCAGTAGGCTTGTATATCCAAGTTACAGAGTCTAAAGAATTAAAAGTTATGGAACATGAACTTTATATTGACCCTAAAAGGAACTGTTTTTAATTTAAAAATAAGGCTTAGCTTGAGTTATATGTAAAGATTAGTAGTTGTGTGTCTTCTATGTTTTATTAACTTCTCTCAAATAGGCTTATGAAAATGGTAGCTTTCTACCCTTTCTGCAAGCAGTTTGTTTTCTTTCATACAAGAAGTCCATGTCACCTTAAAATACTTTTATTGTTTTGTAATGCCTGTATGGGATGTGCCACGATAAGGTTGTCTTTAAAAATCAGCTCAAATATTCTCTTGCCACCTCCCCCTACTACACTAGCTGTTTTAAGGCATCTTTGTTGGGTTCTACATGAGTTGAGATTTTGCCTTAGTTGTAAAATTGATTCTCTGAATTTTAACATGCTAATAAAAACCTTCTAATTAGCTTTCCTTTGCAAGTCAATATCTGTTATATTCATGTGGTTCCCTCTAGTGGCTAATTTAACTTGAAAATTCTGTTCTTTCTTCCCCTAGAATACAGATTTACTTGTTTTCACTAACAAATGTACAATCAGGCTCTTCTCCAAAACTATTGACACACTGTCCTCTCTACCCTAATGTTTATTCTTATTGCATTACTAACATTGGTCAATGGGAAGTTAATCATTTTAGGTCTGCAAGAAACAATAGAAACAATAGAAAACAGTAGAAACAATAGAAAATGTGTTCTTTTTAACATAGATTGTATATGATCAATACAGGCTGTAGTCACAAGTGGTAAATTAAGTTAAATGATGAGTAAAGCCAGGTGGGTCTAGTATAGCCTGGTTTGAAACACTATTGAATATTTGACTATCACTAGGATGTCTTAGAGCAAAAGACATTTATTGCTGTGACAGCATAGGGACCATAGAAATGACTAGGAGGAAATGTTGCAAAGGGATGTAGGTAAGAAAAAGATACAATGCCACTTTTGAGAATCAGCTTTTGAAACCTATTTTCAGGTTTAATTTATTATTTGTGTTCTTTACCAAGAATGAAAGCAGTTAGACTCGCTCTGGATCCCAGTAGGCTTGTATATCCAAGTTACAGAGTCTAAAGAATTAAAAGTTATGGAACATGAACTTTATATTGACCCTAAAAGGAACTGTTTTTAATTTAAAAATAAGGCTTAGCTTGAGTTATATGTAAAGATTAGTAGTTGTGTGTCTTCTATGTTTTATTAACTTCTCTCAAATAGGCTTATGAAAATGGTAGCTTTCTACCCTTTCTGCAAGCAGTTTGTTTTCTTTCATACAAGAAGTCCATGTCACCTTAAAATACTTTTATTGTTTTGTAATGCCTGTATGGGATGTGCCACGATAAGGTTGTCTTTAAAAATCAGCTCAAATATTCTCTTGCCACCTCCCCCTACTACACTAGCTGTTTTAAGGCATCTTTGTTGGGTTCTACATGAGTTGAGATTTTGCCTTAGTGGTAAAATTGATTCTCTGAATTTTAACATGCTAATAAAAACCTTCTAATTAGCTTTCCTTTGCAAGTCAATATCTGTTATATTCATGTGGTTCCCTCTAGTGACTAATTTAACTTGAAAATTCTGTTCTTTCTTCCCCTAGAATACAGATTTACTTGTTTTCACTAACAAATGTACAATCAGGCTCTTCTCCAAAACTATTGACACACTGTCCTCTCTACCCTAATGTTTATTCTTGTTGCATTACTAACATTGGTCAATGGGAAGTTAATCATTTTAGGTCTGCAAGAAACAATAGAAACAATAGAAAACAGTAGAAACAATAGAAAATGTGTTCTTTTTAACATAGATTGTATATGGGGGGATGATTGAAATTTTAAGGATTTTTATTGGAGTGAATAAGCATTCATCAACTCATCACTGCACTTGAAACTGCTGGCAGCTGTAGAACCCACAGAAAAGATTTTAATATAGATTCCAAACACTGATAACTTGATGTTGCTGGTAAACATATGTTAAAAAATTATTTTATCAGCATTTTTCTTGTTAGAGTAAATTGTATTTATAAAGATTCCTCTGATGAAATAGAATATTTCTTGATTCTGAAATATCAATACAAGTCAGAAATAAGAGAAATTACTTTCCCTTGCCTATATTACAATCCAGCAACAAGGTTTTAGTAGGGGCCAAGGAAAATTGAGTCTCAGTAAAGAGAGAACCCATTAATTTACACAAAAGATAAGAAAAGTACATTCTTCCAATGATGTGATTAAAATTATAAGTCAAAATGATTACTGTTGCTATTAGTTCCTTTGTTTTGCTTTAACTTTTATATATTTTCCTTCAATATAGAACAATTGCAGATTTCAACCTCAAAATATATCACACTACTTACTAAAAATTATAAACTTAAGCTAGTGGAAAAGTAGAACTTTAGAATAATCTATAACATTTGGGTGTAATATTTCATCTAGAAATTGGTATTTCTTTTTAAAATTTTTATTGGAGTGTAGTTGATTTACAGTTCCCTGTGCTATACAACAGGTTCTTATTAGTTATCTATTTTATATAGTACAGTGTATAAAAATTGGTATTTCTGATTAACTGAATATGTACTACTGAAAAGAATTGTCTTCTCTTTAAGGTATCATCATGTATAGCCATCCTTATCCAGGAGTGCAAGATCAAGAACAAGCCACGTAAGGAGATATATCTGGCCTGATCCTTTTTAGCATATCGAGCTCTTTTCTATAATTAGAAATCACACTGTCCTCTCTACCCTAATGTTTATTCTTGTTGCATTACTAACATTGGTCAATGGGAAGTTAATCATTTTAGGTCTGCAAGAAACAATAGAAACAATAGAAAACAGTAGAAACAATAGAAAATGTGTTCTTTTTAACATAGATTGTATATGGGGGGATGATTGAAATTTTAAGGATTTTTATTGGAGTGAATAAGCATTCATCAACTCATCACTGCACTTGAAACTGCTGGCAGCTGTAGAACCCACAGAAAAGATTTTAATATAGATTCCAAACACTGATAACTTGATGTTGCTGGTAAACATATGTTAAAAAATTATTTTATCAGCATTTTTCTTGTTAGAGTAAATTGTATTTATAAAGATTCCTCTGATGAAATAGAATATTTCTTGATTCTGAAATATCAATACAAGTCAGAAATAAGAGAAATTACTTTCCCTTGCCTATATTACAATCCAGCAACAAGGTTTTAGTAGGGGCCAAGGAAAATTGAGTCTCAGTAAAGAGAGAACCCATTAATTTACACAAAAGATAAGAAAAGTACATTCTTCCAATGATGTGATTAAAATTATAAGTCAAAATGATTACTGTTGCTATTAGTTCCTTTGTTTTGCTTTAACTTTTATATATTTTCCTTCAATATAGAACAATTGCAGATTTCAACCTCAAAATATATCACACTACTTACTAAAAATTATAAACTTAAGCTAGTGGAAAAGTAGAACTTTAGAATAATCTATAACATTTGGGTGTAATATTTCATCTAGAAATTGGTATTTCTTTTTAAAATTTTTATTGGAGTGTAGTTGATTTACAGTTCCCTGTGCTATACAACAGGTTCTTATTAGTTATCTATTTTATATAGTACAGTGTATAAAAATTGGTATTTCTGATTAACTGAATATGTACTACTGAAAAGAATTGTCTTCTCTTTAAGGTATCATCATGTATAGCCATCCTTATCCAGGAGTGCAAGATCAAGAACAAGCCACGTAAGCAGATATATCTGGCCTGATCCCTCTCTTCTTAGCATATCGAGCCTCTGTATAAAGTGCTATAATTAGAAATCACACTTGTTTCTAAATGAATGTTAATCTAGAAGAGCCAGTAATATTAGGCACTGATTGGGATAAAGGGAAGTTTCTGAAAGAATGTAGAGTGGGGTTGCCAAGTAGAGCTTGTTGACTGTGGTTTCACAGAATCTGCTGCTTTTGTAAGTCAAGTGCATAAGCGCTTCATCACTTCAACTTCCCTGCATAGCCTTTAAATATTGGACGATGTCTATGCTCAAGAGCTATATATCTCTTGCATATACCCTGTAGTCCTTGGAGACAGGTTTTTCTATCAAATATCCCTAGTCCATTCAGATACACTCGAGCTACATGTGCCCCAGGGTCGCAGCCGAGTCATGTGAAAGATATTATCTGGCTGCCTTGCAGGAAGGCTTATTTGTGTCACAGCCAACTCTTGCACTGTTTTGTTGATGGCTTTAACTGTAAATCTTCCTGAAAGGGAAAGAGTTCCCGAAACTTATATGTGCTCTCCTCTCCCTACTGCTCACTACAGAATGAGCAGCTTGATCGATGTTTTAGTGGCGCTCTCCATCCTGATGGGCTACTCTGTCACCACTGCCAGCTTCGTCACCTATGTCGTGCGGGAGCATCAAACCAAAGCCAAGCAGCTGCAGCATATTTCAGGCATCAGTGTCACCTGCTACTGGGTAACCAACTTCATTTATGACATGGTGAGTAACTGTGTCTTTACAAGAAAGACAGGACTGATTTAGATAGCTGTTGTTCTGTCGCTAAGTCATTTCTGACTCTGTGATCCCATGAACTGCAGCATGCCAGCCTTCCCTGTCCTTCACCATCTCCCAGAGTTTACTAAAACTCATGTTCATTGAGTTGGTGATGTCATCTAATCATCTTATCCTCTGTCATCATCTTTTCTTGCTCACAATCTTTTCCAGGATCAGGGTCTTTGCCAGTGAGTCAGCTCTTCATATCAGGTGGCCAAAGTATTGGAGTTTCAGCTTCAGCAACAGTCCTTCTAGTGAATATTCGGGCTGATTTCCTTTAGGATTGACTGGTTTGATCTCCTTGCTGTCCAAGGGACTCTCAGGTGTCTTCTCCAACACTGCAGTTCAAAGGCATCAGTTCTTGAATGCTCAGCCTTCTTTACAGTCCAACTCTAGAAGACAGGTGGTTTTTTTGTTTTTTGTTTTTTTTGCAAGTTCACACTATTGCCCAGGCATTCTGCTGAAAGTTTTTAAAAAGGGAACCACAGGGACTTCCCTGGTGGTCCAGGTGATAAAGAGTCTACCTTTCAGTGCAAGGGGCAACCCCTCGTTTCGACCCCTCGCCCAGGAAGAACCCACATGCTGAGGAACAGCTGGGCCAGTGTGTCCAATTATGAGCCAGCACTCTGGAGCGCGTGTGCCCAGAGCTAGTGCTCTGCACCAAGAGAGGCCACTGTGATGGAAGGCCCACACAGGCCAAAGAATAAAGATGGATGAAAAATAAACGATGACTTAGAGGCAAAAAAAAAAAGGTGGAGGGGTGGACCACATCTTTGACAGATGGCAGGAATGGAAGAAGGCCATGTAGGAGTCAGCAGAAACACAGCAGAGTCTTGGTGTGCAAAGCCTAGTCTCTGGGAGCTCACAGATGAGTTGTGTATGCAGGCTCAGTCATGTCCAACTCTTTGTGACCACATGGACTGCAGTCACCAGGCTTCTCTATCTATGGGATTTCCCAGGCAAGAATACTGGAGTGGGTTGCCGTTTTCTTCTCCAAGATGGCGGTTTTGTATTTGAGACTTGTTTGCTCTAATTTGTTCAGATTATTACCACAAAGACAGTAAATTAAGAAAAAAAATTGTATCAGGCTTATATTCATCCAGGGACTGGAAGAAAGAGAAATCCACCTGTCCTTCCCTTATCTCTGGGTCTGAGGACCTTGTGTATCAGATTCCTCAGAACATCTGTTAAGATGCATATCACTGGTCCTCATTCTTGTGTCTTGGGAGTGGAGCCTGAAAATATGCTCCAACCCCTTCACCAAGTTGTTTTAAGCACGTTGAAGTTTGGAAACCATTACTGTGGAGAAATGGAAGTTTAAAGCAGAATAGCCTTGCCTAGTGGCAACATATAAACAAGCTTATAAAAATTTAATCAACTAATAGTGAAAAATTCGAAGTAGTAGCCTCTTCTGAATGACACATTAGAGAAGATTAGCAGGGAAAATAAAGGATGAATTTCATTGATAGCTCTCTGATTTGCATAAAATGGTCCCGAAGTTCAGATGGTTTTCTTGACTCAAATGTGCCGGCATTGACCAGAAGCCTGGGATGGGTGTGTATTTGCCTAGTGATTATGGTGAGATTGCCTGAGTTTCTTTAAAGACATTGGCCTGAAGGATTGGAGCATAATTAACTGCCTATCCATTTGGTTAATGTCTCTAGTGAGGGCTGAAATGTGTTTGTTGTAGAAGTCAAATCTAAAAAAAAAATGGTAATGATTCCTCTGGACTCAAAGGAGCTTTAATGTGCCAAGAAAGCTTAAAGTACACTCTTCTGTGAAGGGCTACATACTACTCTCAGATTCTGTTATATACCTGGTGCTCATTCCAATTTTAGGAGACTTTTCTTCCTAATTAAATTACATAGCTTCCATTTTGTATATCTTGCTGCAAATTCCTCAGCACTTACTATTTTTCTTGCTGATGAAACACTGAATTCTTTATTCATATCCTTGTGATTTCAAGAGTGTGGTACCCTCTGTCCTACTCTTGACAGATGGCAGGAATGGAAGAAGGCCATGTAGGAGTCAGCAGAAACACAGCAGAGTCTTGGTGTGCAAAGCCTAGTCTCTGGGAGCTCACAGATGAGTTGTGTATGCAGGCTCAGTCATGTCCAACTCTTTGTGACCACATGGACTGCAGTCACCAGGCTTCTCTATCTATGGGATTTCCCAGGCAAGAATACTGGAGTGGGTTGCCGTTTTCTTCTCCAAGATGGCGGTTTTGTATTTGAGACTTGTTTGCTCTAATTTGTTCAGATTATTACCACAAAGACAGTAAATTAAGAAAAAAAATTGTATCAGGCTTATATTCATCCAGGGACTGGAAGAAAGAGAAATCCACCTGTCCTTCCCTTATCTCTGGGTCTGAGGACCTTGTGTATCAGATTCCTCAGAACATCTGTTAAGATGCATATCACTGGTCCTCATTCTTGTGTCTTGGGAGTGGAGCCTGAAAATATGCTCCAACCCCTTCACCAAGTTGTTTTAAGCACGTTGAAGTTTGGAAACCATTACTGTGGAGAAATGGAAGTTTAAAGCAGAATAGCCTTGCCTAGTGGCAACATATAAACAAGCTTATAAAAATTTAATCAACTAATAGTGAAAAATTCGAAGTAGTAGCCTCTTCTGAATGACACATTAGAGAAGATTAGCAGGGAAAATAAAGGATGAATTTCATTGATAGCTCTCTGATTTGCATAAAATGGTCCCGAAGTTCAGATGGTTTTTCTTGACTCAAATGTGCCGGCATTGACCAGAAGCCTGGGATGGGTGTGTATTTGCCTAGTGATTATGGTGAGATTGCCTGAGTTTCTTTAAAGACATTGGCCTGAAGGATTGGAGCATAATTAACTGCCTATCCATTTGGTTAATGTCTCTAGTGAGGGCTGAAATGTGTTTGTTGTAGAAGTCAAATCTAAAAAAAAAATGGTAATGATTCCTCTGGACTCAAAGGAGCTTTAATGTGCCAAGAAAGCTTAAAGTACACTCTTCTGTGAAGGGCTACATACTACTCTCAGATTCTGTTATATACCTGGTGCTCATTCCAATTTTAGGAGACTTTTCTTCCTAATTAAATTACATAGCTTCCATTTTGTATATCTTGCTGCAAATTCCTCAGCACTTACTATTTTTCTTGCTGATGAAACACTGAATTCTTTATTCATATCCTTGTGATTTCAAGAGTGTGTGGTACCCTCTGTCCTACTCTGTTGCAGAGTGGCTCACACTGATAACCAAGCCTTAGAAAGCAGCCATCTGAGAGAGTTCCAGCGTTCAAGATAAAATGGATACTTTGAGGGCTGAATCTAATCCCAAGATACCTTGCTGTCTTACCTTTCTCATAGAACCTCCGTCACCAAATGATCCCAAGTCTCAAAGCTTGAGGGCAGAGACTCAGGATCTCTATAAAGATGGAGACTGGCTTAACCTCATATTTCAGGAGACGAATTCCAGAGTGGAATGAATGTAAAATGAACCAAATGTTACAAGTGACAAGAACATAGATAAAGATTCATTTCTTGAAATGTTTCTAGGCTGATTTGTTACAGTTTTAAACTAGATGGGCTAAGGATTTAAAAAAAAAATAACTTACGTTAAGTGTTGTATTTTTTGTATGCCATATGTTAAATGTTGTTTTACATATTCCCAAAGGCCTTCTACTTGGTGCCTGTAGCATTTTCAATTGGTGTCATCGCAATTTTCAAGTTACCTGCCTTCTACAGTGAAGACAACCTAGGCGCTGTATCTCTCCTACTTCTGCTGTTTGGGTAAGCTGCAGTGAAAGAAGAATGAACAGAATTAAATGCTTCTAGATGCAAACAGGACCTAAATCTCGTTAGCTAATTTACAATTGTCTTGGGGTTTCATTAGCCATAAGTAATGATTAACACTACATTACTTGCTAGTCCATAGTTTGTAAAGTGTAACACTTGTGAAAATTAATGTTGTTATTAATACTATACCTATCATTCACGGGCACTTACTGGGTGCTGAGTGTCACACTTAACAATTTGCATGTGTAATTTAACTTACTTAAAATGGGGCCTTTAAAATGGTCAGAAAAATGTGTAGACATGTATGGATTTATGTGTTAACAAATTGTGACATCATATAAGTATATGTGGCATTAAAAAGTGAATATATTTATTTTAATGCATACCTAAGAACATGGACATAAAATTGTTTCTGAATTAAGGTATTAATACAAGTAATACAGTTTGATATCAATACTTATAGTAGCCATTCTTTCTGCCCTGAATGCCTGAGTAGTATCCATTTAGTTAGCAATTATAGCTGATAAAGGATCTGTGTCTCTAGTTCTACTTCATTACCCAAAAAGGTTGCTCAAGTATTTGCTCAAAACCAGACATGCAGCTTCTAAGCATAGTCTTGTGTGCTTAGCTAGCCAATAATGATGTCATTTTTCCATCAACTTTAAATTATAAGATATATATCTATTAAGCTCATGTTTCTGATCCAAGAAAGATCTTGCCTGGGTGGAGTAGCACTATCTTGGTAAGTAAAAATTAATTTGTGGTTTAATGACTATACAAGATTCCTTAAAAGACCTTTACTGTCATTTAAAAAGTGTGCTTCTTGATTTAGTCATATGCTGACCCTGAAAAATATATAACATCTTTATTGTGTGGGGAGGAAAAGTATGCTTCAGAGTTTTTTGGGGGGAGGGGTTTGATTGTTGTTAAAAAGAGAGAGAAAAGAGAGATTTAACTACAGGGTTTGACAACTCCACCCTAATGTTTATTTTCACTTTGAAATACCATCTAACTTATTTATTTAGTAAAAGAGTAATTGTGGCATGATTTTAATTCTTACTATTATTAACCTAAAGGTATGCCTCATTTTCTTGGATGTACTTGCTGGCTGGGTTCTTCCATGATACAGGAATGGCTTTCATCACTTACGTCTGCATCAACCTTTTTTTTGGCATCAATTCCATTGTGTCCTTATCAGTGGTGTACTTTCTTTCCAAGGAAAAGCCTAATGATATGGTAAGGTCCTTTATTAGTCTGCTAAACTTCAGTGGTTGGATCAAATGCTTCAACAGTTCAAGGTGGAAAGGGTCTTTTGTATTTTGAATTCCCTAAATAGTATAGAAGAATTTCATTTGATTCTGTGAAATGTAGTAGAGAGTAAACTACAGTTTTTAAAATTCTTTTTAGGTTCTATGTAGTTTAATGTCTCTGTATGTATGTGAGTATGTGTGTGTATACATATTTATGTATATGTATATTATATATATATATGTATTATATATATTTGGTGGAACACATGCATCATTTTATAGCAGAGCACCAAGAAAGGAGTTCAGGCAGCTAATGCTCAAAAGGCCTGAATTCCCCTTGTAACTTTCAGGGAAAGGTTTTTAAAGACAAAGTGAGGGAGATGAGGTTGTGGGATATGTGATCAGCTCATGAACATTCTTCTGATTGGATGGTGGTTAGGTAATTGGAGTCAATTTTATCAACCTTCTGATCCCAGTCATGTGGAGTCTATGCGCTTCTGGGCACTTACAGGTCACTTCTTACCTTTGGTAGGTGTTTCAGAGTCTACAAAACATCTCAAAGGATTTGAGTCATTGACTGTATCTATGCAGTCTCAAAACTGTTGACATTTGATAGGGCTTGAGTAGGGGAATGGAGATATATTTAATCAGATATTTTATATGACACTACTAATACCATGCAATCAGTCAGGTAAACATCTTACTCATTAACAAATTGTTACGGTATGGTAGGGGCAAAGACAGTGTCTTAGTTATATGACATCCATAGAGAAGAAACCTAACTCCTTCTCTTTCAGTCATGTCTTGAAATCAGTTTCATTGTAAGCATCACTTTCTAGTCAGAGCTAACAATTATGATCAGTGAGAAAGAAAACCCTAACAGTGCTGGGCAATTGAATGGAAAAGAATAAAGAGAAAATGAAGTGAGGAATAGACGAGACCATTCGAGGAGGAAGAAGAAAATTCATGAGCTGCAAGTGGTTGGTCCCAAGTATGAATAACCTGGAAATGAGCCATTTGCTCCTCATTGAGATAGGCTGTTTCTCCTTCAGTATCATTTACCATTTTATTCCCTCTTCAAGTAGGAATTAATTCAGGTTCTGAAACTTTATTATATTATTCAATAAATCCCTCCTTTACTCAGGCATCTATACATAGATACTCTCTCAGAGCCCAGCACTCTGGCTATTACTATATTCCTAGGACTTAGGGCATATCTAGAAGTGATTCTGCCGCCAAGGTTTGGCCTGATGCCTTAGACCATCTCAAAAATATATATAATCCTTTTCAGCTTTTGTTTTAGTAATCTCCACCATTTGGTTATAGGAAATGTTTATGTGTAATTTCAGAATGCATGTGAAATAACTGCTAATCTAGATAAGCTTCTTTAGTTTCATATTTATCTACACCTAGTTTTAAATTTTTGTCAATTGTTGGAAAGTTAACCCTGACCTTTATTTTTATGTCTCTTATTTCAGACCTTAGAACTTATTTCCGAAACCCTCAAGCGCATTTTCCTGATTTTCCCACAATTCTGTTTTGGCTATGGTTTGATCGAACTTTCTCAACAGCAGTCGGTCCTAGACTTCTTAAAAGCATATGGAGTGGAATATCCAAGTGAAACCTTTGAGATGGATAAACTGGGTGCAATGTTTGTGGCTTTGGTTTCTCAGGGAACCATGTTCTTCTTCTTGCGACTTTTAATCAATGAGTGGCTAATAAATAAACTCAGGTAAATACAATGAAACAGTGTTTGACATCCATGAAAAAACTAAGTTCAAAATATTTAAAGTGGGTGAGTAGTCTAAGCTTTTCCATTAGTAACATGGAAATGTTTTGCTCAAAAACCTTTTAAAAATGATAGCAAAATCACAATCAGTTTCATTCAGTAAATAGTTATCAAAACTTACTGTGGCTTTGCAAGTATTATAAAGTGAGGGGGTAAAACTGAATAAGCACAATCATTAGCCTTAAAGGGATCAAGATTCAGCGATGGAGAGAAAATGTGTACAGAAACAAAAGACATAGTTTTTGAGCTGTGTTCAGAAGGATAGAAAGTAGAAGTAGGAAAAGAGAATTGAGTATGTAGCATATTAGCAATGGATTTGGGAAGAGAATTGTTTACAGTGAGGACAGAATCATAAATAAAAACGCACATACTGTTGACCCAACAATTCTATTACTAGGAGTTTTTCCAACAGATAAACTAACACATATGCCGAACTATGTATGTATAAAGTTATTCATCATAGCAACCATTCCTAATAGCAAGAGTGAAAACAACCTAAAGGTCCTTCATTTGAGAACTCATGAAATGAATTATATTCATAGTTTATGAATGAAAAACTCTGTACTATTAGAAAGAATGATGCAGTTCATTATATAATGTTTGAGATTAATCTCACCATTTGGTTATAGGAAATGTTTATGTGTAATTTCAGAATGCATGTGAAATAACTGCTAATCTAGATAAGCTTCTTTAGTTTCATATTTATCTACACCTAGTTTTAAATTTTTGTCAATTGTTGGAAAGTTAACCCTGACCTTTATTTTTATGTCTCTTATTTCAGACCTTAGAACTTATTTCCGAAACCCTCAAGCGCATTTTCCTGATTTTCCCACAATTCTGTTTTGGCTATGGTTTGATCGAACTTTCTCAACAGCAGTCGGTCCTAGACTTCTTAAAAGCATATGGAGTGGAATATCCAAGTGAAACCTTTGAGATGGATAAACTGGGTGCAATGTTTGTGGCTTTGGTTTCTCAGGGAACCATGTTCTTCTTCTTGCGACTTTTAATCAATGAGTGGCTAATAAATAAACTCAGGTAAATACAATGAAACAGTGTTTGACATCCATGAAAAAACTAAGTTCAAAATATTTAAAGTGGGTGAGTAGTCTAAGCTTTTCCATTAGTAACATGGAAATGTTTTGCTCAAAAACCTTTTAAAAATGATAGCAAAATCACAATCAGTTTCATTCAGTAAATAGTTATCAAAACTTACTGTGGCTTTGCAAGTATTATAAAGTGAGGGGGTAAAACTGAATAAGCACAATCATTAGCCTTAAAGGGATCAAGATTCAGCGATGGAGAGAAATGTGTACAGAAACAAAAGACATAGTTTTTGAGCTGTGTTCAGAAGGATAGAAAGTAGAAGTAGGAAAAGAGAATTGAGTATGTAGCATATTAGCAATGGATTTGGGAAGAGAATTGTTTACAGTGAGGACAGAATCATAAATAAAAACGCACATACTGTTGACCCAACAATTCTATTACTAGGAGTTTTTCCAACAGATAAACTAACACATATGCCGAACTATGTATGTATAAAGTTATTCATCATAGCAACCATTCCTAATAGCAAGAGTGAAAACAACCTAAAGGTCCTTCATTTGAGAACTCATGAAATGAATTATATTCATAGTTTATGAATGAAAAACTCTGTACTATTAGAAAGAATGATGCAGTTCATTATATAATGTTTGAGATTACTTCTAATATTTATTAAGTGAGAAATGCAAGATTCAGATGTGCCTCTGCTAAAAAACTGTATATGATTGAAGGAGGCTTTTCACTACATATCCTTTAGAACCATTTTAGTTTAATAAATGAAGTGCATGTATCCTATTATTTAAAAATAAGATTTAAATCATTGATATTAAAAAGAAAGACAAGGAGAAAGAAAAATCTTCGAGTGTATATGAGAAATGAGCATACAATTTGATTGGAGCATAGACTAACTTAGTGAAGGAATAGGAGCTAAAGCATGGTAGCTGGAAAATATGGAGTCTACTGAATGTTTGGTTAAAGAGCGATAGCTTTGACCTTACTCAACAAATAAATAGTCGCACATTAAAGGTTTTTGAACAGAGACCAACAGGATCAAACGGTACTTTAGGAGCTGTGATTTTGTGGAGGTAGTGCAGATTGGAAAGTAAGGGTCAGAGACCATGGGGTAGTTTGAGGTTCCTGGATAAATCTAGGTGATAAGAAATGAAAGCCTGTGATGGTAACCAGAACAGACAGAAAGTGATCGATGACTGGCTGTTATAAGACATTTCCAGCGCCAGGAGAGTGACTGCAGGAATGGACTTTAGAATGGAAAAGATTCAAAGAAAACATCATAATTGAAGTCTCTGGAGATATCATTAAAAGAAACAAGGACGTTGGCAGGAAGACCTGAACTGATTTGTCAGTTTGGTTTGCTTTGATATTCTTTAGGCAAGATACTGCAGTGGGTTCAAGATTTCTTGAATTTTCAGAACTGGTAACTTTAATATATTGGCTCAATCCTGTGTAAGACATTCACAATTAAAAGACTGTAGAATAGCATTCATATTATTGATGACAAAAGAGGAAATAGGGAGTGACATGATCATGGGCTTCTAAGTGTAGAACACAGTGAGGACAGAATATTCGCCGAACTTATTACTAGGAGTTTTTCCAACAGATAAACTAACACATATGCCGAACTATGTATGTATAAAGTTATTCATCATAGCAACCATTCCTAATAGCAAGAGTGAAAACAACCTAAAGGTCCTTCATTTGAGAACTCATGAAATGAATTATATTCATAGTTTATGAATGAAAAACTCTGTACTATTAGAAAGAATGATGCAGTTCATTATATAATGTTTGAGATTACTTCTAATATTTATTAAGTGAGAAATGCAAGATTCAGATGTGCCTCTGCTAAAAAACTGTATATGATTGAAGGAGGCTTTTCACTACATATCCTTTAGAACCATTTTAGTTTAATAAATGAAGTGCATGTATCCTATTATTTAAAAATAAGATTTAAATCATTGATATTAAAAAGAAAGACAAGGAGAAAGAAAAATCTTCGAGTGTATATGAGAAATGAGCATACAATTTGATTGGAGCATAGACTAACTTAGTGAAGGAATAGGAGCTAAAGCATGGTAGCTGGAAAATATGGAGTCTACTGAATGTTTGGTTAAAGAGCGATAGCTTTGACCTTACTCAACAAATAAATAGTCGCACATTAAAGGTTTTTGAACAGAGACCAACAGGATCAAACGGTACTTTAGGAGCTGTGATTTTGTGGAGGTAGTGCAGATTGGAAAGTAAGGGTCAGAGACCATGGGGTAGTTTGAGGTTCCTGGATAAATCTAGGTGATAAGAAATGAAAGCCTGTGATGGTAACCAGAACAGACAGAAAGTGATCGATGACTGGCTGTTATAAGACATTTCCAGCGCCAGGAGAGTGACTGCAGGAATGGACTTTAGAATGGAAAAGATTCAAAGAAAACATCATAATTGAAGTCTCTGGAGATATCATTAAAAGAAACAAGGACGTTGGCAGGAAGACCTGAACTGATTTGTCAGTTTGGTTTGCTTTGATATTCTTTAGGCAAGATACTGCAGTGGGTTCAAGATTTCTTGAATTTTCAGAACTGGTAACTTTAATATATTGGCTCAATCCTGTGTAAGACATTCACAATTAAAAGACTGTAGAATAGCATTCATATTATTGATGACAAAAGAAGAAATAGGGAGGACTAAAAAAACAGTATCAATGATCATGGGCTTCTAAGTGTAGATAGAGTCTTACTAAAGACTCTGTTCTCTCTTTTAGGAAGTAAGTTTCAAACCAAAACTCAGTTCTTTGTTACTGAAATTAAGGCGCTGACTTGTAATAATGGATATCTAAGTATTTAAGTCATGGAAAGCAAAAGCTGTCTCCCAAACATTATAACGAATAATTGTAAAGAGCATCCATACTAATTTTTAAGTTATTTAACAAAATGCATAACAAATGCAAAACATACCTAGTATGTGATGGCACTCCTTCAGTGAAGTGAGAACTTATTAAAATATGTCAAAACTGAGTGATGTCTTTTCAAAGTCATTAATACAAAATCATTGGGTCCATTTTTTTAGACTCTTCTTCAGAAAGTTTAATTCTCCACCTATTATTGAGAGAATAGATGAAGATGAAGATGTGCAGGCTGAGAGATTTCGAGTTGAAAATGGTGCAAATGATTATGACCTGGTCCAGCTCCATCGGCTCACAAAGAGCTATCAACTTATCCACAAAAAGATCATAGCTGTAAACAACGTCAGCCTTGGGATACCTGCTGGGGAGGTAAGGAACAGTGTTTTGTTTCTATCTTTTATTGACATGATAAGAAACAAAAATTTCTACCTTTCCTAAAATTTTTTCTAGAAGTATGAAAGTCAGCCTCTGAATATTTGATGGATTCTGAATATATAATTTACATTTGTCTTATGTGCTACTTAAGGGCTTCCCTGGTAGCGCCGGTGGTAAAGAATCTGCCTGCAGGTGGCGCTAGTGGTAAAGGCCCCATCTGCCAATGCAGGCGATATAAGAGATGTGGGTTCGATCTCTGGATTAGGAAGGTCCCCGGGAGAAGGGAATGGCAACCCACTCCAGTATTCTTGCCTGGAGAATCCTATGGACAGAGAAGCCTAACAGCCTACAGTTCACAGGGTCACAAAGAGTCAGACACGACTGAAGTGATTTAGCACACGTGTGTTATTTATCCTGTAAGTCTTCCCTCTTGACAGGAAGCACTCACTACATACCACGTGCTGAGCCCTTTCCTAAATTATTATCCTCCCTGAGTGGACTTTCAATCAAGAAATCTGTAGAGTGCTGTTTTCCACTCTTAGATTTCAGGCCTCTTCGACAGCATAAATCAGTTGTGGGAACTGCACTCATATTCATATTTGTTGCTGTTTTCATAGAAGGAATAGTAAGACAGTTTTGTACTAAATTAAGTCATGGAAAGCAAAAGCTGTCTCCCAAACATTATAACGAATAATTGTAAAGAGCATCCATACTAATTTTTAAGTTATTTAACAAAATGCATAACAAATGCAAAACATACCTAGTATGTGATGGCACTCCTTCAGTGAAGTGAGAACTTATTAAAATATGTCAAAACTGAGTGATGTCTTTTCAAAGTCATTAATACAAAATCATTGGGTCCATTTTTTTAGACTCTTCTTCAGAAAGTTTAATTCTCCACCTATTATTGAGAGAATAGATGAAGATGAAGATGTGCAGGCTGAGAGATTTCGAGTTGAAAATGGTGCAAATGATTATGACCTGGTCCAGCTCCATCGGCTCACAAAGAGCTATCAACTTATCCACAAAAAGATCATAGCTGTAAACAACGTCAGCCTTGGGATACCTGCTGGGGAGGTAAGGAACAGTGTTTTGTTTCTATCTTTTATTGACATGATAAGAAACAAAAATTTCTACCTTTCCTAAAATTTTTTCTAGAAGTATGAAAGTCAGCCTCTGAATATTTGATGGATTCTGAATATATAATTTACATTTGTCTTATGTGCTACTTAAGGGCTTCCCTGGTAGCGCCGGTGGTAAGAATCTGCCTGCAGGTGGCGCTAGTGGTAAAGGCCCCATCTGCCAATGCAGGCGATATAAGAGATGTGGGTTCGATCTCTGGATTAGGAAGGTCCCCGGGAGAAGGGAATGGCAACCCACTCCAGTATTCTTGCCTGGAGAATCCTATGGACAGAGAAGCCTAACAGCCTACAGTTCACAGGGTCACAAAGAGTCAGACACGACTGAAGTGATTTAGCACACGTGTGTTATTTATCCTGTAAGTCTTCCCTCTTGACAGGAAGCACTCACTACATACCACGTGCTGAGCCCTTTCCTAAATTATTATCCTCCCTGAGTGGACTTTCAATCAAGAAATCTGTAGAGTGCTGTTTTCCACTCTTAGATTTCAGGCCTCTTCGACAACATAAATCAGTTGTGGGAACTGCACTCATATTCATATTTGTTGCTGTTTTCATAGAAGGAATAGTAAGACAGTTTTGAAAGGAGCAAGAGACTGTGGGTATTTCCGTTTTTGCTGAGGCTGGCTGCAAACTAGATGCATCAAATTTATCCGACTGAATGAGGAGATTATTGCTTCAATAGCTTTTTCCATAAAGTTGTGATCTTGTATGAATAATTTGAAATCTGTAAATACAATAACTTTGTCAGATTAGCATATCTGATTTGTTGGGTATTATATCATGTCACACAAAGGTAGGCTATAATATAATGTAAAACAAGTCCTGTGCATATACACAAATATTCAGGTGATTAAAGGGAAAAGATACTTAAGTACCCTTTTGTTTTAAAAGAGAAAGATTTATCTGGTGCCAGCACAGCATTGAAATAGCCAGTGATTTATTTTTCTTGGTAATTTATTTCACCCAAGGAAAGGAAGAAAAGAGATATAATGGTAACAGATCTTTGATCTGAATTAAAGTTACATCTTTTGTTTCTCCCTCAAACCAGTGCTTTGGGCTTCTTGGGGTGAATGGAGCTGGAAAGACCACCATCTTCAAGATGCTGACTGGAGACATAATTCCTACAAGTGGACACATTCTGATCAGAAATAAGACTGGGTATGACAAGCAAGTGTTTCAAAGTACTGAACACAGCATAATTAAATGAGAAAAATAATTAAAATGAACTTCTGTTGTTATTTTGTTAAAATAAATATTATTAAATCCTTAGGAGAAAAACAGCTGCTCAAGTGAGTGGAAATTTTTAAACCTCTCAGTGATCTCCCTATGAGGGTAGGGTAGTTTTACCGCTTTTTACCAGACTCTCAAATCACCACAACCAGATAGAGCTCCCCTCTCAACATCTGAGGGCTTGGAGGAAAATGTCTTCAGAAAGTCATTCGTGTTTTTGATTCTTTCCATTCAGGTCTCTGACTCACGTTGACTCTCACAGCTCATTAATTGGCTACTGTCCTCAGGAGGATGCTTTGGATGACCTGGTAACTGTGGAAGAGCATTTGTATTTCTATGCTAGGATACATGGGATTCCAGAAAAAGATATTAAAGAAGTGAGTATACGTGGGAGAAACTAGTTTATTTGAAAACCATTATTGTTTATGCTTTCTACCCACCTACCCTCAAGACCAAGTTGACATCTTGAAAACTATGACATCTCTCTCTTAACAGTGACACTGGAGGCAGTATTAGCTTGATTGTATATGTATTATAAACATACCTATGGGCTCAGTTTTAGAAATATCTTGGCCCATATTTGTTCCATTCATTACCTTTCAGAACTGTTGAATAAAGAATGAGCTTTGCCTTAGGCTCTTGGTGATGCCTGTACATCCTTTAGTGTTCAGATAACTACTGAAACATGGAATTGCCTACAAAATGGGCTTCCCAGATGACTCATGGTAAAGAATCTGCATGCCAATGCAGGAGACACAGGCAATGTGGGTTAAATCCCTGGGTTGGGAAGATCCCCTGGAGGAAATAATGGCAACCCTCTCTTGTATTCTTGCCTGGAGAATCTCATGAACAGAAGAGTCTGGTGGGCCCATAGAGTTGCAGACAGTTGGACACGACTGAGTGACTAAGCATACCCAAAATGCCCAAATAAAAAAACAGATTCCAATTTGATTTTTCAAATGTGCTTTTGTACCACACTACGGTTATTTGCCTTTTTTAATGGAAAGGCTGATCCTTAGGGCAGTTTTCTCTATTTTTGTGACCCTTGGGGACCTGTTAAATTCTGCTAGGATTCCACTATTTGCCAGGACTATTTAACTACCAAAATAACCACAAGAACCTAACATTCCTTAGTTAGTACAATGAAGTTTTGATACTGGGTCAGTTTTAAATAGACTCAAAGCCTTTGTGACAACCCGCCCCACAGTAAGAAGAAAGATGAAATGTTGGTAACAGTCAGTATGAAACCTGCCTTGTGGAGGGATGAATTCTGTTTTAGCTCTTTGAAGCTTAAAAGGAAATCCTGTGTCAGTTCAGCAGAAAGAACAATTGTAAACACATACGCACATACATGCACATGTATTCAGGAGTTAAGAAATCCCATTTACGAATGAACCTCCACAGAATTGCATTTCTCTCTCTTTAAGTGAACTGTTTGCTTTTAAGTGAGCCTTTGAAAATAAAACTAAAATTTATGGTGAACTTAAATGTTTTAAATGGAGGGAGGGTATGTATTTCTTCATTATAAAATTTTCTTTTCACAAGTAGCTTTTTTCCCATTTAATGCTTTAAGGGTTTGGGCGAGGGAAAATCAACCTAAATCCTCTTTTCCACTTGCAGACTGTTCATAAACTCCTTGGGAGACTTCACCTGCTGCTCTACAAGGACAAAGCTACATCCACGTGTAGTTATGGCACAAAAAGAAAATTGTCCACTGCACTAGCTTTGATAGGGAAACCTTCCATTCTGTTGCTGGTAAGCAATCTTTGTGAAAAGGGCTACTGCCTAATTAGAACCGCATATCCAGTTGTGTGTGTACCATTTCATTATCATTATTGCAGTAAGCATCTACTGGGGTCTCACTATGTGCTGGTGATTTCTTAAAGTGCTTTACACATACTGTCTCATTAAGGAAAATTATATTAGATAATTTGTTGCCACAATACTATGCCCTCAAAAATGTTTTCTTGTCAAGCTATGGCTCAGTGCATTTCAGAGGAAACATGGGAATAGAAAGTAGCCGAAACAAATTTGTATATTTAGATGAGTAAGTAAAGCCACGACAGAATTTGATTCCCAGTTATTGAAGAAATTAGTTCTGTTAGTAACTTTTGAGGTAAACTGACACATTTTCCAACTTCTACGAAAAAGGGAAAGGCACATATTAGGACAGTGTGTTGTGCTAAAATGTTATCTCCTTGTTGCTTAAAAATATGTTACCTAGCTTGAGATGCAGTCTTGAAAATATGTCGTTCTATTTTATCTGAATTTTTTCGACACAAGAAATGCATGTCACATTTGTGTTTTGATTAAAAGCTGAAAAATTCAATTGATCACCTGGAAATATAAGTTACACATGGATGCCATAGCATTCTGCTCCCCAAGCCAAACGTTGTGAAAAGTGTTTATTTCAGAGAAATAAGCTTGCCCTTATTTTGAAAGATTCCCTTCACTCAAGAACTTCCAAACTCCAAAAGATGCCTAACTGCATGCAATAAAATCACCAGTTATAAATCACCACATTATTTCAGGGATTAAGTAATGTAGAAGATCAAATCGTTTAAACTGCCCAGAGAGAGTGATGCACAACCCCCCTCTCTATAATACAGGAAGCTTATAATGCAATATGTTCCTGCCAATGGGCACTCATAATGGAATTCTATTGGATAAGTGTCCCTTAAATTGAAGAAAACAATACTTAGGCACCCCTGTGAGATAATAAATGTGAAGTACTTTAAGATGTTAAAAAGCTCTATACAAACGTTATGTATTAATAAGCTGAACTGAAATCAGGCCTTAAGAGAAAGATACTATATTTTCTTTTATATATATTTGCTATATATGCCATTGTCTTCAAAAATAGAAACAGTGACAATATAATCTTTACTGTTTCCCCAAATAAACACTCATTTTTTTCTTTAAGTTTCAAGTTAACTTTTTACCATAAAAATAATCCTCTGGTGGTCCTATGTACATACTTCCCATTTCAGACATATATATATTTTTTAACTTTTATTTTACTTTTAACTTTTACAGAGTTTTGCTGTTTACAGACATGTATGTTCCCAGATTACTCATATGTATATCCCCCCCATCTCACCCCTCCAGACCATTGCACAGCACCCCCGCAGGATCCCCTTTTTTCACAGCGCAATGACAATAGCTTTTTTTTTCACATATGATAGTATAGGTTTTCACACTACTTCCTTTACACCTCCCACCCACTGCTCATTCCCCACAATGTCCGTAAGTCTACTGTCCATGTCTGTTTTTCCATCACTTCACTGCATGTGTTATCATTACCATTAGACTAGATTCCATATATATGTGTTAGTATATTGTACTTGTCCTCTTTTTGACTGACTTCACTTTTTATGACAGGTTCTAGATCCAATCACCTCATTAGGACTGATTCTTCTGCATTTCTTTTCACAGCTGAGTAGTATTCCTTTGTACATATGTATCAGAGCTTTTTTATCCATTCATTTGTCAATGGACATCTAGGTTGCTTCCATGTTCTAGCTATTGTATAGAGTGCTGCAATGAACATTGGGGTACAGGTGCCTCTTTCAATTTTGATTTCATCAGGGTATAAGCCTAAGAGTGGGATTGCTGGGTCATATGATGCTTCTAATTTTAGCTTTTAAAGGAAGCTCCATACTGTCTTCCATGGCGGCTGTATCAATTTACATTCCCACCAGCAATGCAAGAGGGTTCCCTTTTCTCCACACCCTCTCCAGCATTTATTGTCTGTTGATTTGTTGATGATGGCCATTCTGGCTGGTGTGAGCTGATATCTCATTGTAGTTTTGATTTGCATTTCTCTAATAATAAGCGAGGTTGAGCATCATTTCATGTGTCTTTTGGCCATCTGTATGATTTCAGACATATATTTTTAATTTTTACTTATTCTTGACCTACAGTTTGGTTTTTTGATCGTGTCAGGATCTATTATTGCTTGTTTAGATTCTACATTGCCGTATTTCTAATTTTCTGCCTGAATAATTTTTCAAAATGTCATATACTTTAAAATGTAATTTATATCTTTCTATTTGGCATTTTCTGCAAGTTTTATTTTTATTTCCCCAAGGAGTATTAAATTTCAATTAATAACATAAAACTGAAAATATACTTCAATTATATTAACAAACAATTGCATTCTCTGTGCTTCACATAACATATTATCTACCACTCACAGCCACAGTTTTGCCATCAGGGCAAGGTAGCAATCTTGTTGATGTAGCTTCAAATATATATATGATCATATGGTATTAAATATCAAAACTCTTGCTTTGTCAGTAGTTGAAGCAGAATTTTTTTCCAAAGAAATATGAGACAAGTGTAAAGTAACAGAGTGTCAACTTCACTGAGACACTTTTTAAAATTTAAAATGATTAATTTTGAGCTTTTTGTCAGCAGCAGAAAGAAGCCTATTAAGTATAAAACAAGTTAGTCACAGGACCTCGAAAAGTGATTTCTGTTCCAGGCAAGTGAGGCGCAATGATTCATGTAAAGAACCTCATCAAAATTTAATTAATTTGATAAATTCTTCTTGTAACTTTCTATTAAGGATGAACCGAGCTCTGGGATGGATCCTAAGTCTAAACGGCACCTCTGGAAGATCATTTCAGAAGAAGTCCAGAATAAATGTTCTGTCATCCTGACTTCACACAGGTGAACCTGGTGTGGGGACTTGAGGGTCAGGTGACACGATGTTAGGATGAGAGACAGGAAAGGCAATCCTGTGTAACACACACTGAGTGTGAATTCCACAACTGGATTAAAGTGTTTTACCTTCGTAGTCAAAAGAGTAAGTCAGGAGGGTTTCCTGATGAGACCTCAGCTCCTATGGTGGAACAGGACCTAAGCAATCTTTTATTTAAAAAAAAAATGTCCATGACTTTGGCCCTCTTAACTCAACCTTGCCTCACGATTGCCTATCACATAAAATTTAGCATTTTTTGGCTTAGTATGCGTGGCCTTTTATTATTCAGCCTCATCTAAACTGCTAGTCTTTTCTTCCATTCAGCCAGTCTGAGGGATTCGTGGTTCCACATCCATTCCCTCCCCTTTCCCATCACCATGCTCTTTCTGTGCTATGCCTTCTACTGGAGTTGGTCTTTACACCAAATCTCTCCAGATTCTAATCTTATTAATCCTTTAAGAACTAGTCTACAAGCCTCCTCCATGAAGTAGACCTTTCCAGTCGATTAAGTAAAGAAACTACTAAAGCTTCTTATCTGTGCCTTTCTTATAAGATTGGCCTTATATAAAGTTCATTCCTTTCATTATAATAATCATATAGTATAAAAGAATTAGATATGTTTAGAATTAAGATACTTATTTATATCCTATATACTAACTAAATCCTATATATACCAATCTCACCCTGGGGCTTCCCAGATGGTACTAGTGATAACGGATCTGCCTGCCAACACAGGAGGCCCAAGAGACGCAGGTTTGATCTCTAGGTCAGGGAAGATACCCTGTAGGAGGGCATGGCAACCCACTCCATTGTTCTTGCTTGGGGAATTCCATGGACAGAGGAGCCTGGAAAGCTGCAATCCATAGGGTCACACAGAGTCAGACATGACTGCCCGACTTAGCACACACTCAGCCTTGCCCTAGCACAGTATATATTCTCAAGTCAGTCACTGATTTTCCATTAGTTTTTGTGTTTAGTGGACAGGATGATACCTAAGATCTCAAGGTGATACCTAAAATCTCTTCCAATTATCATAATCCATGAAATTAGAATTATATTATCAAGTATAAGTTAACTGGTTATAAATACAAAAACATAAGTCTACTGAAGGACTTCCCCAGTGGCCTAGTGGTTAAGACACCACACTTCCATAGCAAGGGGCATAAGTTTGATCTCTGGTCAGGAAACTAAGATCCTGCATGCTACAGGATATGGCTATATATATATATATCAACTAAATATTGAGGATAAGACATGGTGAAAACAGCTTAGTATTATTTTGGAAATGTTTCTTACAAAATGTAGGTCTTAAATTAAAGTCTGAAGGCGATTAAAAGAAAGACTGTGTTTGATAGAGCAGCAATCCGGGTGAGAGAGATGGCTTCAAGTTTGAGAAGAAAACAATAATAAACCCACAATAATAAACCATATACGAAGATATTTCATTTATATGTTAAAAAGATTTTTTTTTTTTTTTGCTCTTCATGGGAAGAGACAGTTTAATGGACTCAAATATTCAAACAGTATTTCTTTTTTTTTAAATTTTGGCCTCTCTCATTGTTTTTTCTTTTTTTTCTTTTCATCCATCTTTATTCCTTGGCCTGTGTGGGCCTCCCATTGCAGTGTCCTCCCTCGTGACAGAGCACCGGCTCTGGGCACATGTGCTCCAGAACGCTGACTGGGTATTTGGACACACCGGTCCAGCCGCTCCGTGGCATATAGGATCTTCCCAGGCCATGGATCGAACTGGTGCCCCTTGCACTGCAAGGTGGACTCTTTACCCACTGGACCACCAGGGAAGCCCCTCAAACAATATTTCTAATGTTTTATAATGAAAAAAGATAAGCTTTTGCTTGTGAACTTATTAAATCAATTTTCTGTCCCCAGCATGATGACATGATTCTTTCTGTCTTTCAGCATGGAAGAATGTGAAGCTCTCTGTACAAGATTGGCCATTATGGTGAATGGAAGGTTCCAGTGTATTGGATCATTGCAGCATATTAAGAGCAGGTAAAGAACAAATACGTTGTTTAACACATGGTATAGGCAGTCAGTCTACCAGTGCTACCCTTGCCTTCAAAGATTATTTCGGCAGCCTAGCCTACAGTCAGTAGTAATATTGAAATGGAGAAGCTAATCATTGACTTACCCTGAAGCTAAATTATAATATTGAGGATTGAATATTTTAAAATTAATAACCCCCAAACCTGGAAGGCCTAAAAGCTAATAATAGTGATAATATAATAATGATATTATTATTATTTCCCAACCCAAATACTCTCAGAAAGCAGTTTCAAGAGTTAACTCTAAAAAAATTAGATCTTAACAGGTAAATGAAGGCCTCAATTTTTGTCTGGCATATTCATTTGTCATTTGCACCGGCCTTCAGTAAGCTATTAATATTTTTGCTACATTTAAAACTTTAATCAAAAATACTTTAAATGCTTTACTTTAAATACTTTAATCAAAAATACCATGCTATCAAGTTAAAATTAAATCAATATTTTTATATTTGCCAGAGTAATATATATGTATACATACCCATTTTGATCTTCAAACACTGTGACATTATTTTGTACCTTTATCTGAACAATAGCTTGGCTTTTTTATAAGACAATGTTGACCAAGATAAGTAAAAGGAATGAAAAAGGACTCATGTTGTTCTCAGAGAGTCTGTTGTGAATTGTTTATAAGCTCTATTTTTGATACAGTTAGCTTTTATATTGATTATTATTTATTTTTAAAACCCCAACAATGATTTTAATATTTACAATAAGTTACCTCTCAAGATGTTCTTTGCTTTAAATTAGAAAGTAGTTAGCCCCAGACATTGATATCAATTCCTGGTGGCTCAGATGGTAAAGAATCTGCCTGCAATATGGGAAGCCTGGGTTCAATCTGTGGGTTGGGAAAATCCCCTGAAGAAGAAAATGGCAACCCACTCCAGCATTCTTGCCTGGAGAATTCCATGGACAGAGGAGACTGGCAGGCTGCAGCCCATGGGGTAACAAAGAGTTGGACATGACTGAGTGACAGCACACATTGAATCATGGATGTTAAAGAAAGTCTGAGATACTACCTCACACCCGTCAGAATGGCCATCATCAACAAATCAACAGACAATAAATGCTGGAGGAGGGTGCAGAGAAAAGGGAACGCTCTTGCATTGCTGGTGGGAATGTAAATTGATACAGCTGCTATGGAAGACAGTATGGAGATTCCTTTAAATATTAAAATTAGAAGCACCATATGACCCAGAAATCCCACTCTTAGGCTTATACCCTGATGAAATCAAAATTGAAAGAGGCACCTGTACCCCAATGTTCATTGCAGCACTCTATACAATAGCTAGAACATGGAAGCAACCTAGATGTCCATTGACAAATGAATGGATAAAAAAGCTCTGATACATATATACAAAGGAATACTACTCAGCTGTGAAAAGAAATGCGGAAGAATCAGTCCTAATGAGGTGATTGGATCTAGAATCTGTCATAAAAAGTGAAGTCAGTCAAAAAGAGAAGGACAAGTACAATATACTAACACATATATATGGAATCTAGTCTAATGGTAATGATAACATATGCAGTGAAGTGATGGAAAAACAGACATGGACAGTAGACTTATGGACATTGTGGGGAATGAGCAGTGGGTGGGAGGCGTAAAGGAAGTAGTGTGAAAACCTATACTATCATATGTGAAAAAAAAAGCTATTGTCATTGCGCTGTGAAAAAAGGGGATCCTGCAGGCGTATTGTGCAATGGTCTGGAGGGGTGGAATGGCGGGGGGGCCACATACATATAACTAATCTGGAATCATGCATATCTATAAACAACAAAACTCTGTAAAAGTACAAAGTAAAATAAAATAAAATAAAGAAAGTCAAGATTTTATGTTTCCTTTCTACTGCAGCTCTTGTCCAATGGACCTGACTTTGTGTAGTGGTAGAAATAAAAAGTCATGGCATTGCACTATTACCAGTTTGCAACATGCCCTGAACCTTTTATGGCAAAGTGGTAGACTTTGAATAGAAACAGGGCTGTAATGGGAGGCCTGGGTCCTGTTTCATTATCTAGAATTCCAGAGGAGCTATTTCAGGAAAACATAGCTCATATTGTTTTTTGCACTTCTTTCTAGGTTTGGGCGAGGATTTACTGTAAAAGTTCATGTGAAGAATGCCAAAGTGAGCATGAAGGCCCTCACAAGGTTCATGCAACTGCACTTCCCAAGAACATACTTAAAAGTAAGTAAGAGATTGACTGGTTTTAATAGTCACACCCGTCAGAGCCATCATCAACAAATCAACAGACAATAAATGCTGGAGGAGGGTGCAGAGAAAAGGGAACGCTCTTGCATTGCTGGTGGGAATGTAAATTGATACAGCTGCTATGGAAGACAGTATGGAGATTCCTTTAAATATTAAAATTAGAAGCACCATATGACCCAGAAATCCCACTCTTAGGCTTATACCCTGATGAAATCAAAATTGAAAGAGGCACCTGTACCCCAATGTTCATTGCAGCACTCTATACAATAGCTAGAACATGGAAGCAACCTAGATGTCCATTGACAAATGAATGGATAAAAAAGCTCTGATACATATATACAAAGGAATACTACTCAGCTGTGAAAAGAAATGCGGAAGAATCAGTCCTAATGAGGTGATTGGATCTAGAATCTGTCATAAAAAGTGAAGTCAGTCAAAAAGAGAAGGACAAGTACAATATACTAACACATATATATGGAATCTAGTCTAATGGTAATGATAACATATGCAGTGAAGTGATGGAAAAACAGACATGGACAGTAGACTTATGGACATTGTGGGGAATGAGCAGTGGGTGGGAGGCGTAAAGGAAGTAGTGTGAAAACCTATACTATCATATGTGAAAAAAAAAGCTATTGTCATTGCGCTGTGAAAAAAGGGGATCCTGCAGGCGTATTGTGCAATGGTCTGGAGGGGTGGAATGGCGGGGGGGCCACATACATATAACTAATCTGGAATCATGCATATCTATAAACAACAAAACTCTGTAAAAGTACAAAGTAAAATAAAATAAAATAAAGAAAGTCAAGATTTTATGTTTCCTTTCTACTGCAGCTCTTGTCCAATGGACCTGACTTTGTGTAGTGGTAGAAATAAAAAGTCATGGCATTGCACTATTACCAGTTTGCAACATGCCCTGAACCTTTTATGGCAAAGTGGTAGACTTTGAATAGAAACAGGGCTGTAATGGGAGGCCTGGGTCCTGTTTCATTATCTAGAATTCCAGAGGAGCTATTTCAGGAAAACATAGCTCATATTGTTTTTTGCACTTCTTTCTAGGTTTGGGCGAGGATTTACTGTAAAAGTTCATGTGAAGAATGCCAAAGTGAGCATGAAGGCCCTCACAAGGTTCATGCAACTGCACTTCCCAAGAACATACTTAAAAGTAAGTAAGAGATTGACTGGTTTTAATAGTCATAATCTAATAGCGTAGTAGATGTTTGTCATCTTCAAGTTGACCATAGCTTTATTATTCATCTTAATATATTTACTGGGGCTTCCCAGGAGGCCCTAGTGGTAAAGAATATGCCTGCCTATGCAGCAGATGCAAGAAACCAGGGTTTGATCCCTGGCCTGGGAAAATCTCCTGGAGAAGGGAATGGCAGCCCACTCCAATACTTTTGCCTGGGAAATCCCATGGACAGAGGAGCCTAGGGGGTCACAAAGAGAGATACGACTGAACAATTGTGGTGTTTTTTTAAATATATTTATTAGTTCAAGATGCTTAAGATATTCTGAAGCACACTTCTTATAAACAAAGAAAAACTTCAAATTAAATGATATATTTTTGTAGCTACTTAAGAGTATCATAGTCCTTTTACATACCATTTTTTTCCCTCACAAAAGCTTTAGAACCATATTGTATTAGTTCTCAGGTTGGGTTGTATACTCAAGTAGTTTATTGGTTATATATCTCCGAACTGAGGATGACAGGCACATACGACAGCTGGCGCAGTGGCACACTCCTGTAGTCCCAGGTACTCGAGAGGCCGAGTCTGGAGGATTACTTGAGTCCTGGAGTTCTGGGCTGCAGTGCGCTATGCTGATTGGATGTCTGCACTAAGTTTGGCATCGATATGGTGACCTCCTGGGAGCAGGGGACCACTAGATCGCCTAAGGAGGGGTGAACTGGCCCAGGGTAGAAACGGAGCAGGCCAGAACGTTCCATACTTGAGTCCTGGAGTTCTGGCATTGCACTATTACCAGTTTGCAACATGCCCTGAACCTGTTATGGCAAAGTGGTAGACTTTGAATAGAAACAGGGCTGTAATGGGAGGCCTGGGTCCTGTTTCATTATCTAGAATTCCAGAGGAGCTATTTCAGGAAAACATAGCTCATATTGTTTTTTGCACTTCTTTCTAGGTTTGGGCGAGGATTTACTGTAAAAGTTCATGTGAAGAATGCCAAAGTGAGCATGAAGGCCCTCACAAGGTTCATGCAACTGCACTTCCCAAGAACATACTTAAAAGTAAGTAAGAGATTGACTGGTTTTAATAGTCATAATCTAATAGCGTAGTAGATGTTTGTCATCTTCAAGTTGACCATAGCTTTATTATTCATCTTAATATATTTACTGGGGCTTCCCAGGAGGCCCTAGTGGTAAAGAATATGCCTGCCTATGCAGCAGATGCAAGAAACCAGGGTTTGATCCCTGGCCTGGGAAAATCTCCTGGAGAAGGGAATGGCAGCCCACTCCAATACTTTTGCCTGGGAAATCCCATGGACAGAGGAGCCTAGGGGGTCACAAAGAGAGATACGACTGAACAATTGTGGTGTTTTTTTAAATATATTTATTAGTTCAAGATGCTTAAGATATTCTGAAGCACACTTCTTATAAACAAAGAAAAACTTCAAATTAAATGATATATTTTTGTAGCTACTTAAGAGTATCATAGTCCTTTTACATACCATTTTTTTCCCTCACAAAAGCTTTAGAACCATATTGTATTAGTTCTCAGGTTGGGTTGTATACTCAAGTAGTTTATTGGTTATATATCTCCGAACTGAGGATGACAGACACATACGACAGCTGGCGCAGTGGCACACTCCTGTAGTCCCAGGTACTCGAGAGGCTGAGTCTGGAGGATTACTTGAGTCCTGGAGTTCTGGGCTGCAGTGCGCTATGCTGATTGGATGTCTGCACTAAGTTTGGCATCGATATGGTGACCTCCTGGGAGCAGGGGACCACTAGATCGCCTAAGGAGGGGTGAACTGGCCCAGGGTAGAAACGGAGCAGGCCAGAACGCCCATACTAATCACATACATATGACCAAGGGCATTTCAGAGTTCCTGTCTGTACATGTCATAGCTGGAAGAGATTATCTCCTTTGCTTTACTCATTTGAAAGATAAGTCCACAAACTTTTGAGTAGAATTGCTTGGAAATCAAGTTCTTAAATCATGCACTACCTGAATCATCACTCAATTAATTTCATCTTTATGTATATTTATCAACAGGATGGGCACATACAGATATATACACATAAATCTCACATGGTGCACATTTAAATGTACTTGACAAAAAATTTATCATTATAACATCTTTGACGTGCAGGTAATTTATACAAGGTGGTTATAGCAAATGACTGTTTTTAAAAGGAAATTGGGTATGGAATGATGAAAAGAAATTAGGAGACTTGGACTTAGGTTTAGCTCTCCCTGTGTGATTTCCAGCAAGACATTTGAAGTCTCTAAGCCTCGTATTCCTATTTTGCAAATACTTTAGACATCTACCTCACAAGACTGTGTGAGAACTAAATGATACAGTGTCCACAGAGATGCTTTGTGAACTATCAGGCCCCATATTAACGTAAAGTGATTTTGGAGAGCAAGATAGAGTACATTTTTGAAAACAATTCTTTTATCTGTACAAACTACCTTTGCCTCAGCCTCCAAAACCTAGACTAAGTTCTCCAGGAAATAATAGCTTTTAAAATTGTTATCAAAGTCCATTTTCTATCATCTAAATTAAAATCAAATTTAAAAATTAAAGGATCCTTTTTTTTTTTTTTTTTTTTTGCACAAATCACATTGGTCATAGTGCCTTTTCTTTCAGTGAATTTGAGATTATGTTTGCCCTGGTCTGTTCCTCATGGGACTAGAGCTTATAAGACTAGTGCACTGATGATAAAACTTTTATTTCTTCCTAAGTAAACCATTTTTTTCAATCCTTTTTATTTTTTTAATTGAAAGAAAATAGTTTTACAGAGTTTTGTTGTTTACTGCCAAATATCAAGATGAATCATTCATAGGTATACATATGCCCCCTTCCCTTCGCTTGAGCTTCTCTCCCATCTCCCCTAAGTAAACCATTTTTTACAAGTATGTCATGGTTTCTATATCTCTAAAAGGGAAGTAGCAAAGCAATAATTTAAGAGTAAAAATCAGTGAGGTGGCCTGACTGCAGTGACAGTTGTGATGTAAACACATATTCATGAGTGGGGCTAGACAATGACCAAAGCTGTGAGAAAGGGGGCTCCCTGTAATGCCTGGCTGTAGTATACAATCCTGACCTGATCCATGTAGGTTACAGGGGTTGATGATAGAGTGAAAACATCCTGACCACATTAGTGTTTAGGGAAGATTGTCCTTTGTGCTGAAACGTGAGTATATATGGTTTCTAGGCTTGTGAAGAGGCTGTTGACTCAAGTGTGGACTGATAGGCATCAAATTAGTAATATTGATGGTGCACATAGAGAGGAAAGGTTGCATTTGAGAGTTATTTTAGAGGAAAAATAAATAGGACATAGTAATGGATAGGTTTAGCTCTCCTGTGGATTTCCAGCAAGACATTTGAAGTCTCTAAGCCTCGTATTCCTATTTTGCAAATACTTTAGACATCTACCTCACAAGACTGTGTGAGAACTAAATGATACAGTGTCCACAGAGATGCTTTGTGAACTATCAGGCCCCATATTAACGTAAAGTGATTTTGGAGAGCAAGATAGAGTACATTTTTGAAAACAATTCTTTTATCTGTACAAACTACCTTTGCCTCAGCCTCCAAAACCTAGACTAAGTTCTCCAGGAAATAATAGCTTTTAAAATTGTTATCAAAGTCCATTTTCTATCATCTAAATTAAAATCAAATTTAAAAATTAAAGGATCCTTTTTTTTTTTTTTTTTTTGCACAAATCACATTGGTCATAGTGCCTTTTCTTTCAGTGAATTTGAGATTATGTTTGCCCTGGTCTGTTCCTCATGGGACTAGAGCTTATAAGACTAGTGCACTGATGATAAAACTTTTATTTCTTCCTAAGTAAACCATTTTTTTCAATCCTTTTTATTTTTTTAATTGAAAGAAAATAGTTTTACAGAGTTTTGTTGTTTACTGCCAAATATCAAGATGAATCATTCATAGGTATACATATGCCCCCTTCCCTTCGCTTGAGCTTCTCTCCCATCTCCCCTAAGTAAACCATTTTTTACAAGTATGTCATGGTTTCTATATCTCTAAAAGGGAAGTAGCAAAGCAATAATTTAAGAGTAAAAATCAGTGAGGTGGCCTGACTGCAGTGACAGTTGTGATGTAAACACATATTCATGAGTGGGGCTAGACAATGACCAAAGCTGTGAGAAAGGGGGCTCCCTGTAATGCCTGGCTGTAGTATACAATCCTGACCTGATCCATGTAGGTTACAGGGGTTGATGATAGAGTGAAAAAACATCCTGACCACATTAGTGTTTAGGGAAGATTGTCCTTTGTGCTGAAACGTGAGTATATATGGTTTCTAGGCTTGTGAAGAGGCTGTTGACTCAAGTGTGGACTGATAGGCATCAAATTAGTAATATTGATGGTGCACATAGAGAGGAAAGGTTGCATTTGAGAGTTATTTTAGAGGAAAAATAAATAGGACATAGTAATGGATGAAATATTCAGAAAAGCAAGATGTTAAAGAGACTCCAAGGAAATAAGAATAGAGTACTAAGTTGATGGTAACACTATGGACTAAATAAATTGAAAAAGTTTTAGAGTGAGTTAAGAAAGAATGTGGCATTATTTGTATGAGATTTCTCCTAGACAGTGCTTTTGAAATCTACCAGTGTTAGCCACTATAAATTAAACAGCTAATCCTTAACCTTTTAGAACAATTCTAGCATTTAAAAAAATGAAATTTCTAAGTTATTTCTGAAGAAGCTTATGTGAGCTTAGTGTAATCTGACATCAGGAATATCATTCCACAATATTTTTTTATAGGCAAGGCTGTAGTGACTTTCTAAGTACACAGCAGTGTAGAATGTTTTGGAATTTTTATTAGCTTTTTAATTTGTTTTCTCTTGGACATTTACAGAACTTTTTCTCTCATCTTCAAAAGCTGTCAGTTTCTAAATATACCCATTATTTACAATTTAGTATCACTTTCAGAGGGATGAATTTCAGTATGTTTCTTAGCTCTTGGTTGAGTTATGTTTAGTTAGCTAAATATTACCTGACATTGAGAAATACATTTTTTCCCTTTTGGTTCCCACAGGATCAGCACCTCAGCATGTTAGAGTATCATGTGCCAGTAACTGCAGGGGGAGTAGCAAACATTTTTGATCTGCTGGAGGCCAACAAGACTGCTTTAAATATCACAAATTTCTTAGTGAGTCAGACTACTCTGGAAGAGGTAAGCTGGATACCATGGTCCATGTGCACAATGTCTCAATACTTATTATACATTCTGATTACTTATTTTTAAAGAATTTAGTTGTAGATGATTATTTCTTTTTAATGATATTCTAAGTGCATTTTGGGGAAAAAATGTGGAGTTAACTATTTTCAATGGTGAAAAGAAACTTTTTTGCCTTCTATAAGACCTCTATACCCAGTTGTGTATATCTGTATGTGTAAAGCAACAATTATTTTCATCTATAAAACAAATAGCTATTAACACTTTCCTTACTTTCTCGTTCATATGTTTCTTAAATAATATTTCTATTGATTGGCTTCCTGGATTAGGGGGAAATTATCTAGTGAGATTTTGGTGCCAAAGCTTTAGATCTGTTAGATTCATGCAGCCAAAGTGGTAAATGCAGGATTCTTTGGTTTCATTCAAATCATCTGTCTTAGTTACATTTATATTCAGTAACTCAAGGCTTCATGGTGCATCCTCCTTCACCTTTGCTCTGTTTTAGTTTTACACAGTTCAGTCAACCTGACGTCTAGAATATTTAATTGCACCTGTCACAGGAATGGGTCTGAAAAGGGGGCTAAAGAGGCCTCCAAATCATGCTGCATCCTGCAGACAGCTTTTAATAAGAGGCCTTTCCCAAATTTTCTATAACCAGTTACCAGTATCATGGACAATTTTTTATAGGCAAGGCTGTAGTGACTTTCTAAGTACACAGCAGTGTAGAATGTTTTGGAATTTTTATTAGCTTTTTAATTTGTTTTCTCTTGGACATTTACAGAACTTTTTCTCTCATCTTCAAAAGCTGTCAGTTTCTAAATATACCCATTATTTACAATTTAGTATCACTTTCAGAGGGATGAATTTCAGTATGTTTCTTAGCTCTTGGTTGAGTTATGTTTAGTTAGCTAAATATTACCTGACATTGAGAAATACATTTTTTCCCTTTTGGTTCCCACAGGATCAGCACCTCAGCATGTTAGAGTATCATGTGCCAGTAACTGCAGGGGGAGTAGCAAACATTTTTGATCTGCTGGAGGCCAACAAGACTGCTTTAAATATCACAAATTTCTTAGTGAGTCAGACTACTCTGGAAGAGGTAAGCTG
The DNA here is from genome assembly GCA_022376925.1 of Tragulus kanchil. Classification (NCBI taxonomy): domain Eukaryota; kingdom Metazoa; phylum Chordata; class Mammalia; order Artiodactyla; family Tragulidae; genus Tragulus; species Tragulus kanchil. Next base: position 76,182,159 of record JAIOJX010000026.1, read on the forward strand.
GATACCATGGTCCATGTGCACAATGTCTCAATACTTATTATACATTCTGATTACTTATTTTTAAAGAATTTAGTTGTAGATGATTATTTCTTTTTAATGATATTCTAAGTGCATTTTGGGGAAAAAATGTGGAGTTAACTATTTTCAATGGTGAAAAGAAACTTTTTTGCCTTCTATAAGACCTCTATACCCAGTTGTGTATATCTGTATGTGTAAAGCAACAATTATTTTCATCTATAAAACAAATAGCTATTAACACTTTCCTTACTTTCTCGTTCATATGTTTCTTAAATAATATTTCTATTGATTGGCTTCCTGGATTAGGGGGAAATTATCTAGTGAGATTTTGGTGCCAAAGCTTTAGATCTGTTAGATTCATGCAGCCAAAGTGGTAAATGCAGGATTCTTTGGTTTCATTCAAATCATCTGTCTTAGTTACATTTATATTCAGTAACTCAAGGCTTCATGGTGCATCCTCCTTCACCTTTGCTCTGTTTTAGTTTTACACAGTTCAGTCAACCTGACGTCTAGAATATTTAATTGCACCTGTCACAGGAATGGGTCTGAAAAGGGGGCTAAAGAGGCCTCCAAATCATGCTGCATCCTGCAGACAGCTTTTAATGAGGAGTTAAGGCAATTATGACTTTGCCAACACAGATTTATCCTTTGAACTTATAACCAGTTACCAGTATCATGGCTCTCAATATTTTCTGGATGAATCTATGACTAATAGGATTAACCATTTTAAACAAAATCATAAAGGTCTGCCTCTTAAACAGTAAGCTTACTGAACATAATGTTAATGGGAGCTTTGTATACAAATTTTATTTCAGTGCATTAACTCTTAAAACTAGTGACATTCCTCTCAACATCGGCATATACAAACACTTGCTAGGAGCCTGGGCTGGGCTTCTTATTTATACTTGAAAGATACTGATACAGATCAAATAGATGCAAATATGTGGTGATAGCTATTCAATTATAACTTTAGAATTATATCTTGATTATAAATGTAGTTGTAGTTATAGATACAGCTATATTTTCAAACCCCCATTAAATTTCAATATCTAAAGGAAGGACTGCTAGTGAGAGTTTATGTATATATTTGGTCGTGCCCCTATGGAATCTAGTTTTCTTATTTGCTCTCCCGTTGTGCACGTTCACACATACATATGCACACCTCTTATTTCTTCCTTTGCTGTACCCAGTACTCATGGCTATATTTCCCTTGAAAAATCAGGTTTTCATCAACTTTGCCAAAGACCAAAAGTGCTATGAAACTGCCGACACCAGCAGCCAAGGTTCCACTGTGAGCACCAACTCCCAGGATGACCAGCTCTAGTCTCGGTACCTCCAGCAAAGGCCGTCTCAGCACATGGCCAGTGGCTTCATTTTGAGGAAGAGGCACAGGAAATAACAAGTTCCTCAAAATATCTTAAAGTATTATACTGTGTAGGAAAACTATGACTGTAGAAAACTAGCCAGTAACTGTAAGTAGAAAGTTTTCTTTCTAAGGTCAGTGAATGTTTTTGCCACTGAAATGATTTCCTGTCTACTTAACACTGTGAGCATGCTAGTATGTAAGTTGCTGATCTTATGCAAAGGTGAAACCACTGAAGATGAACGTCTTAATTTATTACTTTCAATAAAAAGACAGCTTAAAAGGCATGGTTATGAGTAATTGAAAAGTAAGAGTGGAGAAAAGTAAGGCAGCTTGAGGTAGTTAGAATTGGGAAAGCAAACAGTTTATTTTCAGAAAATTACAGAATGGATATCATCATGAATACATGAGTCTTTTGTGATATCTGAAGTGCCAAGGACCAGATTAACCCTGACAGCAAGGAGTGGGGTCAATGTCTGGAGTGCGTGTGTTTGTCAGTTTCAGTACCTGTAAATAGATGGAGAACCTTTGTACAAGAATGCTATAGGAGTGCAGTTTACCCTGGTGGTAAGCAAAACTTCAATGTATTCCTGCACCTCCTTGCCAATAGTAAGGCAACGAAGCTTCTCGCTTTCCAGGGAAACTGGGTATGTCAGCTGGGCAGATACAAATCCTGAAAAACAATAGAGAATTCATGTGCTGCTGGCAGGCAACATTCTTTAAAGCTGTTATAGAAAGCTTCATATTCTGGGTCTTTTGAGGGGAAACATTCTTGGGGAGGGAAAATGAATATGAAGATAATTTTCAGTTACTTACCCAGCTGACTCATATCTATGAATATAGAATAGATTTCTTAAAAATGCCTAACTGTATGGCTCTCAGGGAAGGTGCTGTATATAATGGGTATGTGTGGGTGTGTCCGTCAGTATGAGTTGTCAGCCTCAGTGCAACTGTTTCTGTTTTGAAAGTCAATAAAGTCAAAATTTAGTAAAAACAATTCATGAAGACATTTTATTTGTTAGGGAAGAGCAAGAAACTTAAGAATTGGAGTCACATGGACAGCAGTGTACCATGGGACCTGGCTCCTGCTTACTTCTCCAGCTTCATCAGTTTCTTTCTCCTCCTCCTCTTTGGGGTGTAGCTATACTGGCCTCTCTTTGGTTTTTCCAGTGCACCAAATTCCTTCCTCTCCCCACACTTTTGCATGCATTTTCACATGTCCTTCTGCTTGAAATGTCCTTCCCCTGCAATTTGTGCCTAGCCAATTCTCTTCAGAACTGTTCTTTCTCAGAGAAGCTTCCTTCCCTAATTCTTCAGCTTAAATCTAACTCCCCCCACCCCCCGCAAGTCTTAAAACTGTATTCTATTGTATTTTCTAACTTTCTGTTGACTACACTAAAGGCTTTGACTGTATGGATCATAGAAAATGGAAAATTCTTAAAGAGATGGGAATACCACCTTACCTGCCTCCTGACAAACATGTATGCAGATCAAGATGCAACACTTAGAACCAGACATGGCACAATGGACCGGTTCAAATTTGAGAAAGGAGTATGTCAAGATTGTATATTGTCATCCTGTTAATTTAACTTCTACACAGAGTACATCATGAGAAATGCTGGACTGGATAAATCACAAGCTAGAATCCAGATTGCCAGGAGAAATATCAATAATCTCAAATATGCAGGTAATACCACTCTAAAGGCAGAAAGAAAAGAGGAACTAAAGAACTTCTTGATAAAAGTGAAAGAGGAGAGTGAAAAAGCTGGCTTAAAACTCAGCATTCAAAAAACCAACATTACGACATCCAGCCCCATCACTTCATGGCAAATAGATGGGGAAAAATTGGAAACAATGGCAAACTTTATTTTTCTGGGCTCCAAAATCACTAGAAATAGTTACTGCAGCCATAAAATTAAAACACACTTGCTCCTTGGAAGAAAACCTATGCCCAACCAAAATTCCAACTAGTAAAGCTATGTTTTATACATGAGCCATAAATTGCCAAAAGCTACACTCTAGTATGATTTCCGGGGCCTCAGTGCAACTGTTTCTGTTTTGAAAGTCAATAAAGTCAAAATTTAGTAAAAACAATTCATGAAGACATTTTATTTGTTAGGGAAGAGCAAGAAACTTAAGAATTGGAGTCACATGGACAGCAGTGTACCATGGGACCTGGCTCCTGCTTACTTCTCCAGCTTCATCAGTTTCTTTCTCCTCCTCCTCTTTGGGGTGTAGCTATACTGGCCTCTCTTTGGTTTTTCCAGTGCACCAAATTCCTTCCTCTCCCCACACTTTTGCATGCATTTTCACATGTCCTTCTGCTTGAAATGTCCTTCCCCTGCAATTTGTGCCTAGCCAATTCTCTTCAGAACTGTTCTTTCTCAGAGAAGCTTCCTTCCCTAATTCTTCAGCTTAAATCTAACTCCCCCCACCCCCCGCAAGTCTTAAAACTGTATTCTATTGTATTTTCTAACTTTCTGTTGACTACACTAAAGGCTTTGACTGTATGGATCATAGAAAAATGGAAAATTCTTAAAGAGATGGGAATACCACCTTACCTGCCTCCTGACAAACATGTATGCAGATCAAGATGCAACACTTAGAACCAGACATGGCACAATGGACCGGTTCAAATTTGAGAAAGGAGTATGTCAAGATTGTATATTGTCATCCTGTTAATTTAACTTCTACACAGAGTACATCATGAGAAATGCTGGACTGGATAAATCACAAGCTAGAATCCAGATTGCCAGGAGAAATATCAATAATCTCAAATATGCAGGTAATACCACTCTAAAGGCAGAAAGAAAAGAGGAACTAAAGAACTTCTTGATAAAAGTGAAAGAGGAGAGTGAAAAAGCTGGCTTAAAACTCAGCATTCAAAAAACCAACATTACGACATCCAGCCCCATCACTTCATGGCAAATAGATGGGGAAAAATTGGAAACAATGGCAAACTTTATTTTTCTGGGCTCCAAAATCACTAGAAATAGTTACTGCAGCCATAAAATTAAAACACACTTGCTCCTTGGAAGAAAACCTATGACAAACCTAGACAGCATATTTAAAAGCAGAGACATCACTTTGCCAACAAAGGTCCATATAGTCAAAGCTATGATTTTTCCAGTAGTCATGAGCCCATGTGAAAGTTGGACCATAAAGGCTGAGCACTCAAGAACTGATGTTTTCAAACTGTGGTGCTGGAGAAGACTCTTGAGAGTCCCTTGGACAGCAGGGAGATCAAACCAGTCAATCCTAAAGGAAATCAACCCTGAATACTCATTGGAAAGACTGATGCTGAAGCTGAAGCTCCAATATTTTGGTCACCTGATACAAAGAGGACTTTTAGGAAAAGACCTTGATGCTGGGGAAGATTGAGGGCAGGAGGAGAAGGGGATGACAGGATGAGATGGTTGGATAGCATCATGGACTCAACGAACCTGAGTTTGAAAAAATTCAGGGAGATAGTGAAGAACAGGGGAGTGTCTAGTGGAAACTGAGGAAGGGATGAGTTAATATGTTCTCTGAAAGAAGCACAGAACAATGGCTGATTCACCATAAAGCAGGAGAAGCCTAATGGGAGGGGAAACCATGAGTTGGAAGGGCCCGGATATGTGCTGAGCAGAGCTTCTGACACCACAGGATGAGAATCTGGAGGCTCCAGCCAATCACTCTCAGTAGGCAGGGAAGTCTGAGCTGGCCTCTGGATGACAATGATTGCACTTTGCAGTATTTATGTAGTATTCCTCTCCCTCACTAGACATCAAGCTCTGTGAGGACAGGAGACCTACTTTGAGCTTCCTGATTTTCCCATCATTACCTACACACACAATAAATAATTGTTACACTCAAAAAAAAAATTGCACTCAATAAAGATTTGTCATTTAAATGGATGGATATATAAGTAAATGATAAACAAAAGAGAAGCTGGCATGGTTTGTAAGAAAACCAAGCATTTCTATTCTGTTTAAATCTATGAAATGCAGTGAAGTTTCCCAAGAGTTAGTTTATTCATGAAAAAGAAAAAGGAAAGACAACCATGATACATTCCACAATACAGATATTACAGTGAGTCCATTAGCATAGAAGGATTTAAGTACCTTCTTTGGAATGAGAATTCTAATGCTTTGCTTTTGTACAATCCTCTACATTTATTTCTTGTCTTTTTGTCTGTAAGGATGTACTGTATAGGAGTTTCACAATGCATTTTTACATATAAGTAAGGAACGTACATTTAAAACTATTTCAACCCACATCCCTTTGGGCTTCTCTGCAGTAGAGAAAATGTTTTGAGAATTCTCCGTTCTCAGAGGACTGTCTCCACGCTTGATAACCCGTACAGAATCTGCTTTTTCATGTGAGTTCTCTGAATTACCTCTGAGGATTGTGGCAATCTTCGCTTCACCTGTAAAACCTGATTTTCATAATACTAACACATTTGGGAAAATGATATGTACCACTACCTTCTCCAAATACGCTTTCTGCCTGAATAACTGATTCTTCTCCTGAAGATGACAATTCCCTGACAACAGCAAATGCCCTTCTGGCCAAGGGTGAGGCAGAGGTATCAGACTTGCACCCCCTTACCCCAACAGGACCCTGGGAGCCTGCTTGCTTCATTAAGGTAAGCTTATCAACACAAGTTTTTTAAGTATAATAACAGCAAGCTAAAAGGGAATGACATTATTTCCTTCAGCATAATTTGTGATAGTTAATCTTATCCCTCCCTTACTTATAAACCCAGACTGGTTTTCCATAATCTGTGGAGCAAAATGCAAACTCCTTAGCTGATCCCAAAGTGTTTCATAATCCAGCCCCAACGCATCCATCTCTCTCTTCCTCATGTAGTCCATGCTTGACTTCAATGCCTTCCAATGATGACACATCTATTCTCACTCGTGTGCTACTTTGCTCACACCACTCTTCTTCAGAGACCTCTTCCCTGTTCTCACTTAGCTTCTATGTAGAAACTCCTCTTCTTCACCCTTCTTTTGGGTCTTTTCTTTAAGGAAATCTTCCCAGAGAGCTTCAGGCAAAATTCACTGTTCTACCCTCATTATAAAAGCATTCTGCTCATGCCTCTGCAGAAGCGTTTCCTGCTGCATTATAATCATCTCTCTACTGCCTCTCTCTTCTCATTACATCCTAAGGTCCTCAATAGTAGTGACCTATTATTCCTTCATCATTGTGACCGCCATAGCAAGCAAGGACTAACGTATTGTCTCTCCACAAATCTTTGAAGGTCCAAAGAAGTCTATTTCAATTGACAAATGCTTCCATAATTTTTCCTCTGCATTTTTGGCTATTTTTTTTTTTAGCTTTAGAAGACTAGCTATTATAATTTAATGTTAACTGCTGGGGAAAATGTGCAGATGACCAAACATTTTACACTTAAATGTTGTTCCTGCATAAAGTACACTTCATCAAAATACCAAGCATTGAACACACTGTTATTTTATTAATAGTACTGCCTTGTGTGGCATTTTCCTAAAAACAGTAAAATAAAAATACTATTTAAAAGCAAATTACTTTCACCAATGTAGATGTATGCTTAGTCATTCCCATTGCAAAAGAGGGAAAATTAAACTGAATGCATAGTAATAGTTAAAAGAACACCATCTACCAGTTACAGAGAATTTGTTATGTGTGAAACACTGGATCATGTGTGCCACACTTGTTATATTCTTATATAATTCTCACATCATATTTTCAATTCATTAGCCCCTTTTTATTGGTTAGGACACCGAAGGTTGAAGGTAATTACCTTGCCTAGAATCATATAGCAAAAAAGTAAATTTGACTCCAGAGACTATATTCTGTATTCTAAAAAAAAAATAGTCTTGAATATGTTGACATTTTCATACATAAACACCAATAATTTACAAATGAGTTGTATTTATGTCTGTATTGACTCAACAAGGGAACAACCAACCTTACTGACTCCAATCACTGCTCCCTTGCCTTCTGCAGTACAGCCTCCGCACGAAGAAGCAGCCCCTGTCCTTGACTAGGCTTTCCCTCAGGAAGACTCTGATCTTCCGTCCTATCCTCCTTGCCCCTCAAAATTCCTCACAAAGAAACCCAACCATGTCACCTAGACCAGCAAAGATTTGTTTACCCTCTTTAAAGCCTCTCCCCAGAAGCGTTTCCTGCTGCATTATAATCATCTCTCTACTGCCTCTCTCTTCTCATTACATCCTAAGGTCCTCAATAGTAGTGACCTATTATTCCTTCATCATTGTGACCGCCATAGCAAGCAAGGACTAACGTATTGTCTCTCCACAAATCTTTGAAGGTCCAAAGAAGTCTATTTCAATTGACAAATGCTTCCATAATTTTTCCTCTGCATTTTTGGCTATTTTTTTTTTTAGCTTTAGAAGACTAGCTATTATAATTTAATGTTAACTGCTGGGGAAAATGTGCAGATGACCAAACATTTTACACTTAAATGTTGTTCCTGCATAAAGTACACTTCATCAAAATACCAAGCATTGAACACACTGTTAATTTACTAATAGTACTGCCTTGTGTGGCATTTTCCAAAAAACAGTAAAATAAAAATACTATTTAAAAGCAAATTACTTTCACCAATGTAGATGTATGCTTAGTCATTCCCATTGCAAAAGAGGGAAAATTAAACTGAATGCATAGTAATAGTTAAAAGAACACCATCTACCAGTTACAGAGAATTTGTTATGTGTGAAACACTGGATCATGTGTGCCACACTTGTTATATTCTTATATAATTCTCACATCATATTTTCAATTCATTAGCCCCTTTTTATTGGTTAGGACACCGAAGGTTGAAGGTAATTACCTTGCCTAGAATCATATAGCAAAAAAGTAAATTTGACTCCAGAGACTATATTCTGTATTCTAAAAAAAAAATAGTCTTGAATATGTTGACATTTTCATACATAAACACCAATAATTTACAAATGAGTTGTATTTATGTCTGTATTGACTCAACAAGGGAACAACCAACCTTACTGACTCCAATCACTGCTCCCTTGCCTTCTGCAGTACAGCCTCCGGCACGAAGAAGCAGCCCCTGTCCTTGACTAGGCTTTCCCTCAGGAAGACTCTGATCTTCCGTCCTATCCTCCTTGCCCCTCAAAATTCCTCACAAAGAAACCCAACCATGTCACCTAGACCAGCAAAGATTTGTCAACCCTTTATATGTATTTGAGCTCGAAAGAGTTTGCTTTATCCTTATTGGGATTTTGTTTTTGTTTTTAATTGAAGTATATAGTTGCTGTACAATGTTATATGTTAGAGATTTGCAATATAGTGATTCACAACTGTTTGCGATGCTACTTCATACACAGTATAAAACATTGGCTATTGTCATTTCTAATATAGCAGATAATTTTGTTACTTGGTTTCATTCCCTGTTTAATATCTATTTCCACTTATGTCTTATTATTCCATTCAAATGGAAACAAAACCCTCAGTGGGATGGAGCCAGCACTATGGAATGGTTTATGCCCTGAACAAGTTATGTCCAAAGTGACTCTTTTAATACCTCCAAACAGATTTCCAGTTTTTGTTGCGTGCGGCTCATTGTGAAAGCTCTTGTGAAAAAGGAAAGCCCCCTCACTTGAGCTACCACGCTTGGCAACTCAGTAGAGTTACAGGCAGAAATCCTTTCCAAAGGCGGAAGTCCCAATAACCAGCTCAAAAAAAATATTTAGTTCTATCACAGAGGTTTCCCCTGCCTTTGTCTAAAACAATGCAGTACTAAATGAAGATATGTATTAACTGAGTATTATTGGACTATTGTAAGCAAGATATCCCAACCAACATACCTTATAATTAAGACGGAAATAAATAGAAAGTCTTACAAAAGGAAACCCTCAGATATGGCTTCAGACAAGCCCTAGACCTTCTTGTCAGATACTTTGAACACACATTAACCATGCTAAAAAAAATGTTCTTTTTATGCTAATTTTTTATTCCTACTGCTTTAAGAACTTTTCTGACCCCTTCTCAAGTTCAGCTTTGAAAGTATTCTCCCATTATGGAAGTCTTTCCCAAACTCTTTCTTGATAATGAAATTAACATATGAGTTATCTTATTAAATAATTTACCTTTATTTAAAGAGACAATTGATAATCTTTCTTCATAAGGATGATCTGTCTAGCATTTCACAAACCCTCCCTGAATAGGGGAGCTATCCTATGACTTAACATGTCCAAAGTATATCATCTGTTGAATATATAAAGTTAACCAAGGTTTTTTTTAACTTATTATTTTGCAAATCTGATCAAGGAGAAAAAATAGGCTGTCATAGTACAGTGGACCCCCTAAGATGGCCCCTAATTATCCTCACCTCCTGTTTTCCTGTTCTTAAGTGATCAGTTCTCTTAACTGAGTATAGGCAGGAACCATTTCTGACAAAGGTGATTACTTACACATGACTGTAATATTTTTCTTGCGGGAGCCTTTCTCCTTTGTGGCTTTGATGAAGTAAGAGTCCATGTTAGGGGGACACGGCAGGAAATTGCAGGCAGCCTGTGGCCAACAGGTGACAGGAACTGAGATGGCCTTCAGCTGACAGCCAGCAAGAAACCGAGACCCTCAGTCTAACAACCTGCAAGGAACTGGGTCCAGCCAGCCATCATCTGAGTTTGGAGACAGATTCTTCCCCAGTTGAGGCATGCTGATAAGAACCCAGCCCTGAGCAACACCTTGGTTGCATCCTTCTTTGATAGCATTTTCCCTCAAATAATCATTCCCAAAATAGGTACCTCTAGTCATTACTCACTGCAGTGTATAATTAACAATCCTATTTATCTTGGCTTTCAAATGAGCTTTCTCCCTCTCTCTCTTCCCAAGGTGTTAATCCTTTGGTTAACTTTTGTCCACCCTCCTGTCCTTGTGTTAAGCCATCAAAGGTTGTCTTCTGGATCTATCTATATTTTATCAGCCACTGATAAATCTCAACTTATCTCAACTTATCTCAACTAATCTCAACTTAAATAGCTAATGTATAAAATATTGAATATAACTTTATACTTTACAAAGCAACCTTATTTGAACCTCACAGCAGCCCTAGGGTCATTGCCCTGAGATGGAGAAACAGAATCAAGCACTCATGTCAAGGAATAAACAGAATGTATTAAATTATGGTAGCTAGCTACATTTTCTGTTTGACCTAAATTCTTTTCCTTTTCTGATTTCTGAGGTCCTCTTGCTGCTGTTCCAGGTTATCTCTGGGAGGCTGTCAGTGACTGTGACTCCCCTTCATCCCAGCAATTGAGGTAGGCATGTGACCCAGGATGGCCAGGTTTCTCATGACTCCTTTGATTAGTTTAGAGATTGACATGTGGCTCCAGTAAAACAAGTCAATCATCCTTAAATTAATTTTTAAATTTGGGGAGAGATATTTCCTTTACCTAGGATTGTTAAACTGAATGGGAGTCTAGGACCCCCAACTTCCATCTGGTTTAGAACACAGGAAGAACTCACATACTTAATAATTAAGTCCAGTAGAGACCATCAGAACTGACAAATGGCATAATAAACCACATCCTAAGGACATTTTTTAATCACAGATCCAGTAAGTCTGAAGGACCACTCTGGCAGCTATGGAGGACAGAGTGCAGGGAGGCAAAGTGGTAGTCAGAAACAAGCACAGCAGAATAAAGATAGTAGCTGGGAGATGATATGACATGATCAAATTCTGGATATATTTTGAAACCATAGCTGACAAGACTTACTGCCAGATTAGTGAGAAATGTTTAAGGAGAAAAAAAATCCAAGAATGAATCCAACTGTTCTGACTTAAGCAACTGCCTTAATAGAACTGTCATTTATTGAAGAATGTGGAAACTGGAGAGGCAAAGGCGCTGAATTTAAGGTTCAGGATGCTTGTTAGACATTTGGAGGAGATGTTGATGTGCTGATAGGTCTATGTACCTGGAGTTCAGGAAAAGATCCATACTAGAAAAAGTCTGAAAGTCATTGGCATGAAGATGCGCACTGAAGCCACAAGTCTGAATGGGGTTATTCAGAGAGATGAGTGTGTCTGAAGCAGAGAAACCATCTAAAGAGAGCATCCTGGGGCACTGCAGTATTTTTGAAGTAGAGAAAGAACATCCAGAAATAATGTGTAACATGCAAGCCCAGAAAAGAAAGTGTTTCTAAAAAGGAGGGAGTGGCTGACCTTGTCCAGGCAGCTGCTGGGTGGACTAAAATTAGAACTGAAAACTGACCACTGGATTTGGCATACTCATGAGTGACCTTGACAAGAGCATTTCTGTGGAATTATAGGAGGAAAAAGTCTCTCAGGAATAAATTCAATAAAAAATAGGAGGGAAGGTGGGGGTGAAATAAATATATAGTTAACTTTTTCAAGGGAGTAAGGGGAAAGGAGGGCTTCCCCAGTGGCTCAGTGGTAAAGAATCCACCTGCAGTGCAGGTAGCACTGGGAGGCTGTGGACTCCCAGTAAACCCAAGGGGTTTTCAATCATTTTCCTTAAATTAATTTTTAAATTTGGGGAGAGATATTTCCTTTACCTAGGATTGTTAAACTGAATGGGAGTCTAGGACCCCCAACTTCCATCTGGTTTAGAACACAGGAAGAACTCACATACTTAATAATTAAGTCCAGTAGAGACCATCAGAACTGACAAATGGCATAATAAACCACATCCTAAGGACATTTTTTAATCACAGATCCAGTAAGTCTGAAGGACCACTCTGGCAGCTATGGAGGACAGAGTGCAGGGAGGCAAAGTGGTAGTCAGAAACAAGCACAGCAGAATAAAGATAGTAGCTGGGAGATGATATGACATGATCAAATTCTGGATATATTTTGAAACCATAGCTGACAAGACTTACTGCCAGATTAGTGAGAAATGTTTAAGGAGAAAAAAAATCCAAGAATGAATCCAACTGTTCTGACTTAAGCAACTGCCTTAATAGAACTGTCATTTATTGAAGAATGTGGAAACTGGAGAGGCAAAGGCGCTGAATTTAAGGTTCAGGATGCTTGTTAGACATTTGGAGGAGATGTTGATGTGCTGATAGGTCTATGTACCTGGAGTTCAGGAAAAGATCCATACTAGAAAAAGTCTGAAAGTCATTGGCATGAAGATGCGCACTGAAGCCACAAGTCTGAATGGGGTTATTCAGAGAGATGAGTGTGTCTGAAGCAGAGAAACCATCTAAAGAGAGCATCCTGGGGCACTGCAGTATTTTTGAAGTAGAGAAAGAACATCCAGAAATAATGTGTAACATGCAAGCCCAGAAAAGAAAGTGTTTCTAAAAAGGAGGGAGTGGCTGACCTTGTCCAGGCAGCTGCTGGGTGGACTAAAATTAGAACTGAAAACTGACCACTGGATTTGGCATACTCATGAGTGACCTTGACAAGAGCATTTCTGTGGAATTATAGGAGGAAAAAGTCTCTCAGGAATAAATTCAATAAAAAATAGGAGGGAAGGTGGGGGTGAAATAAATATATAGTTAACTTTTTCAAGGGAGTAAGGGGAAAGGAGGGCTTCCCCAGTGGCTCAGTGGTAAAGAATCCACCTGCAGTGCAGGTAGCACAGATTTGATCCCTGGATCAGGAAGATCTCTTGGAGAAGGAAATGGCTACCCACTCCAGTATCCTCACCTGGAAAATCTCATGGACAGAGGAGCCTGGCGGGCTACAGTTTATGAGGTCAAAAAAGAGATGGAGGGCTTCCCCTGGTGGTCCAGTGGATAAGGACACCGCCTTGCAGTGCAAGGGGCGCCGGTTCCATCCCTGGCCTGGGAAGATCCCACGTGCCGCGGGGCGGCTGGACTGATGTGTCCAATCACCGAGCCGGGGCTCTGGAGCACATGCGCCCAGAGCCAGCGCTCTGCGACAACAGACACCACCGCGATGGGAGGCCCACAGGAGCCAAAGATCAAAGACGGATGAAAACAGAGAAATGAAAGACTAATAGAAGTGGCCCACCCGCTCCCCTCCCTCCCCAACCCGACCCCCGCCCAAAATAAATAAATAAATAAATCTGAAAAAAAGAGATGGACACGACTTAGTGACTGAACAGCAACAAAGGGGAAAGGAAGCAGAGAACTACTAACAGGTGGTGGCTGGAGGGGAATTTCCATTTATATCAGAAAAAGGATCTTGTTTTGCTGTTGTTTTCTACTCCCAGAGTAGAAAATTAGCACTGTGTTCACTCTTTTCTCTCAATTTACCTACTTCCTCACCTTCTGCCTTTAATTCCCCAGGATGGAAAGCAAGCAAAGTTTTATCTACATCTGATCCCTGAATTACAAATGAACAGCTGATCTTAAGTCAGAAAATATGTTTTCTTTATTTGTGTCTGAAGCAGAGAAACCATCTAAAGAGAGCATCCTGAATTTTAATGGTGTAACATGCAAGCCCAGAAAAGAAAGTGTTTCTAAAAAGGAGGGAGTGGCTGACCTTGTCCAGGCAGCTGCTGGGTGGACTAAAATTAGAACTGAAAACTGACCACTGGATTTGGCATACTCATGAGTGACCTTGACAAGAGCATTTCTGTGGAATTATAGGAGGAAAAAGTCTCTCAGGAATAAATTCAATAAAAAATAGGAGGGAAGGTGGGGGTGAAATAAATATATAGTTAACTTTTTCAAGGGAGTAAGGGGAAAGGAGGGCTTCCCCAGTGGCTCAGTGGTAAAGAATCCACCTGCAGTGCAGGTAGCACAGATTTGATCCCTGGATCAGGAAGATCTCTTGGAGAAGGAAATGGCTACCCACTCCAGTATCCTCACCTGGAAAATCTCATGGACAGAGGAGCCTGGCGGGCTACAGTTTATGAGGTCAAAAAAGAGATGGAGGGCTTCCCCTGGTGGTCCAGTGGATAAGGACACCGCCTTGCAGTGCAAGGGGCGCCGGTTCCATCCCTGGCCTGGGAAGATCCCACGTGCCGCGGGGCGGCTGGACTGATGTGTCCAATCACCGAGCCGGGGCTCTGGAGCACATGCGCCCAGAGCCAGCGCTCTGCGACAACAGACACCACCGCGATGGGAGGCCCACAGGAGCCAAAGATCAAAGACGGATGAAAACAGAGAAATGAAAGACTAATAGAAGTGGCCCACCCGCTCCCCTCCCTCCCCAACCCGACCCCCGCCCAAAATAAATAAATAAATAAATCTGAAAAAAAGAGATGGACACGACTTAGTGACTGAACAGCAACAAAGGGGAAAGGAAGCAGAGAACTACTAACAGGTGGTGGCTGGAGGGGAATTTCCATTTATATCAGAAAAAGGATCTTGTTTTGCTGTTGTTTTCTACTCCCAGAGTAGAAAATTAGCACTGTGTTCACTCTTTTCTCTCAATTTACCTACTTCCTCACCTTCTGCCTTTAATTCCCCAGGATGGAAAGCAAGCAAAGTTTTATCTACATCTGATCCCTGAATTACAAATGAACAGCTGATCTTAAGTCAGAAAATATGTTTTCTTTATGTGACAAGAAAATTCTGTGATTCTGAAGTCACTCCCTAGTTTCCAGGCTAGATTGTGAGTGTATTAAATGGAAGGAGAAAAGTCAAAGAAATTTCACAAATCCTTTCTTAAATTAATACCCTGTCCTCCAGAGTTACTATCCTGCCATCTCACCCCTCCTAGCAGACAAATGCCATAAGCTATAGAGGAAAAGCATGGTAATCAGAAAGGCAAATGAGAAGCTTCAAAGGAAGAGAGAGGGCTATGTTAGGTCTATGCAAGCGGGTCTTTCCCACAAAGAATGAAAGGCATTACTTCTCATTCCACTTGGCTCTGAGGATTCAGTATCTTAACCTTACCAGCATAAAGGGGCATGTCTCCCATAAGAGAATCCACACTAAAGCCAAGAACTCCGATGGGTAAAATCTGTGTGCCAGGTCATAGATTCACAGAAGAGTACTTTAACTGAACTTTTCTATCCCCCAGCCAATGCATTTTCTTTCCCTGCAAGCATAATACAGAGGAAGGCAAGCTTTAATCAGAAGGTCACTTGCTGAGCAGAGACTCAGGGCAAAGCGAGTTAATTACATGACTTCAGTGTTCAATGTCACCACACTTCTCCAGCCTGCAGCATCCATCTCCATGCTAGGACACACCTTCACAAGACGCATCCTTGATTCTGGAAACTTTTTTTCCTTATCAGAGCTGAGTGAGCCCTGAACTCTGCCATCAAAGCTTTGTCTCTGAGAAGCTCTTTTCATTGCTCCCATGGTCAACCAACTCCCTTTTGATGGCCTTATATAGACATAATAATATAGTACATTTCATCAAAATACAGCTTTACAGATGCAGTGATTTTATGTCTTAATTATTTATTGACTGAAAAGTTTAACTCAGAGCAATATTTCCAAACTTCCCTCGTAATAAGAATCACTTGGGACCCTCTGTTTTGTTTTGTTTTGTTTTAATACAGTTTTCTAGGTCCTTCCCCTGTATATTATGATTTAGTAGGTTAATGATTAGAGGGTAGTTAGTAACGAGAACCCAGGTGATTTTTATCTTCAAGAAGTTTGGAGAATCACTGTTTTAGAGAAGAATCAAATCTATCTTATTTCTATGACTGGACTCCTTTATATAGCCAACAACTACCAATAACATGTACATTAATCAACTCTACACTTTTATAAGCAGCTCATGAAATTGTTCCCATCAGACTGGGGAGACAGTATATAACAGGAATTTAGAAAACAGCTTCTCAGACTTAAGTACACGTATGAATCTTCTGGGGGTTTGACTAAACTACAAGGGTTGATGAGTAGGTCTGGGATGGAGCCCAGGACTCTTTCTGACAAGCTCACGGGGATGCCCACTGCTGCTGCCTCCCAGGCACACTATGAGGTTAGAGCTTGGCTATCAAACCAACTGCCTTGGTTCAACTCTCAGTTTTGAAGTTCATCACCCAGTTTTGAGGTTCACTTCTGGTTACCATATCTGGGTGATCTTGAACATTCTACATTTGCTTTCTGTAACTCAGTTTTCTTGTTTTAAAAATGGAATGAATGCTAGTATCTACTGCCCAGAACTGTTTACAAGGATCACATGAAGTTAAAGGTGCTATAGGGAAAGGGCAAATTAGCCAAGAGGACAGGCTTTCTCGCCCTACCTCCTCTCCCTTTTGCCCCTGTGTCCTGTGAACAATGATTTCCCACGCTTATGTAACAGCTGAGAGCACTTAACAGCAATGCGCATGTGTATCACGATGTACTCGCTTGGCCCCGGGTCACTTTTGTTCTGCAAGCCTACCTCCAGCTTTAGGCCCCGTGAGTTCTCCAGCGCATCCTTGAATTCTGGAAACTTTTTCCTTATCAGAGCTGAGTGAGCCCTGAACTCTGCCATCAAAGCTTTGTCTCTGAGAAGCTCTTTTCATTGCTCCCATGGTCAACCAACTCCCTTTTGATGGCCTTATATAGACATAATAATATAGTACATTTCATCAAAATACAGCTTTACAGATGCAGTGATTTTATGTCTTAATTATTTATTGACTGAAAAGTTTAACTCAGAGCAATATTTCCAAACTTCCCTCGTAATAAGAATCACTTGGGACCCTCTGTTTTGTTTTGTTTTGTTTTAATACAGTTTTCTAGGTCCTTCCCCTGTATATTATGATTTAGTAGGTTAATGATTAGAGGGTAGTTAATAACGAGAACCCAGGTGATTTTTATCTTCAAGAAGTTTGGAGAATCACTGTTTTAGAGAAGAATCAAATCTATCTTATTTCTATGACTGGACTCCTTTATATAGCCAACAACTACCAATAACATGTACATTAATCAACTCTACACTTTTATAAGCAGCTCATGAAATTGTTCCCATCAGACTGGGGAGACAGTATATAACAGGAATTTAGAAAACAGCTTCTCAGACTTAAGTACACGTATGAATCTTCTGGGGGTTTGACTAAACTACAAGGGTTGATGAGTAGGTCTGGGATGGAGCCCAGGACTCTTTCTGACAAGCTCACGGGGATGCCCACTGCTGCTGCCTCCCAGGCACACTATGAGGTTAGAGCTTGGCTATCAAACCAACTGCCTTGGTTCAACTCTCAGTTTTGAAGTTCATCACCCAGTTTTGAGGTTCACTTCTGGTTACCATATCTGGGTGATCTTGAACATTCTACATTTGCTTTCTGTAACTCAGTTTTCTTGTTTTAAAAATGGAATGAATGCTAGTATCTACTGCCCAGAACTGTTTACAAGGATCACATGAAGTTAAAGGTGCTATAGGGAAAGGGCAAATTAGCCAAGAGGACAGGCTTTCTCGCCCTACCTCCTCTCCCTTTTGCCCCTGTGTCCTGTGAACAATGATTTCCCACGCTTATGTAACAGCTGAGAGCACTTAACAGCAATGCGCATGTGTATCACGATGTACTCGCTTGGCCCCGGGTCACTTTTGTTCTGCAAGCCTACCTGAAGAGCCCCTATGGCTGTTTTATGGCTGAGTCTGCTGGGTCAGCTATCAGAGAATACAGCATCGCAGCCTTATGGCAGCTGCACCAGCCATTAGAGCATAAACATGTCCGCGTGTCCTACTCCTCTTTCAGCTTCCCAGCTTGTGCCATCCTTACCCTGGGTTAAGCCAACAGTGTGAACAGCAAGACAGGTGCTTAGAAGAGGCCATACGGTAAGTTCTACATAAATGATAGCTCTCGTGGACATGTTGGTGCCCTGGCTTAGTTCCAGCTTTTAAGACCAGTAACAAATGCAAACTGAAAGACATTTGTGCTTACAGTACCTCTTCAAAAGGAATATCCTAAAATCAAAATTTTCTATAGATGACATGATGACTATTTTCACCTAACAGTTTTACAATGAACTTGATGCATTTTTTTAAAAATTTCTGAGAGTAGATTTTTTTATATATAATTTTTTTTGACTGTGCTGGGTTTGTTGTGTGAACTTCACAGGCTTCTCATTGCAGAGCATGGGCTGTAGGCACCTGGGCTTCAGTAGTTGCAGCTTGTGGGCTCAGTCGTTATGGCTCCTGGGCTCTAGAGCACAGACTCAGCAGTTGTGGCACAGGTCCTTAGTTGTTCCATGGCATGCAGGATCTTTCTGAGCCAGAGTCTAAACCCTCCTCTCCTCATCCTCAGGTGGATTCTTTACCACCGAGGTATCCCATTTGGCAAAGCAAGGATTCTCCTTCCTTTAAAGTGAGGGTCCTCAACCCCGGGCCTTGGACCACTACCAGTCAGCCGCTTTTTAAGAGCCAGGCTGCACCCAGTTTTGAGGTTCACTTCTGGTTACCATATCTGGGTGATCTTGAACATTCTACATTTGCTTTCTGTAACTCAGTTTTCTTGTTTTAAAAATGGAATGAATGCTAGTATCTACTGCCCAGAACTGTTTACAAGGATCACATGAAGTTAAAGGTGCTATAGGGAAAGGGCAAATTAGCCAAGAGGACAGGCTTTCTCGCCCTACCTCCTCTCCCTTTTGCCCCTGTGTCCTGTGAACAATGATTTCCCACGCTTATGTAACAGCTGAGAGCACTTAACAGCAATGCGCATGTGTATCACGATGTACTCGCTTGGCCCCGGGTCACTTTTGTTCTGCAAGCCTACCTGAAGAGCCCCTATGGCTGTTTTATGGCTGAGTCTGCTGGGTCAGCTATCAGAGAATACAGCATCGCAGCCTTATGGCAGCTGCACCAGCCATTAGAGCATAAACATGTCCGCGTGTCCTACTCCTCTTTCAGCTTCCCAGCTTGTGCCATCCTTACCCTGGGTTAAGCCAACAGTGTGAACAGCAAGACAGGTGCTTAGAAGAGGCCATACGGTAAGTTCTACATAAATGATAGCTCTCGTGGACATGTTGGTGCCCTGGCTTAGTTCCAGCTTTTAAGACCAGTAACAAATGCAAACTGAAAGACATTTGTGCTTACAGTACCTCTTCAAAAGGAATATCCTAAAATCAAAATTTTCTATAGATGACATGATGACTATTTTCACCTAACAGTTTTACAATGAACTTGATGCATTTTTTTAAAATTGCTGAGAGTAGATTTTTTTATATATAATTTTTTTTGACTGTGCTGGGTTTGTTGTGTGAACTTCACAGGCTTCTCATTGCAGAGCATGGGCTGTAGGCACCTGGGCTTCAGTAGTTGCAGCTTGTGGGCTCAGTCGTTATGGCTCCTGGGCTCTAGAGCACAGACTCAGCAGTTGTGGCACAGGTCCTTAGTTGTTCCATGGCATGCAGGATCTTTCTGAGCCAGAGTCTAAACCCTCCTCTCCTCATCCTCAGGTGGATTCTTTACCACCGAGGTATCAGGGAAGCCCTTGTACTTTGTAGATTCCAGGAATCCGCTTAACTGGATTTTATTCATTACCTTCCCTTTAAAGTGAGGGTCCTCAACCCCCGGGCCTTGGACCACTACCAGTCAGCCGCTTTTTAAGAGCCAGGCTGCACCACAGGTGATCAGCCGGCAGATGGGCAAGCAGGCCAGTGAGTGAAGTTTCATCTCTCTGTCACTCACCATCATTCGCATAACCGCCTGAACCATTACCCCCACCTCCATGGAAAAAGTGTCCTCCACGAAACTGGTCCCTAGTACCAGGAAGGTTGGGGAACACTGCCTTAAAATATCTGTTCAAAGAGGAAAGTGTCAAGGCAGTAGATCTCTAGTTACCGAGATTATTTCCACCCTAGTCTGAACCCCAGTTACCACAAAACTGTTCCTTTACTTTATCTCTACAGGTTAAATGCTCCCAAGAAAGGATCAGCATAGTCTTGTCTTTCAAATACAATTACTCTAAATTAAGACTGTAAACTAAGCCAAATTCGGCACAGGTCAGAACTCAGTAAATGTTTGCTAAATAAATAGGTGGATAGATAGACAGATGATGGTAGTAATATAACCCCTAAAAAGTCTGTTTAGACTTTCAACAACATCTGAATAAAACTTTTAATATTTTATAAGGAGAAGAAAATGATTTTAGCCATGTATTTCCATTATGGTATGTGATTCTCAGTTTGAGCTGCACATAGAAATTATCCAGGGAAATTACAGAGTTTTCCCTTTCCTATAAATTTGGATAGAATTGGTCAGGGTTTCGTGTAGCCATTCAGAGTCTTAGGTATCTAAGTGTTTCTAATGTACAACCAAGGTTAAGATCCATGATTTCTATCTGCTATGGATAATTGATATCTTATCAAAAAAATTTAAAAATGATATATAACTCCTTAGTCTTATTAAATTTTTATTAGTCTTTGGTTCCATAGGTAGAATTGCCGATTGTATTGCTAGGCCTCAGGTCGTTTGGCTCAGTCGTTATGGCTCCTGGGCTCTAGAGCACAGACTCAGCAGTTGTGGCACAGGTCCTTAGTTGTTCCATGGCATGCAGGATCTTTCTGAGCCAGAGTCTAAACCCTCCTCTCCTCATCCTCAGGTGGATTCTTTACCACCGAGGTATCAGGGAAGCCCTTGTACTTTGTAGATTCCAGGAATCCGCTTAACTGGATTTTATTCATTACCTTCCCTTTAAAGTGAGGGTCCTCAACCCCCGGGCCTTGGACCACTACCAGTCAGCCGCTTTTTAAGAGCCAGGCTGCACCACAGGTGATCAGCCGGCAGATGGGCAAGCAGGCCAGTGAGTGAAGTTTCATCTCTCTGTCACTCACCATCATTCGCATAACCGCCTGAACCATTACCCCACCTCCATGGAAAAAGTGTCCTCCACGAAACTGGTCCCTAGTACCAGGAAGGTTGGGGAACACTGCCTTAAAATATCTGTTCAAAGAGGAAAGTGTCAAGGCAGTAGATCTCTAGTTACC
This sequence comes from Tragulus kanchil, assembly GCA_022376925.1. NCBI lineage: Eukaryota > Metazoa > Chordata > Mammalia > Artiodactyla > Tragulidae > Tragulus > Tragulus kanchil. Next base: position 76,203,301 of record JAIOJX010000026.1, read on the forward strand.
GAGATTATTTCCACCCTAGTCTGAACCCCAGTTACCACAAAACTGTTCCTTTACTTTATCTCTACAGGTTAAATGCTCCCAAGAAAGGATCAGCATAGTCTTGTCTTTCAAATACAATTACTCTAAATTAAGACTGTAAACTAAGCCAAATTCGCACAGGTCAGAACTCAGTAAATGTTTGCTAAATAAATAGGTGGATAGATAGACAGATGATGGTAGTAATATAACCCCTAAAAAGTCTGTTTAGACTTTCAACAACATCTGAATAAAACTTTTAATATTTTATAAGGAGAAGAAAATGATTTTAGCCATGTATTTCCATTATGGTATGTGATTCTCAGTTTGAGCTGCACATAGAAATTATCCAGGGAAATTACAGAGTTTTCCCTTTCCTATAAATTTGGATAGAATTGGTCAGGGTTTCGTGTAGCCATTCAGAGTCTTAGGTATCTAAGTGTTTCTAATGTACAACCAAGGTTAAGATCCATGATTTCTATCTGCTATGGATAATTGATATCTTATCAAAAAAATTTAAAAATGATATATAACTCCTTAGTCTTATTAAATTTTTATTAGTCTTTGGTTCCATAGGTAGAATTGCCGATTGTATTGCTGCAATATAGATCCTAGGTACTAATGAACCTTGAACATTTGTATTATAATCATGTCACTAATACTGATAGGGATTGTAGAATAGGTAGGTGGTTGTGGAGTCCTAGTAGGGGATGGTAGGTAGAAGGGAGACACCTGAGAAATGTTGAGTTGATGATGACTCAGGAGAGCTGCTCCTTGTTCAATAAAGTAGGCTTGACTGGGTATAAACAGCTGATGAAGGAGGAACTGGCGAAGAAGCAACCAATGGTGTATGTCCTGCATCTGCCTCTACTTGAGGGGGGCAGTCTTCTACCATCTTATGTATATTGCTGCCCACTCAATAGAGAGGAGAACAGAGCAGAGCTTTCCTGCCTGCCTACTTGCACTTCCCACAAGTAGCCTATCCTAATAAATCCTCTTCTTGCCTATCACTCTACCTCTCGCTGAATTCCTTCTGCATTGAGGCATGAAGAACCTGAGCCCCAGTGGGTCCAGACATCGGGTGAGTGCTGGATTAAGTCCTGGCCACGTGGATTCAAGTCCCAGACAGGGTTTTGTCTGGGATTGAGTCCTGTCTACTGGGTTCAAGTCCCAAGCAGGGTTTTGGCTGGGGTTAGGCCTTAGCCACGTGGGTTCGAGTCCCAAACCGGTGTTTGGCTAGGTTCAAGCCCCAGTCACATGGGTTCAAGTCCCAAACAGGGTTTTTGCTGGAATTCAAGCTCCAGCCACGTGGGTTCAAGTCCCGAGCAGGGTTTGATCAGGTCTGGGACCTGGGTTTAAGTCTCAAATCAAAGTAAAACCCTTTCAATACAAGAACTGGAAAGAGCCTTTTGAAACATCAAATAGTGGTTTTAAATGATGTAAAAATCAAGTCATGCCCTCCCTTTTTTTCTTTTAAAATTCTATTTTAAAACTAATGGGCCTTCTTTAACAATGGAAATGTACCCAACTGCCAGAAGCAAGATGAAGACACAGCTGAGTTTGTTTGGGGTCATTTTCCAAAAGCAGCTCTTCCCAACAACTCTGCTATATAAGACTGTCATGACAAACATTCTTTTGCTTTTTTAGTCAGGTGGTTCTACACATTTACAGGTACTGAAACAGCTTCTAAAGTATTTGTCCCATCTGCTATTGTAGTTGTTGCTCTATTCTTTTCTGTTTTCTTAAAATATAGCACAGAGTATGAATCATGTTGAGCTGTTCTTAGGGAAGAGGCTTTGCCTCAGCATCACATGTGAATCATTTAAATCCTACCTAACAAACCAATTAAGGCATTATGTTATGTATCAGTGAGTAAGAATTACCACAGAGAAATGAGTGTTCTTAATAAATTGATTACTTTCAGAAAAAATGGCAACACAGATGTATACTTTACACTCTGCAGATTTTAGTGTTCCAAGAGTAAATGGTTCAAAACCGTATTTTACATCATTGTGACTAATTCTTCAATTTTTAAAATTTAAACATCTTAAAAGTACAGCAGTATGATATATATTTTAATATTTTAAGGCTCCCTTAAAATAATATCATGTAAATAGATGTACTGAGATTTGATAAAGGTAAGATCATGTTTCTAAGTTAAAAACTGAAAAGAATAAAGCAACAGTTATTTATAAAATACTTCCCCTCATTCCTCATTATGTTTGACTTCATTTATGTTTAAGCGAATTTTAAATTACTGATTTAATGTATTCTATAGTCTCCTTAAAATAGTACAAATAAGATTAAAGTGATTTGGACACTGCTCCCAATTTGAACGTCCTCCTCATCTCCTCAGAGACAAACACAATCATGAATTTAAGGCATTTTATTCCAGAACTTTTTAGAGTTTTAAATAACCTTACAAATATGCATGCATATGTACCTGCCAATGGAATACAGAGAAGCTGGCCTGAAGTCCAAGCTCTGCTGGATGGACTCACCTTTACTACAAAACAAAACAGTAGATTAATGCAAAAGATACAACAAACCATGTTTCCTTTTTCTTTTAAATGATGTAAAATCAAGTCATGCCCTCCCTTTTTCTTTTAAAATTCTATTTTAAAACTAATGGGCCTTCTTTAACAATGGAAATGTACCCAACTGCCAGAAGCAAGATGAAGACACAGCTGAGTTTGTTTGGGGTCATTTTCCAAAAGCAGCTCTTCCCAACAACTCTGCTATATAAGACTGTCATGACAAACATTCTTTTGCTTTTTTAGTCAGGTGGTTCTACACATTTACAGGTACTGAAACAGCTTCTAAAGTATTTGTCCCATCTGCTATTGTAGTTGTTGCTCTATTCTTTTCTGTTTTCTTAAAATATAGCACAGAGTATGAATCATGTTGAGCTGTTCTTAGGGAAGAGGCTTTGCCTCAGCATCACATGTGAATCATTTAAATCCTACCTAACAAACCAATTAAGGCATTATGTTATGTATCAGTGAGTAAGAATTACCACAGAGAAATGAGTGTTCTTAATAAATTGATTACTTTCAGAAAAAATGGCAACACAGATGTATACTTTACACTCTGCAGATTTTAGTGTTCCAAGAGTAAATGGTTCAAAACCGTATTTTACATCATTGTGACTAATTCTTCAATTTTTAAAATTTAAACATCTTAAAAGTACAGCAGTATGATATATATTTTTAATATTTTAAGGCTCCCTTAAAATAATATCATGTAAATAGATGTACTGAGATTTGATAAAGGTAAGATCATGTTTCTAAGTTAAAAACTGAAAAGAATAAAGCAACAGTTATTTATAAAATACTTCCCCTCATTCCTCATTATGTTTGACTTCATTTATGTTTAAGCGAATTTTAAATTACTGATTTAATGTATTCTATAGTCTCCTTAAAATAGTACAAATAAGATTAAAGTGATTTGGACACTGCTCCCAATTTGAACGTCCTCCTCATCTCCTCAGAGACAAACACAATCATGAATTTAAGGCATTTTATTCCAGAACTTTTTAGAGTTTTAAATAACCTTACAAATATGCATGCATATGTACCTGCCAATGGAATACAGAGAAGCTGGCCTGAAGTCCAAGCTCTGCTGGATGGACTCACCTTTACTACAAAAAGAAAACAGTAGATTAATGCAAAAGATACAACAAACCATAACCGGTTTCAAAAAAACAAGATAAGCAGGCTCAGAGATCAGAAACAGAGCTGAAATTACAGCGAAGCTGAAACTAAGGCTGTGATATCCATCAGTGATATCCATTACACCTGGAGCCTGCCTCACTGCCCAGGTGGGCTTTAGTTGTTGCTTCAAAAGACCTTCGGGCGTCACCTGCAAACAAGTGGTTTGCCTGAGTTGATGAGCAAGAGCTAGGACTCAGCTGTGTCTAGTTTGAGCTTCTGCTGGTTCAGACCAGTTAGGACCAGAGGCTCCAACTGGGCCTGCGTGAGCGACTGCTTAGTGACCTTATGACGTCAGAGGACCAGGAACTCCACCTTAGAGTAGGTTTCTGCTGACATTTTCTGAAGGAACGTCTTGTCAAGAAGCCTGTAGTTTAGGTGTGCCTGTGCAGAGAGATGAGTCCTCCAGTTTTTCCTTTCTTCCAATTACCTTTCTCCATATGCTCCCCTTGACTTTATCCTCAACTTTATCCCAGAAATATCCAGAGCCCCTTGACTTTAGAAAGGTGAGGTTTGTTCTTCCATCAGTCCTCTCAGTTATCCACCTTGTGAATAAACCCCTTTTCTGCTGCAAATGTTGGCCTTTCAGTGTTTGGCTCACCGCACATCGGCCTGTACTAGGTTACTGACCTCTGAGTTCAACCTCAGGCAGTGGTGCATTAAGCCCATAGGAAGCAAAGAGGGTTATAAAAGGACTTCCAATAAGATGAGGTGTACAGGAGCTCACTTATTTAGCCTCCTCAGTGAATCCCTCTTCTTTAAATAAAAACAATGACTTACCTTAGCCTTTGTAGGCAATTAGATCCTGAGGGTAAACATGAGACAGTTTGCAAGTATCTCCAGTAGAAGTGGAGAGGGACCGTGTGGGAGAGGTCTTGTGAGCATAGTCTACTCTTTCTCATCTATTTCTTTTCTTCCCTCTGCTTACTACTCCTTTCCTGTATCCCTTCAAAAGTGGCACTCCAATCTGTCTACCTCAGTGCAGATGAAATTATGAATTTTAAAATAATGAAAGTGAAAGTTATTCATTGTCTGACTCTGCCATCTGGTGAACTGTAGTCCACCAGGCTCCTCAGGGAGCCTCCAGGCAAGAACACTGGAAGGGGTTATCATTCTCTCCACCAGGGGATCTTCCTCATCCAGGGATCAAATCTGATTATCTGGTATTGGCAGGCAGATTCTTTACCATCTGAGCCACCAGGGAAACCCAACTAAAAAAATGTTTTTTTTCCCCTTTTTCTAACAAAGGAATTAAGATCATTAAATAGTACCAATCCATCACTCTTGTATCTGCTGAACAGAATTTTATTCTCTAAATTTATTAATTTTCTATTTTTTACTAGCATAACTGCATGTGAAAATTCCATACAAGATAAATCTTCAGTTTTCATTGCTTTTCTGGCTACTGTTAGTTTTATTCCATGATAGTTATTTTTGAAATAATTTTGTCATATTGAGAAAGGAAGTATTTAAAAAAATGATCCACTTTCAAAGTAAAATATCCTAATGATAAGTATCTTTTCATACCACAGTCAAATATCGCAGCCCTAGAAGCTAACAGCTACAAACATATTGATGCAACAAGTCTTTTTTTTTTTTTTGGAGAGTCATTGTTTTTTAATTGAGAATAAGAGGGATGATTAATACTCTCAACATTGTTTATATCAGGGCAGAAGAATTAATCCACCCTAATGAATTTTCAATAGATGGAATTAGGATTATACCAGAAGTCACAAAAGTGCAGTTGAAAAGCCAGATTGTATGCAAGATAGGTTTCACTTAATCTATACAATGTTATTGAAAAGACAGAAGAGCCTCCTAGGTATTAGAGTTTCAAATTTCTGGTCTTGAAAACTTGCACAATCTGACATCCCTGGACTCCCCACCTTTAGGCAGCAGGTTTCTCTGGAGCACAACCCCACAGCCCCACACTATAGGCATAAGGATTTCCTGATTCTGTTCATTTCATCCTCTGCCTGCTCTAAGAGACACTGGAAATTGTGGCTTTACAAAGCCCTGCCGAGAGGTCTTGTGAGCATAGTCTACTCTTTCTCATCTATTTCTTTTCTTCCCTCTGCTTACTACTCCTTTCCTGTATCCCTTCAAAAGTGGCACTCCAATCTGTCTACCTCAGTGCAGATGAAATTATGAATTTTAAAATAATGAAAGTGAAAGTTATTCATTGTCTGACTCTGCCATCTGGTGAACTGTAGTCCACCAGGCTCCTCAGGGAGCCTCCAGGCAAGAACACTGGAAGGGGTTATCATTCTCTCCACCAGGGGATCTTCCTCATCCAGGGATCAAATCTGATTATCTGGTATTGGCAGGCAGATTCTTTACCATCTGAGCCACCAGGGAAACCCAACTAAAAAAATGTTTTTTTTCCCCTTTTTCTAACAAAGGAATTAAGATCATTAAATAGTACCAATCCATCACTCTTGTATCTGCTGAACAGAATTTTATTCTCTAAATTTATTAATTTTCTATTTTTTACTAGCATAACTGCATGTGAAAATTCCATACAAGATAAATCTTCAGTTTTCATTGCTTTTCTGGCTACTGTTAGTTTTATTCCATGATAGTTATTTTTGAAATAATTTTGTCATATTGAGAAAGGAAGTATTTAAAAAAATGATCCACTTTCAAAGTAAAATATCCTAATGATAAGTATCTTTTCATACCACAGTCAAATATCGCAGCCCTAGAAGCTAACAGCTACAAACATATTGATGCAACAAGTCTTTTTTTTTTTTTTGGAGAGTCATTGTTTTTTAATTGAGAATAAGAGGGATGATTAATACTCTCAACATTGTTTATATCAGGGCAGAAGAATTAATCCACCCTAATGAATTTTCAATAGATGGAATTAGGATTATACCAGAAGTCACAAAAGTGCAGTTGAAAAGCCAGATTGTATGCAAGATAGGTTTCACTTAATCTATACAATGTTATTGAAAAGACAGAAGAGCCTCCTAGGTATTAGAGTTTCAAATTTCTGGTCTTGAAAACTTGCACAATCTGACATCCCTGGACTCCCCACCTTTAGGCAGCAGGTTTCTCTGGAGCACAACCCCACAGCCCCACACTATAGGCATAAGGATTTCCCCTGATTCTGTTCATTTCATCCTCTGCCTGCTCTAAGAGACACTGGAAATTGTGGCTTTACAAAGCCCTGCCGAGAATATTATCCTGTCTTATCTCCTTTTCAGCTTTTAATTGAATAATACTTAGTGCTTATGGACTTTTGTTCATTCATTTAGCAAATACTTGTTGAGGAGTAAGTTTGTTGGGGAGACAGTAATAAACAAGAAAAAGTATTTACCTATGGGACTGACATGATGGTTGGAGAGAAGTGGGGGCCAGAAAACAGACTGGAGAACAAATGTGTAAGTGCTATTTTCAGGTAGTGGAGAAGAGTGACGGAGAGAGCAGAGCAAGAAGTTCTTGCTACATTACTCCTCGGTTATGGTGAAGTAGTGACGTAGTATAATTTAGTTACATGCACTCTGGAGAAGCTATTGATACTGAAAACTTGAGAAGACCAGGTTTCCCCATTAGCAGGGATGGGGAATTGATTGCTTTTGCTTTCAAATATGAATTCTAAATTCAAATGAAAGTTGCCTGGTTGGCTGAGGAAACTTAACTCTTTTTCAGCTTGAGAATGTGCTTTGAGAAGCGGGGAGAACCTTCATGCTGCTGTGCATAGGACAGTCCTGGCTTAGATCTGTGGACTGAGCTTAGTTACTCATAATGCTCCTCTACACTCTCCAAGCCATTCAAAAATGGTATGGGCAATCATTTATTAAGAAGGTTATAAAATACTAAATTATTTCAAATCTTTTTAAAATTGTATGGTTACATGGGGGTTAGAGGACAATAAAATAATAATATAAATATTTAATGTAATATTAATAATGTCAATATTAATTTGCATATTAACATAATATAAATATTAATTATATCAAATACCATTAATCAAGTGTATCCTAATTTTGAATGAATAAAATACCTTCAGGTATCATGTATTTTGTATTTCCCAATACATCATTACGTGTATTGATTACATCATTGTTCATTTCCTGTGATAGGGACGAGGCAAAAAGCTGGAGGCTGAGAAATGAAAACTTGTTGCTTAGAAAAAGGCTATTAACACTAGATGTATGGATAAAAAAAGAAATGGAATTCCCTTCCAAAAGGTGTTTTAATCATTGGACAGAGCACATCAGTTAGTTTCTGGAGCAGGTTTTATTTTATGCAGAAGGATGTACACTGGAAAGAAATAATAAGTAGTTCTTTGGTGATAGAATGGCTGTGGTTTAAATATGGGAACTTCAGGAGAGTTTTTTGAGAACTTAAAGGAACCATACAGGACTTCCCCCATGGCTCAGATGGTAAAGAATCTGCCAGCAATGCAGGAAACTTGGGTTCAATCCCTAGGTGGGGAGGATCCCCTTGAGGAGGGCATGGCCACCCACTCCAGTTGTCTTGCCTGGAAAGTCCCCAGGACAGAGGAGCCAGGGGGGCTGTGGTCCATTGGGTCCCAGAATCAGACACGACTGTAGCAACAGAACATGCACAGAAACTGCACAGGAAGTCTGAGCTAAGGAGTTCACTCTGCTATTTGTTTGCATTTTTTTATAGCGGTGCTGGGTCTTCATGCTGCATGCAGGCTCTCTGTAGTTGCAGGGGCTACTCTATAGTTGTGAACTTTTCATTTGGTGACTTCCCTTGTTGCAGAGGATGGGCTCTGGGGCAAGAAGACTTCAGTAGTGGCAGCGCACTGTCTCCAGTAGGCAGGTTCCGTAATTGTGGCACTGGAGCTTAATTGCTCCAGAGCATGTGGGATCTTCCTGGACCAGGGATGGAATTATGTGTCTCTTGCATTGGCAGATGGATTCTTAACCAGTGGACCACCAGGGAAATCCTGTATAGGTTTACATTCTGGATGTAACTTAACAATACCATAATTAAATACTCTGCAGTAGCCAAGTTGGAAAATGATCAGGACCTTAAATATCTGCTTCCTTAGCCCAGGCCCAAACCTGTCTGGCAACTTCATCCCACAGGCAAATCCACACCCACAGCTCCCAGCCCAGATTCCAGTGTCTCTAAACAATCTGTACAAAATCCTTCTTTGAACCAAGATCTAACTTCAGTACAAGATCATTTTGCAGAAAGAACAGCTTACAGCCTATTATATGTCCACATAGATAGTATAACAGAGAGGTAAAAAGGCACTGTGTCAAGAACAAACAGCTCTCTTCAGTTTCTCGGAAAGTCTATGCAGAGGATACTTTCTCCCTGGATCAATATATTTTGGCCTCTTCAAAGCACTAACATTCACTAAGATTTTCAAAAGAAACATACTGATTTGGACATGGCTGCATTCAGGGCATAACTGCGCCAACTCATCTCTTGATCGTAAGAATGACAATAAAAATATAGGAAAGTGAAAAAACAACCAGCTGGAACAAGGAAACGAAAAGCAGTTAAGACCTTTGAACTGGGCATGATTTTCATACCTATGCTTAAGTCTCATAGGAGATGGTCCTAGTTTTTCATTCAAAATGAATTGGTTCACATGATAGCTTTCTAGCCACAGGGGAGATTGTTATCCTCATTATCACGATCATCATCACTGTCATGAGTGTGACAGAAGATCCCATTGCCCTTAACCAGTGCCGTCTGTCCTTGGTGAACAGGAAGTTTTCCTCAAAAAAAATATCTGATACACTTTTCCTTTCTTCTTTTCTTCCTTTCCTCCTCTTTCTTCCCCTCCTTTTTCTCCCCTGTCATAAACTAAAATCTAAATGGGGTAATTATTTCAATTCTTAAATATATTTCTAATGTAAATAAGTTGTTTTCCAAAAGAGCTTTTCCTGGATAGTTTTTATTCAATTATTTTAGTAGTTCTTTTCAAAGAAAGACCACATTACTAATAGTTTAGAATCTAGTTAATTTTTCATCAATTTCTGTGGATCTGACATGCTTAAGAATTGAAAGAAAAACAAAACTTGGTCAAATGTCTCAGAAGGCATCATCTGGCTATTAAACTAAACATAATGGAAGAAAATCTGTACTTATTTCTATAAACACATGGAAGACTGCCATTTTTTTTTCCTTTACAAAACAAATAGATGCAAAACTAAACATATTTTTACTACACTATCAACTGTGCTCCTCAGTATTTACCCAAAAGAGTTGAAAACTACATCCACACAAATACCTGCACACAGATATTTAAAGAAGTTGTATTTACAGTTGCCAAGACTTGTAAGCAACCAAGATATCCTTCTGAAGGTGACTGGATAAATATACTGTGTACATCTAGACAGTGGAATGTTATTCAGCACTAAGAAGAGAAGAGCTATCAAGCTAAGAAAAGACACAGCAGAAGCTTATACACATATTACTTAGTGAAAGGAACTCATCTAAAAGGCTACATGTTTTATGATTCCGGCTCCATGGCATTCTAAAAAAGGCAAATCTAGTTGAAGATGTAAAGATCAGTGGTTGCCAGTGGGACAGAGTAAAAGAGATGACTAGGCAGAGCACAGAGGATTTTGCTGAGCCACCTAAAGTGCTACGTTTAGGTCGCAGTCTCCCCTGGAGGAATGGGTTCAAATCCCACTCCTGACAAGTCAGCCTTTTGGACTTTACTGTCTGAACCTGTAAAGAATCTGCCTGTAATGCAAGAGACTGGGTTTGGTTCCGGGGTTGGAAAGATCCCCTGCAGAAAGTAATGGCAACCTACTCCAGCTCCAGTATTCTTGCCTGGAGAATTCCATGGACTGAGCTACAGTCCATGAGGTTCGGTTGGACCAGGACTTCAAAATGCTAATCTTTTCATCTTCCCCTCCTTTTTCTCCCCTGTCATAAACTAAAATCTAAATGGGGTAATTATTTCAATTCTTAAATATATTTCTAATGTAAATAAGTTGTTTTCCAAAAGAGCTTTTCCTGGATAGTTTTTATTCAATTATTTTAGTAGTTCTTTTCAAAGAAAGACCACATTACTAATAGTTTAGAATCTAGTTAATTTTTCATCAATTTCTGTGGATCTGACATGCTTAAGAATTGAAAGAAAAACAAAACTTGGTCAAATGTCTCAGAAGGCATCATCTGGCTATTAAACTAAACATAATGGAAGAAAATCTGTACTTATTTCTATAAACACATGGAAGACTGCCATTTTTTTTTCCTTTACAAAACAAATAGATGCAAAACTAAACATATTTTTACTACACTATCAACTGTGCTCCTCAGTATTTACCCAAAAGAGTTGAAAACTACATCCACACAAATACCTGCACACAGATATTTAAAGAAGTTGTATTTACAGTTGCCAAGACTTGTAAGCAACCAAGATATCCTTCTGAAGGTGACTGGATAAATATACTGTGTACATCTAGACAGTGGAATGTTATTCAGCACTAAGAAGAGAAGAGCTATCAAGCTAAGAAAAGACACAGCAGAAGCTTATACACATATTACTTAGTGAAAGGAACTCATCTAAAAGGCTACATGTTTTATGATTCCGGCTCCATGGCATTCTAAAAAAGGCAAATCTAGTTGAAGATGTAAAGATCAGTGGTTGCCAGTGGGACAGAGTAAAAGAGATGACTAGGCAGAGCACAGAGGATTTTGCTGAGCCACCTAAAGTGCTACGTTTAGGTCGCAGTCTCCCCTGGAGGAATGGGTTCAAATCCCACTCCTGACAAGTCAGCCTTTTGGACTTTACTGTCTGAACCTGTAAAGAATCTGCCTGTAATGCAAGAGACTGGGTTTGGTTCCGGGGTTGGAAAGATCCCCTGCAGAAAGTAATGGCAACCTACTCCAGCTCCAGTATTCTTGCCTGGAGAATTCCATGGACAGAGTGAGCTACAGTCCATGAGGTTGCAAAGAGTTGGACGCAACTGAGTGACTTTCAAAAATGCTCTGTGTGATATTATAATGATGAATATATGTCATTATACTTTTGTTCAAATCCATAGAATGCACAACACCAAGAGTGAACCCTAAGGTAGAGACTTTGGGTGATTATGATGTGTTCATGTGCATTCATCCTTGAGTTAAAAAAAAAAAAATGTATCACTCTAGTGAGAGATGTTGTTAATAGGGGAGGCTGTGCATACCTAGAAGGCAGGGAATGTATGAGAATTCTCTGTACATTCCTCTCAACTTTGTTGTAAACCTAAAGTTGCTCTAAAAAGATAAAGTCAAAAAAAAAAAAAAAACAACGAACTAATAGAAAACTACTTAGAGTTCTTTCTGTGCTTCAAGTTGGGAAGAACACAGGTTCTACTTAGTAATGACAAGGCATTAACACTATGTGACATGATTTTTCCAAAAATCATAGCCAAGGGCTGACATTTATGCTGAGACATGATGAAAAAGTTAGACAAGAAGAGAATGGAAAATGATTCCAAGTAAACCTACAAAGAAGCAAAACTGAAAATGCTATGGTTAAATACCACTTGCTTCTTACTATAAAGCATATGTTAGTTATCTAAAGAATTATTGACAATATCTACATAATATTTTCTTATTAAATCAAGTAAATTGTGTCCAGTTTTATTTTCTTTCCTTCCACTCATTTTAATTTAAACCATAAGGGAGGAGATGACCGAGAAGTTAACACAGTTGGAAATATACCTACAATGATCCATTAAAGAAAAACCTGAATGATCTTAGTCATGCCAATTACCGTCAGTTTAATTGTTTTTGCTGAGCCACCTAAAGTGCTACGTTTAGGTCGCAGTCTCCCCTGGAGGAATGGGTTCAAAGCCCACTCCTGACAAGGCAGCCTTTTGGACTTTACTGTCTGAACCTGTAAAGAATCTGCCTGTAATGCAAGAGACTGGGTTTGGTTCCGGGGTTGGAAAGATCCCCTGCAGAAAGTAATGGCAACCTACTCCAGCTCCAGTATTCTTGCCTGGAGAATTCCATGGACAGAGTGAGCTACAGTCCATGAGGTTGCAAAGAGTTGGACGCAACTGAGTGACTTTCAAAAATGCTCTGTGTGATATTATAATGATGAATATATGTCATTATACTTTTGTTCAAATCCATAGAATGCACAACACCAAGAGTGAACCCTAAGGTAGAGACTTTGGGTGATTATGATGTGTTCATGTGCATTCATCCTTGAGTTAAAAAAAAAAAATGTATCACTCTAGTGAGAGATGTTGTTAATAGGGGAGGCTGTGCATACCTAGAAGGCAGGGAATGTATGAGAATTCTCTGTACATTCCTCTCAACTTTGTTGTAAACCTAAAGTTGCTCTAAAAAGATAAAGTCAAAAAAAAAAAAAAAAAAACAACGAACTAATAGAAAACTACTTAGAGTTCTTTCTGTGCTTCAAGTTGGGAAGAACACAGGTTCTACTTAGTAATGACAAGGCATTAACACTATGTGACATGATTTTTCCAAAAATCATAGCCAAGGTCTGACATTTATGCTGAGACATGATGAAAAAGTTAGACAAGAAGAGAATGGAAAATGATTCCAAGTAAACCTACAAAGAAGCAAAACTGAAAATGCTATGGTTAAATACCACTTGCTTCTTACTATAAAGCATATGTTAGTTATCTAAAGAATTATTGACAATATCTACATAATATTTTCTTATTAAATCAAGTAAATTGTGTCCAGTTTTTATTTTCTTTCCTTCCACTCATTTTAATTTAAACCATAAGGGAGGAGATGACCGAGAAGTTAACACAGTTGGAAATATACCTACAATGATCCATTAAAGAAAAACCTGAATGATCTTAGTCATGCCAATTACCGTCAGTTTAGTTCCCATTGTTTTTGTGTCCATGAGTAGGAGGAGCATTCTATGGCTGTGACTTGAGAGAATGAGCCAGACCACTCTGGATCAACAGTCTTCTTCCAGCCATGTCTGACCACTCACGTTTCAGGGGAAGTCCCAGCGAAACTGTAAAGGTCATCTCTATGCGATATGTCATCATCTGCTACTAACATTTTTTCCAGATTATTTTATTAGATTGATTGATGGTGGTGGCGGTTTAGTGGCTGAGTCATGTACAACTCTTGCAACCCCATGGACTATAGCCCTCCAGGTTCCTCTGTCCATCGGATTTCCCAGGCGAAAATACTGGAGTGGTTTGCCCTTTCTATCTCTAAGAGATCTTTCTTACCCAGGGATCGAACCAAGTCTCCTTCATTGCAGGCAGATTCTTTACCAACTGAGTCACCAGGGAAGCCCTCAAAATGCCATTTAGTGGCTACTGAGTAAGAAACGAGTGATGCCGGAAATCGAACCAAGGGCCTCATTCATGCAAAACGTGCTCTACCACTGAGCCACATCTTTATTAGATTAGTTCTAGATAATCTTGACTGAAAGAAAGATGCAAACACAGATTCAAAGCACTGGCAGCCCTCTAACCTGATCCCATGTACTTAGTTTCCAATAACATACTGTTGGTTGGCAAAATGTTTTCAATTTTAATTATTTGACAACATTCTGAAAGCAATTTTCTTTTGAAATCAACATCTCTGAGAAGCCACATCAGGCACCATGGGTCCTCCCGAGCAAGGGCCATGATGAAAAGTTAGACAAGAAGAGAATGGAAAATGATTCCAAGTAAACCTACAAAGAAGCAAAACTGAAAATGCTATGGTTAAATACCACTTGCTTCTTACTATAAAGCATATGTTAGTTATCTAAAGAATTATTGACAATATCTACATAATATTTTCTTATTAAATCAAGTAAATTGTGTCCAGTTTTTATTTTCTTTCCTTCCACTCATTTTAATTTAAACCATAAGGGAGGAGATGACCGAGAAGTTAACACAGTTGGAAATATACCTACAATGATCCATTAAAGAAAAACCTGAATGATCTTAGTCATGCCAATTACCGTCAGTTTAGTTCCCATTGTTTTTGTGTCCATGAGTAGGAGGAGCATTCTATGGCTGTGACTTGAGAGAATGAGCCAGACCACTCTGGATCAACAGTCTTCTTCCAGCCATGTCTGACCACTCACGTTTCAGGGGAAGTCCCAGCGAAACTGTAAAGGTCATCTCTATGAGATATGTCATCATCTGCTATTAACATTTTTGCCAGATTATTTTATTAGATTGATTGATGGTGGTGGCGGTTTAGTGGCTGAGTCATGTACAACTCTTGCAACCCCATGGACTATAGCCCTCCAGGTTCCTCTGTCCATCGGATTTCCCAGGCGAAAATACTGGAGTGGTTTGCCCTTTCTATCTCTAAGAGATCTTTCTTACCCAGGGATCGAACCAAGTCTCCTTCATTGCAGGCAGATTCTTTACCAACTGAGTCACCAGGGAAGCCCTCAAAATGCCATTTAGTGGCTACTGAGTAAGAAACGAGTGATGCCGGAAATCGAACCAAGGGCCTCATTCATGCAAAACGTGCTCTACCACTGAGCCACATCTTTATTAGATTAGTTCTAGATAATCTTGACTGAAAGAAAGATGCAAACACAGATTCAAAGCACTGGCAGCCCTCTAACCTGATCCCATGTACTTAGTTTCCAATAACATACTGTTGGTTGGCAAAATGTTTTCAATTTTAATTATTTGACAACATTCTGAAAGCAATTTTCTTTTGAAATCAACATCTCTGAGAAGCCACATCAGGCACCATGGGTTCCCTTACCCTGCCCCATATCCCTGCATGTACTGTGCTGCTCAGTTGTGTCTTGATTCTTTGTGACCCCTTGGACTATCGCCTGCCAGGCTCCCCTGTCCATGGGATTCTCCAAGAAAGAATACTGGAGTGGGTTGCCATGCCCTCCTCCAGGAGTCTTCCCAGCCCAGGGATCAAACCCAGGTCTCCTGCATAGCAGGTGGATTCTCTACTGTCTGAGCCACAAGGGAAGCCCATGTCCCTTCATGGCCAAGTGGAGAGAGTCGGCGCAAGGTCGGTGGCACTGTGGGTCTCAGGCAAGACATGTCTTCTCTAGTTCATCAAGTTGCCTACACCTCAGAGTTTTTTCTAACTCTGAGACCTGGTGTTACATTCCTTCAAGTGGCCTTTTTCGATCATGTGAACCAAAGAACTCCCTCATCTCCTGAACCCAGTGACTGTACCCCATTTCACCCTCTTTTATTTGCCCGATTTTCTGAAATACACTCTGCATCCACTTGCTTACTTGTGTATTGTCTGACTTCACTTCCACTCTAGAATTAAAATTTCAACCTAGCAGACATCAAAGTAGCCCCAGCACTTAGAACACTACCTGGTATGTTGCAGGCCCCTGACATATATCTGGCAGGTAAGTGAGCAAATTTATCATCATGTCTGCCTTGCTTTGCGTACAGCAGAGAAATATGTTTCCATAACCACACCATGATTGAAAGCTCTTGAGGGAAGGGCCTCTGTTCTAAGAAAATTCCAACAGAGCTTCAGTTGTGGTCATCTGCGTGCTTGTAAAAGCAATGAGAACTAATCTGATTATAATTAGCACAATGATCAAGAGCATTCCAGGATTATATTATTGACCACTGCAGATATACCTCCAACTGTATTAATTTCTCAATCATTATCTCTCCTTTGACTTAAACTAAATTAAGTGGAAGGAAATATTTTTACAAAATACTGGAGTTCATGAAAGTCTGAACTGATTATTAAGTTGTATGTTTGAAGGAAGATCTAGAAAGTTTCTCTGTGTAAATCTTTGCTTGAGCTGAGAACTGAAAGGTATATGTGTCATCCACATGGGTGATTGTTGTTTAGTTGCTCCTTAGTTGTGTCCAACTCTTTGCAACCCCATTGACTGTATGGGGCTCCTCTGCCGATGGGATTTTCTAGGCAAGAATACTGAAGTGGGTTGCCATTTATTTCTCCAGGGCATTGTCCCAGCCCAGAGATCAAACCCTCTTCCCTTGTGTCTCCCACTTTGGCAGGCAGATTCTTTACCACTAGTACCACCTGGGTGATTGTCTTTTCTTAGATCCATTCGCAATAGTTGAAAATCTTGCAAAAACAGGTTTCAGAATTCTTCCCTAGATACTAAAGAGAAGACAAAAGAGGGGGAAAAGAGGACTGGAAATTGAGGGTAGATCCTAGGATTCATTCACTGATAGGTCCCCAGTATCCATGAACAATGTATGTTCAATAAATATTTACTGACTTTTTGATGGCAGTGTTGTTTAGTCATTCAGTTGTGTCCAACTCTTTGCAATCCCATGGACTATAGCCTGCCAGACTCCTCTATCCACAGGATTTCTCAGACAAGAATACTGGAGTGGTTTGCCGTTTCTTTCTCCAGGGAATATTCCCAACCCAGGAATCTAACCCAAGTCTCTTGAATTGCAGGCAGATTCTTTCCCCACTGAGCCACTTGTGAAGCCTTTTAATGCACGGGAGGAATAACCAGATGCTGGGTTTTTAAGGGCTGCTGCTGGTTCGAATACTCCACAGATTTATACCTAATATCTTAGGCTTAATTAGGCTGCAATGTAATGACTACTGGTTTGCTATGTTGTGTCTTGGGGGAAAACCATTTGTTAGTTTGTTAAAGCATAATTCTTTTAAGATTTTTGAAATGACCTTTTAAAGTACATCCAGTCCCAGCATGAATGTGAGGCCAATTTTGTTTTTCATGTGAGATCACATGCACTTTAAAAATATATATATATAAGGTTCTGTGTCCTGTCACCAAGCAAGACTAGATAGAAGCATAAATATTAATTTCTCAATCATTATCTCTCCTTTGACTTAAACTAAATTAAGTGGAAGGAAATATTTTTACAAAATACTGGAGTTCATGAAAGTCTGAACTGATTATTAAGTTGTATGTTTGAAGGAAGATCTAGAAAGTTTCTCTGTGTAAATCTTTGCTTGAGCTGAGAACTGAAAGGTATATGTGTCATCCACATGGGTGATTGTTGTTTAGTTGCTCCTTAGTTGTGTCCAACTCTTTGCAACCCCATTGACTGTATGGGGCTCCTCTGCCGATGGGATTTTCTAGGCAAGAATACTGAAGTGGGTTGCCATTTATTTCTCCAGGGCATTGTCCCAGCCCAGAGATCAAACCCTCTTCCCTTGTGTCTCCCACTTTGGCAGGCAGATTCTTTACCACTAGTACCACCTGGGTGATTGTCTTTTCTTAGATCCATTCGCAATAGTTGAAAATCTTGCAAAAACAGGTTTCAGAATTCTTCCCTAGATACTAAAGAGAAGACAAAAGAGGGGGAAAAGAGGACTGGAAATTGAGGGTAGATCCTAGGATTCATTCACTGATAGGTCCCCAGTATCCATGAACAATGTATGTTCAATAAATATTTTCTGATTTTTTGATGTCAGTGTTGTTTAGTCATTCAGTTGTGTCCAACTCTTTGCAATCCCATGGACTATAGCCTGCCAGACTCCTCTATCCACAGGATTTCTCAGACAAGAATACTGGAGTGGTTTGCCGTTTCTTTCTCCAGGGAATATTCCCAACCCAGGAATCTAACCCAAGTCTCTTGAATTGCAGGCAGATTCTTTCCCCACTGAGCCACTTGTGAAGCCTTTTAATGCACGGGAGGAATAACCAGATGCTGGGTTTTTAAGGGCTGCTGCTGGTTCGAATACTCCACAGATTTATACCTAATATCTTAGGCTTAATTAGGCTGCAATGTAATGACTACTGGTTTGCTATGTTGTGTCTTGGGGGAAAACCATTTGTTAGTTTGTTAAAGCATAATTCTTTTAAGATTTTTGAAATGACCTTTTAAAGTACATCCAGTCCCAGCATG
Source organism: Tragulus kanchil (assembly GCA_022376925.1). Lineage (NCBI taxonomy): Eukaryota > Metazoa > Chordata > Mammalia > Artiodactyla > Tragulidae > Tragulus > Tragulus kanchil. The sequence goes on from JAIOJX010000026.1 coordinate 76,221,767, forward strand.
AATGTGAGGCCAATTTTGTTTTTCATGTGAGATCCCATGCACTTTAAAAATATATATATATAAGGTTCTGTGTCCTGTCACCAAGCAAGACTAGATAGAAGTAGACATAAATATTCATTAGAACTTCCTCCCACCTTGCCTTAAAGACCTTCTATTGAAATGGAGATTTTGACTTTTAGAATAGTGAAGAATATGAAAGGCTTTTTATTATTGAAAAATTAATAGATTAATTGAATGGCATTTCTCTATTTTCATCAGGATGAGTTTTGTTTTTAAAGAAAATTTCAATGTACTATGCTTGTTTTCATCAGAAAAGCACCTTATCTTTCAGGGGGTGGAATGGTTCCTTAATAATGTGCTGTAATTCCTGTATTCTCTCTTAATCTCCATTTAAATGCAGCCAGAACTGTTATTTGTGTTGGTGCTTAGTGGAAGCTTTGAAGCTCTCCTTTGTCTTTCATAAAAATATAGGCAGGCTTAGACTCTAGTCCTTTGGTGAGGGACTCACCCAACAAGTCATTTCAAGCCCCCATTGCAGCCCTCAAGAGTTCTTTTTTCTTTTTCTCTCTCTTAAAAGAAGGAAACAATAAAGAAAGTCATTCTGAGGATTCATAAATCCTTGCTTACAGTGTTTTTGAGTAATATTTTGCATTGATGCTTATTTGTTTTATATTCACTTTGGATAAAGCTAGAAATTATGAAAAGAGAAATATGGTTTCAAAATATTTTGGAATAGGAGCACTCGGAAGAAGGAGACATCTCTATTTCCGTGTTTTGTTTTCATCGTTGAACTCTTTTTAGTTGTCTCTTTTTCTTCCTGAATGGAATTGTCCCATCCTTAGAAAATCTAGATGCCTCCCCAGTGAATGAAGCCAAATGAAGAGAGATGATTTAATGTTGCCCTCTGCCTCTCAAACCATGTCGGTAAAAATCCAGCTTTGGTTTGAACGAAACAGGTGTCCTGATGTTTTCAGTTCTACATCTGCTGTGGAATGTAATCATAGCACAGACGTCTATTTAATCTGATTGGTTTCCATTATGCCTTTGGGTACGTTCAGGGTCTTTTTTCCTAAATTTTTACTAGTCAATTGGTCTTTTCCAGATTTCATTGAAAGAGTGTGATTTGATTTCTCATCTCATCACATCCCATTGTTTTTTTTTTTTATTTCTTGGAATAGTATATCACAAAAACGTTTCTTTTCTCTTTCCAAGTATGTTTAAAGGAGACTTCTAAAATTTACTTGAAAGCAATTTGAGAAGTTGCGTTAGAATTGTTCTATGAATCTCTTATGAAAAATATCTATAATGTATTAATACAAATTTATATGCAGGAAAACAACACTTAAGTGTGAAATGTAATGTGAAATTCATGTTTCCTTCTTTCCATTAATCCTTATCCCATTTCACACTTAATTGTTGGTAACTTTATTTTACAGAAACAATGCAAAATGCGCTACAAACTCTTGGTAGATGACTATTGTCTTTAAGTGGCATAACTCTTTTTTCCCACATCTTCTTTGCTGGCCCAGATGAAATTCAACTACAGAACCTTAAATTGGGAGTCTGGGATTGGCATGTAACAGACTGCTATATTTAAAATAAAATGCCTTTCCACAAGAGAAAAAAAATATGTCACACTTAATTTTCTTAAATTTTTTTGCAACTAGGTCAGGGACATATGACCCAGTTCTAGCAGAAGGAATCCTAAGGAAACTTTTCTAGGAAATGTCTGGGAAATTTTTCCTTATTACAAAAAGATCGTGCAAGGCAACTGTGCATTTTTTTATAGTAGGTGCTGTCATCTCTACATGTGATGCCCTAAGGCACAGCTACACTCTTACATCCAAGGGGTTACATAGACCTGAACTTCAAGACAATACTCTGAGGTTGGAAAGCTGAAATATAGACAGATTAGAATCCTTCATAATATTACTAAACTATTGAACCATTCCTGAAAACACCCAGCCTTTGGGTTTCTTTTATGACAAGATAATTATACTATTTTGGTAAGTCATTAAGCTGGATATTTGATTACTTTAGTTAAAAGAATTTTTAAAAATCACCACATTAATTGATTGGAAATTTGCTGATTATTATGCAATGCAGAACTATATCTCTACCAAATAATGTTTATCTAACATTCTAATTATATTTATCTACTGTATCCTCTTAACTGAAGCAAAAGCAAATCTCACCAACAGCAATTACTTTTCTAACTTTGTCCTAAAGATCATATTGAAATGGATTCAGATTCTAATGGCATTCTTTCCCCTTAAACATGGTGTTGATAATTCGACTGGAGCTCATTGCGGAATAGTTTTTAATTATTTGTTTGATTTTGGTTTTGCTTTTACTTTAGGGTAGGGTAAGAGAAGGCTTCCCAGGTGACATTAGTGGTAAAGAACCTCTTTAATGCAAGAGACATAAGAGACACTGGTTCTATCTCTGGCTTGGGAAGATCCCCTGGAGAAAAGAATGGCAACCTAGTATTCTTGCCTGGGGAATTCCATGGGCAGAGAAGCCTGGCAGGCTACAGACCATGGGCTTGCAAAGAGTCAGACATGACTGAGCAATTAACACTTACACACACATAATTCAGAGTAAATGAGTCCCTGCTTTCTTCCAGCAAGGTCAGAAGAGAGTACTAATCTACTGTGGCTGATTTGGATGAAGAGACAGACTTTAAGAAGAAAGTAAACAAGCAGTCCACTTTGGCTGATTGCCTAGATAAATTTAATGTGTGAATGTAGTCACAGAAATGGGATAGGATTAATGGAAAGAAGGAAACATGAATTTCACATTAAAAAGATTAGGGAAATCCCAACCTTTATTGTAAAATATCTATGAGTCTATAAAGATGATTTATAACACAGGAAAAGCTTTAGATATGCTTTGCCTAATGCTCTTGGGAGGCTCAGAAAACATAATCCAATTTACTGATAGTGTACAAAAAAGACATACTTTAAAATAATTGTGATTTTTTTAACTATAGCCTTCATGGAGCCATGGGCACATAACCACAACATAAGGATTATCAGGAATTGTTAAACTGCTGCTTTAAAATGTGATTTCTTTGTGTGTCATGTATTCCACAGCACATGGCATAAAAACTATCTATGTAAAGAATTATTGCACTTAATGTGCACACTTTACCTTGGGTGATAACCGAAAACAGAAACTAACTGCGATTCAGGATCACCTTTCACTAAGCTTTGTGAGTCATCCAATTGCAAAAACTTTTACCTTTGAAAAGAAACAGCTTGTGTTCAGGTCATTTCACTAAGTTGTCAAACAATTACTATTTTCTAACTTTTCTAAATCTATGATGTTAGAACAAAAGCAATCTCCAAACATTTTTTTAATTGTCTAAAGATCATTTGAATGATTCAGATTCTAATGGCATTCTTTCCCCTTAAACATGGTGTTGATAATTCGACTGGAGCTCATTGCGGAATAGTTTTTAATTATTTGTTTGATTTTGGTTTTGCTTTTACTTTAGGGTAGGGTAAGAGAAGGCTTCCCAGGTGACATTAGTGGTAAAGAACCTCTTTAATGCAAGAGACATAAGAGACACTGGTTCTATCTCTGGCTTGGGAAGATCCCCTGGAGAAAAGAATGGCAACCTAGTATTCTTGCCTGGGGAATTCCATGGGCAGAGAAGCCTGGCAGGCTACAGACCATGGGCTTGCAAAGAGTCAGACATGACTGAGCAATTAACACTTACACACACATAATTCAGAGTAAATGAGTCCCTGCTTTCTTCCAGCAAGGTCAGAAGAGAGTACTAATCTACTGTGGCTGATTTGGATGAAGAGACAGACTTTAAGAAGAAAGTAAACAAGCAGTCCACTTTGGCTGATTGCCTAGATAAATTTAATGTGTGAATGTAGTCACAGAAATGGGATAGGATTAATGGAAAGAAGGAAACATGAATTTCACATTAAAAAGATTAGGGAAATCCCAACCTTTATTGTAAAATATCTATGAGTCTATAAAGATGATTTATAACACAGGAAAAGCTTTAGATATGCTTTGCCTAATGCTCTTGGGAGGCTCAGAAAACATAATCCAATTTACTGATAGTGTACAAAAAAGACATACTTTAAAATAATTGTGATTTTTTTAACTATAGCCTTCATGGAGCCATGGGCACATAACCACAACATAAGGATTATCAGGAATTGTTAAACTGCTGCTTTAAAATGTGATTTCTTTGTGTGTCATGTATTCCACAGCACATGGCATAAAAAAACTATCTATGTAAAAGAATTATTGCACTTAATGTGCACACTTTACCTTGGGTGATAACCGAAAACAGAAACTAACTGCGATTCAGGATCACCTTTCACTAAGCTTTGTGAGTCATCCAATTGCTCTTTGAAAAGACAGCTTGTGCGAGGCTATCACACAGAAGTTAGAAAAAGCATGCCCTTTCTTCTAGGCATTTGTTTTTTCAAAACTCACTAGAAGATTCAGAAGCATTTTGAGTCAGAATTAATTGTAGGACCCAACTAGGGGAATATGGGACATGTATTTACCTGTCTCACTTCTCAGGTAGTCTTATTTGTCTCTTAACCAGTAGAAGAACACATTTCTTGAAGCATTGTGTTGTGAACTATGCCTTAGAATGAAGTGGGCTCCAGAAATTTGACTTACGTCTTCCTTACTTCGGCCCAATCATCAGTCTATGAATGTTTTTCAGCTACAGGCTATTCTGATTGTTTATTGCATCCTGATGGCTGATTTTGCAGTTTATGTATTAAAACAGCATCGAACCAGAGTCAAGCAATTCTGTTCTCACCCCAATATCGGTATGATGGACTATTCAGTATTCAATCTAACATAGACTTTAGTAAACAGCTTCTGAGAGCTAGAAATCTACCATAAGAGCTCTTCATTTTCATGGCTGATTTATCCAGAGATATGCCTTCATAACCAAAAAGTCTTGACTAGTAATCAAAGGATGTTGATCAACTTAAAGAAAATTTTGATATTCCTGAGCTTTAATTATCCCTCTCACAGTAGGAGAATGGGTGCAGTTTTTAAAGGAGGCTTGTAATATTTCTATTTGAATTTACCAAAAAATCTCAATTCCATTAATCAACTGACTCAAAGTAATGGTCTTTGAGGTAGGACCATAAGAGAATAAATTAAATAACAAAAAATGGCATCTAGTCAGTCAAATAAATATTGAGTGCCTTCCATTTGGGACATTATGTTAAACACTAGAGACAGATCTGTGAGCAAGAAATATACAGCATCAGATCTTTTTAAAAATAAATCTGTGTGTGTGTGTGTGTGTGTGTGTGTGTGTGTGTGTGTGTGTGTGCTGGCAGGGTGATTTGGGAGATGGTAAAAGATTAAACATAAAGGGTTTGGGTTGATGATTCTCACATGTGGGTCTCTATTGTACAAGGTTTGTTACTCACAACTTTTCTGTATTTTTGAAATATTCTATTAAAACATTTTTTAAGGAATTTAGACACTTAAAAATACAAAAGAAATAAACCACCTTCTTTCTGATGAAGTTTACAGTTTAGCAGGGAGAGAAGATAGACATTCCACAAGAAAAAGGTATTGAGAGAAACAAAATCAATAGTGTTAATCATGAAGAAAAATTAAAATCAATGAAAAACCGGATGAAAAAAAAAATGTATTTACCTGTCTCACTTCTCAGGTAGTCTTATTTGTCTCTTAACCAGTAGAAGAACACATTTCTTGAAGCATTGTGTTGTGAACTATGCCTTAGAATGAAGTGGGCTCCAGAAATTTGACTTACGTCTTCCTTACTTCGGCCCAATCATCAGTCTATGAATGTTTTTCAGCTACAGGCTATTCTGATTGTTTATTGCATCCTGATGGCTGATTTTGCAGTTTATGTATTAAAACAGCATCGAACCAGAGTCAAGCAATTCTGTTCTCACCCCAATATCGGTATGATGGACTATTCAGTATTCAATCTAACATAGACTTTAGTAAACAGCTTCTGAGAGCTAGAAATCTACCATAAGAGCTCTTCATTTTCATGGCTGATTTATCCAGAGATATGCCTTCATAACCAAAAAGTCTTGACTAGTAATCAAAGGATGTTGATCAACTTAAAGAAAATTTTGATATTCCTGAGCTTTAATTATCCCTCTCACAGTAGGAGAATGGGTGCAGTTTTTAAAGGAGGCTTGTAATATTTCTATTTGAATTTACCAAAAAATCTCAATTCCATTAATCAACTGACTCAAAGTAATGGTCTTTGAGGTAGGACCATAAGAGAATAAATTAAATAACAAAAAATGGCATCTAGTCAGTCAAATAAATATTGAGTGCCTTCCATTTGGGACATTATGTTAAACACTAGAGACAGATCTGTGAGCAAGAAATATACAGCATCAGATCTTTTTAAAAATAAATCTGTGTGTGTGTGTGTGTGTGTGTGTGTGTGTGTGTGTGTGTGTGTGCTGGCAGGGTGATTTGGGAGATGGTAAAAGATTAAACATAAAGGGTTTGGGTTGATGATTCTCACATGTGGGTCTCTATTGTACAAGGTTTGTTACTCACAACTTTTCTGTATTTTTGAAATATTCTATTAAAACATTTTTTAAGGAATTTAGACACTTAAAAATACAAAAGAAATAAACCACCTTCTTTCTGATGAAGTTTACAGTTTAGCAGGGAGAGAAGATAGACATTCCACAAGAAAAAGGTATTGAGAGAAACAAAATCAATAGTGTTAATCATGAAGAAAAAAAATTAAAATCAATGAACCACTAAAATACCTGCTAGAATGAATAAAATTAATAACTGAAAATGCTAAATCTAGTGAGGACATGATACAAATGTTAACTCTTAAAAACCTCATACGGAAATGTGAAATTCTACAACATTTGAAAAAACATTTGGCACTTTATTAAAAACATTAAATATACACTTACTATATGACCCAGATATTCTATTCTTAGGTAAGTATCCAAGAAAAGGAAATCATGTCAACATAGACTTCTATGTGAATATTAATGGTGGCTATTTATAAGAGCCCCAAATTGGAAGCAACCCAATTTTGCTTTTTATAATAGAAGCTAGAGGGAAAAAATAACCCAGAATGTTTATCAAATTGAAATGGTTTAAACAAACTGTGGTATATCCATACAATGGAATTTCAGTAATATAAAGGAGTGGGCTACTGGTATGCATGCTGTATGTGAAGCTCAAAAGCATTATGATAAATGAAAGGAAGCAGTCATAAAAGACTGTATGTTTCTATTTAAATAGAATTCTAGAAAAGGCAAATTAATAGCAATGGAAAAATAGGCCAGTGATTGCTTCTGGGTACAGGGTATTCATTGCAAATGGTCTTAAAGAATTTTTTTAGGATAAAAAAATATTTTATATCACAATTTTGGTGGTGGTTATACCGTTGTATAATTTTGTCAAAACTCAAGCTGTACCCTTAACAATGGTGAACTTTATTGCATATGAATTGTATATCAGCAATGCTGACCAACTAAATAAGGGTTAGCTAAATGAAAATAAGACAAAAAATTTCCCAGTTGCAAGGAAAGGATTTGCTAAGTATTTGGCTGGAGGGAATCAGGTTCTAGTTAAAAGAAGAAAGTTTTAACTATGGGAATTTGTTAATAGGGAAGTGTTTTCTTTATTTATAAAATATTCTATTAAAACATTTTTTAAGGAATTTAGACACTTAAAAATACAAAAGAAATAAACCACCTTCTTTCTGATGAAGTTTACAGTTTAGCAGGGAGAGAAGATAGACATTCCACAAGAAAAAGGTATTGAGAGAAACAAAATCAATAGTGTTAATCATGAAGAAAAAAATATAAAATCAATGAACCACTAAAATACCTGCTAGAATGAATAAAATTAATAACTGAAAATGCTAAATCTAGTGAGGACATGATACAAATGTTAACTCTTAAAAACCTCATACGGAAATGTGAAATTCTACAACATTTGAAAAAACATTTGGCACTTTATTAAAAACATTAAATATACACTTACTATATGACCCAGATATTCTATTCTTAGGTAAGTATCCAAGAAAAGGAAATCATGTCAACATAGACTTCTATGTGAATATTAATGGTGGCTATTTATAAGAGCCCCAAATTGGAAGCAACCCAATTTTGCTTTTTATAATAGAAGCTAGAGGGAAAAAATAACCCAGAATGTTTATCAAATTGAAATGGTTTAAACAAACTGTGGTATATCCATACAATGGAATTTCAGTAATATAAAGGAGTGGGCTACTGGTATGCATGCTGTATGTGAAGCTCAAAAGCATTATGATAAATGAAAGGAAGCAGTCATAAAAGACTGTATGTTTCTATTTAAATAGAATTCTAGAAAAGGCAAATTAATAGCAATGGAAAAATAGGCCAGTGATTGCTTCTGGGTACAGGGTATTCATTGCAAATGGTCTTAAAGAATTTTTTTAGGATAAAAAAATATTTTATATCACAATTTTGGTGGTGGTTATACCGTTGTATAATTTTGTCAAAACTCAAGCTGTACCCTTAACAATGGTGAACTTTATTGCATATGAATTGTATATCAGCAATGCTGACCAACTAAATAAGGGTTAGCTAAATGAAAATAAGACGAAAAAAAATTTCCCAGTTGCAAGGAAAGGATTTGCTAAGTATTTTGCTGGAGTGAATCAGGTTCTAGTTAAAAGAAGAAAGTTTTAACTATGGGAATTTGTTAATAGGGAAGTGTTTTCAGTTGTATTGTGTCTCCCCACCCAAATGTATCTGTTGAAGTCTCAATCCCCAGTATCTCAGAATGTAAAAGTACTTGGAGATAGGACTTGTAAAGAGGTGATAAGTTTAAATGGGGTCAAATGAATGGGCCCTAATCTGTATGAGTGTATTTGGAGATAGCACTTTCAAAGAAGTAAAGAAATTATGCTGAGGCCAGCAGAGGTAAGCCGTAATTCAATATGACTGATATTCTATAGGAGAGATACGACTTAGTTGCTTAAGTCACTTCCAACTCTTTGAGATACAATGGATTGTAGCCCACCAGGCTCTTCTGTCCATGGGATTCTCCAGCAAGAATTCTGGAGTGGGTTACCATGCCCTCCTCCAGGGGGATTTTCCAGACCTAAGGATTGAACCCATGTCTCTTGTGTCTCTGACATTGGCAGGTGGATTCTTTACAACTAGCACCACCTGGGAAGCCCAAAGTGAAAGTGTTAGTTGCTCAGCCATGTCCAACTCTTTGCGACCCTATGGGTTGTAGCCCACCCAGATTCTCTGTCAATGGAATTCTCTAGGCAAGAATACTGGAGTGGATAGTCATACTCTTCTCCAGGAGAAGCCAAGACAGAGAAAAGACCCTGTGAGGACACAGTGAGAAGGCAGCCATAGACAGACCAAGGAAAGAGGCATAGGATAAACCAAATCTGTCAACAACTTGATTTTGTACTTAGAGCCCTCAGAGCTATGAGAAAATGAGCTTTTCTTGTTTTAACCACCCGTCTATGGTATTTGGTTATGGGGTGTTAGCAAACTGAGTATAAATTTCAGAGAACACTGTGAAAGGATCCAGGAGGAAGAAAAGGTTTGGAAGTTGGAATCAAGGGAAACATAGATATTGGAAGTGAAAAAATCATAATGTTAGCATAGCTTTATTACTCTTTATTGTCAAGTACGTGGAGACATACATAAAATAAAATTCAATATATTTAAGTATATGATTTCCATATATTAGGGTGATTTATTAAGCTCTCTAACCAACATCACACACTCAGAAAATTTTTAAAAAGTATAGTTCAAGTTATCTCAGGTCATTAATGGTCTTCTCTTAAGATATAATGACTTAGCACTATTTATCTCATACATGTATACAATGGAATACTGAGTAATATTCCATAAAAATAATGTAATAATACATTTGCAGCAACATCTAAAAATAGACACTGTCATACTGATTGAAGTAAGTCAAAGACAAATATTATACGATATTGCTTGTATGTGGAATCTGAAAAAAATGGTACAAATGAACCTATTTATAAAACAGAAATAGTCACTGATGTAGAAAACAGACTTTGGGTTACCAAGAAGGAAAATGGGGAGGAATACCCTGAGAGATTGGGATTTAACATAAACATTATATATGAAATACATAACTAATAAAAGCTTATTGTATAGCACAGGGAACTCTATTCAATACTCTGTAGTGACCTATATGGGAAAAGAATCTAAAAATGAGTAGATATATGTATATGTATAACGGATTCTCCTGGAGGAAGGCATAGCAACCCATTCCAATATTCTTGCCTGGAGAATCCCATGGACAGAGGAGCCTGATGGGCAGCAGTCCACAGGGTTACAAAGAGTCAGACATGACTGAAGTGACTCAGCATAACTGATACCTCTGTCTGTGGCATTTCAGAATTAGAAATTGAGAAAATGGATTCATTAATCCATTATTAACTCATTAATTCATTATTAATAATTAATGAATAGATTCATTAATCTATTAGTCATTTACACATTCAATTATTAAACAGGACAAGTATCTACTCTTTGCCCAATACTAAGCAAACAAAGATGAAAAACATTTTATTTTGACTTAATAAGACTTCCAGTTTCATTGCAAGGATGAATGAACCATATCTGTATTCAGAGCCTTGTATAACAAGTGCTATGAGGTGGATGTGATAAAGTAGTTTAGAGGAACATTTTCCCAAGACTGAAGGTGAGGAAGTAAAGGACTCAACAAGTATAAATAGGGGAGATTTCACGTTAGATATTGGAAGTGAAAAAATCATAATGTTAGCATAGCTTTATTACTCTTTATTGTCAAGTACGTGGAGACATACATAAAATAAAATTCAATATATTTAAGTATATGATTTCCATATATTAGGGTGATTTATTAAGCTCTCTAACCAACATCACACACTCAGAAAATTTTTAAAAAGTATAGTTCAAGTTATCTCAGGTCATTAATGGTCTTCTCTTAAGATATAATGACTTAGCACTATTTATCTCATACATGTATACAATGGAATACTGAGTAATATTCCATAAAAATAATGTAATAATACATTTGCAGCAACATCTAAAAATAGACACTGTCATACTGATTGAAGTAAGTCAAAGACAAATATTATACGATATTGCTTGTATGTGGAATCTGAAAAAAATGGTACAAATGAACCTATTTATAAAACAGAAATAGTCACTGATGTAGAAAACAGACTTTGGGTTACCAAGAAGGAAAATGGGGAGGAATACCCTGAGAGATTGGGATTTAACATAAACATTATATATGAAATACATAACTAATAAAAGCTTATTGTATAGCACAGGGAACTCTATTCAATACTCTGTAGTGACCTATATGGGAAAAGAATCTAAAAATGAGTAGATATATGTATATGTATAACGGATTCTCCTGGAGGAAGGCATAGCAACCCATTCCAATATTCTTGCCTGGAGAATCCCATGGACAGAGGAGCCTGATGGGCAGCAGTCCACAGGGTTACAAAGAGTCAGACATGACTGAAGTGACTCAGCATAACTGATACCTCTGTCTGTGGCATTTCAGAATTAGAAATTGAGAAAATGGATTCATTAATCCATTATTAACTCATTAATTCATTATTAATAATTAATGAATAGATTCATTAATCTATTAGTCATTTACACATTCAATTATTAAACAGGACAAGTATCTACTCTTTGCCCAATACTAAGCAAACAAAGATGAAAAACATTTTATTTTGACTTAATAAGACTTCCAGTTTCATTGCAAGGATGAATGAACCATATCTGTATTCAGAGCCTTGTATAACAAGTGCTATGAGGTGGATGTGATAAAGTAGTTTAGAGGAACATTTTCCCAAGACTGAAGGTGAGGAAGTAAAGGACTCAACAAGTAAAATAGTAACAGTGAGTTGGTTTTGTGCAGCATTTTCACTTGTGCATATACAAGCTATAAAATAGAAACTGTGTCATTTGGTGATTCCACATTTGAGTTAAGCATTAGTTTTACATTTAAAATTGACAGTGAACTCTGTTCTAATAATTTAAGATTTTAATGTATCTTTATTTAGAAAGACATATCCCTAGCTCAGGAAGATCCCCTGGAGAAGAGAATGGCTGTCCATTCCAGTATTCTTGCCTGGAGAATCCCATGGACAGAGGAGCCTGGTGGGCTACAGTCCTTAGGGTCACAGAGGAGAACATGACTGAGCAACTAACACATTTTACTCAGGAAGTAAAAGCACTGTGACAAGTTGAAAGGCATCACAGAATAAGGAAAGTCTTTATATTCCATTAACTTTAATGGCATTGTTTTCCCTGCTTTTCGAAATAGCGAACCCTACATTTTCATTCGGTAATGGGCCTTAGAAATTTTGTAGTCCTGTCTGGACTTGACCCTGAAGGGCAATGAGGATCATGAGGAATTGTGGAAAGATTTTAAAAGGAAGTTGACATGACCAGAGCTGTGCATTAGAGACTTGCCCTGAGAACAGGGTGGTGCATGGATCTGGGGGACAAATACATTGGAGACAAGGAACCCAATTAGAATAATGGCAGTAGAGATGGAGTGAGAAGAATTGATGGAAGTAGGGGATTTTAAGATATTAAAAGTTAGAATTGCCAAGACTTGCCCCCATGCCTTTTGTTACCTGTTCCATATTGTGATTAAAAGTCTGTATGCTCTCAAAATAATTCTTTTATTGAACTTTTGTCATCAGCAGACTGCCTAATATATGTCTGGTCCCACAAATTTTAAGTGAGTTTAAAGATTTACCAAAATTTTAAATAAAAAAATATAATCTCTTACGATTTAAAATGACAATATGTTATTTACATGTGCCAGGAATAATATTACTTTCTCAATGTATGTGCATGCTCAGTCATGTCCGACTCTTTGCAGCCCCATGTCCTGTACCTTCCTAGGCTCCTCTGTCCATGGGATTCTTCAGGCAAGAATACTGGAGTCTGTTGCCATTTTCTCCTCCAGGAGATCCTCCTGACCCAGGGATCAAACCCACGTCTCCAGCATCGGAAGGCAGATTCTTTACCCCTGAGCCACCTGAGAAATCCAATATCAGTTTCTACTTTCCCCTAAAGTAACGTAAAGTAAAGTAAAGTAACATCTGGCTCAATGGTTTATCGGCATTAAATCAGGCTATACATTGAGATTTTTTAAATTTCTCTTTACCCTAAATTAGAAAATGCTTACCCAAATTGGAAATAAAAATTGTGACTATTACCTTAATTTTCCAGATTATACCAGTTTTCCAAGTACATCTATTAATAGTATCCGTTTTAGTCTTAACTGTCCAGCTGGCATATAAATTATAGATTCACCCCTGCCATCAGATATGACAGCAAATGTTAGGTGACTCTATTCCGTTAGTTTTAGATACCTGAATCAAACACAAATCTTATGATTATAGAGAGATTTCTAAATGGAAAATAGTTTCTGTTCGCCATTGGAGATGATGTCAGTGAGCGTATCATATGCAAAAACTGAAGGTTCAAATATTTTAGCATTAGAGATAATGGCATTCTTAATCTATTCTTTGTTGTTTTCTGATCCAAAGATTATTTCTTTCTGTTCTGTCTCAGCATTGGATATAATGTTAAAATATGAAAACAGACTGATATAAAGGAGATTTCTTTCAGTCATCCAATACTTGTGTTCCTCTTTTCCCTTATAGGGAATTGAATTTTAGCTGAGCAAGACCTTCATAATAAGATCTGCATTTCCCAGCCTTTCTTGCTACTAGGCAGTACCTTGTGACTAAGTTGTAACCAATAGAATGCATGTGGAGATGGTATAGAACTTTCTGGAAGGATAATTAAGGAAGGAAGAAGCATACTGTAGTTTTAAACCCTATCCTCTCTTCTTTCGAGCAAATTTAATACATTTAAATAGCACCTCTCAAAAACAGTGATATTACACTAGCATATAGCAGGGGTTGGCAGACTTCTTCCTTAAAGAGTCACACAGCAAATATTTTAGGCTTTTAGGTTCTCCATCTCAACCACTCAGCTCTACCTTTGCAGCCTCAAAGCAGCCATAGACAGTATGTGCATAAATGAGTGTCACTGTGGTTCCAATAAAACTTTATTTACAAAGTAGCCAGGCCAACAAGCACCGTTTGCCAACCCCTGGCTTAGATCAGTGTTCTTGAGCTTGTTGCATGTTATAATTAACTGGGGAAAGTTTAAATGCACCAATATCCAAGGCCTACTCCCTGAGTTCCTAATTTTAACCCCATTCTGGGGTTAAGCCCAAATGTTTGTTAAGAGGACTCACTGTAACTCTGGGTGATGACTTTCTTTGTAACCATTGGCAATGTTGGGTATTTCTTAAGAAGGATCATTTCATGTCCTAGATGGTTACTTTTTTATTTTTATGTGTTTTTAAAAATCCTATCTGTCCTTCCTGAGAAAAGATTTATGACATTATAGTTTATTTAGTTAGTCTTTCAGTAACCCAAAGGCTGCGGATGCTAACAAGATAGTTTGACAATAAATTTTATATTGATGCAATTAAATCATGACCTGTAACAAACTAACTGTGCCTCAATTCTGTGGTAATTAGAGTTCATTTTTTAAGTAATATAATGTAAGAGACATCAACTTTTTTAGCCATCAGGCCAAACTGTTAGAAAGATGAAATTGATAGTTATGTCTAAGCTCTAGAAATATGATATGGAAAGTGTGGGGAGAACAACCAATTGTTTTCACTTTGGGGCATATTTTCTTTTACAAGTCTTACATGTGATTCCAATGTACCACTTTTGATTATTGTTGATCTTAGGTCTGAAAAGAGTTGAGTAATCCAAAAATTAGGTAACATCGAAATTTGTTGTACCACAAATAAATAAAGTTGTTTCTGGTGTAACTCCATAAATAAATTAGTGTGTGCACCTATGCTCTGTAAAGATTCAGGTCTAAATTAAGATGGGATATTAAAAGACCTTTTTCCATAGAATAAATTAGTGTAGTGCACCTATGCTCTGTAAAGATAGTCAACTTATTTTACCATCCCCCAAAAACGCACCTCTCAAAAACAGCTGCTACCTTCTTCCTTAAAGAGTCACACAGCAAATATTTTAGGCTTTTAGGTTCTCCATCTCAACCACTCAGCTCTACCTTTGCAGCCTCAAAGCAGCCATAGACAGTATGTGCATAAATGAGTGTCACTGTGGTTCCAATAAAACTTTATTTACAAAGTAGCCAGGCCAACAAGCACCGTTTGCCAACCCCTGGCTTAGATCAGTGTTCTTGAGCTTGTTGCATGTTATAATTAACTGGGGAAAGTTTAAATGCACCAATATCCAAGGCCTACTCCCTGAGTTCCTAATTTTAACCCCATTCTGGGGTTAAGCCCAAATGTTTGTTAAGAGGACTCACTGTAACTCTGGGTGATGACTTTCTTTGTAACCATTGGCAATGTTGGGTATTTCTTAAGAAGGATCATTTCATGTCCTAGATGGTTACTTTTTTATTTTTATGTGTTTTTAAAAATCCTATCTGTCCTTCCTGAGAAAAGATTTATGACATTATAGTTTATTTAGTTAGTCTTTCAGTAACCCAAAGGCTGCGGATGCTAACAAGATAGTTTGACAATAAATTTTATATTGATGCAATTAAATCATGACCTGTAACAAACTAACTGTGCCTCAATTCTGTGGTAATTAGAGTTCATTTTTTAAGTAATATAATGTAAGAGACATCAACTTTTTTAGCCATCAGGCCAAACTGTTAGAAAGATGAAATTGATAGTTATGTCTAAGCTCTAGAAATATGATATGGAAAGTGTGGGGAGAACAACCAATTGTTTTCACTTTGGGGCATATTTTCTTTTACAAGTCTTACATGTGATTCCAATGTACCACTTTTGATTATTGTTGATCTTAGGTCTGAAAAGAGTTGAGTAATCCAAAAATTAGGTAACATCGAAATTTGTTGTACCACAAATAAATAAAGTTGTTTCTGGTGTAACTCCATAAATAAATTAGTGTGTGCACCTATGCTCTGTAAAGATTCAGGTCTAAATTAAGATGGGATATTAAAAGACCTGATGGAAAATGTGAATGGCCATAAGATAGTAACAACTTGTGAGCTCATCTTCCAGATAACAGAAGCTACCCGCTTGGAGCACAATCAGTTTTTAATCAATCTTGAGATTATTTATTTGAAGTTATCTTATACAGTTTTATCCTCTAAAATAGAACTGGTATTTCTGAAGATTCAGAACCATCATTATGGGCTTGGGCTATCACACAGGCCTAGGACACTGTGACATCTTTGGGGGTCTTAGAAAAATGAGTAACAGTGATGATTCTGGAGCAAGATCACTGAGTCTGAAGCTTAGTCCTCCTCCCCCTACTCAACCATGTAACCTGGACTAGTCATTTACACACTAATGCTTTAGTGTTCTCATCCCCAAAATGAGAACAATAATGGTACTACTTCACCAAGCTTTGTGAGAATGAAATGAATGTATATATAAAGGAGTTAGAAGAGTGCCTGCTGCCTAGAAAGTGCCCAATACTTGCAAGTCTAGCATTCTCATTGTTCTTGAGGTGTTTATTTGTTTGTAAAATCTCACACTCTTTCTTTTGCTTTTGCATTTGTTTTATAGATGTTTATTTTCTTTCTGCTCCTTTAATTTAGGGATGTTGAGCGCATCAAGAGTCTGTCATACAGGTAAAGTAAGTCAGGAAAAGAAAAATATCGAATATTAATGCATGTATGTGGAATCTAGAAAAATGGTCCAGATGAGCTTATTTCCAGGGCAAGAATAAAGATGCGGATGTGGATAATGGAAATGAGGACACCGCGAGTGAAGGGAAGTGTGAGAACAATCAGGAGATTAGGACTGACATAAACACACCACCATGTGTGAAAGAGATAGTTGGTGACAGCCTGTGATAAAGCACAGGAAATAGCTGGGTGCTCTGTGATGACTCAGAGGATTGGCATGGAGGATGGGGCTGGAATGGAGGTCCCAGAGGGAGGAGACATAGTACACATAGAGCTGATTCACTTCACTGTACAGCAGAATCAATTATACTCCAATTTAAAAAGAAAGGACATGATGTTAACCAACTGTTTAGAGGGTGATGGGGCAGGCAGGGTGAGAAGCCCAGGCCTACTCCAGGTCTAAATTAAGATGGGATATTAAAAGACCTGATGGAAAATGTGAATCATAAGATAGTAACAACTTGTGAGCTCATCTTCCAGATAACAGAAGCTACCCGCTTGGAGCACAATCAGTTTTTAATCAATCTTGAGATTATTTATTTGAAGTTATCTTATACAGTTTTATCCTCTAAAATAGAACTGGTATTTCTGAAGATTCAGAACCATCATTATGGGCTTGGGCTATCACACAGGCCTAGGACACTGTGACATCTTTGGGGGTCTTAGAAAAATGAGTAACAGTGATGATTCTGGAGCAAGATCACTGAGTCTGAAGCTTAGTCCTCCTCCCCCTACTCAACCATGTAACCTGGACTAGTCATTTACACACTAATGCTTTAGTGTTCTCATCCCCAAAATGAGAACAATAATGGTACTACTTCACCAAGCTTTGTGAGAATGAAATGAATGTATATATAAAGGAGTTAGAAGAGTGCCTGCTGCCTAGAAAGTGCCCAATACTTGCAAGTCTAGCATTCTCATTGTTCTTGAGGTGTTTATTTGTTTGTAAAATCTCACACTCTTTCTTTTGCTTTTGCATTTGTTTTATAGATGTTTATTTTCTTTCTGCTCCTTTAATTTAGGGATGTTGAGCGCATCAAGAGTCTGTCATACAGGTAAAGTAAGTCAGGAAAAGAAAAATATCGAATATTAATGCATGTATGTGGAATCTAGAAAAATGGTCCAGATGAGCTTATTTCCAGGGCAAGAATAAAGATGCGGATGTGGATAATGGAAATGAGGACACCGCGAGTGAAGGGAAGTGTGAGAACAATCAGGAGATTAGGACTGACATAAACACACCACCATGTGTGAAAGAGATAGTTGGTGACAGCCTGTGATAAAGCACAGGAAATAGCTGGGTGCTCTGTGATGACTCAGAGGATTGGCATGGAGGATGGGGCTGGAATGGAGGTCCCAGAGGGAGGAGACATAGTACACATAGAGCTGATTCACTTCACTGTACAGCAGAATCAATTATACTCCAATTTAAAAAGAAAGGACATGATGTTAACCAACTGTTTAGAGGGTAATGGGGCAGGCAGGGTGAGAAGCCCAGGCCCTGCCACTAGGGGGCGATAAGTCCACTCAGCCTGTGGGCAGTGCTGTCTTGACAAACACCGGGTCAGAATTAGCCGGCCCCTCAATTCCTCAGCTGTGGCCTGAACAGTCAGTAATCGTTTCTCAATGAAGAATCAGGACATTTTAACATGAGTAGAATCTGACTTTGGGGACTTGGACTAGGGATGCTTAGCTGTTCAGCCTGGTTGTAGATCGCATTTGATCAATTCTCAATACCCCAGTAGAGCCTCGTGTCACCCTTGACCTAGCAGATAAAACTGAATTTTTTGTAGACACTGAAGCTACCTGCTGTGCTCTGACTTGGCCAGCTGGCCCCTTTTTCATCTACAGGTTGTACTGTGACAGGAATTAGTAGACAGCTGAAGGGAAGGAGATTTATATCTCTTCTTGGCTTCCCAGGTGGCTCAGTGGTAAAGAATCTGCCTGCAGTGCAGGAGACACAGACTTAAGTTCATTCCCTGGGTTGGGGATATGCCCTGGAGAAGGAAATGGCAACCTACTCCAGTATTCTTGCCTGCAGAATTCTATGGACAGAGGAGCCTGGCGGGCTACATATAGTCCATGGAGTCCAAAGAATTAGACACAACTGAGCGACTGAGCACAGCCGTTCAGCTGATAGCAGTTGGCTTGAGAAATTTCCTTTGCAGGGTAAAACAGCCCTGCTAATGAAACAGGGATTCCCTGGCTGTCGGACCGCTCAGGAGGGCAGAACCCCAACCCAGAAGAGACTTGGACATTAGGTATCAACATAACACCCTGAAAACAAGAACGGATGTGGATAATGGAAATGAGGACACCGCGAGTGAAGGGAAGTGTGAGAACAATCAGGAGATTAGGACTGACATAAACACACCACCATGTGTGAAAGAGATAGTTGGTGACAGCCTGTGATAAAGCACAGGAAATAGCTGGGTGCTCTGTGATGACTCAGAGGATTGGCATGGAGGATGGGGCTGGAATGGAGGTCCCAGAGGAGGAGACATAGTACACATAGAGCTGATTCACTTCACTGTACAGCAGAATCAATTATACTCCAATTTAAAAAGAAAGGACATGATGTTAACCAACTGTTTAGAGGGTAATGGGGCAGGCAGGGTGAGAAGCCCAGGCCCTGCCACTAGGGGGCGATAAGTCCACTCAGCCTGTGGGCAGTGCTGTCTTGACAAACACCGGGTCAGAATTAGCCGGCCCCTCAATTCCTCAGCTGTGGCCTGAACAGTCAGTAATCGTTTCTCAATGAAGAATCAGGACATTTTAACATGAGTAGAATCTGACTTTGGGGACTTGGACTAGGGATGCGTAGCTGTTCAGCCTGGTTGTAGATCGCATTTGATCAATTCTCAATACCCCAGTAGAGCCTCGTGTCACCCTTGACCTAGCAGATAAAACTGAATTTTTTGTAGACACTGAAGCTACCTGCTGTGCTCTGACTTGGCCAGCTGGCCCCTTTTTCATCTACAGGTTGTACTGTGACAGGAATTAGTAGACAGCTGAAGGGAAGGAGATTTATATCTCTTCTTGGCTTCCCAGGTGGCTCAGTGGTAAAGAATCTGCCTGCAGTGCAGGAGACACAGACTTAAGTTCATTCCCTGGGTTGGGGATATGCCCTGGAGAAGGAAATGGCAACCTACTCCAGTATTCTTGCCTGCAGAATTCTATGGACAGAGGAGCCTGGCGGGCTACATATAGTCCATGGAGTCGCAAAGAATTAGACACAACTGAGCGACTGAGCACAGCCGTTCAGCTGATAGCAGTTGGCTTGAGAAATTTCCTTTGCAGGGTAAAACAGCCCTGCTAATGAAACAGGGATTCCCTGGCTGTCGGACCGCTCAGGAGGGCAGAACCCCAACCCAGAAGAGACTTGGACATTAGGTATCAACATAACACCCTGAAAACAAGAACATAGACTGAAGTCCAGTTAGAAGAATTAGGAGAATTGGGAGACTCCAGAAAGAGAAGCCTCAGTTATTACAGACAAAACTTAATAGTCCAATCCATACCAAAGATAAATCAATGGTGAACCTCAGAAAAAGGCTTTCCCAATGTTTAACTTTCTGTTGACCCTGGGAATTGGGACTAAAGATGAGCCTGTACAGTTGGCCCCAGGGTTTTATGTGACAAAGAGTAGAGCAAGTGAAAGGGGAGGAAGATGCAAGGGCCTAGTAGCTATTTAGGCTTGAAAGCTGAATTTTCTCCTTTTTGCTGTTAATGAGTTTATTCCAGCATCACTTCACATCCCTGTCCCCACCAACTGACTAGACACTTAAAATTTATGATCAGCTAGAATACCACAAACTGCGTTATCCTAATGGCATGCAAGTAAAAGAGAATGAGCTCTCAAGAATCAAGCCTGGAATGACCCTCTTATAATTAAGTAAATACACGTCAACATCTAGACTTTCTACTACTGTTTTGACTGCTACGAACCCTGAAAAGGTTTCTTCAGTATTGTGTCATATATTTGAGATAACCCATTAAGCGTCATCAAAGTAAGTGAGACACGGACATTATTTCAACTGATTCACTGCTTTCTTTTCAACACTCTCAGAAAAATGATTCCTCCTCCCTCCATTCCCCTTTCCAATGTCAGCGTTCTTTCCTGTTTTTTAGGAGCAACCTAAAGGTTTGATATTGCTGTCTTGGCTGAGAGGGTCCTCCTGCAGCGTTTTTCTGTAGTGTTATGGATCGTGCCCCTCACTTCTCAGCTCAACTGGGAGTTTCCTTCTGAAATGCTAATAACTGCCTGAAATCTGTGTCACACTGTACCCAGTAACTGGTGAGATTAAATATCCACAGAGGAGCCTGGCGGGCTACATATAGTCCATGGAGTCGCAAAGAATTAGACACAACTGAGCGACTGAGCACAGCCGTTCAGCTGATAGCAGTTGGCTTGAGAAATTTCCTTTGCAGGGTAAAACAGCCCTGCTAATGAAACAGGGATTCCCTGGCTGTCGGACCGCTCAGGAGGGCAGAACCCCAACCCAGAAGAGACTTGGACATTAGGTATCAACATAACACCCTGAAAACAAGAACATAGACTGAAGTCCAGTTAGAAGAATTAGGAGAATTGGGAGACTCCAGAAAGAGAAGCCTCAGTTATTACAGACAAAACTTAATAGTCCAATCCATACCAAAGATAAATCAATGGTGAACCTCAGAAAAAGGCTTTCCCAATGTTTAACTTTCTGTTGACCCTGGGAATTGGGACTAAAGATGAGCCTGTACAGTTGGCCCCAGGGTTTTATGTGACAAAGAGTAGAGCAAGTGAAAGGGGAGGAAGATGCAAGGGCCTAGTAGCTATTTAGGCTTGAAAGCTGAATTTTCTCCTTTTTGCTGTTAATGAGTTTATTCCAGCATCACTTCACATCCCTGTCCCCACCAACTGACTAGACACTTAAAATTTATGATCAGCTAGAATACCACAAACTGCGTTATCCTAATGGCATGCAAGTAAAAGAGAATGAGCTCTCAAGAATCAAGCCTGGAATGACCCTCTTATAATTAAGTAAATACACGTCAACATCTAGACTTTCTACTACTGTTTTGACTGCTACGAACCCTGAAAAGGTTTCTTCAGTATTGTGTCATATATTTGAGATAACCCATTAAGCGTCATCAAAGTAAGTGAGACACGGACATTATTTCAACTGATTCACTGCTTTCTTTTCAACACTCTCAGAAAAATGATTCCTCCTCCCTCCATTCCCCTTTCCAATGTCAGCGTTCTTTCCTGTTTTTTAGGAGCAACCTAAAGGTTTGATATTGCTGTCTTGGCTGAGAGGGTCCTCCTGCAGCGTTTTTCTGTAGTGTTATGGATCGTGCCCCTCACTTCTCAGCTCAACTGGGGAGTTTCCTTCTGAAATGCTAATAACTGCCTGAAATCTGTGTCACACTGTACCCAGTAAGCTTCTACAGCCACGGTGATAGATTAAATATATCCACAAATTGTAGGCTGCTTCTCCCATTGAGAAGAATAATCTAATTCCTCTCTTCTTAAATCCTTGCTGCTATTAGAGTGATTTGAGCAATGGAATGTTGCAGAAGTGATATTTTAGAATCTCTAAGGTGAGGATGTAGGAAGTGTTGGGGGGGTCAGGGATATACCTACAACTGATCTGGGATTATACATATCTGTAAACAACAAAACACGGTAAAAGCAAAATAAAACTCAATAATAATAAAATTGTAAAAGTCTATTTATCAAAGGTTGCCACAAAAAAAGTGAAAAGAAAAGCGATATATGGGGAGACGTTGCTTGCAACAGAATGTAATACTATTTGGTGACTGTCTGGAAAATGTTGATGAGGATATTTATTGAGAAAAAAGCATGTTGTAAAATGTGTTCAGGGAAATCCGTATATTCATTAAAATTGCACACACACACAAAAATGTTTCCAGCTAAGAGGTAAAACTCTGACCTCCTTAGGTCATCTTGATGTTGAAATTACACGTAAAGACCATGTGGAGTGGACCTGAGACGCATAAAGAGAGGGACAAACATGACTGCTGTTCTGGTCCTCAGTCACACGAGCACTTGCCCAATGCTCAAATTTCTGAACATGATAATATGGTGCTATTTTGTGGATTAAGTTTTTTTTTTTTCTTTTCCCCATCCTGCCTCCTTTATTTGTATTTATTTTCATCCATCTTTTTATTCTTTGTCATGTATGGGCCTCCCATTGCAGCGGCCTCTCTCATTGCAGAGGGCCAGCTCTGGACACATGCGCTCCAGAGCACTGGCTTGTAATTGGACACACCTGTCCAGTCACTCTGCAGCACGCTGGATCTTCCCAGGCCAGGGATCGAACTGGTGCCCCCTGCACTGCAAGGTGGACTGTTTAACCACTGGACCACCAGGGAAGCTCATGGATTAAGTTTTTGGACATGCTTGTTCTATAGCAAGAACTGCCTCTCTTCTGGGGTGCCAGAAATTCCTGGAATGGGAGGGCCATCTTTCCTGTGATTAACCTATCATTTCAGTCTCTCAAAGAGAGAAGTTTAGCCAAATGCAAATTTTACTACAAGATTAGAGAAATTTCAGAAAAGCAAATTTTATACTTGAGAAGAATAATCTAATTCCTCTCTTCTTAAATCCTTGCTGCTATTAGAGTGATTTGAGCAATGGAATGTTGCAGAAGTGATATTTTAGAATCTCTAAGGTGAGGATGTAGGAAGTGTTGGGGGTCAGGGCATTACCTACAACTGATCTGGGATTATACATATCTGTAAACAACAAAACACGGTAAAAGCAAAATAAAACTCAATAATAATAAAATTGTAAAAGTCTATTTATCAAAGGTTGCCACAAAAAAAGTGAAAAGAAAAGCGATATATGGGGAGACGTTGCTTGCAACAGAATGTAATACTATTTGGTGACTGTCTGGAAAATGTTGATGAGGATATTTATTGAGAAAAAAGCATGTTGTAAAATGTGTTCAGGGAAATCCGTATATTCATTAAAATTGCACACACACACAAAAATGTTTCCAGCTAAGAGGTAAAACTCTGACCTCCTTAGGTCATCTTGATGTTGAAATTACACGTAAAGACCATGTGGAGTGGACCTGAGACGCATAAAGAGAGGGACAAACATGACTGCTGTTCTGGTCCTCAGTCACACGAGCACTTGCCCAATGCTCAAATTTCTGAACATGATAATATGGTGCTATTTTGTGGATTAAGTTTTTTTTTTTTCTTTTCCCCATCCTGCCTCCTTTATTTGTATTTATTTTCATCCATCTTTGTTCTTTGTCATGTATGGGCCTCCCATTGCAGCGGCCTCTCTCATTGCAGAGGGCCAGCTCTGGACACATGCGCTCCAGAGCACTGGCTTGTAATTGGACACACCTGTCCAGTCACTCTGCAGCACGCTGGATCTTCCCAGGCCAGGGATCGAACTGGTGCCCCCTGCACTGCAAGGTGGACTGTTTAACCACTGGACCACCAGGGAAGCTCATGGATTAAGTTTTTGGACATGCTTGTTCTATAGCAAGAACTGCCTCTCTTCTGGGGTGCCAGAAATTCCTGGAATGGGAGGGCCATCTTTCCTGTGATTAACCTATCATTTCAGTCTCTCAAAGAGAGAAGTTTAGCCAAATGCAAATTTTTACTACAAGATTAGAGAAATTTCAGAATATCAGCATAATATACACAACAAAGGTTATACTTGAGGACTAAAAGGAAAGACACCCAAGAATTGGATCCTGCCAAGGATCTCCCTTCCTGCGTTTCTCCTCAACTCTTTTTTTTAGCTGCCATGTCCTCAGGTAACACCTTTTCCTCCAAACATCTTTACTTGCTAGTCATCTGCCTGAATTACCACTTACCTGACAAAACACCAATTCCTCCTGAATCCATCCCCTTGTTACTGAACCAGACTTGAATGTCCTCACCTGCCCTGCAGCAAAGCCTGTCTACTAACACCAGGTTATGAGTAAGCAAAGTATAGTGTTTAGTGCAGGGCACCTGGCAAGGAGAACAGGCAGTTCATGCCCCAAAGACCCAGCTCCCTGGGTGCTTTCAGGGAAAACATTTTAAAGGCAGCATTTGGGGCGAGGGTTGCAAGTCTTCTGATTGGTTGGTGGGGAGGTAGCTGGGTGATGTTTCAGAAATCATCGTCAACCTTCTGGTTCCCGTGAGTCTGGCATCTTGGTGCCCAGCATGAAGTCATCCTCCTCCATCAATGTGGGGTGGGGGAGCAGGTCTTAGTTCTTGCACAACAACTCAAAGATATGCATCGATTGTTACGAATATCCCTTGAGGAGGAACTAGGACTCTGTTTTATGCTATCATTACTTTTCTTGAAACAAGTGAATGTCACTCAGTCGTGTCTATGTCCAAGTCTTTGTGATCCATGGAAGAGCTGTGGAATTCTCCAGGCCAGAATACTGGAGTGGGTAGCCTATCGCTTCTACAGGGGGTCTCCCTAGCCCAAGAATAAAACCCAGCTCTCCTGCATTGCAGGAGGATTGATTGACTTCTCTTCCTTTGTTTCTATATTTCTTCACTTTTCTAATAGCAACTGCTTGAGTCTGTGCTTTGGAACTCAGGGAAGTTCTAGGAGGCTAAAGACTTTTTCTGCAAACAAGAGATGGGGATGCCGAGGGGCTTTTGTACCCAGGAGGACCTCACAGAGTCCTGTTTGGTTTTTACAAACGTTCTCTTTGGGACCCAGGAAGGACCTCACCCCAGAGCTTGGCATGAGTTTTTGATTAACCTATCATTTCAGTCTCTCAAAGAGAGAAGTTTAGCCAAATGCAAATTTTTACTACAAGATTAGAGAAATTTCAGAATATCAGCATAATATACACAACAAAGGTTATACTTGAGGACTAAAAGGAAAGACACCCAAGAATTGGATCCTGCCAACGATCTCCCTTCCTGCGCTTCTCCTCAACTCTTTTTTTTAGCTGCCATGTCCTCAGGTAACACCTTTTCCTCCAAACATCTTTACTTGCTAGTCATCTGCCTGAATTACCACTTACCTGACAAAACACCAATTCCTCCTGAATCCATCCCCTTGTTACTGAACCAGACTTGAATGTCCTCACCTGCCCTGCAGCAAAGCCTGTCTACTAACACCAGGTTATGAGTAAGCAAAGTATAGTGTTTAGTGCAGGGCACCTGGCAAGGAGAACAGGCAGTTCATGCCCCAAAGACCCAGCTCCCTGGGTGCTTTCAGGGAAAACATTTTAAAGGCAGCATTTGGGGCGAGGGTTGCAAGTCTTCTGATTGGTTGGTGGGGAGGTAGCTGGGTGATGTTTCAGAAATCATCGTCAACCTTCTGGTTCCCGTGAGTCTGGCATCTTGGTGCCCAGCATGAAGTCATCCTCCTCCATCAATGTGGGGTGGGGGAGCAGGTCTTAGTTCTTGCACAACAACTCAAAGATATGCATCGATTGTTACGAATATCCCTTGAGGAGGAACTAGGACTCTGTTTTATGCTATCATTACTTTTCTTGAAACAAGTGAATGTCACTCAGTCGTGTCTATGTCCAAGTCTTTGTGATCCATGGAAGAGCTGTGGAATTCTCCAGGCCAGAATACTGGAGTGGGTAGCCTATCGCTTCTACAGGGGGTCTCCCTAGCCCAAGAATAAAACCCAGCTCTCCTGCATTGCAGGAGGATTGATTGACTTCTCTTCCTTTGTTTCTATATTTCTTCACTTTTCTAATAGCAACTGCTTGAGTCTGTGCTTTGGAACTCAGGGAAGTTCTAGGAGGCTAAAGACTTTTTCTGCAAACAAGAGATGGGGGATGCCGAGGGGCTTTTGTACCCAGGAGGACCTCACAGAGTCCTGTTTGGTATCACCTTCCTTCACTTAAAACAAATACCAGATATCTGATGCTTAAAATGGAGTAGCAGTCCTGGAGTTTAGCAAGATGGTCAGGGAAGCAAACGGATACCCCAGCCTCACAGAACAGATGAGGGAGAAATTGTTTCTGAACCTTGGCCCTTCCTGGTGAAGTAGGAACCTCTTTGTTGGATTTTTTAAAAAATATTTTACAAGTATATGCTGTAATTGAGCTGTTCTCCATAATTAAAGAACATCTAAGTGAAACACAAATCCAAGAAAAGTCATTAATTTGGGGAGAAAAGGGCATTCTAATCCAAGAATCACAAATTGAGGCATTTGGGCTTTAAGCAGATAATATAGATGAGTGAAATGGATTTGATGCTATTAATGGGCAAAGATGGGAATTATGACAAAGCAGAATGCCTTTGAAGAGGGCACAGCTGTGATGCACTTCCTAAAATTAGCTGGTTTGTAAGAATATAGATAAAGCTGTCACCTTTCTCTCTTGTCAATTCAGGGATCTGGGATTATATGTGAAATCCACTTGTTAAACACCAAGGTCAAAGAGGTCTATATGCTGAATTTGGGATACCACATGAAAATAACTTTAAAAAAATAATTTTCTTAATTATTAAGGCATGACTCCCTTCACTTTTCCCTGGACTCTCTAACTGTATCGAGTAGCATTTAGAGCATGACAGTGCCTGGTTGCAGTGGGGGTGTGGGAAGGGGTGTCCTATCTGAATAATTAATCACATAAGCTTTTAACGCTGACTCCAATTTTCTTCTTAAAGAGAAACCCTGAGATAGTGATTAATTCCTAAGCTTTAGCCGTCTCCCTCTAGTGTGGAGAGTGGAGTGTTTGCCAATCTTTTACCAATTCTTTTCTCCACAAAAATGTTCACGATTTAGAGATGAGACCTTCACTACTGTACGTTAATTCTGAAACTCTGCCTCCTTTCATTCTTTGTTAAGCATTACTAGATTAACCAGGTAGACATTTCTTCACTTTTCTAATAGCAACTGCTTGAGTCTGTGCTTTGGAACTCAGGGAAGTTCTAGGAGGCTAAAGACTTTTTCTGCAAACAAGAGATGGGGGATGCCGAGGGGCTTTTGTACCCAGGAGGACCTCACAGAGTCCTGTTTGGTATCACCTTCCTTCACTTAAAACAAATACCAGATATCTGATGCTTAAAATGGAGTAGCAGTCCTGGAGTTTAGCAAGATGGTCAGGGAAGCAAACGGATACCCCAGCCTCACAGAACAGATGAGGGAGAAATTGTTTCTGAACCTTGGCCCTTCCTGGTGAAGTAGGAACCTCTTTGTTGGATTTTTTAAAAAATATTTTACAAGTATATGCTGTAATTGAGCTGTTCTCCATAATTAAAGAACATCTAAGTGAAACACAAATCCAAGAAAAGTCATTAATTTGGGGAGAAAAGGGCATTCTAATCCAAGAATCACAAATTGAGGCATTTGGGCTTTAAGCAGATAATATAGATGAGTGAAATGGATTTGATGCTATTAATGGGCAAAGATGGGAATTATGACAAAGCAGAATGCCTTTGAAGAGGGCACAGCTGTGATGCACTTCCTAAAATTAGCTGGTTTGTAAGAATATAGATAAAGCTGTCACCTTTCTCTCTTGTCAATTCAGGGATCTGGGATTATATGTGAAATCCACTTGTTAAACACCAAGGTCAAAGAGGTCTATATGCTGAATTTGGGATACCACATGAAAATAACTTTAAAAAAATAATTTTCTTAATTATTAAGGCATGACTCCCTTCACTTTTCCCTGGACTCTCTAACTGTATCGAGTAGCATTTAGAGCATGACAGTGCCTGGTTGCAGTGGGGGTGTGGGAAGGTGTCCTATCTGAATAATTAATCACATAAGCTTTTAACGCTGACTCCAATTTTCTTCTTAAAGAGAAACCCTGAGATAGTGATTAATTCCTAAGCTTTAGCCGTCTCCCTCTAGTGTGGAGAGTGGAGTGTTTGCCAATCTTTTACCAATTCTTTTCTCCACAAAAATGTTCACGATTTAGAGATGAGACCTTCACTACTGTACGTTAATTCTGAAACTCTGCCTCCTTTCATTCTTTGTTAAGCATTACTAGATTAACCAGGTAGACATTGGTCCCTGTACTAGGTATTTCTGCGATAGCCAACGCCCAATTAAGGTTTTAAAACTGGGATTTTAAACAGCGAATAATTTGATTAGTATCTCATGGGGGAAAGGGTATTTGATTTAAGAATTAAAATAACTTTTTACTCTATAACAAGTTAATAAACCCTGCATTGAATTTCTATCACCTCTCCTCTATCCCCATCCCCAAACTCGCCTGGCAATTATTTATATACTGTTCTAAGATCAGTCAATATTTGAGAAAATTCTCCATTTCAGCCTAAGCAGTACTCTGAGTCTTTGGAATGCAACAATGTAGAAAGGATGGTCAACCACAAAGCATAACTATTTTTCCTATCAGTTGTGATGTCATTGCATGTCCAGATGATACCACAATGATCAGTCATCAAGCTCTCAAATCATTGATCTGCTCTGATTCCCTAATCTAAGGCTATTTTATACTTTAAGAGGTATGACCCTGCCAGAAACTGATGTAGGCTTTGTGGTCCCAAAACCTGTACAATCTGAGGGTGAGTGATAGTTGCTCAGTCATGTCCAGCTCTTTTCGATCCATGAACTATCACCTGCAAGGCTCCTCTGTCCATGGAATTCTCTAGGCAGGAATACTGGACTGGATTGCCATTTCTTTCTTCAGGGGATCTTCCCAACCCAGGGACTAAACCCACATTCTCTTATTTTTTCTCTTCCCCTCTCCAGTTGGATCATTTTAATTATTAAGGCATGACTCCTTCACTTTTCCCTGGACTCTCTAACTGTATCGAGTAGCATTTAGAGCATGACAGTGCCTGGTTGCAGTGGGGGTGTGGGAAGGGGTGTCCTATCTGAATAATTAATCACATAAGCTTTTAACGCTGACTCCAATTTTCTTCTTAAAGAGAAACCCTGAGATAGTGATTAATTCCTAAGCTTTAGCCGTCTCCCTCTAGTGTGGAGAGTGGAGTGTTTGCCAATCTTTTACCAATTCTTTTCTCCACAAAAATGTTCACGATTTAGAGATGAGACCTTCACTACTGTACGTTAATTCTGAAACTCTGCCTCCTTTCATTCTTTGTTAAGCATTACTAGATTAACCAGGTAGACATTGGTCCCTGTACTAGGTATTTCTGCGATAGCCAACGCCCAATTAAGGTTTTAAAACTGGGATTTTAAACAGCGAATAATTTGATTAGTATCTCATGGGGAAGGATATTTGATTTAAGAATTAAAATAACTTGTTACTCTATAACAAGTTAATAAACCCTGCATTGAATTTCTATCACCTCTCCTCTATCCCCATCCCCAAACTCGCCTGGCAATTATTTATATACTGTTCTAAGATCAGTCAATATTTGAGAAAATTCTCCATTTCAGCCTAAGCAGTACTCTGAGTCTTTGGAATGCAACAATGTAGAAAGGATGGTCAACCACAAAGCATAACTATTTTTCCTATCAGTTGTGATGTCATTGCATGTCCAGATGATACCACAATGATCAGTCATCAAGCTCTCAAATCATTGATCTGCTCTGATTCCCTAATCTAAGGCTATTTTATACTTTAAGAGGTATGACCCTGCCAGAAACTGATGTAGGCTTTGTGGTCCCAAAACCTGTACAATCTGAGGGTGAGTGATAGTTGCTCAGTCATGTCCAGCTCTTTTCGATCCATGAACTATCACCTGCAAGGCTCCTCTGTCCATGGAATTCTCTAGGCAGGAATACTGGACTGGATTGCCATTTCTTTCTTCAGGGGATCTTCCCAACCCAGGGACTAAACCCACATTCTCTTATGTCTCCTGTGTTGCAGGCAGATTCTTCACCATCTGAGCCACCAGGGAAGCCTACTATTAAGAGATATTTCTATGGAGTACAATCTGATATTTCTAAGGCATACAATCTGAGTACGCCCTCCTTAAAAAAAAGAAAACAGAATTACTATAACAAACATGTCCAAAATGCTCTGAAAAATACACAGTATGGTCACCGGAGTTTTATTCTTTTTAAATTAGAACTAAGGTAAGAGGGGCAATCCCTAATTCCCCTCAAGTGGTAAAACCAGGAAACATGATTCAGGGAGTTGCTGGTGACTGGGCCGTGAGAGGTACTGACTGGTAGCATTAGGACTTAAAAAAATTCACACTTAGAAACAGTTGTGAGAGACAGCAAGCAATGGCCTAGTTGTGCTTGTTCAGAGGCCCAATCTATAATCATTTTAAAGATGTTTCAATGAAACAAAGATATTTTCAACACTAATTTGGACTATATAATGATACTGTCTTTATCATATATAAATGTATATACTAAAGACCTGAGAAAATTCAAATAAGTAATAAAGTAGGGAAAGGAATAATGAAAAATAATAAAATTATTAGGACCTATCCTGACATCAAAAATAAGATTAAAGGACTTCCCTGGTGGTCCAGTGGGTAAGGACACCACCTTGCTGTACAAGGGGTGCCTGTTCAATCCCTGGCCTGGGAAGATCCCACGTATCGTGGAGCGGCTAGACCAATGTGTTTGACCCAAGCCAGTGCTCTGGGGTGCATGCGCCCAGAGCCGGCAACAATGTAAAAGATGGTCAACCACAAGCTTTTTTCAAATCATTGATCTGCTCTGATTCCCTAATCTAAGGCTATTTTATACTTTAAGAGGTATGACCCTGCCAGAAACTGATGTAGGCTTTGTGGTCCCAAAACCTGTACAATCTGAGGGTGAGTGATAGTTGCTCAGTCATGTCCAGCTCTTTTCGATCCATGAACTATCACCTGCAAGGCTCCTCTGTCCATGGAATTCTCTAGGCAGGAATACTGGACTGGATTGCCATTTCTTTCTTCAGGGGATCTTCCCAACCCAGGGACTAAACCCACATTCTCTTATGTCTCCTGTGTTGCAGGCAGATTCTTCACCATCTGAGCCACCAGGGAAGCCTACTATTAAGAGATATTTCTATGGAGTACAATCTGATATTTCTAAGGCATACAATCTGAGTACGCCCCCCTTTAAAAAAAAAGAAAACAGAATTACTATAACAAACATGTCCAAAATGCTCTGAAAAATACACAGTATGGTCACCGGAGTTTTATTCTTTTTAAATTAGAACTAAGGTAAGAGGGGCAATCCCTAATTCCCCTCAAGTGGTAAAACCAGGAAACATGATTCAGGGAGTTGCTGGTGACTGGGCCGTGAGAGGTACTGACTGGTAGCATTAGGACTTAAAAAAATTCACACTTAGAAACAGTTGTGAGAGACAGCAAGCAATGGCCTAGTTGTGCTTGTTCAGAGGCCCAATCTATAATCATTTTAAAGATGTTTCAATGAAACAAAGATATTTTCAACACTAATTTGGACTATATAATGATACTGTCTTTATCATATATAAATGTATATACTAAAGACCTGAGAAAATTCAAATAAGTAATAAAGTAGGGAAAGGAATAATGAAAAATAATAAAATTATTAGGACCTATCCTGACATCAAAAATAAGATTAAAGGACTTCCCTGGTGGTCCAGTGGGTAAGGACACCACCTTGCTGTACAAGGGGTGCCTGTTCAATCCCTGGCCTGGGAAGATCCCACGTATCGTGGAGCGGCTAGACCAATGTGTTTGACCCAAGCCAGTGCTCTGGGGTGCATGCGCCCAGAGCCGGTGCTCTGCAGCGATAGCGGCCACTGCGATGGGAGGTCCACACAGCCCAGAGAACAAAGGTAAATAAATGAAAGATTAATAGAAGTGGCAAAAAAAAAAAAAAAAAGGTAAAAAAAAAAAAATTAAATTAAAACAATAGCAAAAAAAAAAAAAAAAAATCAGATCATACCCAAAGCATTAACTTCTGTGTAAGGCTCATACAAGTAAGTGGTCTTAATGCTTGGTCATTACAGACCTTATAGTAAACCTGCCTCTGCTGAGGGGCTCCTTCCAACCCTTCCACACGAAATTCCCCGAGATTATTTGGCATAGAGGGGGTTTTGGCCCTATTCTATACTTTTCTGTCATGTGGAATATTTGGGTTTCATAAAATCCAATGACAATTTCCTTTTGTCTTGTTCGGAAATAAAAAGGTACACATTCCTTTTTCATATGTGAGGCATGCATATGAAGAGCGAAAAAAGAGAGTTTCTAACAAAGGCTCTTTAAAATGAAAGTTATAGATGTTTCCTAAGCTCCCTTGGGGGCAAATATTCAGCATATATTTCAGAAAAAAGACTCCTGTGTGAGAATAGTTGAAAATCTATTAGTTTTACTGGCTTTCTTAAGAAGGAAAAATCTTGCTGCTGGTGACAACACCTCAGTTAAGGCTTTTCTTCTGTGTTCCATATTGTTATTATTTATTTTGGCTGCGCTGGGTCTTTGCTGTGGCACATGGACTCTAGAGTGTGTGGGCTCAGTAGCTGTGGCATTTGGGCTTAGCTGCAGTACGTGGGATCTTAGCTCCCCCACCAAGGATTGAACCCAAGCCCCCTGCATTGGGAGCTTACAGTCTTACCCACTGGTCTACCAGGGAAGGCCCTTCTTCTGTCTCCTAAATCAGCTTTTCTCCTGACTCCTCTCACAATATGCTAATTCATCCATTGAACTCTCCCCCATCTCCAGGAGAGCGTCTCTCTATATTTGTATTCCTCTTGGGTGTAAGAGAGAAATGATTCTGCAACAAGCTCAATGTCTAGATATAACCATTTTTATTAGACTTCTGTTGCCTTTAGTATAAATAAAGCTTGTTTTACTTTTCACTTTTTCTTCCTTTTTAAAACAGTTTTATGGGACTAATTGCCTCAGTGCTTTGACTTTTCTGACTCAAGGTTGTTTTTATTGAATTATTTTCTATAATCTAAACCCTCCATGCTGTTTCTGATTCTCTCTGCAGGATGTCCCTTGTGTTCCTGACATTTGCCCTCAGGCTATGCCTTTTATGTTTCCTTCTTTGGTTGATATAATGGAAAGAGATATTTATATGCCTGTTGGTTCACAAACTTCCTCAGGAGTTTCCTGAGTATAATCTAAAATCACCTTGGAGAGCAGGGTAGACTGAAGAAAGAGGCAGACCCCTCCAGGCTGGTGGTGGCAGGATTGATAAGCAAAGGAGCTTAACCGGGTTGTCCGGGGTGACTGCACGATGAGTAGATTTCCAGACTCACCCACCAAATCTTAAAAGTTTTATAGGGAGGTGTTACCTGGGTTCTGTCACATATACCATCGAGATGGCCTCATCCACACATTGCTCTCTCAAGGTTGTCCTTGAAAGCTACTCCCACTGTGGGAACTGTTGGGTGAGAGTGCATTTCAGGCACAGGGAAGGCAGAGGAATGTGAACGTGTTAGTCATTCAGTCCAGTCTGACTCATTGTGACCCTATGAACTTAACCTGCCAGGTTCCCCTGTCCATGAATTTCTCCAGGCAAGAGTACTGGAGTGAGTAGCCTATCTCTTCTCTAGGGGAACTTCCGAAGCCAGGGATTGAACCTGGGTCTCCTCCATTGCAGGCGGATTCATTACCATCTGAGCCACCAGCAAAGCCCCAGGGTAGGCAGGTAGGTGCCTCTAATTGTTCAGGCCCAGTTCTTGGGTTAACTGGTGGTCATGTCCTCTTGATGACCTCCTCCAAAAATGCCCTTTAGGAAATGTGATCACTTAGGCTGTTAATGACTGACCCTGCTTTCTCTCTGTCCTACCCTGCCTGCCCTTTCAGGATGTTACTGGTCATTCACTTGAAAGCATCCTCTTGGGTGTAAGAGAGAAATGATTCTGCAACAAGCTCAATGTCTAGATATAACCATTTTTATTAGACTTCTGTTGCCTTTAGTATAAATAAAGCTTGTTTTACTTTTCACTTTTTCTTCCTTTTTAAAACAGTTTTATGGGACTAATTGCCTCAGTGCTTTGACTTTTCTGACTCAAGGTTGTTTTTATTGAATTATTTTCTATAATCTAAACCCTCCATGCTGTTTCTGATTCTCTCTGCAGGATGTCCCTTGTGTTCCTGACATTTGCCCTCAGGCTATGCCTTTTATGTTTCCTTCTTTGGTTGATATAATGGAAAGAGATATTTATATGCCTGTTGGTTCACAAACTTCCTCAGGAGTTTCCTGAGTATAATCTAAAATCACCTTGGAGAGCAGGGTAGACTGAAGAAAGAGGCAGACCCCTCCAGGCTGGTGGTGGCAGGATTGATAAGCAAAGGAGCTTAACCGGGTTGTCCGGGGTGACTGCACGATGAGTAGATTTCCAGACTCACCCACCAAATCTTAAAAGTTTTATAGGGAGGTGTTACCTGGGTTCTGTCACATATACCATCGAGATGGCCTCATCCACACATTGCTCTCTCAAGGTTGTCCTTGAAAGCTACTCCCACTGTGGGAACTGTTGGGTGAGAGTGCATTTCAGGCACAGGGAAGGCAGAGGAATGTGAACGTGTTAGTCATTCAGTCCAGTCTGACTCATTGTGACCCTATGAACTTAACCTGCCAGGTTCCCCTGTCCATGAATTTCTCCAGGCAAGAGTACTGGAGTGAGTAGCCTATCTCTTCTCTAGGGGAACTTCCGAGCCAGGATTGAACCTGGGTCTCCTCCATTGCAGGCGGATTCATTACCATCTGAGCCACCAGCAAAGCCCCAGGGTAGGCAGGTAGGTGCCTCTAATTGTTCAGGCCCAGTTCTTGGGTTAACTGGTGGTCATGTCCTCTTGATGACCTCCTCCAAAAATGCCCTTTAGGAAATGTGATCACTTAGGCTGTTAATGACTGACCCTGCTTTCTCTCTGTCCTACCCTGCCTGCCCTTTCAGGATGTTACTGGTCATTCACTTGAAAGCATCCTTTTGGTCAACAATGTTCTGTTTTTGAGAGACACAAGCCATTCTGGAGGCTTTGAGAAGCTTTTTCTGACTCTACAATTATTTTTAAATGTACATTAAGTGAGAATAGCCAGAAACAAATAGCTGGCTAAAAAGGAAATTTCCAATGGTGCTATGTAGCCCTTAGGTAAATTCACTGAGTCTATTGCTAGGAGCACAGATATGTATGAGTACCAGTTTTCTTCTCTATACTCAGCATCATTCCTTCCAATAAGGAGGATAAGCATAGAATGTTTATTCCTGTGACGGTCTCTTTCAGTGTCATAGGAATAAACTGTTCATAAAATATCTTTCTTTTCTCCACTGAGATAATTCATAGCATATCTTCTATCTGAGATCCATACAGCCACTGGAGACAAGATTGTTATGTAAAATGAAGAGTACTTTCTTTATTTGGAAATGTTTTCTTTTCTTTTTTTTTTCTTTTACATTCCATTGTTATTTGTTTATCTGACTGTGTCAGGTGTTGGTTGCAGCACACAGACTCTCTTGTTGTGGCTTATGGGCTTAGTTCCTCCACAGCATGTGGGATCTTATTTCCCCAACCAGGTATCAAACCCACTTCTCCTGCATTGCAAGGCAGATTCTTTTTTTTTTTTTTTGTAATACTTATTTGGCTACACCAGGTCTAAGTTGCAACATGCATGATCGTTGTTATTGTTGCATGTGGGATCTAGTTCCCTGGCCAGGCATCGAACCTGGGTCCCCTGCATTGGGAGAGCAGAGTCTTAACCATTGAACCACCAGGGAAGTCCCTGGAAAGGATTTCTAAGGAAGGAGGTGGTCTGTGTTGTTTCTCATTGCCAGTGGCAGGGCAGTGGTCATGGTGCAGAGCAGCAGCGTTTGGTAGCAGGAGATCTCCAGTCCATTAAAGAAAGAGTAATTGAGTTGTGTCACTGGTAAAGGTCAGTTATATAAACTAACTTACATATTAAATAATCAGTGCTATGAAAAGTTTCGATGTCTAAACCTTTAGAAATTCACTTAGGCTGTTAATGACTGACCCTGCTTTCTCTCTGTCCTACCCTGCCTGCCCTTTCAGGATGTTACTGGTCATTCACTTGAAAGCATCCTTTTGGTCAACAATGTTCTGTTTTTGAGAGACACAAGCCATTCTGGAGGCTTTGAGAAGCTTTTTCTGACTCTACAATTATTTTTAAATGTACATTAAGTGAGAATAGCCAGAAACAAATAGCTGGCTAAAAAGGAAATTTCCAATGGTGCTATGTAGCCCTTAGGTAAATTCACTGAGTCTATTGCTAGGAGCACAGATATGTATGAGTACCAGTTTTCTTCTCTATACTCAGCATCATTCCTTCCAATAAGGAGGATAAGCATAGAATGTTTATTCCTGTGACGGTCTCTTTCAGTGTCATAGGAATAAACTGTTCATAAAATATCTTTCTTTTCTCCACTGAGATAATTCATAGCATATCTTCTATCTGAGATCCATACAGCCACTGGAGACAAGATTGTTATGTAAAATGAAGAGTACTTTCTTTATTTGGAAATGTTTTCTTTTCTTTTTTTTTTCTTTTACATTCCATTGTTATTTGTTTATCTGACTGTGTCAGGTGTTGGTTGCAGCACACAGACTCTCTTGTTGTGGCTTATGGGCTTAGTTCCTCCACAGCATGTGGGATCTTATTTCCCCAACCAGGTATCAAACCCACTTCTCCTGCATTGCAAGGCAGATTCTTTTTTTTTTTTTTTGTAATACTTATTTGGCTACACCAGGTCTAAGTTGCAACATGCATGATCGTTGTTATTGTTGCATGTGGGATCTAGTTCCCTGGCCAGGCATCGAACCTGGGTCCCCTGCATTGGGAGAGCAGAGTCTTAACCATTGAACCACCAGGGAAGTCCCTGGAAAGGATTTCTAAGGAAGGAGGTGGTCTGTGTTGTTTCTCATTGCCAGTGGCAGGGCAGTGGTCATGGTGCAGAGCAGCAGCGTTTGGTAGCAGGAGATCTCCAGTCCATTAAAGAAAGAGTAATTGAGTTGTGTCACTGGTAAAGGTCAGTTATATAAACTAACTTACATATTAAATAATCAGTGCTATGAAAAGTTGTAATTATTTTTTCTACCTCACTGTGCCTCAGTTTTGTCACTTTTCAAAACTGACTTTTGAAAATTCACCAGAAATGAATTTGTCATATTTTCAGAGGAGTCAATTGGTATGCTTGAAGTGATGGATTTGAATTGTAATTCATCTTATGCACACATCCAGTTACTTCTCATAGAAAGGGTTCAGAAAAGTTCTCAACTCACCAAAGCAAAGTCTTGACTTGAGAAAATATGAATACTTTGCTGTTTTTCTACTTTTTTCTTAATAAAGTATAAGAAAAGGTAAATGTCAGTCATTCTGTAACAAAGTATGTTTCTTCAAGCTGGAATGACATTAGAAATTTGTTTAAAAACTTTAAAAGAATTTGTCCATAATTAGTACATTTTACTCATAATTTTAAAATTTTGTCTCAAACTTTAAGAAAAATTTAGTAATGCTAACTGGGATAATTCTCCTAGAAAGACATTGAGTAAAGCCATGAAAGTAAACTAGAGTCTAGAGCAGGTTAGATTTCTGGGATACAGTAAAGATTAAGTGTGAACCAATCAGAGGTTATGTCAGGAAGACATAACCTGTGAGAAATGAATTGCAATTTATTGGTAACTGAGAAGATGGGATTCAAGTCACAGTAATATACTGTGGATTGGTTCAGAGGTTGGCACTCTATTCAGTGCTGAATGACTACAGCAAAGTTAGCTAGAAAAATAAGAAAAGGAACATCAATAGGAGATTTGGAGAGAGATACAGACCAGTAAGAGGAGAGAAGAACAAGGAACATAGGGAAAAAACTGTAAGAGTAACACCAGGTAAAACTAGAGTATCGTGAACTGAATCGGGTTTTTAGGGTCAAAATTTGCCTGTGTGAGGGCATGGCAACCTACTCCAGCATTATTGCCTGGAGAAACCCTGTGGACAGAGGAGCCTAGTGGGCTAGAGTTCATAGAATCGCAAAGAGTCGGCCATGACTGAACAGCTTAGCATGCACACACCCATATGCCTATGTTATTGTTCTCAAGCTTTGCTAGTTGCTTCCTTTCAGGAGATATCCAGTCCATTAAAGAAAGAGTAATTGAGTTGTGTCACTGGTAAAGGTCAGTTATATAAACTAACTTACATATTAAATAATCAGTGCTATGAAAAGTTGTAATTATTTTTTCTACCTCACTGTGCCTCAGTTTTGTCACTTTTCAAAACTGACTTTTGAAAATTCACCAGAAATGAATTTGTCATATTTTCAGAGGAGTCAATTGGTATGCTTGAAGTGATGGATTTGAATTGTAATTCATCTTATGCACACATCCAGTTACTTCTCATAGAAAGGGTTCAGAAAAGTTCTCAACTCACCAAAGCAAAGTCTTGACTTGAGAAAATATGAATACTTTGCTGTTTTTCTACTTTTTTCTTAATAAAGTATAAGAAAAGGTAAATGTCAGTCATTCTGTAACAAAGTATGTTTCTTCAAGCTGGAATGACATTAGAAATTTGTTTAAAAACTTTAAAAGAATTTGTCCATAATTAGTACATTTTACTCATAATTTTAAAATTTTGTCTCAAACTTTAAGAAAAATTTAGTAATGCTAACTGGGATAATTCTCCTAGAAAGACATTGAGTAAAGCCATGAAAGTAAACTAGAGTCTAGAGCAGGTTAGATTTCTGGGATACAGTAAAGATTAAGTGTGAACCAATCAGAGGTTATGTCAGGAAGACATAACCTGTGAGAAATGAATTGCAATTTATTGGTAACTGAGAAGATGGGATTCAAGTCACAGTAATATACTGTGGATTGGTTCAGAGGTTGGCACTCTATTCAGTGCTGAATGACTACAGCAAAGTTAGCTAGAAAAATAAGAAAAGGAACATCAATAGGAGATTTGGAGAGAGATACAGACCAGTAAGAGGAGAGAAGAACAAGGAACATAGGGAAAAAACTGTAAGAGTAACACCAGGTAAAACTAGAGTATCGTGAACTGAATCGGGTTTTTAGGGTCAAAATTTGCCTGTGTGAGGGCATGGCAACCTACTCCAGCATTATTGCCTGGAGAAACCCTGTGGACAGAGGAGCCTAGTGGGCTAGAGTTCATAGAATCGCAAAGAGTCGGCCATGACTGAACAGCTTAGCATGCACACACCCATATGCCTATGTTATTGTTCTCAAGCTTTGCTAGTTGCTTACTTTCTTGTGTCTAGCTATCAGTGCAGACAGGAAAAGGAATTTTTTTTTTCTAGAAATGGTTAATTTTCCATCCACCAAATTTCCATTTTTAGAGTTCATGAAAGAAAGCTTAACACCATGCAGTGGTAGTCCCTACCCACTCAGTGACCTGAGCCGTGGGAGCAGCAGACCAGTCTTCAGTGGCAGGCTGAGCACTCCAGTAGGAAAAGGAGTTTTGACTTCTCCAATTCACAGTCTCTGAACCTCAGGCACAGGGGAAACGATAGTTACATTCAAACTGGGCATTGACAGTTAAATGTGACTGGGATCGACCATTACTTCCTGATTCAGTATCCAAGAATATCACAAAATATGGCCACCAAGGGTGCTTGGAGCTATGATAAATTCTGCCCTCTCTTCAGGCAACTGATAGCTTAGGAAATCAACCCATTTTAGCACAATGGAATTGAGATTAAATCAATGTCATGAGAACGTAAGTGAAAGTATGAATTTTTCCAGGTTTCTGCATAGTTCCTGAATTGTAAAAAGAGGCAACTAGACCAAATTGAAGATACACGTGAAAGCAATTCAACCTGAACCAAGATAAAAATGTGTATTATGGAGGTCTAGATCATCTTTGCAACAATTCTGTTGCATTTTTGCCTCATGATGACATCCTGTATTCCCAATACATACAAGCTGTCTGTGTTCCCTACCTCCACACAATGGAAACTTTTTATTCCTTTCAAGGTATAATTGGCTGACAATCTATTAAAGCATTACCCACCCTGGAGATGCCTTCATTGCAATTAGGATCAAACCAGTAATCCAAAGAAGGTCATCAATATACATGTGGTTACTTTGATCATGGCAGACTTAACAAAACATGGAATTCTTGCCCACTGAGACCAGAGGAGGCATAGAAGCTTTCTCACTATTGCTTTTCTGGTAACCAAAAGCGACTCAACAAGTGAACAAGCAACATAAAAACCTACTTATAATTCACTATCTATGTCATAAAATTGTGATGATTACATTTTAGGCATCAGTCAAGGTGTATAACTATGGAGAAAGGATAAGCTGTGTATAAAGATGAAGGATATGGTCTGAGGGGTGATGGGTCACATAATTGCACATCTAGTCCTTCTATTAGACGTGGTATTGAAGGAAAATGCTACAGGAACAGGAAAAGGAATTTTTTTTCTAGAAATGGTTAATTTTCCCATCCACCAAATTTCCATTTTTAGAGTTCATGAAAGAAAGCTTAACACCATGCAGTGGTAGTCCCTACCCACTCAGTGACCTGAGCCGTGGGAGCAGCAGACCAGTCTTCAGTGGCAGGCTGAGCACTCCAGTAGGAAAAGGAGTTTTGACTTCTCCAATTCACAGTCTCTGAACCTCAGGCACAGGGGAAACGATAGTTACATTCAAACTGGGCATTGACAGTTAAATGTGACTGGGATCGACCATTACTTCCTGATTCAGTATCCAAGAATATCACAAAATATGGCCACCAAGGGTGCTTGGAGCTATGATAAATTCTGCCCTCTCTTCAGGCAACTGATAGCTTAGGAAATCAACCCATTTTAGCACAATGGAATTGAGATTAAATCAATGTCATGAGAACGTAAGTGAAAGTATGAATTTTTCCAGGTTTCTGCATAGTTCCTGAATTGTAAAAAGAGGCAACTAGACCAAATTGAAGATACACGTGAAAGCAATTCAACCTGAACCAAGATAAAAATGTGTATTATGGAGGTCTAGATCATCTTTGCAACAATTCTGTTGCATTTTTGCCTCATGATGACATCCTGTATTCCCAATACATACAAGCTGTCTGTGTTCCCTACCTCCACACAATGGAAACTTTTTATTCCTTTCAAGGTATAATTGGCTGACAATCTATTAAAGCATTACCCACCCTGGAGATGCCTTCATTGCAATTAGGATCAAACCAGTAATCCAAAGAAGGTCATCAATATACATGTGGTTACTTTGATCATGGCAGACTTAACAAAACATGGAATTCTTGCCCACTGAGACCAGAGGAGGCATAGAAGCTTTCTCACTATTGCTTTTCTGGTAACCAAAAGCGACTCAACAAGTGAACAAGCAACATAAAAACCTACTTATAATTCACTATCTATGTCATAAAATTGTGATGATTACATTTTAGGCATCAGTCAAGGTGTATAACTATGGAGAAAGGATAAGCTGTGTATAAAGATGAAGGATATGGTCTGAGGGGTGATGGGTCACATAATTGCACATCTAGTCCTTCTATTAGACGTGGTATTGAAGGAAAATGTTATGGAAATCAGTAGTTAATGACAGAACTCCTGCAAAGAGTATCATAAACCCAAATAGCTGATGACTATAAAATGCAAAGAGGACATATTCAGGATCACAGATACAGATGGTTGAGCAAAGACTGAAGCTCTGTTTGAAGCCTTTTATTTAAATTTTCATTGTTGTAGTTGTTCTGGGATGGATGGCTATTGTTTTCTGCACACTTGATATATGTTTCTACTCTTCAAGAAACAAAGCAGAAATTACAGATCCAAATTGTTCTACCCCATACAAGTAGCCACGCTGACAGGATATACATTTATTCCAGTGAGACTGCCATTGCTTAAACAGTTTCAGAACTCCTCCTGAAATTGCTTTCAGAGCCTGAAGCTAATTTCTTTGACTGTCCTCAAGAGTGGCAAGTCTTCATCCTTTGACAGGGGATTTGATATTTGAAAGTTTGCCAAAAGTCAGGACTTGTGAATACAGGAGCCATTTAGACTGGGCTATACTGTTTGGGGTTTCAAAAATAAGGTGAGCTAAAATGATGAGCTGCGTGTTCTCACATAACTCATAAACCACTTTAAAAGACAATTACAAAAGGGGAATTTTAAAAGTAGGTTTTTTAGTTTCTTCCTTTGTGAACTGAATGGATACAACTAACTGACTCTGAATTCCCTTCCAGATTTATGATTCTGTGATTCAATAATTCATCTATTTAAACATCTTCAAAGATTTGGCACTATTTTAAAGAAAAATAAAGTATCACATTGTGATAAAAAAAAGTCTTTATCCTAAAAAATGTTAAAATAACATGTTTAATTGCACTGTGGATCATTTTCTTGCTCAGTGGTGTCTGACTCTTTGCCACCCTATGAACTGTAGCCTGCCAGGCTCCTCTGCCATGGAATTTTCCAGGCAAGAACACTAGAGTGGGTTGCCATTTCTTTCTCCAGGGGAACTTCCTGACCCAGGAATTAAACCCTGGTCTTCTGCCTTGCAAGCACATTCTTTACAGATTGAGCCATCAGGGAAGCCATATAATGATATGCTAGTATATTAATTCTCTGGTTTCTTTACAACAAATGACTCAAACTTGTACTGGCTCAAAATGACACATTGTTTCATAGTTCTTGTGCATCAGGAGCCTGGCCACTATTTATCTCTGTCCTCTGTGGCAGAACTTCCTACAGGCTACAATCACGGTGTCATCTGGGCTGCAGGCCTTCCAAGGATCACCTTGGCTTTGTCTCCAAATCCACTCACATGCTTACTGACACTGTTCACTATTCAGTTCTTCGTGGGCCTGGGTTCTTGCCGGCCCATCACTGAAGGCTGTTGTAGGCACCTTTCCACGTGGGCTTCTTTATTAGCATCTCATGGTGTGGCAACTTGCTTTGCCAAAACAAGCAGCCAAGGAGAGCCAGGGAAGAGAGTCCAAGCCAGAAGTTACGGTCTTTATAACCTAATCTGAGATGTGAGCAGTCTCATGACTTATGGGATATCCTGTTTTGTAACTAGGAATAGTCTATACTGAAGGGGAAGGAATCACACAGAAGAGAGAGAACTAGAAGGTGGGAATGACAGAAGCCATTTAATAAGCACATATTCCCCCACCCCTGGTGATTCTCATTCCTTTCATGTGAGAAATATACTCACCACCTCCAGGCTCCTGTAAAACTCAGTCCATTAGATCATCAGATCAGAGGCCACCATCCCCTTATTTAAGTCATGTTCCAATGTAAATGAGCCTCCTTGAGGGTAATTCCTTCAGTTCCGCCCCAGGGTCCAGTCCCTTTATGTCTGTGGACTTTTGAAAACACATTTTCTGGAATGGTGACTCTCCTATTGTCATTAACTCCACTGCTACCCTATCACAGAT
This sequence comes from Tragulus kanchil, assembly GCA_022376925.1. Taxonomy (NCBI): domain Eukaryota; kingdom Metazoa; phylum Chordata; class Mammalia; order Artiodactyla; family Tragulidae; genus Tragulus; species Tragulus kanchil. The sequence goes on from JAIOJX010000026.1 coordinate 76,265,705, forward strand.
GCCTGGGGACCCCAGAGTCAGTTGCACAGGATTAATTGCTTTGAGTCCCACTGAAAGCTGGCAGAGCATTATTGCCAAGTGTGCAAAAAAAAAAAAGTGCTTTGAGTTCTCTAAAGCCACTGAATATTGTGTTTCTTCTAGTGATAAAAAATGTGAGGACATGATAATATAACTGTTTTGGAGATGTCTTCAGATGCCTCGAACCAATGAATCTCTAAAAACCTGGCTGCTGGGGCAAGTACCTGAAGCTTCATCATGTTTATCTCCTCCTCTCTGGAGCGTGTGTCTTCATGAGGCTTCCAATGTATTTACCTTGCCACTTTTTGCTCAGGTGGTCCAATTAATATGGCATCAATATTAATGAACCAAAGAAATGTTGTTGTTCAATCACCAAGTAGCGTCCCCATGGACTGGAGCATGGCAGGCTCCTCTGTCCTCAGCTATCTCCCAGAGTTTGTTCAGGTTCATGTCCATTGAGCCAGGGATGCTATCTACCTACCTCACCCTCTGCCACCCTCTTAGCCTTTCGCCTTCAGTCATTCCCAGCACCAGGGTCTTTTCCAGTGAATCAGCTCTTTACAGCAGGTGGCCCAAGCACTGGAATTTCCACTACAGCATCAGTCCTTCCAGTGACTATTCAGGGTGGATTTCCATTAGGATTGACTAGTTTGATGCCTTGCAGCCCAAGGGACTCTCAAGAAGCTTCTCCAGCACCACAATTCAGATGTATCTGTTCTTTGGCTCTCACCTTTTTTGTAGTACAACTCTCACATCCATACATGCATGGCTACTGGAAAAACCATAGCTTTGACTATATGGACCTTTGTCTGCAAAGTGATGTCTCTGCTTTTGAATATGTAGTCTAGGTTTGTCATACCTTTCCTTCCAAGGAGCAAGTCTTTTAATTTCATGGCTGCAGTCACAGTCCACAGTGACTTTGGATCCCAAGAAAATAAAGTTTGTCACTGCTTCCACTTTTCACCCTTCTATTTGCCACGAAGTGATGAGACTAGATGCTATGATCTGAGGTTTTCTTATTTCTTCAACACCAAAAGCTTTTTTATTGGGGTATAGCCAGTTAACAGTATTTTAATGCTGAGTTTCAAGCCAGTTTTTTCACTCTCCTCTTTCACCCTCATCAAAGTGATACTGTATAGATGTGCAAACTGTCTAGTACCTCTAGAAAGTAGCAAAACAGAGGAAGTGAAAATTAGCCTATGAATGGGGCAAGTTTGTAAATGTTTATCCCACATGAATACACACTACCTCTGACCTTCCTTTCAGAAGTTATTCCTGTGCTGCTACTTGGTTAAGTTTGAAGCAGTTTATTTTTATTGCCCAGGATCCATCTTGGGTTTTTAGTAGTAAATTAAGTGAATGTATGATGGGTACATAGCCTCTGCATCTTTTAGGTCTTCTGCTATTCACCCTATGATATAATATTGTTTTGTTTTGCTTTGTTTGTTTTTTACTTAATATATTTCACAAATGTGGAATGAAAGGGAGAGGGAGTTTTATGTATTTCTGATAGGGACAGAGTAGAATAGGTAGGTGGTGGTAGAGCCTCAGTAGGGGATGGTAGGTAGAAGGGAGAAACCTGAGAAAGGTTGGGAGGCCAGTGAGTTGACGATAACTCAGGAGAGTTGCTCCTTGTTCAGTAAAGCAGGCTCGACTGGGTATAAACAGCTGATGAAGGAGGAGCTGGCGAAGAAGCAACCAATGATGTATGTCCTGCATCTGCGTCTACTTGAGGGGAGTGGTCTTCTACCATCCTATGTATATTGCTGCCCTCTCAATTGAGGAGAGAGCAGAGCAGAGCCTTTCCTGCCTGCCCCCTGCACCACTTACAAGTAGTCTATCCTAATAAATCCTCTTCTTGCATATCACTCTGCCTCTCGCTGAATTCCTTCTGCATTGAGGCATTTAATGGAAAACCATAGCTTTGACTATATGGACCTTTGTCTGCAAAGTGATGTCTCTGCTTTTGAATATGTAGTCTAGGTTTGTCATACCTTTCCTTCCAAGGAGCAAGTCTTTTAATTTCATGGCTGCAGTCACAGTCCACAGTGACTTTGGATCCCAAGAAAATAAAGTTTGTCACTGCTTCCACTTTTCACCCTTCTATTTGCCACGAAGTGATGAGACTAGATGCTATGATCTGAGGTTTTCTTATTTCTTCAACACCAAAAGCTTTTTTATTGGGGTATAGCCAGTTAACAGTATTTTAATGCTGAGTTTCAAGCCAGTTTTTTCACTCTCCTCTTTCACCCTCATCAAAGTGATACTGTATAGATGTGCAAACTGTCTAGTACCTCTAGAAAGTAGCAAAACAGAGGAAGTGAAAATTAGCCTATGAATGGGGCAAGTTTGTAAATGTTTATCCCACATGAATACACACTACCTCTGACCTTCCTTTCAGAAGTTATTCCTGTGCTGCTACTTGGTTAAGTTTGAAGCAGTTTATTTTTATTGCCCAGGATCCATCTTGGGTTTTTAGTAGTAAATTAAGTGAATGTATGATGGGTACATAGCCTCTGCATCTTTTAGGTCTTCTGCTATTCACCCTATGATATAATATTGTTTTGTTTTGCTTTGTTTGTTTTTTACTTAATATATTTCACAAATGTGGAATGAAAGGGAGAGGGAGTTTTATGTATTTCTGATAGGGACAGAGTAGAATAGGTAGGTGGTGGTAGAGCCTCAGTAGGGGATGGTAGGTAGAAGGGAGAAACCTGAGAAAGGTTGGGAGGCCAGTGAGTTGACGATAACTCAGGAGAGTTGCTCCTTGTTCAGTAAAGCAGGCTCGACTGGGTATAAACAGCTGATGAAGGAGGAGCTGGCGAAGAAGCAACCAATGATGTATGTCCTGCATCTGCGTCTACTTGAGGGGAGTGGTCTTCTACCATCCTATGTATATTGCTGCCCTCTCAATTGAGGAGAGAGCAGAGCAGAGCCTTTCCTGCCTGCCCCCTGCACCACTTACAAGTAGTCTATCCTAATAAATCCTCTTCTTGCATATCACTCTGCCTCTCGCTGAATTCCTTCTGCATTGAGGCATGAAGAACCTGAGCCTCAGTGGGTCCAGACGTTGGGTGAGTGCTGGATTAAGTCCCAGCCACGTGGATTCAAGTCCCAGACAGGGTTTTGGCCAGGATTGAGTCCTGACTACGTGGATTCAAGTCCCAAGCAGGGGTTTGGGTTGGGGTTAAGCCTTAGCCACCTGGGTTTGAGTTCCAAACCAGGTTCTGGCTAGGTTCAAGCCCCAGTCACATGGGTTCAAGTCCCAAACAGGGTTTTTGCTGGAATTCAAACTCCAGCCATGTGGGTTCAAGTCCCAAGCAGGGTTCAATCAGGTCTGGACCCTGGGTTTAAGTCTCAGATCAAGGTAAAACCCCTTCATTTCCACTTCACCCTCTCACTGGAATAGCTTTTTTTCTGCAATTTAAGGAACATTATCTACCAAGGATTTCCATTCAAGCTACACATCCTGGATCAAGGAAACCACTGCTTTGTGAGCCAGTGAAACCAGTGAACCTGTGACTGTGAGTTTTTGTGCCAAGTGAAAAGGAAGTTGCTCAGTTATGTCCAGCTCTGAAACCCTGTGGGCTGGAGCCTGCCAGGATCCTCCCTCTGTTCACAGAATTCTCCAGGCAAGAAAACTGTAGTGAGTTGCCATGTCCTTCTCTAGGGGAATTCCCAACCCAGGGATTGAACCCAGGTCACCCACATTGCAGGTAGATTCTTTACCATCATCTGGTCCCCATATACCTTCACTTCAATATATTTATACATTCAGGGCACGTAACCACAAGCTGTTCTTCAAAGGAAAAAAATCTTTCTCCTGTAAACAAATAGTAGTTTAGAGGAAAAGAAATAAATGTATCCATTGCACATTCATTAAGCTGTTCAGTTTTACAAACAAAAAAAAAGTAAGGCAGGAGAGTTGCTCCTGAGAAAGGTTGGGAGGCCAGTGAGTTGACGATAACTCAGGAGAGTTGCTCCTTGTTCAGTAAAGCAGGCTCGACTGGGTATAAACAGCTGATGAAGGAGGAGCTGGCGAAGAAGCAACCAATGATGTATGTCCTGCATCTGCGTCTACTTGAGGGGAGTGGTCTTCTACCATCCTATGTATATTGCTGCCCTCTCAATTGAGGAGAGAGCAGAGCAGAGCCTTTCCTGCCTGCCCCCTGCACCACTTACAAGTAGTCTATCCTAATAAATCCTCTTCTTGCATATCACTCTGCCTCTCGCTGAATTCCTTCTGCATTGAGGCATGAAGAACCTGAGCCTCAGTGGGTCCAGACGTTGGGTGAGTGCTGGATTAAGTCCCAGCCACGTGGATTCAAGTCCCAGACAGGGTTTTGGCCAGGATTGAGTCCTGACTACGTGGATTCAAGTCCCAAGCAGGGGTTTGGGTTGGGGTTAAGCCTTAGCCACCTGGGTTTGAGTTCCAAACCAGGTTCTGGCTAGGTTCAAGCCCCAGTCACATGGGTTCAAGTCCCAAACAGGGTTTTTGCTGGAATTCAAACTCCAGCCATGTGGGTTCAAGTCCCAAGCAGGGTTCAATCAGGTCTGGACCCTGGGTTTAAGTCTCAGATCAAGGTAAAACCCCTTCATTTCCACTTCACCCTCTCACTGGAATAGCTTTTTTTCTGCAATTTAAGGAACATTATCTACCAAGGATTTCCATTCAAGCTACACATCCTGGATCAAGGAAACCACTGCTTTGTGAGCCAGTGAAACCAGTGAACCTGTGACTGTGAGTTTTTGTGCCAAGTGAAAAGGAAGTTGCTCAGTTATGTCCAGCTCTGAAACCCTGTGGGCTGGAGCCTGCCAGGATCCTCCCTCTGTTCACAGAATTCTCCAGGCAAGAAAACTGTAGTGAGTTGCCATGTCCTTCTCTAGGGGAATTCCCAACCCAGGGATTGAACCCAGGTCACCCACATTGCAGGTAGATTCTTTACCATCATCTGGTCCCCATATACCTTCACTTCAATATATTTATACATTCAGGGCACGTAACCACAAGCTGTTCTTCAAAGGAAAAAAATCTTTCTCCTGTAAACAAATAGTAGTTTAGAGGAAAAGAAATAAATGTATCCATTGCACATTCATTAAGCTGTTCAGTTTTACCAATAACAGAGATGCAAATTGAAGAAATATGTTGTGATACCACTTCTTACCTATCAGACAGGTAAAATCCAAGTTTGATATATTCTTTGGATTAGGCTGTGAGGAAACAGCCCCTGTTATGTGTTGCTCGTGACAGTGCAAAATGTTACAACATCTCTGAAGGAGAATGTGGTGATATATAGAAAAATTGCACAGGCATTTACCCTTTGACTCGGCAATTCCACTTCTAAAAACCTATTTCAAGTATACACTGACACAATCTGAATTTACTTTTTATATGAATAGTCTTTGCCCCTTCAGATTTACTCTCCATCCTGCTCTGTGCCTCGAGAGACTGAATCTTGTGAACTGTATCAGTGATCAGCAAACATTTTCTGTAGAGGGCTAGAGAGTATATGTTTTAGGATTTGACAGCCATATGGCCCCTATTATACCTCCTCAGCTTTCCCACTAGAGCAAGGAAGCCCTCACCAATAATACAAACAAATGAATAAAATTTCAGTAAACCTTGATTTGGGGGCTTCCTTGGTGGCTCAGCAGTAAAGAATCAATCTGCCAATGCAGGAGATGAGGGTTTGAATCCTGGGTCTGGAAGATCCCCTGGAGAAGGAAATGACAACTCACTCTAGTATTCCTGCCTGGGAAATCCCATGGACAGAGGAGCCTGGAGAGCTTCAGTCCATGAGGTTGCACAAGAGTCAGAGATGACTTAGCAACTAAAAACAACAACAAAGCTTTATTTTCAAAAGCAGGCCATGGGCTGGATTTAGCCTGCAGGCCATAGTTTGCTGACCTCTGGATGACAATATCCAAACTCTTCTGGCTTCCAGTTAGATTTGGCACATAGGAGGCACCAGCAACAGATTGGAGGACAAGAGGGAAGTTACTCTGAAATATTAGTTCTCCCTTCCCAACTTACCAGCCTGTCTTCTTCTGGAGCTGGATGACCCAGCTCCTAGCAGGCAGTCCTCTCCTGTAGCTATAGCTACCACTTCACCTTTAGTACCTGCTGTAGGTACTTGAGCTGCTATAACAAAATGCCATAGACTGGGTGGCTTATACAACAGACTTCTTGCAATTCTGGAAACTGGGAATTCCAAGATTAAGATATCAGCAGATTTGGTTCCTGTTGAGTCCACTTCCTGGTTCATAGACATTTATCATCTCACTATGTGCTCACGTGCCCTGTCCTCAGTATGTGTGGATGCATATATACAGAGAGAATGGCCTCCTGTCTCCTCCTCTTCTTATGTGGTCCTTAATCCCATCATGAGGGCACCACCTCCATGTGCTGTGTGCTGTCCTAAGTCACTTCAGTTGTGTTCAACTCTTTGTGACCCAATGAACTGCAGCCCACCAGATTTCTCTGTCCATGGGGATTTTCCAGGCATGAATAGTGGAGTGGGTTTCCATGCCCTCCTCCAGGGGATCTTCCTAACCCAGAGATCCAACCTGCATCTCTTATGTCTTCTGCATTGGCAGAGAAGTTTTTAACCATAGCGCCACCTGGGAATCCCCATGAACTCATCTAAGTAATTACTTCCCAAAGGTCCCCCTCCAAACATAATCACATTGAAGGTTAGGGCTTCAGAGTATACTTTTGAGGAGACACAAAAAGTCAGTCTGTGACACTTGACCTAGAACCTTTCTGCTTATACAGGTCAAATGAAAATTTAGTGGGCTTCCTCTCTACCTCACCTACGAGAACACAATGATCAACTAGTCAAGGCCAGAGGTCTGTGGGAATTAGACTATTCTGATTTGACTCTGTTACAGCAATCGTAACTGTCTTGCCTTTGGCAACTGACTGCGGTAGTTTGAACATTCTTTGGCATTGCCCTTCTTGAGATCGCAATGAAAACTGACCTTTTCCAGTCCTGTGCCCACTGCTGAATTTTCCAAATTTGCTGACATGAGTTACAGCACTTTAGCAGCATTACAGCATCATCCTTCAGGATTTGAAATGGCTCAGCTGGGATTCTGTCACCTCCACTGGCTTTGTTTGTAGTAATGCTTCCTAAGGCCCACTTGACTTCACACTTCAGGAGGTCTGGCATTGAGTGATCATATCATCATGGTTATCCTGGTCTTCAAGGGGGTTTCTGTTCAGTTCTGTATATTCTTCCCACTTCTTCTTAACCTCTTCTTCTGTTAGGTTCTTACCATTTCTGTCCATTATTGTGCCCATCCTTGCATGACATACCCCTTTGAGATGTCCAGTTTTCTTGAAGAGATCTCTTGTCTTTCCCATTCTATTGTTTTCCTCTACTTCTTTGCACTGTTCATTGAAGAAGGCCGCCTTATCTCTCCTGGAATTCTGCATATACATATTCTCATTTTCTATCTTTCCAGGTCAGTGGTTTAACATAGTGTTAGTTATGAATATTTACCTTTCTTTCATGAGATTAGTATAGATCCAGTGGGTTACTTCTCTAATGAAGGAATGAAAACCACATTCTCAGGCTTAGCACAAAAAGAAGCAGGATTTCCTTGTTCTGACTCCATGACCTCAGCTACCAATTTGAATCAGTTGTATCAGCAATATTTGGATACCTACATTCAATCAACATTGCATGTTACAGCCTTGATAGAACTTGATATAATGAATTTATTTTCCAACCTATAAAGGTGATATGAGTGTGTTTGTAAGTTCACAGTTTTGATTTCACCTGACACTGCATTGGGCTGCCTTTCCTGTCTCCGCAGGAAAAGAAAACACATGCCATCCCAGAAGAAGCAGGAGGCGTGGGCTCAAACCCTGAGTCACGATGATCCCTTGAGGAGGAAATAGCAACCCACTCCAATATTCTTGTCTAGAGAATTCCATGGACAGAGGAGACCAGTGAACTACTGTCCATGGAGTTGCAAAGAATCAGACATGACTGAAGCAGCTGAACCCACACAAAACTGCATGCAGGCATTTTGAGTTTTGCAGGTGAACCTGTTTACAGGCAAACAAAATGCCATAGTATACAGCCTTTTCCAGTCCTGTGCCCACTGCTGAATTTTCCAAATTTGCTGACATGAGTTACAGCACTTTAGCAGCATTACAGCATCATCCTTCAGGATTTGAAATGGCTCAGCTGGGATTCTGTCACCTCCACTGGCTTTGTTTGTAGTAATGCTTCCTAAGGCCCACTTGACTTCACACTTCAGGAGGTCTGGCATTGAGTGATCATATCATCATGGTTATCCTGGTCTTCAAGGGGGTTTCTGTTCAGTTCTGTATATTCTTCCCACTTCTTCTTAACCTCTTCTTCTGTTAGGTTCTTACCATTTCTGTCCATTATTGTGCCCATCCTTGCATGACATACCCCTTTGAGATGTCCAGTTTTCTTGAAGAGATCTCTTGTCTTTCCCATTCTATTGTTTTCCTCTACTTCTTTGCACTGTTCATTGAAGAAGGCCGCCTTATCTCTCCTGGAATTCTGCATATACATATTCTCATTTTCTATCTTTCCAGGTCAGTGGTTTAACATAGTGTTAGTTATGAATATTTACCTTTCTTTCATGAGATTAGTATAGATCCAGTGGGTTACTTCTCTAATGAAGGAATGAAAACCACATTCTCAGGCTTAGCACAAAAAGAAGCAGGATTTCCTTGTTCTGACTCCATGACCTCAGCTACCAATTTGAATCAGTTGTATCAGCAATATTTGGATACCTACATTCAATCAACATTGCATGTTACAGCCTTGATAGAACTTGATATAATGAATTTATTTTCCAACCTATAAAGGTGATATGAGTGTGTTTGTAAGTTCACAGTTTTGATTTCACCTGACACTGCATTGGGCTTCCTTTGATGGCTCAGCAGGTAAAGAATCCACCTGCCATTCCAGGAGAAGCAGGAGGCGTGGGCTCAAACCCTGAGTCACGATGATCCCCTTGAGGAGGAAATAGCAACCCACTCCAATATTCTTGTCTAGAGAATTCCATGGACAGAGGAGACCAGTGAACTACTGTCCATGGAGTTGCAAAGAATCAGACATGACTGAAGCAGCTGAACCCACACACAAAACTGCATGCAGGCATTTTGAGTTTTGCAGGTGAACCTGTTGATACAGGCAAACAAAATGCCATAGTATACATCTGTTTGAGATTCTTTTTTTTTTTTAATTTTTGGCCTCTTTATTGGTTTCTTATGTATTTATTTTCATCCATCTTAATTCTTTGGCCTGTGTGGGCCTCCAATCGCAGCGGCTGCTCTCGTTGCAGAGCACTGGCTCTGGGCACATGTGCTCCAGAGCACTGGCTCGTAATTGGACACAGCAGTCCAGGTGCTCCGCGGTATGTGGGATCCTTCTGTGCCAGGGGTCAACCGGTGTCCCTAGCACTGCAAGGTGGACTCTTTACCTACCAGACCACCAGGGAAACCCTAGATTCTTTTTTATGACAGATGATAGTATGTTTTTGAAAGCTTTGGCATAGAGATGAAGTTATCTGTGAACTTTTCTGGCTCTGCTTATAGCAATTATGTCTCAACTCTCACAAGAAAATTAATATAAAACAGAGTTTCCAGTCTCATCAAGATCCCCTAATGTGCCTTAAAGCAGCAATATGTGACTTACATTCTTGCTTTGGAAGTTTGTATGTGAATGATATATCATTACCCAAAAAGATTATCTTTTAAATCTGACAGATATTACCTTTCTAAAATCTTATATAGCCTATATAAGTTTTAATGAAAATAGTAAATTTTCCTTTGTAGAAGCTAATATGTAATTACCAGGTTGATCCAGTTGAAATTGCCAACATTTGACAGTTTTTAACCTATAAAAATGGCATGTTCATATGATTTGGCCTAATAAGTTTATATATAATATTTTGTTGCATTTTCCTTCATATACATAATGAAAATGTACAAGAAAAATTGGTCATTTTCCTCCTCAAATTCTCTCCTATTTCTATAATCCTTATCTTGATGAATGCGCCATTGACTACCCAGTTGTCCAGGTAAACCTGGAAGTTATAATTAAGTTTTCCATCTTCCGTTTCTTTTCTATCCAGTTGGTAATGACCTCTATTTTTCCTTAAAATATTCTAAAATTGCTATGCAGGCTTTGTTTTTTCTTTTTTTTGGTGGGGGTGGGGTGGGGAGCGAGGGGAGCAGGCGGGCCACTTCTATTGGTCTTTCATTTGTCCATTTTCATCCATCTTTGTTCTTTGGCCCATGTGGGCCTCCCATTGCGGCAGCCTCTGTTGTCGCAGAGCACTGGCTCTGGGCGCATGCTCCCCAGAACTTCGGCTCGGTAATTGGACACATGGGTCCAGCTGCTCCATGACACTTGGGATCTTCCTAGGCCAGGGATCGAACCAGCGCCCCTTGCACTGCAAGGCAGTGTCCTTACCCACTGGACCACCAGGGAAGCCCTGCAGGCTTTATTGTTATTGTCACTGCCTTGGCTCAATTTATAATCTGTCACAGACGGAGTTCCCCAGGAAAAAGATTACAATAGAAGTTATAGGCACATGGTCTATTTGGGAGTGTTCTTGAGACTGCAGGTGCCGTAGAGAAGAGGTAGATGTGATGGTCAATGGCCATCTCTGCTTCTTACTTGTGGGTCCCAGATCAATGTATTTTAACTCCAGGAAATTTGTGCCCTATGAGTCCATCAGTTTAAAGTCAGACCTCTCAACCTTGATACGACTGTCATTTGGGGCTGGATATTTCATTATGGGGCTATCCTGTAAATCACTGTAAGATGTTTAGCAGTATCTTTGGCTTCCATTCATTAGAAACCTATAGCAATCCCCAGCTGCAGCAACTAAAACCATCTCTAGACTTTGCCAAATATCTTTGAGAAGCACTGATACATACTACAGGCATGCACTCGAGGAGGTATTCCATCATTGCAAAGCATTGCCTCCAGGTGGTCATTCAGTGGTGATGTCATCTTTCTGGGTTGTGTCGAGTGTGACCTGCCTAGTGCATCCATTGGTCATGCAAACTGCCTCCCACACTCTGTCATCAGATGAGTTCCTCAGTCAACACAATGTACAGAAGAGGCCACATGAATGGAGCAAATGCTATGTAAACCTGAGGCCTTTGGGACAAGAATGGTAAATCAATGCCTGCAGTATCTCTGTCAAAAAAGTCAGCTGCTTCTTTCAGAGTAAAGATGATCTAATGTAATCAACTTGCTACCAAATCACTGTTTTCCTTAAGGGATGGTGCCATATTGAGGAATGCAATGTTAGTTTCTGCTGCTGGAAAATTGGATGTTTGGTAGCATCAATAACTATTATCAGTCTCAATAAGTGAGTGTCTATGCAGCTAGGTCCATTTTCATCCATCTTTGTTCTTTGGCCCATGTGGGCCTCCCATTGCGGCAGCCTCTGTTGTCAGAGCACTGGCTCTGGGCGCATGCTCCCAGAACTGGCTCGTGTGGACACATGGGTCCAGCTGCTCCATGACACTTGGGATCTTCCTAGGCCAGGGATCGAACCAGCGCCCCTTGCACTGCAAGGCAGTGTCCTTACCCACTGGACCACCAGGGAAGCCCTGCAGGCTTTATTGTTATTGTCACTGCCTTGGCTCAATTTATAATCTGTCACAGACGGAGTTCCCCAGGAAAAAGATTACAATAGAAGTTATAGGCACATGGTCTATTTGGGAGTGTTCTTGAGACTGCAGGTGCCGTAGAGAAGAGGTAGATGTGATGGTCAATGGCCATCTCTGCTTCTTACTTGTGGGTCCCAGATCAATGTATTTTAACTCCAGGAAATTTGTGCCCTATGAGTCCATCAGTTTAAAGTCAGACCTCTCAACCTTGATACGACTGTCATTTGGGGCTGGATATTTCATTATGGGGCTATCCTGTAAATCACTGTAAGATGTTTAGCAGTATCTTTGGCTTCCATTCATTAGAAACCTATAGCAATCCCCAGCTGCAGCAACTAAAACCATCTCTAGACTTTGCCAAATATCTTTGAGAAGCACTGATACATACTACAGGCATGCACTCGAGGAGGTATTCCATCATTGCAAAGCATTGCCTCCAGGTGGTCATTCAGTGGTGATGTCATCTTTCTGGGTTGTGTCGAGTGTGACCTGCCTAGTGCATCCATTGGTCATGCAAACTGCCTCCCACACTCTGTCATCAGATGAGTTCCTCAGTCAACACAATGTACAGAAGAGGCCACATGAATGGAGCAAATGCTATGTAAACCTGAGGCCTTTGGGACAAGAATGGTAAATCAATGCCTGCAGTATCTCTGTCAAAAAAGTCAGCTGCTTCTTTCAGAGTAAAGATGATCTAATGTAATCAACTTGCTACCAAATCACTGTTTTCCTTAAGGGATGGTGCCATATTGAGGAATGCAATGTTAGTTTCTGCTGCTGGAAAATTGGATGTTTGGTAGCATCAATAACTATTATCAGTCTCAATAAGTGAGTGTCTATGCAGCTAGGTCCATGCATAGTCTCCAACCTTGCCATTATAGCTATGTGTTCGTGTGCCCATTGAGACAGCACTACTGTAGATGAAGAAGAGACTAGCTAGTATCAACTGGGTGAATTTTTGGTCTACCTGATTGTTAATACCTCTTCCCTGGTGAATGCAGTGTGAGTACATTACATGTAATACAAGTAATTTTATACTCTATGCCCACATGCATGTATCCCCTCATATGTCTCTTCTCCAGATCTTCCAGCTCCCAATCCTAGCCAAGGCATGAGGTTGTTTATGCTCTAGCTTCAAAGTATGTCTCCTTTCACATTAAGTAATGACTCAGTGCACCATCCATGCTTCCATTCATTAGAAGGATTTGTCCTTACTGTTTTCTTTCAAGGTCCCATCTGAGTGGGACCCTGGTCTGGTCACCATTCATACCAGCTTGCATCTGTATACCAACCCAACCCATTCATGAGCCAAGACTGAATGTTCTTCTCCTCTGTTAGCCAGTCATCAGGGAACCAGTATGCAGTCATAGGTGTGAACTGAGAGAGAGAGGTGCTCTGCAAACTGGTATGTGTACATGGGTCTAGGCTTGTGCAGCATGCATGTGCTTCCAGTCTTTCTCATGCTTAGCTCAGGTGTGCCACCTCCATGTTACCCTGCACTACCTGACTTTATCATATACAGAGTCCCTCAGCTCACGATGGGCAGTTCTGGCTACATGACCCATGGATATCACATGGGAAAAATTTCCACAAACATGAAGTAGCATGCCAGATCTTATTTTTTAAAGTGCATAATTCTCTACTATAGATGTTATAGTTTTTCTTCAGGACTCTAGGAGCCAATGTTGTGATTCTGCCATTGGGACTTGACATAAATGCCATAGCATCTCTTTCCACCACCAGTGAACCTCTAATACAGTAGAAAGCCCAAGGTCGTGTGGCCAAAGCAGCAGGGGTACCATCACCATAGCCTGGGCCTACTGCAAAGATATTTCTTGCTCATTTACTATTACCTGATATATAGCTTAGGGTAGTAGAGCAGTATTCCTAAATGTGGAATCTTCTGCCTCAAAAAAAAAGAAAGAAAGAAAGTCTTGCCAGTCATTGTGTTGCCTTATCCATCATGCATGCATGCATGCTGAGTTGCTTCAGTTGTGTCTAATTCTGTGTGACCCTATGGACTGCGGCCTACTAGGCTCCTCTTTCCATAAGATTCTCCAGGCAAGAATACTAGAGCAGGATGCCATGCCCTCCTCCAGGGGATCTTCCCAACTCAGGGACCAAATCAGAACCTCTTGTGTTTCCTGAGTTGGCAGGTGGGTTCTTTACCACTAATACCACCTGGAAGCCCTTTCTTCATCATAGGAATTTCAAAATATGATCACGTATCCTTTGATACCCAAAATGCCTGAACCTCTATCAAATATACTGACATATTACCAAGAATATCTGTAGATTTATTTTCCGCATTTGGAGTGCTTGTGTCCTACAAAAGCCTCCTAAACTGACATGCTGATATCCAAAGTGAACCAGTGTGACATTCTGTGGAGAGTTCAGCCAGTCCAGTTTTGTTCTGAGCGTATTGTAACAGAGGACAGAGGACGAGTTGTCTGTTTTGAGTCAGTGAAAAGTTTTCTGATTCTCTTTTTGACAGGGATGGAAAAATGCATTTAGCAGCTCCTTGTCTGCAGACCATTTACCTGTGGCTATGTACATTTTTGTTGTTGTCATTTAGTTGCTAAGTCATGCCTGACTCTTTTGCAACCCCATGAACTATAGCCCGCCAGGCTGCTCTGTACATGGGATTTCTCAGACAAGAATACTGGAGTAGGTTGCCATTTCCTTCTCCAGGGGCTATGTACATACACTCTAGCAAAGATCCCACAACTCTTTGATGCAGAAGCTGCAAGTGGGAATACCATTTGGTTGAGTTTGTGGTAGACCACCATAACCTCCAGAATCTGTATAGTTCCTGTAAGAGCCAAATTGGAAACTAAATGGAGATACAAAAGGGAGTATCACCCGTTGCCTCCTTTAAGTTTTAGAGGGCTATTGTCTGCCATTTGTTTGGGATGCATTATAGTTTCAATTTTCTACATTGCTTGGGGAAGGGAGCTGTTTCTGAGCATGTTCAATTCTCTGAGCCTTTTTAAGCCTTTCTTCCACTCTCTGGTGGGGCAATTGGTTATTTAATAGCTCATTTATTATGAGTTACCACTGTTTCCATGCTTCTAGGAAAACACCATATCCTGTGGTCTTTTCCAAGTATTAAATGCTATAAAAGAGCTCCCAAATCAATAAACAGCGCTATATTTTGCTCCCTTTAATTGATCCCTCTCTGAATCCAGTTCCATATGTCCTCCCCAACTTTTGCTGGTATATTTCGGCTAAGTCCTACAGCAAAGTGTGAGTTGTATTCATTTTTATTGGTGCAAAACAAGCTATTACTAACTTAGTGGCTTAAAACAGTCCCTATCTCTTAACGCCTATTCTGAATATCTGAAGTTCAGTACAGTGTGGCTAGCTTTTTTGTTCAGACTATCACAAGTATGAAATCAGGGTGTCAGCCAGGCTAGGTTCTCCTCTGGAGGCTCTGAAGAAATTCAAGACCTCCAAAACCTTCTTACTGTTGGCAAAGTTCAGTCCTTGTTATTGTAGGACTGAGGTCCTGATTTTCTTACCCGTGGTCAACCAGGATTTTCTTTTAGTACCTGAAGGCCTACTGTGTAGATGCCTGCAGCTTTCAAGCCAGCAATCCTTCTATGTCTAATCTTTCTCCTTCAAATCTCTGGCTTCCTCTTCCCCAACCATACACAGGAAGCTTTCTTTTAAAAGATTTATTTGAATAGGTCAGACATATTCAGATAACCTCCCTCCTTTAAGGTCAACTGCTTTAGGCTAAATTATATGTGAAAAATTCCTTCATAGCAATACATAGATTTACGTTTGATTGAATAACTAGGAGAAGGTAGTAATATAAATATTATTATATATTTATATTAGTAATAAAAATATAAATATTTCTTTTACATTGAAAACTAGTTGAATTAGAGAATATTTGTTGTGTTGTTTAGATCGAGAGCTAGTTGGAGTAGAGAATATATATATGCTTTTTTGCCTTGGTATCCATCACATCTCTAAATCTTTTCATCTGTCCCTGTGCTTGCCACTTATTAGACACTCACTAAACATAAAGTTAAACAGATTTTCAGTGCTCCCATTTTTGTTTCCATAACTATTAATAGAATATCCCAAAAGATAAATATCAAGTTATGAATATGATTATCTCAAGGTAGTGGGGTCATGTGATTTTTATTTTGGACTCAAGTTCCATTTTCAAATTTATAAGAAATAACCAGAAAGCACTATTAGCTAAGACCAAACCCAACCCAGCTAGTGCTAGAGACAGAATCAGACGAGGCTCTGAGTCTTCAACATTCTCCTTAAAAACAGAAGACTGGAGAAAAAGCAAGAGAGAATTAGATTCCTCCCTAGACTGACCTAAACCATAAGTACTCTTTTCTAAAGTAGAAATGCCCACACGGGAGGTATACAGAGTGGGTGCTTGAGCTGGAGAAGGCCAATGCCTGGGGCCTATGTGCTGGAGCACCTCAGTCGGGTGCAGGGAGAATAGTGGGTGTGGTGATACATTAAGAAATACACGCAAACTTGGAAAAAGTGAAGGAGATTATAAACCCTTCTGAATTGTGGTTGTTTAATGATACCAATGGATTACCTTGATAAAAAGAATTAAAAATATATTGCTTTAAACATTAAAATAAAATCTCTCTCCTTCTCAAAAAATGAAAGAAAGAAAGAAAGAAACACACCCATGGACAGAGATGAGCAGAAAGGATGGGAACGGGGAACTCCCGATCTCATGGATCGAGAGCCCTGAACACATTCACTCAATCATCTTTTATTGATAGCTTAAGCATCCGGGAAATGTTTCCAGTCAGCACAGACTGGGACTCAGTCATGTCCCCAGTTAACAACTGTCCTTAAGACTCGATCTTGTTTATGTTATTTCTTTAAGAGAAAGGGCTTGCTGCAGCTGGGGGGCAACTAGACCTCTAGGAAGTTGAAAGGAGTCTGGTCTGTGTGCATGCGGCTTTCTAACACGTGCTGCCCCAGCGTTGCTAAGTCCACAAGCAGCACTCCTATCTATTTTTCCGGGCTAGTGTGACCCCAGCTAACAAGCCAATATTTTGACTCAGTTCTCCCTGTTATATTTCTCTTTAATTGTTTTTTCTCTTTCCAAGCCATCTTTCTCATGACTCGGCCATGGTTGGGAAGACTTCTGCTGACTTGTCTCCTCCCTGTGTTCTCTGGGAGGAATGAGGACCCAAATACCCTGAGGGCCAACCATCCCCAGGTACCCTGGTTTCATGTACCTAACAGAACCCAGAGTTCCAGAGCAAGAAATAAGAATTTTTCAAATATTAGCATAACAAAAAGTAAAAGAAAATCACCCAACACTGAAGAAAAAGCTACGAAATAGAGGCACCAAACTCAACAGAAAACTCACATCAAAGGAGAAAGTCAATAGAAAAACAAGAGGGACTTCTCTGGTGGCCCAGTGGTTAAGATTTTGCCTTCCAGTGTAAGGGGCATGGGAGTAAGAATCCCACATACCTCATGGCCAAAACACCAAACACAGATACAATGGAAACAATATTGTAGCATATTCAATAAAGACTTTAAAAATGGTCTGCATCAAAAAAAAAAAGTCTTAAAGAGAGAAGAACAAGAATTTACATCTATAGAAAGAACAAGTAGAGATCATAGATATGTAAAATATGGCCCTTGATAAAAAGAATTAAAAATATATTGCTTTAAACATTAAAATAAAATCTCTCTCCTTCTCAAAAAATGAAAGAAAGAAAGAAAGAAACACACCCATGGACAGAGATGAGCAGAAAGGATGGAACGGGAACTCCCGATCTCATGGATCGAGAGCCCTGAACACATTCACTCAATCATCTTTTATTGATAGCTTAAGCATCCGGGAAATGTTTCCAGTCAGCACAGACTGGGACTCAGTCATGTCCCCAGTTAACAACTGTCCTTAAGACTCGATCTTGTTTATGTTATTTCTTTAAGAGAAAGGGCTTGCTGCAGCTGGGGGGCAACTAGACCTCTAGGAAGTTGAAAGGAGTCTGGTCTGTGTGCATGCGGCTTTCTAACACGTGCTGCCCCAGCGTTGCTAAGTCCACAAGCAGCACTCCTATCTATTTTTCCGGGCTAGTGTGACCCCAGCTAACAAGCCAATATTTTGACTCAGTTCTCCCTGTTATATTTCTCTTTAATTGTTTTTTCTCTTTCCAAGCCATCTTTCTCATGACTCGGCCATGGTTGGGAAGACTTCTGCTGACTTGTCTCCTCCCTGTGTTCTCTGGGAGGAATGAGGACCCAAATACCCTGAGGGCCAACCATCCCCAGGTACCCTGGTTTCATGTACCTAACAGAACCCAGAGTTCCAGAGCAAGAAATAAGAATTTTTCAAATATTAGCATAACAAAAAGTAAAAGAAAATCACCCAACACTGAAGAAAAAGCTACGAAATAGAGGCACCAAACTCAACAGAAAACTCACATCAAAGGAGAAAGTCAATAGAAAAACAAGAGGGACTTCTCTGGTGGCCCAGTGGTTAAGATTTTGCCTTCCAGTGTAAGGGGCATGGGAGTAAGAATCCCACATACCTCATGGCCAAAACACCAAACACAGATACAATGGAAACAATATTGTAGCATATTCAATAAAGACTTTAAAAATGGTCTGCATCAAAAAAAAAAAGTCTTAAAGAGAGAAGAACAAGAATTTACATCTATAGAAAGAACAAGTAGAGATCATAGATATGTAAAATATGGCCCCTGCAATAAAAGAGTCAGTAAATTGGCAGAACCACCCAAGGCTTACTTAGTGAGGGACCTACAGAGCTAAGTAAATTTCTGAGAATGCAGCTCAGGAGAAGAGAAAAAGTGCACAGCAGGAAAGAGAAGACTGGGTCTTTCATTCAGATGTTCCCACAAACAATACACTAAGAGAGAGCAAAGGAAATGGGAGGAAGGAAATTATAAACAGAAAAAGAAGGAGGAGGTAGAGGCGA
Source organism: Tragulus kanchil (assembly GCA_022376925.1). Classification (NCBI taxonomy): domain Eukaryota; kingdom Metazoa; phylum Chordata; class Mammalia; order Artiodactyla; family Tragulidae; genus Tragulus; species Tragulus kanchil. Next base: position 76,284,352 of record JAIOJX010000026.1, read on the forward strand.
GAAAGGAGACAGAAAGTAAGGCGAAGGAGGAAATTCACCAGACCTAAAAGGCCCAACATGTGCTGAAAGCCTGATATCAAAAGACCCACATACAGACACATGGCACAAATATCTCAGAGCCCTGAGAACAAAGAGAAAACCTTTAAAGACTTTTGGGAAGAAAACAGAAAACCTAGACCTATGCAAGAATGAAAATCAAGGAAGTGCCAGACTCAGGGCCCTCCTTCGATTTTACGTCCCCTGGGGAACCACTCACTCTGTGCTCCTGATGGATCAATCCCATAAGACTGCTGTACAGAGTACAGACACTGCTGCCTGCAGTTGTGTAATACAGGGCCCTGGTTAGGCTTGTCACTGCTAACAAGAAAAGCTAGAAAATGGTGAGGCAGGCACTTCAAAATTCCACAGGAAAATTGGCTCAAATCTAGACTTCTACATCCAGGTCAATTTCCAGTGAAAGCAAAATAAAGACATTTTTCAGACATGCAGGGCTCCAAAAGGTTACCATCTATGAGTTCTTTCTGAAAGAACTCCTAGGGATAAACTACAGTAAGAAGAGAAAAAAATTCCAATTAGCGAAAGTAAGCCAAGCTATCTGACTTGTCAATGTACAGAATGTAAGAAAAGCTCACGTGACCATGGAAAGCTGAGAGAGGAATGCAAGATGTAACCAAAAGCAAACTATTATTGTCTTGTTCAGGGGAGGCCGTATAGTTCAGAAATGCATTCAATTTCACATAATAGAGAAATCCAACCCATGGAGGGATTATATTTTTCTCAAAACAATTCTGGGGGAGGGAGGCCTGATAATGTCAGGCAACAGCCCTGCTGATTCTCTTGGCCTTCAGTTTAGCGTCTCATGGTTGCAAGGATGCTGGCTGCAGCTTCTCATGGCACAGCCGTGTTGTGAGTAACACTGGGTAGGGAGGATGGTGAGTCATAGCTGCTCTCTTACTAAAAAAGTCAGAGATTTCTGGTATGTCTTATTGACCATCCACAGCTCAAAGGGAACCTGGAAAAAGAATATTTAGCTTTTATCAGCTCTATATGAAAGAAAACAAGGGAGAAAGGGCTTGGGGATGACAGTGACACATCTGACCAGTGTATGTGCCTCAGAGGCTGAAGATCCCGACTCACTATAGATGTTGATAGTGAAGGGGATGGGGTGTGACACTCCAAAACATGCCACTTTGGTATAAAGACGATTGTGAGCTGCAGGCAATTAGGAGTCAACAAATAAAGGAAGAGTGCTTTCCGCTCCCTCTATCGGCCTCAAAGCAAGACATTCACTTTCCACCCTGGACTCCATCCTGTATCAGGATGAGTGACCCCTATCACCAGACAGCGAGCACCAAGATGAATTTGTATTTTAAAAGGTGTCCAAACTGACTCTTGCTTTCCATTTGTTTTCCCATATATTTCCTAATCACATCTCCACAGTTTATCATTCCTTATAGATCAAACACTTTCCTTTGTTAAAAAGGTTATATATGCTCCTGGGTCTGACTGCTTCATTGAGTTTCAGTTCTTTCCTGAGCTCCTGTGTTTATAAAAGTATTCATCAATTTGTTCTTTTTCTCCTATTAATATGTCTTTTGTCAGTTAGCATTTGCAGGTCTATAGCACTACATCTAAAAGTGTAGAGGGAAAGTTTCACCTTCTTGACAATGGAAAAGTATAAGTCCAAAGACTTGTATTTACAGATCAAGAATAACTACAAATGCAAACATATAGACAAATTTTACTAGCAACAGGACGCTAAATATCTACCTTCTAGCTCTCAAAAAGGAGGCAACATACTTTGCTCAGCCACCTGGAGACATGTATGTGACTCCAAATCTGCAAGAATATAGTCCCTGAACTAATTCTTCACATGAATAGAGTAATTTAGCTCCAGGAATTTTGTTTTGCTGAATGTCATACTCAGAGCTGAATTTTGGGAAACAGGAGGACAAGGAGGAAAAAGAGAGATATTAGTTATTAAAAGACAAAAACATTAGTCAGAGCATCTCTGATGGTCTGTCAGTTAAAACTCCACACTCACAATGCAGAAGGGTCAGGTTTAACCCCTAGTCAAGAAACTAGATCCCACATGCTGCAATTAAAAATTCTTTATGTGGCAATGTAGACCTGTACAGCCCAAATTAATTAATTAGTTTTAAAAGAAAGAAAACAAGGGAGAAAGGGCTTGGGGATGACAGTGACACATCTGACCAGTGTATGTGCCTCAGAGGCTGAAGATCCCGACTCACTATAGATGTTGATAGTGAAGGGGATGGGGTGTGACACTCCAAAACATGCCACTTTGGTATAAAGACGATTGTGAGCTGCAGGCAATTAGGAGTCAACAAATAAAGGAAGAGTGCTTTCCGCTCCCTCTATCGGCCTCAAAGCAAGACATTCACTTTCCACCCTGGACTCCATCCTGTATCAGGATGAGTGACCCCTATCACCAGACAGCGAGCACCAAGATGAATTTGTATTTTAAAAGGTGTCCAAACTGACTCTTGCTTTCCATTTGTTTTCCCATATATTTCCTAATCACATCTCCACAGTTTATCATTCCTTATAGATCAAACACTTTCCTTTGTTAAAAAGGTTATATATGCTCCTGGGTCTGACTGCTTCATTGAGTTTCAGTTCTTTCCTGAGCTCCTGTGTTTATAAAAGTATTCATCAATTTGTTCTTTTTCTCCTATTAATATGTCTTTTGTCAGTTAGCATTTGCAGGTCTATAGCACTACATCTAAAAGTGTAGAGGGAAAGTTTCACCTTCTTGACAATGGAAAAGTATAAGTCCAAAGACTTGTATTTACAGATCAAGAATAACTACAAATGCAAACATATAGACAAATTTTACTAGCAACAGGACGCTAAATATCTACCTTCTAGCTCTCAAAAAGGAGGCAACATACTTTGCTCAGCCACCTGGAGACATGTATGTGACTCCAAATCTGCAAGAATATAGTCCCTGAACTAATTCTTCACATGAATAGAGTAATTTAGCTCCAGGAATTTTGTTTTGCTGAATGTCATACTCAGAGCTGAATTTTGGGAAACAGGAGGACAAGGAGGAAAAAGAGAGATATTAGTTATTAAAAGACAAAAACATTAGTCAGAGCATCTCTGATGGTCTGTCAGTTAAAACTCCACACTCACAATGCAGAAGGGTCAGGTTTAACCCCTAGTCAAGAAACTAGATCCCACATGCTGCAATTAAAAATTCTTTATGTGGCAATGTAGACCTGTACAGCCCAAATTAATTAATTAGTTTTAAAAGAAAGATAAAACTCAACTGCAGATCTCTAGGCACTCTCACCATTCATCAGATAAATCTTTTCTGGTGCTCTAAACACATGTACTTCAAACACGTGAGCAACATAAGCCCATCTGCAAGAATATATGACCATGCACCCTTCGTTTATAAATATATACACAAACTGTTACATGGATATTGTGTAAGAATACCAGTGTCAAATCGTGTTTTATTACCAAGAGATTACGCTTAATTTCTAATTTATTTTAAAGATGCAAAATAAATATACACATTCTAATGTTTTTGTATTTGGTCTAAAGACCAGGGCTTTTGACACCAGATTTGATAAAACAGACCAGCCTGATGGAAAAGCCCAGGCACAGCACAAGGTGCTTTGTCTGCTCTAAGGGGGTGTTCTGATCCCAGCAACACAAGGCATTAGAATGGGAAGGCTGCCTGAAAACAAGATTGTTTAGGGATTTCTGTGCACTGTGATTGTTCACCCTGGTGATTGTGAACAGAATTCAAATCATTTTAAGCAAGCAGAAGAGTTGCTAAGTCACCTTGACTATAGGCCAGCAACAATCAGGAGAGACAAGAGTTTAAAAACTCTGTTGAAGTTTTTAATTAGAAGAATTATATTTAAAATCTTTAATCATAATAACTAAAAGTGAAAAAAAATTATCATTTGTTGTTCTTTGGGTTTGTAATAATTCACAAGCAAAAATTATTAAGATCTATTTAGAATACAAATGTTTTTAAAGAAAAGGCCCCTCTTTTTTAACACATAAGAGAAAAACTCCTTTTATCTTCCCTATGTGGTGTTATCATTTGAGTTTATCATTTTGATAGCATGAAACAAACATAATCTTTACTTGAAGCATATTTAAATGATGTCAAAATCTAATAAAATTTATGGCCCAGGCTTCCTGGTGGTCCTGTGGGTAAAGAGTCTGCCCTGCACTACACATTAGTTATTAAAAGACAAAAACATTAGTCAGAGCATCTCTGATGGTCTGTCAGTTAAAACTCCACACTCACAATGCAGAAGGGTCAGGTTTAACCCCTAGTCAAGAAACTAGATCCCACATGCTGCAATTAAAAATTCTTTATGTGGCAATGTAGACCTGTACAGCCCAAATTAATTAATTAGTTTTAAAAGAAAGATAAAACTCAACTGCAGATCTCTAGGCACTCTCACCATTCATCAGATAAATCTTTTCTGGTGCTCTAAACACATGTACTTCAAACACGTGAGCAACATAAGCCCATCTGCAAGAATATATGACCATGCACCCTTCGTTTATAAATATATACACAAACTGTTACATGGATATTGTGTAAGAATACCAGTGTCAAATCGTGTTTTATTACCAAGAGATTACGCTTAATTTCTAATTTATTTTAAAGATGCAAAATAAATATACACATTCTAATGTTTTTGTATTTGGTCTAAAGACCAGGGCTTTTGACACCAGATTTGATAAAACAGACCAGCCTGATGGAAAAGCCCAGGCACAGCACAAGGTGCTTTGTCTGCTCTAAGGGGGTGTTCTGATCCCAGCAACACAAGGCATTAGAATGGGAAGGCTGCCTGAAAACAAGATTGTTTAGGGATTTCTGTGCACTGTGATTGTTCACCCTGGTGATTGTGAACAGAATTCAAATCATTTTAAGCAAGCAGAAGAGTTGCTAAGTCACCTTGACTATAGGCCAGCAACAATCAGGAGAGACAAGAGTTTAAAAACTCTGTTGAAGTTTTTAATTAGAAGAATTATATTTAAAATCTTTAATCATAATAACTAAAAGTGAAAAAAAATTATCATTTGTTGTTCTTTGGGTTTGTAATAATTCACAAGCAAAAATTATTAAGATCTATTTAGAATACAAATGTTTTTAAAGAAAAGGCCCCTCTTTTTTAACACATAAGAGAAAAACTCCTTTTATCTTCCCTATGTGGTGTTATCATTTGAGTTTATCATTTTGATAGCATGAAACAAACATAATCTTTACTTGAAGCATATTTAAATGATGTCAAAAATCTAATAAAATTTATGGCCCAGGCTTCCCTGGTGGTCCTGTGGGTAAAGAGTCTGCCCTGCACTACACGGGTTGCCGGTTCGACCCCTGGCACAGGAAGATACCACATGTCATGGAGCGGCTGGACCAGTGTGTCCTATTACGAGCCAGTGCTCTGGAGCACATACACCAGAGCCAGTGCTCCGTTACAGGAGAGGCCACTGCAATGGGAGGCCCACACAGGCCAAAGAACAAAGATGGATGAAAATAAATAAATGAAAAACCAATAAAAGTGGCCAAAAATTAAAAAAAAAAAAAAAATTATGGCCCAATTCTTTGCAAATTGCTCTAATGTATTTCCTTTCTTAAACCAATGATATGAGTGAAAATATCATTTCTTTTAAAGTAGATTGAATTGATCTTTTTATAGCTGTTTATTCTGCTATATTCTCTTTACAAAAGTGATATTTTATGTTCGATTGTTTAATTTCAAGTAAGATTGGAAGACCAAAGCAACTTAGGCTATTTAATGACAAAATTACCTCACACTGGTACAGTTTCATATTTTTCAAAGTACTCTTTCGTTATTGAATTCTGTCTCACATCAAATCTAGTTATTATTATTTCCCTTTTGATATGAGGAAAATGAGGCACCAAAAGGTTATGTGACTTGTTTTTAGTTATACCATCTAATGAGCTCTGACTGGCACTGTGTCCCTGTGTGTGCTACAGAGTCCTTCTTCACTCTGAGTATTCCAAACTGTGTCCCTGTGTGTGCTACAGATGTCATTGTGAACAGATCAGGAGAGACAAGAGTTTAAAAACTCTGTTGAAGTTTTTAATTAGAAGAATTATATTTAAAATCTTTAATCATAATAACTAAAAGTGAAAAAAAATTATCATTTGTTGTTCTTTGGGTTTGTAATAATTCACAAGCAAAAATTATTAAGATCTATTTAGAATACAAATGTTTTTAAAGAAAAGGCCCCTCTTTTTTAACACATAAGAGAAAACCTCCTTTTATCTTCCCTATGTGGTGTTATCATTTGAGTTTATCATTTTGATAGCATGAAACAAACATAATCTTTACTTGAAGCATATTTAAATGATGTCAAAAATCTAATAAAATTTATGGCCCAGGCTTCACTGGTGGTCCTGTGGGTAAAGAGTCTGCCCTGCACTACACGGGTTGCCGGTTCGACCCCTGGCACAGGAAGATACCACATGTCATGGAGCGGCTGGACCAGTGTGTCCTATTACGAGCCAGTGCTCTGGAGCACATACACCAGAGCCAGTGCTCCGTTACAGGAGAGGCCACTGCAATGGGAGGCCCACACAGGCCAAAGAACAAAGATGGATGAAAATAAATAAATGAAAAACCAATAAAAGTGGCCAAAAATTAAAAAAAAAAAAAAAATTATGGCCCAATTCTTTGCAAATTGCTCTAATGTATTTCCTTTCTTAAACCAATGATATGAGTGAAAATATCATTTCTTTTAAAGTAGATTGAATTGATCTTTTTATAGCTGTTTATTCTGCTATATTCTCTTTACAAAAGTGATATTTTATGTTCGATTGTTTAATTTCAAGTAAGATTGGAAGACCAAAGCAACTTAGGCTATTTAATGACAAAATTACCTCACACTGGTACAGTTTCATATTTTTCAAAGTACTCTTTCGTTATTGAATTCTGTCTCACATCAAATCTAGTTATTATTATTTCCCTTTTGATATGAGGAAAATGAGGCACCAAAAGGTTATGTGACTTGTTTTTAGTTATACCATCTAATGAGCTCTGACTGGCACTGTGTCCCTGTGTGTGCTACAGAGTCCTTCTTCACTCTGAGTATTCCAAGAGTGCCAATGTCTGCATGGACCTGAGCCAGGAATGTACCTCACCAGTGGAACTCAGTTCTTGAGTCCAAGGAGACTGTCAGTTCTTGGAACACCTTCCAAATTCTGCAAGACCTTGTGAAAACTAAGACATTGGCAATCTAGTCTTGGGGGAAATGACAAGATTGTATGGGTTCTACTGGGAATCAGACATATATAACATCAGGTGAATGAGTGACATTTAAAGGTGAGAAACAAACTCAGGGAGTAACACGCTAGAAACTGATAGTTAACCTGGTCTCCATGAAAATTTTTTAGAAAGTGGGAATGTTGCCAAAGAAAGACTGGAACTGAAGCTATGAGAAATGGTCTGATTCAGGTCCTTTTCCATTTTTCAGCAACTGAAATAGTTAATTACATAGTTATGTAACAGGTGCCTATTAAATGAGACCTACATGTTTTTAGAAAACATAGGCATTTTCAAGGTACTCAGTGTCAGGAAATAGGTGAGAGAACTTGGGGATGAAATTTGAAATTTCAAGGCCTGGCATTCAGAATTATTCAGGATTTTTAAGGCTTGGAATGTCTATTGTGACCTTAAGAAGAGTATCTGGAAATATGGATAATCAGGAAAATAGGGATCTGCTGGGGCTGGCATTGAGAGGTGGACACTGACCATACAGTTACAAGACCCTCGGTCCCTGTATCAGGACTGGAGAGACTGTGCCAATGTGGATTCAGACAAGAAGCTCTGGAACAAAGTCAGAGAGATTGTGTGGGTAGTTACAAAAACAATTTGCATAAGATTATTCGAAGGAAGCTCAGACAGCTAAAAGAAAGAGGCAAGATGGAAAAGAAACTTGCCCAATTTGGTGAAGATAATTTAGAAGAAGGAAGAAAAGGAGAGATCTGGCTGCTGTCAGGTTACAGGTAAACAAGGAAGGAGTTTGCCCAGGTAAATCCCAAACTTGGATTTACCAAGCCCAGGAGTCTACTGGGTTACATTCCATGGGGTCATAAAAGAGTTAGATAGCACTTATTGCCTAAACAACAATTATGGGCTGGGTAATTTTATAGGCTAATGAATAGAGGGTTGTTGCAACTATTTGGGGGAAGGTTTTGAAATTTCCAGAAATTGGGTTGCCTCCCACTTTCTGGCCTTTTGGTTCACCTCAGAACTGTCATAATATCTATGACTATGTCCTTTAGCACATGCTAATGTATTACAAGGGTTTTCTTGGCAGCTCAGTGGTAAAGAACTTGTCTGCCAATGCAGGAGACACAGGTTCGATTCCTGGGTTGCGAAGATCCATTGGAGTAGGAAGTGGCAACCCACTCTAGTATTCTTGCTTGGGAAATCCTGTGGACATATGAGCCTGGTGGGCTACAGTTGATAGGATCACAAAAGAATCAGACACCACTTAGGAACTAAACGGCAACAACAACAACAATATATTATAATAAGCACCCATAAGCACCCAGTGGGGCTCAAGACCCACTGGAAGTCAGGCGTCTTGAGCCTTCAAGCACCTTGGGCCTGATCTTCTAACCAGTTTATGCTATATTGTTAGTAGCTATGTCTTCTGAAGACTGTGCCCCCTTGCCCCTTCCTTCCTGTCTCATTCTGAGGAAGAAAAAGGAGTGCTGGGAACTCTGGTTTGTTTTTTTGGTTTTTTTCTATTATGGGAAGAGTAGGCATCTTGAAGAAATACACCTGTGAGGCAAATTTTACCCTAGTCCTCCAAATACTGAGACAGGAAAATATTCCAGGTATTCATGATGGTATTCTAGCTTGTTAGACTCACTACATTCTCAGTCTCCTTTCCTCCTGCTAGAGACAGGGAGCGTGCAGGTGGGGCTGAAACAAGCCAGGAGTAACCCTCAGAGACAATGGGAGTAGGGGTCAGAATGAAAGGCCAGGGGTCCTGGACTCTCAGGTAGTTGAGGACCCAGCCTGGGCTTTGCAGCTGCTCTCCCAGGCCCATTTATATCCTTGAGCTCCTGTAATGAACCAATGAAAACGTATTGATTATCCACTTCTGCATGAAACACAGGACAATTCTTCAGAATAGGAGTGAGGTTAGGGAGGAGAAGATACACTGAGGGAAGAGGGGAAAACATTTCCTATATCCTGTGCCCCTGCATATGTCTTATGTTTCTCTTCTTTTCAACTCAGCCTAAAAGGACAGAGTCTCTATAAATGATTTGTCAGTGAGGAAATATTTTCTCAGGGGAATATGTTATACCTGGAGAAAGTATTTCTTCTTTTGCAGCTGGTAGGAGAATTTCTTTGCAGAAAAAGGCACAGATTTGTTGAAGAGATATCAGTAGCAGGGTCTAAGGAAGCTTCTTGAAAAAAGGAAGCTAATTTGAATAGTATGAAGAGAGAGGCATACCAGGGGCCCACAGGGGCTTGGAGGGGCAAGTTTCTGGATAAAAGAAGAGGACACAGTCTCCCAACCTAACAGGTTTCAGGGGAAAAAGAGAAATTCTTAAGAGGATATTATCAAATAATTGGCTAAATGACATGTGGAGTAAAGCTCTTCTGTCTGTTCTGAAAATTACTTGTAAATCCTATGTTTCTTATTAATGTCTTCATTGGGAAGGATGTATTTTGTGATTTAATTTTTTTGTGAAAGTAGTCCAGAGCCTGCTAGACACCTGAGTTACCTCAGGAGAAATAATATATTTTGATATACAGCCATTGATCCCTACTTCATCAAGTTTTTATAGGATGATCTGTAGTTTTAAAATGTTCTTTAAAAACCATTTCTGGGGGCTTCCCCTGGTGGTCCAGTGGGTAAGGACACCGCCTTGGGATACGATTGTTAGTAGCTATGTCTTCTGAAGACTGTGCCCCTTGCCCTTCCTTCCTGTCTCATTCTGAGGAAGAAAAGGAGTGCTGGGAACTCTGGTTTGTTTTTGGTTTTTTTCTATTATGGGAAGAGTAGGCATCTTGAAGAAATACACCTGTGAGGCAAATTTTACCCTAGTCCTCCAAATACTGAGACAGGAAAATATTCCAGGTATTCATGATGGTATTCTAGCTTGTTAGACTCACTACATTCTCAGTCTCCTTTCCTCCTGCTAGAGACAGGGAGCGTGCAGGTGGGGCTGAAACAAGCCAGGAGTAACCCTCAGAGACAATGGGAGTAGGGGTCAGAATGAAAGGCCAGGGGTCCTGGACTCTCAGGTAGTTGAGGACCCAGCCTGGGCTTTGCAGCTGCTCTCCCAGGCCCATTTATATCCTTGAGCTCCTGTAATGAACCAATGAAAACGTATTGATTATCCACTTCTGCATGAAACACAGGACAATTCTTCAGAATAGGAGTGAGGTTAGGGAGGAGAAGATACACTGAGGGAAGAGGGGAAAACATTTCCTATATCCTGTGCCCCTGCATATGTCTTATGTTTCTCTTCTTTTCAACTCAGCCTAAAAGGACAGAGTCTCTATAAATGATTTGTCAGTGAGGAAATATTTTCTCAGGGGAATATGTTATACCTGGAGAAAGTATTTCTTCTTTTGCAGCTGGTAGGAGAATTTCTTTGCAGAAAAAGGCACAGATTTGTTGAAGAGATATCAGTAGCAGGGTCTAAGGAAGCTTCTTGAAAAAAGGAAGCTAATTTGAATAGTATGAAGAGAGAGGCATACCAGGGCCCACAGGGGCTTGGAGGGGCAAGTTTCTGGATAAAAGAAGAGGACACAGTCTCCCAACCTAACAGGTTTCAGGGGAAAAAGAGAAATTCTTAAGAGGATATTATCAAATAATTGGCTAAATGACATGTGGAGTAAAGCTCTTCTGTCTGTTCTGAAAATTACTTGTAAATCCTATGTTTCTTATTAATGTCTTCATTGGGAAGGATGTATTTTGTGATTTAATTTTTTTGTGAAAGTAGTCCAGAGCCTGCTAGACACCTGAGTTACCTCAGGAGAAATAATATATTTTGATATACAGCCATTGATCCCTACTTCATCAAGTTTTTATAGGATGATCTGTAGTTTTAAAATGTTCTTTAAAAACCATTTCTGGGGGCTTCCCCTGGTGGTCCAGTGGGTAAGGACACCGCCTTGCAGTGCAAGGGGCGCCAGTTCGATCCCTGGCCTGGGAAGATCCCACGTGCCGCGGAGCAGCTGGACCAATGTGTCCAATTGCCGAGCCAGAGCTCTGGAGCGCATGCGCCCAGAGCCGGTGCTCTGCGACGACAGATGCCACCGCGATGGGAGGCCCACGCGGGCCAAAGAACAAAGACGGATGAAAATAGAGAAGCGAAAGACCAATAGAAGTGTCCTGCCCGCTCCCCTCCCTCCCCAACCCGACTCCCGCCCAAAAATAAAATAAATAAATCTTTAAAAAAAAAAAAAAAATTTCTGTATGAATAAGGCAATATCCTAGGTTCCATTTTGTGACTGAGGAATTGGGTTTCACAGAATAGGTTACTTGTCCAAGTGTAAAGCAATTTGAACTTTTATTCCTTTTTTTCCCTGCCCTTTCTCATCTTTTCTTAAGATATACATAACAGGGCTTCCCCTGGTGGTCCAGTGGGTAAGGACACCGCCTTGCAGTGCAAGGGGCGCCGGTTTGATCCCTGACCAGGGAAGATTCCACGTGCGCGGAGCGGCTGCACCGTTATGTCCAGTCACCGAGCCGGAGCTCTGGAGCGCATGCGCCCAGAGCTGGTGCTCTGCAACAGAGGCCACCGCGATGGGAGGCCCACAGGAGCCAAAGAACAAAGACGGATGAAAATGGAGAAATGAAGGACCAATAGAAGTGGCCCGCCTGCTCACCTCCCTCCCCAACCCGACCCTTGCCCAAAATTAATCAATGAATCTTAAAAAAAAAAGATATACATAACAATACCTCTGAGTTCTTCTTCAAGAACTAAAGGTCCTCACCCAGGTAAAGAAACCTATGGGATACAGCAAAAGCAGTTGTAAGAGGGAAATTTATAGCAATACAATCCCTCCTCAAGAAATTAGGAAAATACGAAGCAAATGAACTAACCCTCCACTTAAAACAATTGGAGAAAGAAGACCAAAAACATCCCAAAGCCAGCAGAAGACGAGAAATTATAATGAAAAAGCAGAAATAAATGAGAAAGAAATGCAAGAAACTATAGTATGGATAAATAAAACAAAAAGTTGGTTCTTTGAAAAGGTAAGCAAAATTGACAAACCTCTGGCCAGACTCATCACAAGAAAGAGAGAGAAGAACCTGATCAACAAAATCAAAAATGAAAAAGGAGAGATTACAATAGATCATGCAGAAATCCAAAGGATTCTAAGGGACTATTATGAGCAACTCTATGGCAACAAACTGAACAACCTGGAGGAAATGGACAGTCTCTTGGGGAAGATCAATCTGCCAAGACTGAGCCAGGCAGAAACAGAAACTTTGAACAAGCCAATCACAAGCTCAGAAATAAAATCTGTGATTAAAAATCTACCCAAAAATAAAAGCCCAGGGCCAGATGGCTTCACAGCCGAATTCTACCAAACATTTAAAGAAGAGCTAATGCCTGTCCTTCTAAAACTCTTCCAAACAATTGCACAGGAAGGAAAACTTCCAAACACATTCTACGAGGCCGCCATCACCCTGATACCCAAACCAGGCAAAGACAACACAAAAAAGGAAACTTACAGACCAATTTCTCTGATGAACTTAGATGCCAAGATCCTCAACAAAATCCTAGCAAACAGAACTCAACGACACATTAAAAAACTCATACATCATGATCAAGTCGGTTTCATCCCAGGCATGCAAGGCTTCTTCAACATCCGCAAATCAATCAACGTGATACACCATATCAACAAACTGAGAGACAGAAATCACATGATCATCTCAATAGATGCAGAAAAAGCCTTCGACAATGTATAACATCCATTTATGATAAAAAAAAAAAAAAACTCTTCAGAAAATGGGCATAGAAGGAACCTATCTCAACATAGTGAAAGCCATATATGAGAAGCCTGCTCACCTCCCTCCCCAACCCGACCCTTGCCCAAAATTAATCAATGAATCTTAAAAAAAAAAGATATACATAACAATACCTCTGAGTTCTTCTTCAAGAACTAAAGGTCCTCACCCAGGTAAAGAAACCTATGGGATACAGCAAAAGCAGTTGTAAGAGGGAAATTTATAGCAATACAATCCCTCCTCAAGAAATTAGGAAAATACGAAGCAAATGAACTAACCCTCCACTTAAAACAATTGGAGAAAGAAGACCAAAAACATCCCAAAGCCAGCAGAAGACGAGAAATTATAATGAAAAAGCAGAAATAAATGAGAAAGAAATGCAAGAAACTATAGTATGGATAAATAAAACAAAAAGTTGGTTCTTTGAAAAGGTAAGCAAAATTGACAAACCTCTGGCCAGACTCATCACAAGAAAGAGAGAGAAGAACCTGATCAACAAAATCAAAAATGAAAAAGGAGAGATTACAATAGATCATGCAGAAATCCAAAGGATTCTAAGGGACTATTATGAGCAACTCTATGGCAACAAACTGAACAACCTGGAGGAAATGGACAGTCTCTTGGGGAAGATCAATCTGCCAAGACTGAGCCAGGCAGAAACAGAAACTTTGAACAAGCCAATCACAAGCTCAGAAATAAAATCTGTGATTAAAAATCTACCCAAAAATAAAAGCCCAGGGCCAGATGGCTTCACAGCCGAATTCTACCAAACATTTAAAGAAGAGCTAATGCCTGTCCTTCTAAAACTCTTCCAAACAATTGCACAGGAAGGAAAACTTCCAAACACATTCTACGAGGCCGCCATCACCCTGATACCCAAACCAGGCAAAGACAACACAAAAAAGGAAACTTACAGACCAATTTCTCTGATGAACTTAGATGCCAAGATCCTCAACAAAATCCTAGCAAACAGAACTCAACGACACATTAAAAAACTCATACATCATGATCAAGTCGGTTTCATCCCAGGCATGCAAGGCTTCTTCAACATCCGCAAATCAATCAACGTGATACACCATATCAACAAACTGAGAGACAGAAATCACATGATCATCTCAATAGATGCAGAAAAAGCCTTCGACAATGTATAACATCCATTTATGATAAAAAAAAAAAAAAACTCTTCAGAAAATGGGCATAGAAGGAACCTATCTCAACATAGTGAAAGCCATATATGAGAAGCCTACAGCGAACATTATCCTTAACAGTGAAAAACTGAAAGCATTCCCTCTAAGATCAGGAACAAGACAGGGGTGTCCACTTTCACCACTACTATTCAACATAGTCCTGGAAGTCCTAGCAACAGCAATAAGAGAAGAGAAAGAAATCAAAGGAATCCAGATTGGAAAGGAAGAAGTCAAGCTCTCTCTTTTTGCAGACGACATGATATTATACATAGAAAATCCCAAAGACACTGTTACAAAGCTACTCGAGCTAATCAACGAATTCAGCAAAGTCGCAGGATACAAAGTCAACACACAGAAATCACTGGCATTCCTATACACAAACAATGAAAAATCAGAAAACAAAGTCAAAGAGGCAATCCCCTTCACCATTGCAACCAAAAGAATCAAATATCTAGGAATAAACCTACCCAAAGAAACAAAAGAATTGTACACAGAAAATTACAAGACACTCATGAGAGACATTAAAGAAGACTTAAACAGATGGAGAGATATTCCATGTTCCTGGATCGGAAGAATCAATATTGTGAAAATGACCATACTACCAGATATCATCTACAGATTCAATGCAATACCTATTCAACTTCCGTTGACATTTTTCACAGAACTAGACCAAACAATAACACAGTTCATATGGAAACACAAAAGACCTCAAATAGCCAAAGCAATCCTGAGAAAGAAAAACGGAGCTGAAGGGATCAGCCTCCCTATCTTCAGACTCTACTACAAAGCAACAGTCATCAAGACAGTATGGTACTGGCACAAAAAAAAAACTATAGACCAATGGACCAAGCTAGAGAACCCAGAGATAAACCCACGCACCTATGGGTACCTTATTTTGACAGAGGCGAAACTATAAAATGGGACAAAGACAGCCTCTTCAACAAGTGGTCAAAAAGCTACATGCAAAAACTGAAGTTGGAACATTCCGACACCATACACAAAGTCGGTTTCACAGCATCAAGGAATCCGCAAATCAATCAACGTGATACACCATATCAACAAACTGAGAGACAGAAATCACATGATCATCTCAATAGATGCAGAAAAAGCCTTCGACAATGTATAACATCCATTTATGATAAAAAAAAAAAAAAACTCTTCAGAAAATGGGCATAGAAGGAACCTATCTCAACATAGTGAAAGCCATATATGAGAAGCCTACAGCGAACATTATCCTTAACAGTGAAAAACTGAAAGCATTCCCTCTAAGATCAGGAACAAGACAGGGGTGTCCACTTTCACCACTACTATTCAACATAGTCCTGGAAGTCCTAGCAACAGCAATAAGAGAAGAGAAAGAAATCAAAGGAATCCAGATTGGAAAGGAAGAAGTCAAGCTCTCTCTTTTTTGCAGACGACATGATATTATACATAGAAAATCCCAAAGACACTGTTACAAAGCTACTCGAGCTAATCAACGAATTCAGCAAAGTCGCAGGATACAAAGTCAACACACAGAAATCACTGGCATTCCTATACACAAACAATGAAAAATCAGAAAACAAAGTCAAAGAGGCAATCCCCTTCACCATTGCAACCAAAAGAATCAAATATCTAGGAATAAACCTACCCAAAGAAACAAAAGAATTGTACACAGAAAATTACAAGACACTCATGAGAGACATTAAAGAAGACTTAAACAGATGGAGAGATATTCCATGTTCCTGGATCGGAAGAATCAATATTGTGAAAATGACCATACTACCAGATATCATCTACAGATTCAATGCAATACCTATTCAACTTCCGTTGACATTTTTCACAGAACTAGACCAAACAATAACACAGTTCATATGGAAACACAAAAGACCTCAAATAGCCAAAGCAATCCTGAGAAAGAAAAACGGAGCTGAAGGGATCAGCCTCCCTATCTTCAGACTCTACTACAAAGCAACAGTCATCAAGACAGTATGGTACTGGCACAAAAACAAAACTATAGACCAATGGAACAAGATCGAGAACCCAGAGATAAACCCACGCACCTATGGGTACCTTATTTTTGACAGAGGCGAAACTATAAAATGGGACAAAGACAGCCTCTTCAACAAGTGGTGCTGGGAAAATTGGACAGCTACATGCAAAAAACTGAAGTTGGAACATTCCCTGACACCATACACAAAGATCAACTCAAAATGGATTAAAGACCTAAATGGAAGACCAGAAACCATCAAACTCTTAGAGGAGAATATAGGCAAAACCCTCAAGGACATCAATCAAAGCAAGATCTTCTCTGACCCACCAACTAGAATAGCAGAACTGAAAAGAAAAATGAACACGTGGGACCTCATGAAACTTAAAAGCTTTTGTACAGCAAAAGAAATTACAAAAAAGCTGAACGGACAGTCCACAGAGTGGGAGAAAATCATAGCAAATGAAACAACAGACAAAGAATTAATCTCCAAAATCTACAAGCAACTCAGACAACTCAGCACAGGAAAAATGAACAACCCAATCAAAAAATGGGAAAAAGAGCTAAAGAGACGCCTCTCCAAAGAGGACATACAGATGGCCCAAAAGCACATGAAATGATGCTCAACCTCGCTTATCATTAGAGAAATGCAAATTAAAACCACAATGAGATATCACCTCACACCTGTCAGAATGACCATCGTCAACAAATCGACAGACAATAAATGCTGGAGAGGGTGTGGAGAAAAGGGAACCCTCTTGCATTGCTGGTGGGAATGTAAATTGATACAACCTCTATGGAAGACAGTATGGAGATTGCTTAAAAAACTAAAAATAGAAGCACCCTATGACCCAGCAATCCCACTATTAGGCTTATATCCTGATGAAATCAAAACTGAAAGAGGCACCTGTACCCCAATGTTCATTGCAGCTCTCTATACAATAGCCAGAACATGGAAGCAACCTAGATGTCCATCGACAAATGAATGGATCCAGAAGCCCTGGTACATATATACAATGGAATACTACTCAGTTGTTAAAGGAAATGCAGAAGACTCAGTCCTAATGAAGTGGCTGGCTCTAGAACCTATCATGAAAAGTGAAGTAAGTCAAAAAGAGAAAGACAAATACAGCATACTAACACACATATATGGAATCTAGTAGGACGGTCTTGATAACACATGCAGTGAACTCATGGAAAAACAGACAGAGCATAGTCATAGGGACATTGTGGAAGAAATAGGGAGGAGGAAGCATAGGGAAGAAAGGAATTGGACAGCTACATGCAAAAAACTGAAGTTGGAACATTCCCTGACACCATACACAAAGATCAACTCAAAATGGATTAAAGACCTAAATGGAAGACCAGAAACCATCAAACTCTTAGAGGAGAATATAGGCAAAACCCTCAAGGACATCAATCAAAGCAAGATCTTCTCTGACCCACCAACTAGAATAGCAGAACTGAAAAGAAAAATGAACACGTGGGACCTCATGAAACTTAAAAGCTTTTGTACAGCAAAAGAAATTACAAAAAAGCTGAACGGACAGTCCACAGAGTGGGAGAAAATCATAGCAAATGAAACAACAGACAAAGAATTAATCTCCAAAATCTACAAGCAACTCAGACAACTCAGCACAGGAAAAATGAACAACCCAATCAAAAAATGGGAAAAAGAGCTAAAGAGACGCCTCTCCAAAGAGGACATACAGATGGCCCAAAAGCACATGAAATGATGCTCAACCTCGCTTATCATTAGAGAAATGCAAATTAAAACCACAATGAGATATCACCTCACACCTGTCAGAATGACCATCGTCAACAAATCGACAGACAATAAATGCTGGAGAGGGTGTGGAGAAAAGGGAACCCTCTTGCATTGCTGGTGGGAATGTAAATTGATACAACCTCTATGGAAGACAGTATGGAGATTGCTTAAAAAACTAAAAATAGAAGCACCCTATGACCCAGCAATCCCACTATTAGGCTTATATCCTGATGAAATCAAAACTGAAAGAGGCACCTGTACCCCAATGTTCATTGCAGCTCTCTATACAATAGCCAGAACATGGAAGCAACCTAGATGTCCATCGACAAATGAATGGATCCAGAAGCCCTGGTACATATATACAATGGAATACTACTCAGTTGTTAAAGGAAATGCAGAAGACTCAGTCCTAATGAAGTGGCTGGCTCTAGAACCTATCATGAAAAGTGAAGTAAGTCAAAAAGAGAAAGACAAATACAGCATACTAACACACATATATGGAATCTAGTAGGACGGTCTTGATAACACATGCAGTGAACTCATGGAAAAACAGACAGAGCATAGTCATAGGGACATTGTGGGGAAGAAATAGGGAGGAGGAAGCATGGAGGAAGTAACATGGAAACCTATACTGTCATGTGTGGAAAAGATAGCTGTTGTCGTTGTGCTAAGGGAATAGGAGTGCTTACAATGGCTTGGAGCGATGGTCTGGAGGGGTGGGATGGGGGGAACTGAGGGAGTGGGGACCATGGATATGCATATGACTGATCTGGGATCATGAATGTCTGTGAACAACAAAACTCTGTAAAACCTTTAAAATAAAGAATAATAATAAAAAAAAAAAAGAGAGAGAGAAGGGTAAATACATGCTGAGACTCCTGACTGGATGAGATTGGAAAGCTGATGATTGCAGTTCCTGAAATCCCACCCTCACCACCAACGAATCAGAAGAAAGTCATACACCCTGCAACCCTCACCTCAAATTTTGCACATAAAAACTTCTCCCTGAAAGTCACCAGGGAATTTGGGGGATTTTGAGCACAAGCCACTTGTTCTGCTTGCTTGGCTCTGCAATAAACGTTTTTATCTGCTCGAAACTCCAACATTTCAGTTTGACTTCACTGAGTCTTGGGCACATGAACTTGTCTCTTCTTTCCTGGCCAGGACTCAACCAGTGAAAAGCTGTGGCTTCTGTTCACTGCAACCCTTCCACCTTCCCCTTCCATCTACAAAATTGTTCTCCTTCCCTGGAACTGGCACATGGCTCAGCATGATTGTAGACCTCAAATTGCAATTCTCTTCTGATCCTGAATAAAGTCCATGTTTGCTGGAGAAACACTTGGTAGTCTATTTGCTTTAGGTCAACACTGTCATACAGAGCATTTCCGTTACCTTATAAATCTTCTGTGCCCTCCTATACATCCCCCTCCCACAATAACCACTGATGGTGATGGTGGTTTAGTCGCTAAGCTGTGTCCAACTTGAGACCCCATGGGCTAAGCCCATCGGACTCCTGGGATTTTACGTGCAAGCATATTGGAGTCATTTGCCATTTCTTTCACTGGGGGATCTTCCTGATCCAGGGATTGGACCTGAGTCTCCTGTACTACGTACAGATTCTTTACTGACTGAGCTACCAGGCAAGTCTGTAACCAGATATTTTCCCTGTTTCCAAAGTTTTTTACCTTTCCCAGAATGTCGTATGGTTGGAATCATAAAATATGTAGCCTTTTCAGTTTGGTTTCTTTTACTTAGCAGTAAGCATTTACAGTTCTTCCATGTCTTTTTATGGCTTTCAACTCTGATCCTTGTCAATGACTTTGGATGCAAGGAACCATACTTATTAAAAGAAGTATTTCAGTGGTGGGCTGGTAAATGTTTAACAGTTAGTTAAAGAGATGGGTAAGAAATGGGTATGGTCAGCAAGAGCAGGGAAGAACCAGTGCCAACTTACCACAGGGTATTTTATAGTAAGGATATGATAGGCCATCTCAAGGTCATCCAAGGACAAGGAACAAATGATTCCTAGATCTTTTTTTTTTTTTTAAAGATTTATTTATTTATTTATTTTTGGGCGGGGGTTGGGTTGGGGAGGGAGGGGATCAGGCGGGCCACTTCTATTGGTCTTTCATTTTTCTATTTTCATCCGTCTTTGTTTTTTGGCTCCTGTGGGCCTCCCATCGCAGTGGCGTCTGTCATCGCAGAGCACCGGCTCTAGGCGCATGTGCTCCAGAGCTCCATCTCGGTAATTGGACACATCAGTCCAGCCGCTCTGCAGCACGTGGGATCTTCCCAGGCCAGGGATCGAACCGGCACCCCTTGCACTGCAAGGCGGTGTCCTTACCCACTGGACCACCATGGCTCAGCTGATTGTAGACCTCAAATTGCAATTCTCTTCTGATCCTGAATAAAGTCCATGTTTGCTGGAGAAACACTTGGTAGTCTATTTGCTTTAGGTCAACACTGTCATACAGAGCATTTCCGTTACCTTATAAATCTTCTGTGCCCTCCTATACATCCCCCTCCCACAATAACCACTGATGGTGATGGTGGTTTAGTCGCTAAGCTGTGTCCAACTTGAGACCCCATGGGCTAAGCCCATCGGACTCCTGGGATTTTACGTGCAAGCATATTGGAGTCATTTGCCATTTCTTTCACTGGGGGATCTTCCTGATCCAGGGATTGGACCTGAGTCTCCTGTACTACGTACAGATTCTTTACTGACTGAGCTACCAGGCAAGTCTGTAACCAGATATTTTCCCTGTTTCCAAAGTTTTTTACCTTTCCCAGAATGTCGTATGGTTGGAATCATAAAATATGTAGCCTTTTCAGTTTGGTTTCTTTTACTTAGCAGTAAGCATTTACAGTTCTTCCATGTCTTTTTATGGCTTTCAACTCTGATCCTTGTCAATGACTTTGGATGCAAGGAACCATACTTATTAAAAGAAGTATTTCAGTGGTGGGCTGGTAAATGTTTAACAGTTAGTTAAAGAGATGGGTAAGAAATGGGTATGGTCAGCAAGAGCAGGGAAGAACCAGTGCCAACTTACCACAGGGTATTTTATAGTAAGGATATGATAGGCCATCTCAAGGTCATCCAAGGACAAGGAACAAATGATTCCTAGATCTTTTTTTTTTTAGATTTATTTATTTATTTATTTTTGGGCGGGGGTTGGGTTGGGGAGGGAGGGGATCAGGCGGGCCACTTCTATTGGTCTTTCATTTTTCTATTTTCATCCGTCTTTGTTTTTTGGCTCCTGTGGGCCTCCCATCGCAGTGGCGTCTGTCATCGCAGAGCACCGGCTCTAGGCGCATGTGCTCCAGAGCTCCATCTCGGTAATTGGACACATCAGTCCAGCCGCTCTGCAGCACGTGGGATCTTCCCAGGCCAGGGATCGAACCGGCACCCCTTGCACTGCAAGGCGGTGTCCTTACCCACTGGACCACCAGGGGAAGCCCCTAGATCTTCTTTTAAAGCGTTAGATGAGGAATCTTGTACCCTTCTTCACCTTGTTTTGGACATATCCACTGGTGTTAATCATTTACCCTGCGAAAGTACAGCTTTCAGAGTCCAAACCAATAAAGGGAGTTAGTGTGTAGAGTCATTTACAAAGGTAGCTCTTTATAAAGACTGCGTAGGACCAAGTATCTATTGCCAAGGGAGTGCAGAGGCAGGGCATGTCAGTGCTCTCCTGTATAACTCAGCGGTGTGCCCCAGGGGATGACCATCTGGTCAAACACAGCTCTGAAACACACATCAAGAAAAATGAAAATTCACAGCAGACTATTCTCTTTTCTAAGTCCTGGAACCTCTCTCACACCCCAGTGAAAATTCCCCTAGAGAATCCTTTTGTAATCCACTGAGAATGGATAGTTTCCCTAATAGAATGATGCTCATGAGAAAACCAGAAATAGGATCAATTACCTTGGAAACTTCTGCTGATGACAATTATGAGAATTCATATCTTGCTTTTAGCACATTTTGGGACAAATAGTAGACTCTCCATAGATATTTTTGAACAGAATTTTTCAAAATCCAGCACCTACAAGTATAAAACTTTATTCCATTTGACAAGATTTTAATGTGATCAATCAAAATATTTTAAAATTTCATGTGTAACTTAAAGCAAACGTTCCATCTTTTTGATAGTTACCTTCCCACATCCTGGAGGATGATTATTAATAATGTCTCTGGCCACTGTGATGTCACTGTGAACCAGGTAAAGGGCTGGCCACTACAAAAACAAGGATTGGTAGGAAACAGTCTTTCAGGAGCTTTAGCTTGAAATTTTTTCTTTTCTTTTTTTTTTTGGAGACCGAGCACCTTTTTTTAATTAATAGGTATATTAAATAAATACATAAACACAAGCCTGGGCTCCTCCTCCCTCCTCTGACTACCAGGCATGCTCCACAGCCTATTTACAGCTCAGGGAACTGGCCCTGATACTGTCACCACCCCTCATCACCACCTGGCCAGGGGGACTCTGGTCACCTGCCTTCACAGAGGTGTGCCTGTCTATACTCATGGGAGGCCGGGTCAGATGGGCTGGGCTGGGGAGACTCTGGGAGCCCAGTGCTGGGTCTAGGAGGTCAGGATGAGGTCACTGGGACAAGTAAGGGGGAGTAATTAATACTGAGCACAGGGTTTCTCTGGTGGTCCAGTGGATAACAAGTCCACCTTGCAGTGCAAGGGGCACCGGTTTGATCCTGACTCAGGAAGATCCCATGTGCCACGGAGCGGCTGGACCAGTATGTCCAATTACAATCCAGTGCTCTGGAGCACATGTGCCCAGAGCTGGTGCTCTGCAATGAGAAAGGTCACTGCAACGGGAGACCCACACAGGCTGAAGAATAAAGATAGATGAAAAATAAATAAATTTTTAAAAATTTAAAAAAATAAATTTAAAAAATCAATAAAAAAAGGTCAAAATTAAAAAAAAAAAATACTGAGCACAGGAACATGTGGCCCCCAGCTCTCGGTCTACTCTCTGTAACCAGGCCAGACGACTTGGGAAGCACTCTTAGGCAATGAGCCTGTGAGCTGTGTGGGTCCCTGAGGCCACCAGCATGCACAAGGCCTCAGTTCTGTCTGATTCCAGGGCTTAAACTTGGAGTTGGGGTCAGAGTCACATAGGCCAAAGGAACTAGGCCGGTGTCAGGGCCACGGCTTCAGCACAGCCAGTCTGCCCCACTGGCTCCAACACACGTCAGGTGTCTTGGTTGTAGAAGCTCAGCTTAGACTAGCTTGAACTTTTCAGTTAAAACTAAAAATGAGATTGTGAGGGGTTTCTTTTTGTTTTGGTAAATTAAATTCAAATAAATATAAAAGGCAAGTTTGGTCATCTTAATTTTCTGTCTTTAGGAGCAAATATCTGAGAGTAATGCACTTTGTATGGACTTTTCTGTCAACCTTTCAGGAACAATAGGAGTAATTCTTGGTAGATGTTTAGCACAGATGCCTGGCCTGTTACACATCTGTGTATCTTTTATTTAATGCTAGGATGAACAGGTTGCCCCAGTCAGTGATCAGAGCTCAGTCTTGCTGTGGGCTTCTTAAGAGAATGTGTGGACTACACTTCAGAACTGTGCCACTGAGTCCCAAGCAAGTCTCTTCCCCTACTTGTTCAGGGTTGGGCCGCTACTACTGATACTAACCCACCAGCATCTCTCTTGCTTTCCATGGCCTGGGGCTCATGCAGAGACCTCTCCCAAGACAGGTGCCTCATAAAATGGTGTTTCTCCTCCTCAATATATGCCTTTACCTCTCCTCTTTGCTTCTAGATCAATGACTGGGATCAGGTCTCAGCACAGATCAAGGGGGGAGAAACACTGTCCCTGTTTTGAAGGAAACGGTTTCCCCAAAGGTCTTCAGAACCTGGCTAGTATGTGTCAGCAAGAGCAGGAGGTTTGTATGGTATGAATTTTGACGGGGGGTGGATGGGGTCTGGGGGTAAAGTAGGGACAGAATATTAACTTACTAGGGAAGAGTTTATAAGGGGTCCTCCCTTGTGATTTAGAACGTAGCACCTGAACAAGGATGGCTGGAGTCAGTCTCAGTATGCTATTGGAATGATACCTTGAACCTTGAAGATAAGGATGACCTGTTGTGGAGATGGAGATATCAGCACCACCTCAGCAGAGTTTTGAGAAAGGACTCCTAATACTCAGAGAGATAGGTTTACTACTTAAGTGCAGGAAACCCACTAGCTGACTCTCTTACCCAGAAGGCCTTGGGCAGGCACTTTTCAAGAAAACTGTAGAGAGGCCCTAGTGAGAGGGTCCCAGAATCACTGAAAAACTAAGTGATAGATTTCATCTCTAGGTCAGGCTTGACAATGAGGGGAGACTTCAATGAAACTGAGCCTCCTGATGATGATGGAGATGAAAAGATTTTGAAATAACTGAGGCCAGGTGGCATCACTTAATTATCACAGGTAACATTGACATAATTACTATAACAGGCATGACCATAGTCATAACCAGGAAACTTGATCCACAAGGATCTGTGGTGAGGTGAGTTGACCAGGGTATGCCTTGGAACTAGATAAGCAGGCAACCAATAATGATTGCTATTTGATTTGTATAAGCAAAAACAATCATTGACATAATTACTATAACAGGCATTGTTACACATCTGTGTATCTTTTATTTAATGCTAGGATGAACAGGTTGCCCCAGTCAGTGATCAGAGCTCAGTCTTGCTGTGGGCTTCTTAAGAGAATGTGTGGACTACACTTCAGAACTGTGCCACTGAGTCCCAAGCAAGTCTCTTCCCCTACTTGTTCAGGGTTGGGCCGCTACTACTGATACTAACCCACCAGCATCTCTCTTGCTTTCCATGGCCTGGGGCTCATGCAGAGACCTCTCCCAAGACAGGTGCCTCATAAAATGGTGTTTCTCCTCCTCAATATATGCCTTTACCTCTCCTCTTTGCTTCTAGATCAATGACTGGGATCAGGTCTCAGCACAGATCAAGGGGGGAGAAACACTGTCCCTGTTTTGAAGGAAAGGGTTTTCCCCCAAAGGTCTTCAGAACCTGGCTAGTATGTGTCAGCAAGAGCAGGAGGTTTGGATGGTATGAATTTTGACGGGGGGTGGATGGGGTCGGGGGGTAAAGTAGGGACAGAATATTAACTTACTAGGGAAGAGTTTATAAGGGGTCCTCCCTTGTGATTTAGAACGTAGCACCTGAACAAGGATGGCTGGAGTCAGTCTCAGTATGCTATTGGAATGATACCTTGAACCTTGAAGATAAGGATGACCTGTTGTGGAGATGGAGATATCAGCACCACCTCAGCAGAGTTTTGAGAAAGGACTCCTAATACTCAGAGAGATAGGTTTACTACTTAAGTGCAGGAAACCCACTAGCTGACTCTCTTACCCAGAAGGCCTTGGGCAGGCACTTTTCAAGAAAACTGTAGAGAGGCCCTAGTGAGAGGGTCCCAGAATCACTGAAAAACTAAGTGATAGATTTCATCTCTAGGTCAGGCTTGACAATGAGGGGAGACTTCAATGAAACTGAGCCTCCTGATGATGATGGAGATGAAAAGATTTTGAAATAACTGAGGCCAGGTGGCATCACTTAATTATCACAGGTAACATTGACATAATTACTATAACAGGCATGACCATAGTCATAACCAAGGAAACTTGATCCACAAGGATCTGTGGTGAGGGTGAGTTGACCAGGGTATGCCTTGGAACTAGATAAGCAGGCAACCAATAATGATTGCTATTTGATTTGTATAAGCAAAAACAATCATGAGCTGGAAAGCAAATGGTTGATATCTGCCACTGCAATAGCAAATCAAGATCATTTACCTTGTGTTCATATCTGAGTTCGTTCTCAGAATCAAGACTCATTGATTAAGAAGGAGGAGGCAGATTCCCTTCAAAAATGGAACTTGCAATATTATAGCAAGTATATAAAATAAATATTTCACCAAATCTCCAAAATAAACTTAGACCGTATATCATATTAATTGTCCACTAGAGAAAGGGTAATACCCAGACCTTTCAAGGTTGCTGGAAAGAGAGTCAAAGATGATCCTCATGCTGAGGGACACAAAATGTCTTCGTGGTCCTTTTTCAAGTTGGAATATATGGAGGGCAGATAACAAATAGTGGTCCTGTCCCACATCTATCTCATAGTGAGTGCAGTGAGTTCCCAGGCAATTGATCATTTCCCCATTATAAAGGTAAAACTGGATATCTTTTGCAGCTAACAGAAACCTCCATTGATTCCTTGACTTGATAAATAAGAGCCATGGTGGTAAGAAAGGGCAAGTAGAAGTCAGTGAAGCTACCCCTGCTACCTAGTCAAAACAGGAACTCAAAATCAATCTATGTAAATTAGCGTGTGAGATGTGTGCCATCCTCAGAGTCTTAAAAGGTGGACTCCATTCCTTTCTCATTTAATTCATTGAACTCAAAATCAATCTATGTAATTAGCGTGGAAACCCACTAGCTGACTCTCTTACCCAGAAGGCCTTGGGCAGGCACTTTTCAAGAAAACTGTAGAGAGGCCCTAGTGAGAGGGTCCCAGAATCACTGAAAAACTAAGTGATAGATTTCATCTCTAGGTCAGGCTTGACAATGAGGGGAGACTTCAATGAAACTGAGCCTCCTGATGATGATGGAGATGAAAAGATTTTGAAATAACTGAGGCCAGGTGGCATCACTTAATTATCACAGGTAACATTGACATAATTACTATAACAGGCATGACCATAGTCATAACCAAGGAAACTTGATCCACAAGGATCTGTGGTGAGGGTGAGTTGACCAGGGTATGCCTTGGAACTAGATAAGCAGGCAACCAATAATGATTGCTATTTGATTTGTATAAGCAAAAACAATCATGAGCTGGAAAGCAAATGGTTGATATCTGCCACTGCAATAGCAAATCAAGATCATTTACCTTGTGTTCATATCTGAGTTCGTTCTCAGAATCAAGACTCATTGATTAAGAAGGAGGAGGCAGATTCCCTTCAAAAATGGAACTTGCAATATTATAGCAAGTATATAAAATAAATATTTCACCAAATCTCCAAAATAAACTTAGACCGTATATCATATTAATTGTCCACTAGAGAAAGGGTAATACCCAGACCTTTCAAGGTTGCTGGAAAGAGAGTCAAAGATGATCCTCATGCTGAGGGACACAAAATGTCTTCGTGGTCCTTTTTCAAGTTGGAATATATGGAGGGCAGATAACAAATAGTGGTCCTGTCCCACATCTATCTCATAGTGAGTGCAGTGAGTTCCCAGGCAATTGATCATTTCCCCATTATAAAGGTAAAACTGGATATCTTTTGCAGCTAACAGAAACCTCCATTGATTCCTTGACTTGATAAATAAGAGCCATGGTGGTAAGAAAGGGCAAGTAGAAGTCAGTGAAGCTACCCCTGCTACCTAGTCAAAACAGGAACTCAAAATCAATCTATGTAAATTAGCGTGTGAGATGTGTGCCATCCTCAGAGTCTTAAAAGGTGGACTCCATTCCTTTCTCATTTAATTCATTGATACAGCCTCTATAAAAATCAGGTTGATGACACATAATAGTGGACTACAATAATACTGACAGTATTCACAGGTGCTGTTGTATGTGATACTGATACCAGAACAAATCATCGCAGCTGCTGTTGACCTGAAAAATGAATTTTGAAAAATCATTACCAGGAAAGAGAATCAAAAGCAGTTTTTATTCATGTGGATGAACTGTGGTTGTGAAGTGACTAAGTCATGTCCAACTCTTTGCAACCCCATGGATTGCAGCACCCCAGGTTTCTCTGTCCTTCACCATCTCCCAGAGCATGCTCAAACTCATGTCCATTGAGTCAGTGATGCCACTCAACCATCTCATCCTCTGTTGCCTCCTTCTCCTTCTTCCTTTAATCTTGCCCAGCATCAGCATCTTTTCCAGTGAGTCAGCTCTTCACATAAGGTGGTCAAAGTATTGGAACTTCAGTATCAGTCTTTCCAGTGAATATTCAGATTGATTTCCTTTGACTGGTTTGATCTTCTTGCTGTCCAAGGGACTCTCAAAAGTCTTCTCCAAAACCATAGTTCAAAGACGTCAGTTCTTTGGCACTCAGCCTTCTTTATAGTCCAACTCTCATACCCATACATGATTTTGTAAATTGCTGTGTTGAGTCTCCCAGAGATGCTACAGGTTCAACCCAGATAGTCTTGTGCAATAAGAGGCTTGTTCCCAAGTAAATGAAGTTAAGCTTCAGGGTGGATTTTGCTAATTTCAGTACAGTATTGAGTGAATATGCATGTGTGCATGCTTATTTGCTCTGTCATGTCTAGCTCTTTGCAGCCCATGGATGATAGCCTCCTAGGCTCCTCTGCCCATGGACTTCTTCAGGCAAAATTACTGGAGTCAGTTGCCATTTTATCCTCCAAAGGACCTTCTGGACCCAGGAATCAAACCCATATCTCCTGTGGCTTCTGTATTGGCAGGTAGATTTTTTTGTGTGTGTGCCACTGATTGGATCATTTCCCATTATAAAGGTAAAACTGGATATCTTTTGCAGCTAACAGAAACCTCCATTGATTCCTTGACTTGATAAATAAGAGCCATGGTGGTAAGAAAGGGCAAGTAGAAGTCAGTGAAGCTACCCCTGCTACCTAGTCAAAACAGGAACTCAAAATCAATCTATGTAAATTAGCGTGTGAGATGTGTGCCATCCTCAGAGTCTTAAAAGGTGGACTCCATTCCTTTCTCATTTAATTCATTGATACAGCCTCTATAAAAATCAGGTTGATGACACATAATAGTGGACTACAATAATACTGACAGTATTCACAGGTGCTGTTGTATGTGATACTGATACCAGAACAAATCATCGCAGCTGCTGTTGACCTGAAAAATGAATTTTGAAAAATCATTACCAGGAAAGAGAATCAAAAGCAGTTTTTATTCATGTGGATGAACTGTGGTTGTGAAGTGACTAAGTCATGTCCAACTCTTTGCAACCCCATGGATTGCAGCACCCCAGGTTTCTCTGTCCTTCACCATCTCCCAGAGCATGCTCAAACTCATGTCCATTGAGTCAGTGATGCCACTCAACCATCTCATCCTCTGTTGCCTCCTTCTCCTTCTTCCTTTAATCTTGCCCAGCATCAGCATCTTTTCCAGTGAGTCAGCTCTTCACATAAGGTGGTCAAAGTATTGGAACTTCAGTATCAGTCTTTCCAGTGAATATTCAGATTGATTTCCTTTGACTGGTTTGATCTTCTTGCTGTCCAAGGGACTCTCAAAAGTCTTCTCCAAAACCATAGTTCAAAGACGTCAGTTCTTTGGCACTCAGCCTTCTTTATAGTCCAACTCTCATACCCATACATGATTTTGTAAATTGCTGTGTTGAGTCTCCCAGAGATGCTACAGGTTCAACCCAGATAGTCTTGTGCAATAAGAGGCTTGTTCCCAAGTAAATGAAGTTAAGCTTCAGGGTGGATTTTGCTAATTTCAGTACAGTATTGAGTGAATATGCATGTGTGCATGCTTATTTGCTCTGTCATGTCTAGCTCTTTGCAGCCCATGGATGATAGCCTCCTAGGCTCCTCTGCCCATGGACTTCTTCAGGCAAAATTACTGGAGTCAGTTGCCATTTTATCCTCCAAAGGACCTTCTGGACCCAGGAATCAAACCCATATCTCCTGTGGCTTCTGTATTGGCAGGTAGATTTTTTTGTGTGTGTGCCACTGAACCATCTGAGAAACCATTAAGTGACTTTGAGCTTGCCCTAACCTCTCCCATCAGTTAAATACCACCAAATATATTCTGATTTTCCCAAGGGTTATTTTGAAAACCAAATGAGATAGTGTATTTGAAAGTGTCCATAAACTATAAAGTACTATACAAATGTTAGTGCTATTATTAGTAAGTTTCATGAATTTGACATTCATTGGCATTCAAGGCAAGTCTACAAATTCTTTATTCATAACTCATATCTCAGACAAACTTGCTATATTCTGTTCTGCATTCAGTAAAATCTTTAATTCTGTGTAAATTTAGGCAGAGGTTCTGAATATTGTCATAAAGCAATAAAGCATTTTTCTTTAAGAATAAAATGATACATGTGTTTTGCAATTTTTTTTAAAAAAAATCTTAATTCTGCCTTTTGTCTCCATGAGAACCTTTCCAGCCTTCCTTATTTCATTACATAAGACAATTTTATTTTCCTAAGTGACCTGAATTTTTTTTCTGTCTGATCCAAGACCTGGATTTCAATATTTATTAGAATAACACACTTTTTCATTTGCAATAAATATGGTTCCAATCCTCTATTAACTCCTAATTAGGAAAAAATATTGTATTTGTTATTTCTTATAAGCATATTGTACAGAGCTATGGAACCTTATCCTTTAAAAAAAACTGGTGTTTTTTTGCCTACCAAATGTGTACAGTTCAAATATTAGCAGGTATTTCATATTCCATACATATCACTAAGGTACTAAATTTTTCCTTTAATCAAATGTTACAAATTTGCTTAAGTGAAAATGATCATTGTCTATCCATATTGAAAGTTTGTTTAGAGATTGGTCTTTGTTTAAAGTGGTGTTCGTGAATCTGTTTTTCTCTGAAGCCAGAAAATATTTTCAGAAAACAAACCGTGAATTATGCTGGGAAAAAAAGAAACAAAAGAATCTGTTAATTATCCGTAAGCTCAAGTCCCTACGTCATTGGATTGAAACCATTTACCTCAGATTGAGACTTGAACCCAAATACTAGGACCCAAACCCAGTCAAACCCAGGTTGGGTTTAACCCATGTGGCTGGGAACTGGACCAGCCACAACTCGTGCTCTTCCAACTGAGATCACAGACCTGGTTTCAGGACCTATTGAAGCTCACGTTCCTGATGTTTCATTGCAGAAAGAATTCAGTAAGATACAAAGTGATAGGTAAGGCATGGATTTATTCAGAGAGAAACACACTCCACAGGCAGAATGAGGGCCATCACAGAGGGTGAGTGCATCAGCCTCAGAATGTGGTGTGGTTAACTTTTACAGTCTGGGTAATTTCATAGGCTAATGAGTGGGAGGATTATTCTGACTATTTGTGGGAAGGGGTGAAGATATCTGGGAATTGGGTCACTGCCCACTGTTTAGTCTTTTCACAGTGTCTTGAATATTGTCATAAAGCAATAAAGCATTTTTCTTTAAGAATAAAATGATACATGTGTTTTGCAATTTTTTTTAAAAAAAATCTTAATTCTGCCTTTTGTCTCCATGAGAACCTTTCCAGCCTTCCTTATTTCATTACATAAGACAATTTTATTTTCCTAAGTGACCTGAATTTTTTTTCTGTCTGATCCAAGACCTGGATTTCAATATTTATTAGAATAACACACTTTTTCATTTGCAATAAATATGGTTCCAATCCTCTATTAACTCCTAATTAGGAAAAAATATTGTATTTGTTATTTCTTATAAGCATATTGTACAGAGCTATGGAACCTTATCCTTTAAAAAACTGGTGTTTTTTTGCCTACCAAATGTGTACAGTTCAAATATTAGCAGGTATTTCATATTCCATACATATCACTAAGGTACTAAATTTTTCCTTTAATCAAATGTTACAAATTTGCTTAAGTGAAAATGATCATTGTCTATCCATATTGAAAGTTTGTTTAGAGATTGGTCTTTGTTTAAAGTGGTGTTCGTGAATCTGTTTTTCTCTGAAGCCAGAAAATATTTTCAGAAAACAAACCGTGAATTATGCTGGGAAAAAAAGTAACAAAAGAATCTGTTAATTATCCGTAAGCTCAAGTCCCTACGTCATTGGATTGAAACCATTTACCTCAGATTGAGACTTGAACCCAAATACTAGGACCCAAACCCAGTCAAACCCAGGTTGGGTTTAACCCATGTGGCTGGGAACTGGACCAGCCACAACTCGTGCTCTTCCAACTGAGATCACAGACCTGGTTTCAGGACCTATTGAAGCTCACGTTCCTGATGTTTCATTGCAGAAAGAATTCAGTAAGATACAAAGTGATAGGTAAGGCATGGATTTATTCAGAGAGAAACACACTCCACAGGCAGAATGAGGGCCATCACAGAGGGTGAGTGCATCAGCCTCAGAATGTGGTGTGGTTAACTTTTACAGTCTGGGTAATTTCATAGGCTAATGAGTGGGAGGATTATTCTGACTATTTGTGGGAAGGGGTGAAGATATCTGGGAATTGGGTCACTGCCCACTGTTTAGTCTTTTGACAGTGTCTTGGAACTATTATGGTACCTCTGGGTGTGTTGTTTAGTTTGCTGATCGAGGATCAAGGTCTAGTCAGAGTTGACTTGCCTGCCATTTGGACTTATTTAATTCTAATTGGTTTATGTTGTGTCCTCTGGGCCATGCCATTCTTTTCACAAGTTGTGCCCAGCCTCTTTCCCTCCTGTTTCAGGATAATTTATGTAGACACATAGCTCTGAGTGAACTGCAATATCATGAGCCATGTTTATACCCTGATCCTCTTGGCTTTAAAAAAAAATTCATTCACGTATTCATTGACTATTATGCCAACATATACTTTTGGCCAAATATATGCCAGGCATACATATTATGTGAACAAGTGCCTGACTCAGGCATTCAAATGAATAATAGAGAGAGTCTCTTGTTTTCATGGAGATTATGATTAGGTGGGTAGAAATAGACCATAAACAATATGTAAAACAACATCATGAAACTCCAGAATGAAGGAAACTGATCAGTGAACAAAGGGAAGGTGACTCATTTAGATTGGAGCAGGGCATGGCAACCCATTCCTGTATTCTTGTCTGCAGAATCCCATGGACAGAGGAACCTCGTGGGCTGTGGTCCATAGCGTCACATAGAGTTGGAGTGAGAAGAGACTGAGCATGCATGCATGCAAACCACAAAGAACTGGGGAAGAATGTTTCTGACCCAGGAAATAGAAAGGCAGAGATCCTGAAGAAGGAACAGACTTTTGGTTGTTTCAATATTTCAGCAAGAAGCCAAAATGACTGCAGCTTAGTGAGCAGAAGAGAGAGTGGTAGGAGAGGAAGTTAGAGGTGGGGGGTGGGAGGTGAGGGGACACCATGAAGCTCATGAAGGTGACAGAAAAGAGTTTGAGTGGTAACGCTTCCATGTGGAAGAAGGAGCCACAGGAGAGATTAAAGCACTGGAGTTAGAGTCTCTTTACATTTATAA
Organism: Tragulus kanchil; assembly: GCA_022376925.1. Taxonomy (NCBI): domain Eukaryota; kingdom Metazoa; phylum Chordata; class Mammalia; order Artiodactyla; family Tragulidae; genus Tragulus; species Tragulus kanchil. Next base: position 76,317,481 of record JAIOJX010000026.1, read on the forward strand.
CATCACTCTAACTGCTGTGCTGAGAATGAACTGTGAAATTGCAAGAGTAGAATCGGAGCCAAAAATTCAAGACTATTTTTCTGGGAATTGGGTCACTGCCCACTGTTTAGTCTTTGACAGTGTCTTGGAACTATTATGGTACCTCTGGGTGTGTTGTTTAGTTTGCTGATCGAGGATCAAGGTCTAGTCAGAGTTGACTTGCCTGCCATTTGGACTTATTTAATTCTAATTGGTTTATGTTGTGTCCTCTGGGCCATGCCATTCTTTTCACAAGTTGTGCCCAGCCTCTTTCCCTCCTGTTTCAGGATAATTTATGTAGACACATAGCTCTGAGTGAACTGCAATATCATGAGCCATGTTTATACCCTGATCCTCTTGGCTTTAAAAAAAAATTCATTCACGTATTCATTGACTATTATGCCAACATATACTTTTGGCCAAATATATGCCAGGCATACATATTATGTGAACAAGTGCCTGACTCAGGCATTCAAATGAATAATAGAGAGAGTCTCTTGTTTTCATGGAGATTATGATTAGGTGGGTAGAAATAGACCATAAACAATATGTAAAACAACATCATGAAACTCCAGAATGAAGGAAACTGATCAGTGAACAAAGGGAAGGTGACTCATTTAGATTGGAGCAGGGCATGGCAACCCATTCCTGTATTCTTGTCTGCAGAATCCCATGGACAGAGGAACCTCGTGGGCTGTGGTCCATAGCGTCACATAGAGTTGGAGTGAGAAGAGACTGAGCATGCATGCATGCAAACCACAAAGAACTGGGGAAGAATGTTTCTGACCCAGGAAATAGAAAGGCAGAGATCCTGAAGAAGGAACAGACTTTTGGTTGTTTCAATATTTCAGCAAGAAGCCAAAATGACTGCAGCTTAGTGAGCAGAAGAGAGAGTGGTAGGAGAGGAAGTTAGAGGTGGGGGGTGGGAGGTGAGGGGACACCATGAAGCTCATGAAGGTGACAGAAAAGAGTTTGAGTGGTAACGCTTCCATGTGGAAGAAGGAGCCACAGGAGAGATTAAAGCACTGGAGTTAGAGTCTCTTTACATTTATAACATCACTCTAACTGCTGTGCTGAGAATGAACTGTGAAATTGCAAGAGTAGAAATCGGAAAACCAAGAGCAAAGTGATTGCAGTGGATTAGGAAAGAAGATGGTGGTGAACCAGGTGAGAAAAGAGGAAATGGAGATAAGTTAATGGGTTTGTGGTCCCTTTGAAGATAAATCCAATGGTTATCAAAATATTAGATTAGGTACTGAGGAGGGGATGAGAGAAATCAAGGCTAACTCCTAAATTTTTGAAATAAGGCACTGTGTTGATGTCCATGCCATTTACTAAAATAGGAAGGCGAAAGGAGGGATGAACTTTTGACAGAAAATCAAGAGTTCCATGAAGAGTAAGAAACCAGGTAGATGATAAAATGCGAGGAAATACATTAGGTTAGACCCAGAATAAATCAGTCAGCAGTAGCAGAACTGAATGAAATGCGGTCCTTCCATACTTCTGTTTCTTATGCTTTGAAGACTAGCCAATGTGCACACATAATGTCATGGGTTCTGGCTAGGGAGGGCTGTAGTTGTGCTTAGCTGCAGAACACATAGATTTACAGTTTAACAAAGCATTGATAGATTTAATTTCATCATATAAGCTAGAAATATTTTGCTAGCAGAAATATGATATATTATAGAACTAAAAAAGTACCTGGTATATATACGTGCTCAAGAAATATTTGTGAAATGAATGCAAATATGTATAAAATAATTATGAGTATATGTGCTTATGAAAAACTAGATTAAAAATCATAAACAATTTATAGATGCATTTAGTAAAGTAGTCTAGAGAAAGCCTGAATAGACACAGATTAAGTGCAGTTGCTTCCCCAGTGGCTCAGAAGTAAATAATCGCTCTGTAATGCAGGAGCCGCAGGAAACATGGGTTCCACACCTAGGTAGGAAAGATCCTCTGGAGAAGGAAATGTGTTCTCTCCAGTATTCATACGGATGTATCCATTCCAGTATTCTTGCCTGGAGAATCCCATGGACAGAGGAACCTGGTGGGCTATAGTCTATTGGATCTAAATTGTTGCACACAACTGAACTGATTGAGCACTGAGCACTGTTACTGCTTTTCAGGTTTGTTTTTTTTTTTTTAAATAGGGAAAGCACTCAAAGAACATGCCATTTAAAAAAATTGGCTTTCACCTTGATTACAATGAAATCTTCATCCACAAGGAAACATGAGGATGTGGGCTGATAAAGGATATTCCTGCCTGATACTGTAATTGATTTGGCTGGATACTAGGAATGGTTAAGTGGCTATATAGATCTTGAAAAATAGAATATTAACAAGAGAATATGTCCTTTGCTAGAGAGTAATAGGCTGGGAGTTTATGGTTTTTGATAATTTAACTATCCATTTTACATTTTTATTAAATCTGTATTATTACAGTAAAAGTTAGCCAACTATACATGTAGCCTGTTATTCATTGCACAACATAGCCTTCAAATAAATGCTAAAATGGCTTCTAAAGGTTAAAGTTTCCAGTGTCAGATTTTCCTAGGCAGCAGTTTAAAAGGCTTGACATTTGCTGAGTAGCCCCTGAGAAAGAGCCTCTTATTAAAACTGTTATTCTTTCTGGAAGATAGCATTTGCAGGATCTAGACTCATTCAGCAAACCTTAACTGAGGGTTTACTACACACTAGGCATCTAGTATGAGACTTTGAGACTGGCCTTTTATCTAATATAGAGATTAAAAGACCATATCTTTACCTTTTCCTTTTTCCACCTGATTAATGGAAAAGCGTGGTAAGGACTGGTACCCTGAGGGTCTAGAGGAGCAGCACCAGGCCCACGGTTGGAGCCTGGGGGCCCAGGAAGTCTTCCTGGAGGAAGTGACAAAGTAGCTGTGTTTTCAGAGATGAGGAAGATCTCAGGTGTTTACATTTCTGACACCCATCCACCATCAATAAACTGTTTGTTGTTTCTTACTTAGAGGAATTTATGTCCTGTAAACTTTCATGTAAGCCACCAGAATTGCTCTTAACTGAAAGTCTGCATATACGAATGACATGAGTTCCAACCAGAGTGGGTATGTAGTTATACTGAAAACTGTGCTAGCTCATCTGATTGGTGAATTCATTATAAAGATTGCACTGGCAAATGACATCACAGAGCAAAGGTGCCTGGGAATATCTTTAACCACAGGTGCACACGTGCATGAGTGCTGTAAGGTTTCTCAGGCTGGAGAGGTATCCTCTGTTCCTGGAAGTTTGCAGAGGAAGTTGGGAGGAACAGAAAGCCATGGCCTAGCCAAGCCTCATATTTTAAATAATGTTTCTGGGTCAAGTAGCTTTTACAGTATGTTTAAAAGCAATAGCTTTTAAATGAAAAAAAAGTTTCTGATACTGAGGTTTACCTATATATATATACAGTACGAAGGTAAGATTAAGCCTAACTCCTTAAGCTAGTAGCTCTTATAAACTAAAATAAAGTTGGAAAAATCAACAAAATTGAAAATGAAATATAAATTAATGTATAATAAATCTAATTCAGTTTAAATTGAAAACGTTAACTATGACTCCTGCTACTATTTTGGTAAAATTAAATAAAAAGCTAAATAATAAAAGGAATAGATTAAATAATAGAATGATTTGAAAGATACAGACTCAGTAAGATGCTTATATTAAGTATATATTCTTTTTTTTTTTACCACTGTGACAATGAAGGGCATTTATTCTATTTTTATTTTTTCTACCATCTTTACCTACCACTTCTTATAGTATTATTTCAGCCTCATGTAATGTATGCATTCATTTTTTAATTCAGTAATATTAATACAAATACTACTAATTCACATTAGTATTAATAATTTCAAGAATTTGCTTGCTAATTGAAGATAATCAGATCTGGTACTTAATTAAATTTTGTCCAGAGCCCCCCATGATTGCCAATTTATTGAAATTCTCATTAATTAGGTACCTTACTTAAGTTAGGCCAATAGTGGCTTGGCTTCTAATACAACCAAATGGAAAACAATTTGGTCAGTGAAAGTACTTCTTCCAAAAGTAAACCTTTTTTATTTTCTAATAAAGCCAAACAAGTGAATTTTATGATGCATTATGATGATTTTTCCCATATCACTAGTACAAACAAAATGTGGAGATTTAATATTACTAGGGGGATTTTGCCAGAATGGCCATTCTGAATTATTTTTTGAAAAGCATTGGATAGGTTTACATTTGATTTTCATTTTTTTATCATCTTAGTTCCTTATGTAAACCTGATTTAAAAATTCAAATTAATCCAGAGAAACTTTCAAAATGAGTCAGTATATCCCTGTAATATAAAATTTCCAGAAATACTAATTGGTAGAGAGAGAGCTTTATTTTCTAGCAACAAGTCTCTTGCCAACGTTGTGTTTTTCTGACTGTGAATATGCTTTGTATCATAAGACTATAATTGAACTTCAGATTGTCATAATTTATAGTTATCCTTTCCCTACATATATTGATACAAGCAACAAAGTTAAAGACAAACCTAACAATCTGACTAATCTTTTTTTTTTAACTTTTATTTTACTTTTAAATTTTACAGAGTTTTGTTGTTTACCAATATGTATGTTTCCCAGATTACTGACTAATCTTTTTTTTTTACCAATTTAAACTGCCAGAGAATAAAGCAAATAAAATAGAGAATCCTTTTATTTGTTTGTTTGCAGCTTACCAGCTGAATAGTGGGTAAGCAATTATTTTTCTGTCTTTTTTTAAGTTAAATTTTGTGATGAACAATTAGCTTTCTAAAGACTAAGCATATATTACCAAAATATATTATTGTGACATGAGAACAGTATAACAAGATTTCTGAGGGCAAAATAAAAACACATTTCTCAAGGATTACATTGTATTTATATGAAAATCTAGTCATTTGTAGATGTCCAGAAAGACAGACCATTCTTGATTATTTAGAGATTAGAGAGGTCTTTCTTCCGAATTTTCATAATCAATTCCTGGTACTTAATTAAATTTTGTCCAGAGCCCCCCATGATTGCCAATTTATTGAAATTCTCATTAATTAGGTACCTTACTTAAGTTAGGCCAATAGTGGCTTGGCTTCTAATACAACCAAATGGAAAACAATTTGGTCAGTGAAAGTACTTCTTCCAAAAGTAAACCTTTTTTATTTTCTAATAAAGCCAAACAAGTGAATTTTATGATGCATTATGATGATTTTTCCCATATCACTAGTACAAACAAAATGTGGAGATTTAATATTACTAGGGGGATTTTGCCAGAATGGCCATTCTGAATTATTTTTTGAAAAGCATTGGATAGGTTTACATTTGATTTTCATTTTTTTATCATCTTAGTTCCTTATGTAAACCTGATTTAAAAATTCAAATTAATCCAGAGAAACTTTCAAAATGAGTCAGTATATCCCTGTAATATAAAATTTCCAGAAATACTAATTGGTAGAGAGAGAGCTTTATTTTCTAGCAACAAGTCTCTTGCCAACGTTGTGTTTTTCTGACTGTGAATATGCTTTGTATCATAAGACTATAATTGAACTTCAGATTGTCATAATTTATAGTTATCCTTTCCCTACATATATTGATACAAGCAACAAAGTTAAAGACAAACCTAACAATCTGACTAATCTTTTTTAACTTTTATTTTACTTTTAAATTTTACAGAGTTTTGTTGTTTACCAATATGTATGTTTCCCAGATTACTGACTAATCTTTTTTTTTTACCAATTTAAACTGCCAGAGAATAAAGCAAATAAAATAGAGAATCCTTTTATTTGTTTGTTTGCAGCTTACCAGCTGAATAGTGGGTAAGCAATTATTTTTCTGTCTTTTTTTAAGTTAAATTTTGTGATGAACAATTAGCTTTCTAAAGACTAAGCATATATTACCAAAATATATTATTGTGACATGAGAACAGTATAACAAGATTTCTGAGGGCAAAATAAAAACACATTTCTCAAGGATTACATTGTATTTATATGAAAATCTAGTCATTTGTAGATGTCCAGAAAGACAGACCATTCTTGATTATTTAGAGATTAGAGAGGTCTTTCTTCCGAATTTTCATAATCAATTCCTGGATGTATATAAGATTGCATAAGAAAGAAAATACGAAATACTTACAAATACATAACATAAAACTGGGCCTTTTTTAAAATTAGTACTCACTCAAATAAAACAGTATTCATTCAACAGAGGCCATTCTCATTGCACTGCTATTCTGCAACATGTGGAAACTAATCTCTCACGTCCTTCCTTTTCGTTCTGGACTTGAAACAGAATCTTTCTATTTGATGTATTCTTTTTTGTTAATTTTATCAGAGAATACCATCACCAAATAAATTTTTAGTCTCTTCCCATCTTAAGAAATTGGAAAGGGAGATATGACTGAACAGCTTTGCTCATTGCAATTCAGTCAAGACCATCCATACAAGTGAGGAATAAAAACTCTTGGTACTTAAACTTCAGGTACATTCTAATGAAGCCTGGTCATTAATACTGTGTTTTCTGGTCACCCCTAGTTCTAATATATATGCCTAATAGAAATATTAAGCTTAAATTTTAGACTGAGTTTGAATCTTAAGAGAAGGTCCGTATTTGCTGTGTTTCTTCAGATATCTTACAATTGATCTTAATAGATTATTTTAAAGAAAATCTCACCAGTGACAGAGCTTAAATATAAAGTGTGAAATGATTATTCCTTATAAAAACACAATTCATACAGGATTTTATTATATTTCCCTTAATCATTAAGTAAAATGCAGTTCATTGACTGTGATTATATCTTTTTATAAATTGCTTCATGATATTCTTCATTTATGCAGAATATGAGCAATAAAGGAAAGAGTTGCTATCTCTTTTAAAGTTATGTTGAAAAGCAATAAAAGAAGGTTTATTATTTTAAAAACATAGTCACAATTGTAAAGTTGTTCTTCCTGTACTTTATTTCAGTGGGTTAAAATATTGATTTTTCACAAAGATGATTTTTCTTTTTAACTTTTACTATATTAAAAAACACACCAAACCTTGTAAAACAGTGAGTACTGTATCTGTATTCAAATTTTCATTAGGCATTTTCATAAATAAACTATTTGTATTAAGTAGTACATAAAGAAGATGATAACAAATGAAGCTACTTAACACACAGAGGCTGGAGTCCAGTCTCTTTGGAATATGATTGCATTTCTTTTCCAAAGTACCATTTTTCTCCTTAGATTTTCCTTTAAGAAGTGCTTTGTTTGGAAATCGTATTCCTCTCTTAGTAAGGTTGGGTCCGTTGTTTCCTTGACAGGATGTGGACGTCTTGATTCATGTTTGCACAGAACTAAGCCATCATGTATATCACACCACGCTTAAATGGTACATAAACCAAATTTAGCGATCTGTTTATTTTTCATGCTTGCATGCACCCCAATTGTTGCACTTCGGAATGTCCAAGTGTCTACAATAATTTACTGCAGAAATAACTCTTTCTTATGTTTCTAGAGTCTGCAATTCTTCAACCTTATGAATTTGACAATGAGTCAGTTTAATCTTATATCCTACTACAATAATATATGTATGCACATACTATTACTTTTATGTGCATTTGATCACAATCCTGTTACGTAGTGATTTCTTCGTGTAGGTCGTAAATTTAAGTAAAACACAATAGAGGAATGCATATATAAACTGATTTATTCACAAATCTGTGGCATATTTCAGTTTGTAAGAAAGAAAATGATGTCTTATGGTAACCTTTATTTTCAAAAGTTAGGGGCAACTTTTTTTAGAAGATTCATGGATCAAATACTGTTTAAAATAGGTATTATCACTACTTCCAAACTGGTATGCCTGTCACCAAGTAATACTTAAAATATAAGAAATACTCATTTCAAGTAATACATAACAAGTTTTGATTAATTATAAAACACTTAGCAGAGCTGGCTTGTCAAGATTGCTTGGCTCATGAATACGTTAGTACTGTAATTTTATTTAAAGAGTATAGCATGTGAATGAGAATATGGGGCTATGTTCTGTTTGACTTGATAGTAAATTTATTTGAGTAGGCAGATTAAATTATTTTAATTCAATATTTTTAAAAACTATATTTAAATATATTTTTATTTTAACTATGCTGTATTGATGCTATATAATTAAAAACTACCTAGGTCTGAGGATATCTCTATTCAGATTATAGGGGTTTATTTTGTCTGGAGCTTTAGTATTAGAACAGAATGAGTGTGATCTCCCCCGGGGCTTCATTTGTTATTTGGATAGCCTACAATTCAAGAAAGAAAATTTGATTCCTACTTGAAAATGAAATGTAGAGTAAACATTTCAAAGCACGCCACATTGTCTATTGATCGTCGTGGGAGTTGCACAAAGTCTTGATAGATTTTTTTCTAAAGAAGGTATTTTCTTCAGCAGAGTCCACTGTTCACTGATAAAGTTTAAAAAAATTCATTTTAATTTTAATAAATGTGTGGTTGGCTGAGTACTTATTATTTTGAGTTTGGATAAAGAGGAGTATTCGTTGGTTTGATCTCCTTGCAGTCCAAGGAATTCTTAAGAGTCTTCTCCAGCACCAGTTTGAAAGCATCAATTCTCTGGCGCTCAGCTTTTGTTGTGGTCCAGCTCTCACACCCATACATGACTCCTGGAAAAAGCACAGGCCTGATTCTTCGGACCATTGTCAGCAAGGTGATGTCTTTGTTTTTTAATACGCTGTCTAGGTTTGTCATAGCTTTATAATAATCATTCACATGTATTGTGTGCATACTGCTTTTACATAAGATAGTATCATTTGATCGTCACAGCAACATTAGGAGAAGGCAATTATTATTTTTCCCATTATAGAGTTAATACAAGAGAAACAGAGTTTGTAAACTCTGTGATGAAGGGGGGCAGATAGGTTTTCCAGCACGTCAAGATAGTGACTGGCATGTATGAACTCAAGAACCATCTGGTGCATGAGAGACGTTAAATGACAGGTCAGAATATGATCAAATGGCAGGGCTAGGGCTTAACCATGTATCCTTTTTTTTTTTTTTTTCTGTGTGCAACATGTGGGTTCCTAGTTGTCTGACCAGGAATTGAATGTGCACCCTCTGCATTGGACTAAGACTCAAGTACAATGTCCTGTTTTGTTTTTGTTTTTCATTAGTTGTTATTCCATCTCTTCTGTTTTTTACCTTCCTACGCCTCCCCCAATAGATGCACATGAATCCTTTAAAAAATATGTATACATTTAAAGTATATTTCTCTTTTTCATTTTAAATAGTCTTAGCCATTAAAAAGAGCTTGAAAACAAAGGGTCTTTTTCCTTCCCCTGTTCTTTCTGGGTTTTCATAATTACTGTTATCACAGCATCCACATTCACCTAAAGTAATAAGCCAGAAAGGTGTGAAAATCTTTGACATCAAGTCATTGAGTGTGAAAATAGGACTCTATTGAGAAGATAATATGATCAGAAAAAAATTCTGGTAATATATTTTTCCCACACAGACTGTCGTTTCTTGCCTCTGGCAGAATAAGCCTGCATCTGCTAGGCTGCTTGGAGGGTTTTGAGAGTGAAACGCTAGAAGCCTGAAATATCTTCCAACACCACAGCTTTTGTCCTTCTTGTTCTTGGAGCAAAATATTTCTCCTTGGGGGCAGGAAGTATCTGATATTTAAAATAAAATAATAAAACAAACAAAAACCCCAGAATCTTCTTACCCAACCCTACTGAGATTAAAACAAAAGATTAGATTTCAAATCAGACTTGCACAAATCTGAGCATCTACAGGCCTGATTCTGCGGACCATTGTCAGCAAGGTGATGTCTTTGTTTTTTAATACGCTGTCTAGGTTTGTCATAGCTTTATAATAATCATTCACATGTATTGTGTGCATACTGCTTTTACATAAGATAGTATCATTTGATCGTCACAGCAACATTAGGAGAAGGCAATTATTATTTTTCCCATTATAGAGTTAATACAAGAGAAACAGAGTTTGTAAACTCTGTGATGAAGGGGGGCAGATAGGTTTTCCAGCACGTCAAGATAGTGACTGGCATGTATGAACTCAAGAACCATCTGGTGCATGAGAGACGTTAAATGACAGGTCAGAATATGATCAAATGGCAGGGCTAGGGCTTAACCATGTATCCTTTTTTTTTTTTTTTTCTGTGTGCAACATGTGGGTTCCTAGTTGTCTGACCAGGAATTGAATGTGCACCCTCTGCATTGGACTAAGACTCAAGTACAATGTCCTGTTTTTTTGTTTTTTTGTTTTTTGTTTTTCATTAGTTGTTATTCCATCTCTTCTGTTTTTTACCTTCCTACGCCTCCCCCAATAGATGCACATGAATCCTTTAAAAAATATGTATACATTTAAAGTATATTTCTCTTTTTCATTTTAAATAGTCTTAGCCATTAAAAAGAGCTTGAAAACAAAGGGTCTTTTTCCTTCCCCTGTTCTTTCTGGGTTTTCATAATTACTGTTATCACAGCATCCACATTCACCTAAAGTAATAAGCCAGAAAGGTGTGAAAATCTTTGACATCAAGTCATTGAGTGTGAAAATAGGACTCTATTGAGAAGATAATATGATCAGAAAAAAATTCTGGTAATATATTTTTCCCACACAGACTGTCGTTTCTTGCCTCTGGCAGAATAAGCCTGCATCTGCTAGGCTGCTTGGAGGGTTTTGAGAGTGAAACGCTAGAAGCCTGAAATATCTTCCAACACCACAGCTTTTGTCCTTCTTGTTCTTGGAGCAAAATATTTCTCCTTGGGGGCAGGAAGTATCTGATATTTAAAATAAAATAATAAAACAAACAAAAACCCCAGAATCTTCTTACCCAACCCTACTGAGATTAAAACAAAAGATTAGATTTCAAATCAGACTTGCACAAATCTGAGCTCTCACCATCTTTGCTAACAATCTTATACTTTCCACATCATTTCAAGATCCCAGATTGCTAGCCAGCTCCTATGTAGATTTCTTCTCTTTTTTTTTTCTTTTTTTGCCACATGATTATGTGCTCTGACTCTGATCCATAAGCAGAAATGTATTCAGCTACTTTACTTGCATAAGAGACATGAAATACCATCATCCCTATCCTCAGTGTACATGGAGATCATTCATAGCATTTTCCAAGGAGCCAGTCCCCATAAATCCATAGATCGGTTTCCACAGTAATCATATATCCAGTTAAGAGTTGCATAATTAAAGACTTGTTCTTGTAGATCTCAGCCACCCAACTCCTGGGACTCTTCATCGGCTGCCTTTTCTTGTTGCAAGCCCTATCCTGTGACAATCTTGTTGGCTCTTCCCTCTGTCCCACCCCCAACCCCCTACTCTCCATCCCCCACTTCCCTCTGCCACTTCCCCCTTTCCCAAATATAATTTCTCTCTCCTTGTCCATGAAAAGTAGTTTAGATATGATCTGTGGCTGCTTCAGCTTTTTGAATACCCCTCTTTAGCCAAGCACTTTATCAAGTTTTTCCCAAACCATTTTACAAAAGAAATTCTGATTTGAACCATTAAGAAAATGCATTTTTTTTTGCCAGACTTTTTTTTCCATATCATGCCTCTTTTTAAATTTTTATATTTATTTTCATCCATCCTCATTCCCTCCCATTGTGTGGGCCTCCCATTGCAGTGGCCTCTCTCATTGCAGAGCACTGGCCCTGGGCGCATGTACTTCAGAGTGCTGGCTCGGAATTGGATACACCAGTCCAGCTGCTCTACGACACATGGAATCTTCGCGGGCCAGGGATCAAACTGGTGCCCCTTGCACTGCAAGGCAGACTCTTTACCCACTGGATCACCAGGGAAGCCCCAGAAATTGCATTTTTTTAACATCCTGATTTTACACACTTATAGGCTTTATTTCTCTTCAGACAGTTAGGTTACATTCTAATGTTCCAGTTACAACTGTATGTATGACTAGGGAATAGTGTGGGAAGGGGAATCTAAGCAACACCCACCAAGAAGAAGAGTTTAATCATCATTAGAGAACTTGTAGGGCACAAATGATTTAGGAATCTCTAGATTAAAAAAAAAAAGCAGCTCTTAATTAAAGGAATGTAGAGCAAATTTGGTCCAGAAGTAATAACCCTAGCATCAAAGGACCAAGCTGATTCTGGCTACAACATAATACTTGTCACATTGTCCCCATTCATTCATTCTTATATCTACTAAGGCCCTGGTGCTGTTGTGTTCTGGGGTTGTAGAAGTCAGTAGGAAAAGAACCCAGCTCTTCTGGAGCATACATTCCATAAGGAAATACAGATACTAAATTAGATAAATAAGTTAAATATATAATGTATTAGCTACCTACTAGAAACATACAGAGAAGGTCAAGTGGGGAAGGAAATGTTCCTCCAAACCAGTCCCTCAGAAATGTGTGATGTGAACATAAAAGCACATTCTTGTTGCAAGCCCTATCCTGTGACAATCTTGTTGGCTCTTCCCTCTGTCCCCCCCCCAACCCCCTACTCTCCATCCCCCACTTCCCTCTGCCACTTCCCCCTTTCCCAAATATAATTTCTCTCTCCTTGTCCATGAAAAGTAGTTTAGATATGATCTGTGGCTGCTTCAGCTTTTTGAATACCCCTCTTTAGCCAAGCACTTTATCAAGTTTTTCCCAAACCATTTTACAAAAGAAATTCTGATTTGAACCATTAAGAAAATGCATTTTTTTTTGCCAGACTTTTTTTTCCATATCATGCCTCTTTTTAAATTTTTATATTTATTTTCATCCATCCTCATTCCCTCCCATTGTGTGGGCCTCCCATTGCAGTGGCCTCTCTCATTGCAGAGCACTGGCCCTGGGCGCATGTACTTCAGAGTGCTGGCTCGGAATTGGATACACCAGTCCAGCTGCTCTACGACACATGGAATCTTCGCGGGCCAGGGATCAAACTGGTGCCCCTTGCACTGCAAGGCAGACTCTTTACCCACTGGATCACCAGGGAAGCCCCAGAAATTGCATTTTTTTAACATCCTGATTTTACACACTTATAGGCTTTATTTCTCTTCAGACAGTTAGGTTACATTCTAATGTTCCAGTTACAACTGTATGTATGACTAGGGAATAGTGTGGGAAGGGGAATCTAAGCAACACCCACCAAGAAGAAGAGTTTAATCATCATTAGAGAACTTGTAGGGCACAAATGATTTAGGAATCTCTAGATTAAAAAAAAAAAGCAGCTCTTAATTAAAGGAATGTAGAGCAAATTTGGTCCAGAAGTAATAACCCTAGCATCAAAGGACCAAGCTGATTCTGGCTACAACATAATACTTGTCACATTGTCCCCATTCATTCATTCTTATATCTACTAAGGCCCTGGTGCTGTTGTGTTCTGGGGTTGTAGAAGTCAGTAGGAAAAGAACCCAGCTCTTCTGGAGCATACATTCCATAAGGAAATACAGATACTAAATTAGATAAATAAGTTAAATATATAATGTATTAGCTACCTACTAGAAACATACAGAGAAGGTCAAGTGGGGAAGGAAATGTTCCTCCAAACCAGTCCCTCAGAAATGTGTGATGTGAACATAAAAAGCACAGCAAAACCAGAAGAGTCAACTTCATTTACCAGTTTTGGAACGTACTGAAGGCACTAGGCAGCATTAGTTCAGCGTAGATACAAGACTGGGGAAAAGGAAGTCTCTCTGTTTTAATAAAGCAGTGTTGACCCAGAGAACCTTCCAAAGGTGGCAGCTAGAGGTAATTTTGAACTGGAACAATTGTGGGACCCAAAGGAGTAAGAATCTCAAGATCTCAGAGCATATCGGGCTTCAGAGCCTAGGCAGCACAAATCACTGTGGCACTCAAAGTCAAAGTCTGGGAAGAGGGAAAAACCTAGATGCCAATATGTAGCCAATAGCACCGTGTCTGTGAGTGAATGTGAAATATTGCCTTCCAGTGTAGGGAGTGGGGAGGGGAAGGCAGAGGAGACTCTAGATGGCAAGATGCACTAATGTGCTGATAAATGTGAATAAATGATTTTCTGAGCCTAACTCCCACCATGTTGGTTGATATTTGTGTTACATTCATGAATAAGATAAAGGGAAACTTGTTTGTCAGTGTTGAATGCATCGTTAGCTGAATCAGTTTTGAATACTGGAAAAACAGCTTATCAAATTTTTGTGCCTATTCATAATACAAGAATTACAGATGTGACATATTAATCTGTACTATTAACATAGATTTCAAACCACCAAGAGGATGTTACTGAACATGAAATTGGCAAGAAATGTGCAAGGCCACACCTTTATGTACTATAGCATGTTCATCACAGAAATTTCTAAAAAAACATAATTCACACTAAGAGGATGGATACTTTCTTTATTATTATTATTCTTTATTTTAAAGATTTTACAGAGTTTTGATGTTCACCAACATGTATGTTCCCAGATCATTCATATGCATATCCATGGTCCCCACCCCCCACCAAGTTCCTCCCCTCCCACCCCTCCAGACCATCGCCCCAAACCACTGTAAGCACTCCTATTCCCTTAGCACAATGACAATAGCTATCTTTTCCACACATGACAGTATAGGTTTCCATGTTACTCCCTCCATGCTTCCTCCTCCCTATTTCTTCCCCACAATGTCCTTATGTCTATGGCCTGTCTGTATTTCCATGAGTTCATTGCGTGCGTTATCAAGACCGTCCTACTAGATTCCATATATGTGTGTTAGTATGCTGTATTTGTCTTTATCTTTTTGACTTATTTCACTTTTTAAGATAGGTTCTAGAGCCAGCCACCTCATTAGGACTGAGTCTTCTGCATTTCTTTTAACAGCTGAGTAGTATTCCATTGTATATATGTACCAGGGCTTCTGTATCCATTCATTTGTCGATGGACATCTAGGTTGCTTCCATGTTCTGGCTATTGTATAGAGAGCTGCAATGAACATTGGGGTACAGGTGCCTCTTTCAGTTTTGATTTCATCAAGATATAAGCCTAATAGTGGGATTGCTGGGTCATAGGGTGCTTCTATTTTTAGTTTTTTAAGCAATCTCCATACTGTCTTCCATAGAGGTTGTATCACTTGACATTCCCACCAGCAATGCAAGAGGGTTCCCTTTTCTCCACACCCTCTCCAGCATTTATTGTCTGTCGATTTGTTGACGTTGGCCATTCTGACAGGTGTGAGGTGATATCTCATTGTGGTTTTAATTTGCATTTCTCTAATGATAAGTGAGGTTGAGCATCGTTTCATGTGCTTTTGGGCCATCTGTATGTCCTCTTTGGAGAGGCATCTCTTTAGCTCTTTTTCCCATTTTTTGATTGGGTTGTTCGTTTCTCCTGTGCTGAGTTGTCTGAGTTGCTTGTAGATTTTGGAGATTAATTCTTTGTCTGTTGTTTCATTTGCTATGATTATCTCCCACTCTGTGGGCTGTCTGTTCAGCTTTTTTGTAATTTCTTTTGCTGTACAAAAGCTTTTAAGTTTCATGAGGTCCCACGTGTTCATTTTTCTTTTCAGTTCTGCTATTTTAGTTGGTGGGTCAGAGAAGATCTTGCTTTGATTGATGTCCTTGAGGGTTTTGCCTATATTCTCCTCTAAGAGTTTGATGGTTTCTGGTCTTCCATTTAGGTCTTTAATCCATTTTGAGTTGATCTTAGTGTATGGTGTCAGGGAATGTTCCAACTTCTTTTGTTGCATGTAGCTGTCCAATTTTCCCAGCACCATTTGTTGAAGAGGCTGTCTTTGTCCCATTTTATAGTTTCTCCTCCTTTGTCAAAAATAAGGTACCCATAGGTGCGTGGGTTTATCTCTGGGTTCTCAATCTTGTTCCATTGGTCTATAGTTCTGTTTTTGTGCCAGTACCATACTGTCTTGATGACTGTTGCTTTGTAATAGAGTCTGAAGTTAGGGAGGCTGATCCCTTCAGCTCTGTTTTTCTTTCTCAGGATTGCTTTGGCTATTTGAGGTATTTTGTGTTTCCATATGAACTGTGTTATTATTTGGTCTAGTTCTGTGAAAAATGTCAACGGAAGTTGAATAGGTATTGCATTGAATCTGTAGATGATATCTGGTAGTATGGTCATTTTCACAATATTGATTCTTCCGATCCAGGAACATGGAATATCTCTCCATCTGTTTAAGTCTTCTTTAATGTCTCTCATGAGTGTCTTGTAATTTTCTGTGTACAATTCTTTTGTTTCTTTGGGTAGGTTTATTCCTAGATATTTGATTCTTTTGGTTGCAATGGTGAAGGGGACTGCCTCTTTAATTTCATTTTCTGATTTTTCATTGTTTGTGTATAGGAATGCCAGTGATTTCTGTGTGTTGACTTTGTATCCTGCGACTTTGCTGAATTCGTTGATTAGCTCGAGTAGCTTTGTAACAGTGTCTTTGGGATTTTCTATGTATAATATCATGTCGTCTGCAAAAAGAGAGAGCTTGACTTCTTCCTTTCCAATCTGGATTCCTTTGATTTCTTTCTCTTCTCTTATTGCTGTTGCTAGGACTTCCAGGACTATGTTGAATAGTAGTGGTGAAAGTGGACACCCCTGTCTTGTTCCTGATCTTAGAGGGAATGCTTTCAGTTTTTCACCGTTAAGGATAATGTTCGCTGTAGGCTTCTCATATATGGCTTTCACTATGTTGAGATAGGTTCCTTCTATGCCCATTTTCTGAAGAGTTTTTTTTTTTTTTATCATAAATGGATGTTATACATTGTCGAAGGCTTTTTCTGCATCTATTGAGATGATCATGTGATTTCTGTCTCTCAGTTTATTGATGTGGTGTATCACGTTGATTGATTTGCGGATGTTGAAGAAGCCTTGCATGCCTGGGATGAAACCGACTTGATCGTGATGTATGAGTTTTTTAATGTGTCGTTGAGTTCTGTTTGCTAGGATTTTGTTGAGGATCTTGGCATCTAAGTATCCCATTTTATATTTTTTGCAAAATAAGGTACCCATAGTATCCATCTTGTTCCATTGGTCTATAGTTCTGTTTTGTGCCAGTACCATACTGTCTTGATGACTGTTGCTTTGTAATAGAGTCTGAAGTTAGGGAGGCTGATCCCTTCAGCTCTGTTTTTCTTTCTCAGGATTGCTTTGGCTATTTGAGGTATTTTGTGTTTCCATATGAACTGTGTTATTATTTGGTCTAGTTCTGTGAAAAATGTCAACGGAAGTTGAATAGGTATTGCATTGAATCTGTAGATGATATCTGGTAGTATGGTCATTTTCACAATATTGATTCTTCCGATCCAGGAACATGGAATATCTCTCCATCTGTTTAAGTCTTCTTTAATGTCTCTCATGAGTGTCTTGTAATTTTCTGTGTACAATTCTTTTGTTTCTTTGGGTAGGTTTATTCCTAGATATTTGATTCTTTTGGTTGCAATGGTGAAGGGGACTGCCTCTTTAATTTCATTTTCTGATTTTTCATTGTTTGTGTATAGGAATGCCAGTGATTTCTGTGTGTTGACTTTGTATCCTGCGACTTTGCTGAATTCGTTGATTAGCTCGAGTAGCTTTGTAACAGTGTCTTTGGGATTTTCTATGTATAATATCATGTCGTCTGCAAAAAGAGAGAGCTTGACTTCTTCCTTTCCAATCTGGATTCCTTTGATTTCTTTCTCTTCTCTTATTGCTGTTGCTAGGACTTCCAGGACTATGTTGAATAGTAGTGGTGAAAGTGGACACCCCTGTCTTGTTCCTGATCTTAGAGGGAATGCTTTCAGTTTTTCACCGTTAAGGATAATGTTCGCTGTAGGCTTCTCATATATGGCTTTCACTATGTTGAGATAGGTTCCTTCTATGCCCATTTTCTGAAGAGTTTTTTTTTTTTTTATCATAAATGGATGTTATACATTGTCGAAGGCTTTTTCTGCATCTATTGAGATGATCATGTGATTTCTGTCTCTCAGTTTATTGATGTGGTGTATCACGTTGATTGATTTGCGGATGTTGAAGAAGCCTTGCATGCCTGGGATGAAACCGACTTGATCGTGATGTATGAGTTTTTTAATGTGTCGTTGAGTTCTGTTTGCTAGGATTTTGTTGAGGATCTTGGCATCTAAGTTCATCAGAGAAATTGGTCTGTAAGTTTCCTTTTTTGTGTTGTCTTTGCCTGGTTTGGGTATCAGGGTGATGGCGGCCTCGTAGAATGTGTTTGGAAGTTTTCCTTCCTGTGCAATTGTTTGGAAGAGTTTTAGAAGGACAGGCATTAGCTCTTCTTTAAATGTTTGGTAGAATTCGGCTGTGAAGCCATCTGACCCTGGGCTTTTATTTTTGGGTAGATTTTTAATCAAAGATTTTATTTCTGAGCTTGTGATTGGCTTGTTCAAAGTTTCTGTTTCTGCCTGGCTCAGTCTTGGGAGATTAATCTTCTCCAAGAGACTGTCCATTTCTTCCAGGTTGTCCAGTTTGTTGCTATTTAGCTGTTCATAATAGTCTGTTAGAATCCTTTGGATTTCTGCATGATCTGTTGTAATCTCTCCTTTTTCATTTTTGATTTTGTTGATCTGGTTCTGCTCTCTCTTGGTCTTGATAAGTCTGGCCAGTGGCTTGTCAATTTTGTTTACCTTTTCAAAGAACCAGTTTTTTGTTTTATTTATCTTTTGTTTCTTGCATTTCTTTCTCATTTATTTCTGCTCTGATCCTTATGATTTCTCTTCTTCTGCTGGCTTTGGGGTGTTTTTGTTCTTCTTTCTCCAATGGCTTTCACTATGTTGAGATAGGTTCCTTCTATGCCCATTTTCTGAAGAGTTTTTTTTATCATAAATGGATGTTATACATTGTCGAAGGCTTTTCTGCATCCATTGAGATGATCATGTGATTTCTGTCTCTCAGTTTATTGATGTGGTGTATCACGTTGATTGATTTGCGGATGTTGAAGAAGCCTTGCATGCCTGGGATGAAACCGACTTGATCGTGATGTATGAGTTTTTTAATGTGTCGTTGAGTTCTGTTTGCTAGGATTTTGTTGAGGATCTTGGCATCTAAGTTCATCAGAGAAATTGGTCTGTAAGTTTCCTTTTTTGTGTTGTCTTTGCCTGGTTTGGGTATCAGGGTGATGGCGGCCTCGTAGAATGTGTTTGGAAGTTTTCCTTCCTGTGCAATTGTTTGGAAGAGTTTTAGAAGGACAGGCATTAGCTCTTCTTTAAATGTTTGGTAGAATTCGGCTGTGAAGCCATCTGACCCTGGGCTTTTATTTTTGGGTAGATTTTTAATCAAAGATTTTATTTCTGAGCTTGTGATTGGCTTGTTCAAAGTTTCTGTTTCTGCCTGGCTCAGTCTTGGGAGATTAATCTTCTCCAAGAGACTGTCCATTTCTTCCAGGTTGTCCAGTTTGTTGCTATTTAGCTGTTCATAATAGTCTGTTAGAATCCTTTGGATTTCTGCATGATCTGTTGTAATCTCTCCTTTTTCATTTTTGATTTTGTTGATCTGGTTCTTCTCTCTCTTTTTCTTGATAAGTCTGGCCAGTGGCTTGTCAATTTTGTTTACCTTTTCAAAGAACCAGTTTTTTGTTTTATTTATCTTTTGTTTCTTGCATTTCTTTCTCATTTATTTCTGCTCTGATCCTTATGATTTCTCTTCTTCTGCTGGCTTTGGGGTGTTTTTGTTCTTCTTTCTCCAATTGTTTTCAGTGGAGGGTTAGGTCATCTGCTTCATATTTTCCTAGTTTCTTGAGGTGGGATTGTATTGCTATAAATTTTCCTCTTAGAACTGCTTTTGCAGTATCCCATAGGTTTTGCACTGTCGTGTGTTCATTGTCATTTTCTTCTAGGAATTGTTTAATTTCTCCTTTGATTTCCTCAGTAATCAGTTAGTTTTTTAGGTATGTATTGTTTAATCTCCATATGTTTGTGTTTTTAGGGTTTTTTTTCCCGGTAGTTGATCTCTAGTCTCATTGCATTGTGGTCCGAAAAGATGGTTGATATAATTTCGGCTTTCTTGAGCTGATTGAGGTTTGATTTGTGGCCCAAGATGTGGTCTCTTCTGGAGAATGTTCCGTGAGCACTTGAGAAGAAAGTGTATTCTTCTGCTTTTGGGTGGAACGTCCTAAAGATCTCGATGAGGTCCATCTTTTCTAGTGTGGCATTTAAGGTTTGTGTTTCTTTATTAATTTTCTGTTTGGATGATCTGTCCATTGGTGTGAGAGGAGTGTTAAAGTCTCCTATTATTACTGTGTTGTTGATTTCTTCTTTTATGTCTGAAAGTACCTGTCTTATGTATTGAGGTGCCCCTGTGTTGGGTGCATAGATATTCATGACTGTTATGTCTTCCTCTTGGATAGATCCCTTAATCATGATGTAGTGACCTGCCTTGTCTCTTAGAATCTTTACTTTAAAGTCTATTTTGTCTGATATGAGGATTGCTACTCCAGCTTTCTTTTGATTTCCATTTGCATGGAATATCTTTTTCCAGCCTCTCACTTTCAGTCTATGAGTGTCTCTAGGTCTGAAGTAGTTCTCTTGTAGACAGCATATATACGGGTCTTGCTTCTTGATCCATTCAGCCAGCCTGTGTCGTTTGGTTGGAGCATTTAGTCCATTTACGTTCAAAGTAATTATTGATATGAATGTTCCTATTGTCATCTTCTTAGAAATTTGGGGTTTGATTTGTAAGGCTTCTTCTACTCTATTTATTGGCTATATCAGGCCCTTTAACACATGTTGTAGGGCTGGTTTTGTGGTACAGAATTCTTCTAGTTTTTGCTTGTCTGTGAAGCTTTTGACTTCACCATCAATTCTGAATGAGATTCTTGATGGGTAGAGAATTCTTGGTTGGAGGTTATTCTCTTTTATCCTTTTAAATGTGTCTTGACATTCTCTTCTGGCCTGCAGGGTTTCTGTTGAAAGATCTGCAGTTAAACGTATGGGGTTTCCTTTATATGTTATTTGTTGTTTGCTCCTAGCTGCTTTTAGTAATCTGTCTTTATATTTAGTCTGCATTAGTTTGATTAGAATGTGCCTTGGTGTGTTTCTTCTGGGGTTTGTCCTGTATGGAACTCTTTGTGCTTCTTGATCTTGGTTGACTATTTCCTCTCCCATGGTGGGGAAGTTTTCAACTATAACCTCTTCAAGAATTTTTTCATAGCCTTTCTTTCCCTCTTCTTCTTGAGAAGAAAGTGTATTCTTCTGCTTTTGGGTGGAACGTCCTAAAGATCTCGATGAGGTCCATCTTTTCTAGTGTGGCATTTAAGGTTTGTGTTTCTTTATTAATTTTCTGTTTGGATGATCTGTCCATTGGTGTGAGAGGAGTGTTAAAGTCTCCTATTATTACTGTGTTGTTGATTTCTTCTTTTATGTCTGAAAGTACCTGTCTTATGTATTGAGGTGCCCCTGTGTTGGGTGCATAGATATTCATGACTGTTATGTCTTCCTCTTGGATAGATCCCTTAATCATGATGTAGTGACCTGCCTTGTCTCTTAGAATCTTTACTTTAAAGTCTATTTTGTCTGATATGAGGATTGCTACTCCAGCTTTCTTTTGATTTCCATTTGCATGGAATATCTTTTCCAGCCTCTCACTTTCAGTCTATGAGTGTCTCTAGGTCTGAAGTAGTTCTCTTGTAGACAGCATATATACGGGTCTTGCTTCTTGATCCATTCAGCCAGCCTGTGTCGTTTGGTTGGAGCATTTAGTCCATTTACGTTCAAAGTAATTATTGATATGAATGTTCCTATTGTCATCTTCTTAGAAATTTGGGGTTTGATTTGTAAGGCTTCTTCTACTCTATTTATTGGCTATATCAGGCCCTTTAACACATGTTGTAGGGCTGGTTTTGTGGTACAGAATTCTTCTAGTTTTTGCTTGTCTGTGAAGCTTTTGACTTCACCATCAATTCTGAATGAGATTCTTGATGGGTAGAGAATTCTTGGTTGGAGGTTATTCTCTTTTATCCTTTTAAATGTGTCTTGACATTCTCTTTTGGCCTGCAGGGTTTCTGTTGAAAGATCTGCAGTTAAACGTATGGGGTTTCCTTTATATGTTATTTGTTGTTTGCTCCTAGCTGCTTTTAGTAATCTGTCTTTATATTTAGTCTGCATTAGTTTGATTAGAATGTGCCTTGGTGTGTTTCTTCTGGGGTTTGTCCTGTATGGAACTCTTTGTGCTTCTTGATCTTGGTTGACTATTTCCTCTCCCATGGTGGGGAAGTTTTCAACTATAACCTCTTCAAGAATTTTTTCATAGCCTTTCTTTCCCTCTTCTTCTTCTGGAACTCCTATAATTCTAATGTTGGTGCGTTTGATATTGTCCCATAGGTCTTTAAGGCTCTCCTCAGTTCTTTTAATTCTTTGTTTTGTTCTGTTCTTCAGTACTTATTTCCACCATTCTGTCTTCCAGCTCACTTATCCATTCTTCAGCCTCTGATACTCTACTGTTGAGACCTTCTATAGTATTTTTGAGTTCAGCAATTGAGTTGGTTGTCTCCATTTCCTTATTTTTCATTTCTTGCATGTCTTTTCTCAATGTACTAATTTCCTCTAATATTCTGTTCTCGGTGTTTTGCATTCTCATTAGTATAGTTTTTCTGACTTCTCTTTCAGATAATTTGTCTATCTCCTTCTCTGTCATTTGAAGCGGTGTTTCTCTAGCTTGGTCCTTCATTTGTGCAGTGTTTCTCTGACGTTTCACTATTAGATTAATTTTTGTTTCTTTGTGTGTGTCTATGTGTGTGGAGTTCTTTTTCCCCCACCAGGCTTCTTGGTTGACTTCTCCCTTCCTTTGGGCTTCTGTCCTTCTAGAAGGGTTCAGTGGTTTGTGACTTGGATGGTGTTAGGTCTTGTTTACAGATGAATAATCTCTGGTGTTGTATGTTCTTTGGTAGTGTGGGGTCTTGGAATCAGAGCTTCCGCTCCAAGGATCCTTGGTTTGATGATTGGTCAGCGGGTGTAGGCTCTATGTCTGATTTGCTATGCTGTTCCGTGATATTAGTTCACATACTAGCATCTGAGGACCAAGAGGTGCATCCCTGATGGGTGACAGTCATAAAAACATGCAGATGTTTTCTAACATATTTGTAAGATATACATACATACACAGCAATCCCCACAACTGACCAGTTTTACAGAGATAAGGCACAGGAAATCTTTCTGGCAAATCATGCAATCATAGATGATACTTGCCCGTTAAGCTTTGAATTTATTAAAATAGTGCCTGAATAAATAGATCCAGTGCAAGGTCCTGGCTTGGATAATTACAATGAGAACAATTTTTAACTAGGACATGTATTGGGGGGTGACGAGTAATGAGAAGGAATAGATTCATCTTGGAAGGATTTTATAGGGTTAGGTAGCAAAGATTAGTGTGTGTATTGTTTAGTGTATTTGGAAGAGAATAGTGGAGACAGGAAGATAGGAAATAATTTATCTAGAGGATATTGGTAGATAGGAAAAGGTTTTACATTTAGAACACAGAGGGAGAAAGCATTGGGGAAGAGGAAAGAGAATTAGAGGTTTCCAAGAATTAAAATTAAAAAAAAATAATAATAATAAAATAAAAGTCAAAAAAAAAGAAATTAAAAATTCAAAAGGGCAGAAAAAATTAACAAGAGACCAAAAAACAAAAAACACAAAAAACAAAACAAACGTAAAGCAAAAAAAAACAACAGCAACAACAACAACAGAATAAACAAACAAACCCCAAACCAGACCAATCAATTGAATAAGCAAAATAGTCCACCACAAATAAACAAGCAAAAAGAAAAAAAAAAAAGGTAAATACTGTCCCTGGTTTTTATCTTCTCATCTGACTGTTGGAAACCAATCTGCTCTTGATGGTGGTGTCTTGATGGTGTAGTCTTTCCCTTATAGCGCCAGTTGCTTTGGTTTCTGTTTTTGTGTTTAGCAAAATGAGGGCTTTGCTGCCAGCTTGGGTGCTGGCCGGGGCAGTGGGGGGATCCCAGTCCATCGGGCGGGTCTGTGGCGATCGCAGTCCGGTATTGGAGGTGGGCGCCCCGGCTCTACCGCGCACCCCCCAGTAGTCTCCAATTCCTGCTCTTTCCCCGGCTTCCTCCGCTGTTGCTGCAGCTCTAGGGGTGCACAGGCTCCTCTGCCGCTGGCACACGTGCACTGCCTGTTACGTATCTAAGTCCCAAAGGCGGGTGAGAGCTTTCCCGTCCAGCTCGTGCCCGGTCCCTGGTCAGCAACCCATGGGCGACTTCCCTTCTCCATTCAGCAAGCCCTCCAGTTGGAGTGGTTGAACTTACCCGCGGCACCGCTGCTTCTCGCGGCGTGTTCTGGTGGCTTCTCCCGGCGGGTTCCGGCGGGTTCCGGCGGCTTCTCAGGATGGATATTTTTTAAAATGTAGTAAACCATTTAGGAAGTGATGAGTTTTAAATGTTTACTACTTCTGTCCTAATAAATTATTTAATTTTACACAATATGGTTTTAATAATGGCTATGCTTAACAAATAGTAAAATTCCTACGGATTGAAAGTTCACTTTTTTGAGTTTGTATAGCCAGCTACCACACATGTGGATATTGAAACTATATAAATGTGAATTGTTATTATTAATAATGTGATTTAATTTTTATTCTCAGGCTCAAGTTGCCCTAAAAAGGCAAGTTAAAATAAATTCAGCCCTTTAATTTTATTTGATTTGCTGTGATTGGACTGGGGCTTTTCTCTGAATATCTAAGCAGCCTATTTAAAATCTCTGTTATAGTGCTAAATGAGCAAATAATACTCTCAGTCATTATTTTTTGATTCTTGCTAGCTTCCCTCTCAAGAAGGTGAGTTTCATGGACTCCTCTCCCAAATTCCAGAAATTCTTTATTGCATTCAGCTATGTACTATTATGCAATCACTGCTCTGTAATATGTATGAGGTTGAGCCAGCTGAAATTGCTGTTAGCTGACCACTTTTGACCTACAAAAACAGTCATTTCATATGCTTCGATCGAATGTCTTTGCTCTAGTCAAACTGGTGTTGGTGTTCCTCCATCATTTGTGTCTCTGTGTTTATGTGATTTTGTCCATTTGAAATATCCTCCTCTGGCTTTCTACTACATCAAACCTCTGTCTTCCAAGACTTAACTCCCACTTTCACCTCTTCCCTGAAAACATCCACTATCACCCCAGTCTTTTATAAGCAATTTTAAACATTCTCTATTCTGACCTTTTGTGATATAGAAGCACTGCATAATCGAACACTTAATTATAATCTGTCTCATATCGTATCTGTTGCATTTTTTCATGCATTAGTCTTATCTGTAGACAGTAAATTCTTTGAGGGTAAAGACTATGAGTTGAATTTCTTCTGTAATGTTATAATGAATGATTATGCCAAAAGTCAGTATGTACTCTTGGCTTTAAACTAATTTGGACTTAAAAATCCTTGGAAGTTAAACTTAATTAAAACTAGTTTCTGTAGGTGGTTTAAACTTCGGTTTTGAAGTCAGGCAGACCTGGGTCTATTTCCCACCTCTGACATTGATAAACAGTGTGTCCTTGGGATGGTTACTATACAATCTGAAGCCTTTTTTCCTCTTCTGTCAATTGAAGAGATAGATATCTGTACCATTAGGTGATTGTTAAGATTATATGATAAGTTTGTACTTAATAGACTTTGGAAATTTCAAACCAATGATTTTTATGTAAGCCTAATTTATTAAATTGGCTCAGGCTCAAGTTGCCCTAAAAAGGCAAGTTAAAATAAATTCAGCCCTTTAATTTTATTTGATTTGCTGTGATTGGACTGGGGCTTTTCTCTGAATATCTAAGCAGCCTATTTAAAATCTCTGTTATAGTGCTAAATGAGCAAATAATACTCTCAGTCATGCTTTTTTGATTCTTGCTAGCTTCCCTCTCAAGAAGGTGAGTTTCATGGACTCCTCTCCCAAATTCCAGAAATTCTTTATTGCATTCAGCTATGTACTATTATGCAATCACTGCTCTGTAATATGTATGAGGTTGAGCCAGCTGAAATTGCTGTTAGCTGACCACTTTTGACCTACAAAAACAGTCATTTCATATGCTTCGATCGAATGTCTTTGCTCTAGTCAAACTGGTGTTGGTGTTCCTCCATCATTTGTGTCTCTGTGTTTATGTGATTTTGTCCATTTGAAATATCCTCCTCTGGCTTTCTACTACATCAAACCTCTGTCTTCCAAGACTTAACTCCCACTTTCACCTCTTCCCTGAAAACATCCACTATCACCCCAGTCTTTTATAAGCAATTTTAAACATTCTCTATTCTGACCTTTTGTGATATAGAAGCACTGCATAATCGAACACTTAATTATAATCTGTCTCATATCGTATCTGTTGCATTTTTTCATGCATTAGTCTTATCTGTAGACAGTAAATTCTTTGAGGGTAAAGACTATGAGTTGAATTTCTTCTGTAATGTTATAATGAATGATTATGCCAAAAGTCAGTATGTACTCTTGGCTTTAAACTAATTTGGACTTAAAAATCCTTGGAAGTTAAACTTAATTAAAACTAGTTTCTGTAGGTGGTTTAAACTTCGGTTTTGAAGTCAGGCAGACCTGGGTCTATTTCCCACCTCTGACATTGATAAACAGTGTGTCCTTGGGATGGTTACTATACAATCTGAAGCCTTTTTTCCTCTTCTGTCAATTGAAGAGATAGATATCTGTACCATTAGGTGATTGTTAAGATTATATGATAAGTTTGTACTTAATAGACTTTGGAAATTTCAAACCAATGGATACACTTGTCCCTTGAATAACAGGGGTTTGAACTGTGTAGCTCCATTTATACACAGATTTCTTTCAATAAATACACAGTTGAATCTTTGTATCTATTGGTTCTGCATTCTCAGATTCAATCAAACATGGATTCCAAACTTAGTCAGTATATGACCCAAGGTTGGTTTATCCTCAGATATGGAACCTGTGGATACAGAGTGCTTACATGGAACTTGAACAACCTTGGATTTTGGGATTTGCAAAGGGTCCGAGAACAGGGTCCCCCTCCCTAACCCCTTGACCCCATATTGAGGAGTGACTGTATATTCTTCTCAGTGATTTGAGTAATTCTTGTAAAGGAAAGATTATCACTGAGTATGTCTGGCTTAACAATGAAAAGTGTTGTTACAGTTATTTTTAAGATAATTTTTTATCATTTGAGGCAACTTTCCAATCTCTCAATTAACAACTAAAAATTACATATATGTATATATATACATATATACACATGTATATATATATTTTTGAGGCTGGGGAATGGCTATTTTTAAAGGTTGAAATGTACTGGATTCCAGCTAAGTGTCCAAGAGGATACTGTCATTCTTATTACCCAAGAGTGCATTTCTTACATTTTATTATTCTTGAACCTAGAGTTTTTGTACAGTAATAAGTCATAGTATTTAAGAGTTTACAATGTACCAAGGACTTTGCTAGGTATTATCTTACTTAATCGAACACTTAATTATAATCTGTCTCATATCGTATCTGTTGCATTTTCATGCATTAGTCTTATCTGTAGACAGTAAATTCTTTGAGGGTAAAGACTATGAGTTGAATTTCTTCTGTAATGTTATAATGAATGATTATGCCAAAAGTCAGTATGTACTCTTGGCTTTAAACTAATTTGGACTTAAAAATCCTTGGAAGTTAAACTTAATTAAAACTAGTTTCTGTAGGTGGTTTAAACTTCGGTTTTGAAGTCAGGCAGACCTGGGTCTATTTCCCACCTCTGACATTGATAAACAGTGTGTCCTTGGGATGGTTACTATACAATCTGAAGCCTTTTTTCCTCTTCTGTCAATTGAAGAGATAGATATCTGTACCATTAGGTGATTGTTAAGATTATATGATAAGTTTGTACTTAATAGACTTTGGAAATTTCAAACCAATGGATACACTTGTCCCTTGAATAACAGGGGTTTGAACTGTGTAGCTCCATTTATACACAGATTTCTTTCAATAAATACACAGTTGAATCTTTGTATCTATTGGTTCTGCATTCTCAGATTCAATCAAACATGGATTCCAAACTTAGTCAGTATATGACCCAAGGTTGGTTTATCCTCAGATATGGAACCTGTGGATACAGAGTGCTTACATGGAACTTGAACAACCTTGGATTTTGGGATTTGCAAAGGGTCCGAGAACAGGGTCCCCCTCCCTAACCCCTTGACCCCATATTGAGGAGTGACTGTATATTCTTCTCAGTGATTTGAGTAATTCTTGTAAAGGAAAGATTATCACTGAGTATGTCTGGCTTAACAATGAAAAGTGTTGTTACAGTTATTTTTAAGATAATTTTTTATCATTTGAGGCAACTTTCCAATCTCTCAATTAACAACTAAAAATTACATATATGTATATATATACATATATACACATGTATATATATATTTTTGAGGCTGGGGAATGGCTATTTTTAAAGGTTGAAATGTACTGGATTCCAGCTAAGTGTCCAAGAGGATACTGTCATTCTTATTACCCAAGAGTGCATTTCTTACATTTTATTATTCTTGAACCTAGAGTTTTTGTACAGTAATAAGTCATAGTATTTAAGAGTTTACAATGTACCAAGGACTTTGCTAGGGGTATTATCTTACTTTATCCATACAATAGTAATGAGGTATTTTCTATTATCCCTACTTCACAGATGAAAAAACATATAAGCTATCTTTTGGAATAGTGAGGAAAGCAGCTAAATGAAAGTATATGCAAAAGCATTGAGAGATTCTCAGATAGTGACTTTAAACAGTAAGTAAATTTTAATTCAATGTTCTAAACTCTAAAATGTATTTCTGAAGGGCTATTAAGGGTTATTGCCAATACTAGAAAAGTGAATCCAATATGAACAAGGCATAATTTCCAAAACAGTATATGTAAACGGAAAAAAAAATAAAGCTGAAATGCATACTGTAATTGATCATCACTTTCAGGGACAGTGGTATATAATCATTCACTCATTTATTTCATTATTTATTGAACACAAACTGTGTCTAAGGCATACTTAAATATACCGGTTACCTCTTCCTTGGCCTTGGAAAGAAATTTAAATTATTGTATGAATTTTGATTAAACTGATTACAAAATTCTGAAACACAATGAAACCCAAACTAGGGCCAATGGTTGTTTCCTAAATGAACATTTTATGTGCAAACAAACAGCTGCTGGATTTTGACAGAATTTAAAACAAGCCGTTTGTAAATTTTACTGACAACTGTTTTTTGGTGATTTTTGTCAACAGAATTTTCCTGCTTTGCATCACAACATTCTTTTATTATGGTGTTCCCTCCAAGAATAACTTGCTTGCTTGAATCACGTTTACAGAGATTTATGACTTGATGCTTATTCAGTGGTAGAGCTTCTCAACACAAAATGTCAGTGAGCCTGTTATAAATTGCTTCTGGCATTCCTACTCTATCTTTTATTTGGCTGGGAGTATTTCCACCTGAAAGTGATAAATTCCTGCTACAACCACTTTATGTGCTTCAGTAATTACACTGTACAGAAAAAGGGGGTTTCCACCAAGGTGTCGCCTTAAAAACAGCAAGAAATAAAAGGCAGCGGAATGGGCTGAACTTGGAAGTCTGTTGAACAAAAAACAATGACCAGTGAAATATCTGGGTCAGACTGAATTTGATAAATGATCAGGAAATACAGAAGACACCAAACCTTTAAATTCTCCACTGAAGAGGTTGTTAATATAACCATGCCCTTAGACTAGTTATTTTTGATCCAGTGACAGAAATATGGCAGGTGCCCACAAGAATGGGCTTAACATCCTATCAGAAACCATTTTAAAATATCTAGATGCTTCTAGAGACTCAGATAGTTTTCACTAAATATCAAGGTCTACATGCCCTTGAGACTGTATTGATACATTCAACTCAGAGAGGTTGTAGCCACTAACTTGATGAATGCATATATGTACAACCGTACTATCAAGAGGGGCTAAATCAACAAAAAGTAATCCAATATGAACAAGGCATAATTTCCAAAACAGTATATGTAAACGGAAAAAATAAAGCTGAAATGCATACTGTAATTGATCATCACTTTCAGGGACAGTGGTATATAATCATTCACTCATTTATTTCATTATTTATTGAACACAAACTGTGTCTAAGGCATACTTAAATATACCGGTTACCTCTTCCTTGGCCTTGGAAAGAAATTTAAATTATTGTATGAATTTTGATTAAACTGATTACAAAATTCTGAAACACAATGAAACCCAAACTAGGGCCAATGGTTGTTTCCTAAATGAACATTTTATGTGCAAACAAACAGCTGCTGGATTTTGACAGAATTTAAAACAAGCCGTTTGTAAATTTTACTGACAACTGTTTTTTGGTGATTTTTGTCAACAGAATTTTCCTGCTTTGCATCACAACATTCTTTTATTATGGTGTTCCCTCCAAGAATAACTTGCTTGCTTGAATCACGTTTACAGAGATTTATGACTTGATGCTTATTCAGTGGTAGAGCTTCTCAACACAAAATGTCAGTGAGCCTGTTATAAATTGCTTCTGGCATTCCTACTCTATCTTTTATTTGGCTGGGAGTATTTCCACCTGAAAGTGATAAATTCCTGCTACAACCACTTTATGTGCTTCAGTAATTACACTGTACAGAAAAAGGGGGTTTCCACCAAGGTGTCGCCTTAAAAACAGCAAGAAATAAAAGGCAGCGGAATGGGCTGAACTTGGAAGTCTGTTGAACAAAAAACAATGACCAGTGAAATATCTGGGTCAGACTGAATTTGATAAATGATCAGGAAATACAGAAGACACCAAACCTTTAAATTCTCCACTGAAGAGGTTGTTAATATAACCATGCCCTTAGACTAGTTATTTTTGATCCAGTGACAGAAATATGGCAGGTGCCCACAAGAATGGGCTTAACATCCTATCAGAAACCATTTTAAAATATCTAGATGCTTCTAGAGACTCAGATAGTTTTTCACTAAATATCAAGGTCTACATGCCCTTGAGACTGTATTGATACATTCAACTCAGAGAGGTTGTAGCCACTAACTTGATGAATGCATATATGTACAACCGTACTATCAAGAGGGGGTCCAGCTTCCTCATATGGTGTCTGTGGATTGTGGGTAGTGATTAGTCTTGGCCATATTGTCTTGTTTGCTTCATATAAGCAGTCTATAGTGCATAGAACAACATTACTTTTTTTTTTTGTTGTTGCATTGCACAGCATATGGTATCTTAGTTCCTGACCAGGGATCAGACTTGTGCCTTTTGCATTGAAAGGGCAGAGCCTTAATTGCCAGACCATCAGGGAAGTCCTCCCAAATCACTATTTTTAACTGCTGAGGTTTTCTTGCTTTTAAAGGAGGAACAAAATGTTTTAAATAAAAAATCTCCAAATTAACGGAACAAAAACTATAAGGATTTTATTATTAAGTCCTAACATCATGCCAAAGGTGGTGTTAGACACTCAGTAGATACTGCATCTGTGATGATACCAAGAGAGATTATGGTCATTAAACAGAATTCAAACTTCCTTTCAGAGTTATTACACCATATTTGGAAAGGAATTGATAATGACCAGTATCTATGTTCCACAGTCATGGAATTGAACGGCTCCTTCTTGCTCACAAGAGGTACTCTTTCATAAGAGAATTTTAAAGCAAGCATCACTGGCTTAGTACAACTCAACACTGCTAAAACAGCTTTAAAAATGGGAAAATGTATAGCACGCTTACTGTGACTTAAGCTTTAGTATATTTATTAAAGTTTAGGACAGACCATTCTGAAGGGATTGGCATCAGTTGTGCTGCCTTCTTGGTT
Organism: Tragulus kanchil; assembly: GCA_022376925.1. Classification (NCBI taxonomy): domain Eukaryota; kingdom Metazoa; phylum Chordata; class Mammalia; order Artiodactyla; family Tragulidae; genus Tragulus; species Tragulus kanchil. Next base: position 76,349,223 of record JAIOJX010000026.1, read on the forward strand.
GAGAAGAGTTTCACAGTTTGTCATTCCTTTCTCGCAACAACCCTAAAAATGTGAGGTTGATATACATTAGTCTGAGGCCTACAAAAGATGAAACTATGTCCCAGGATAGGTTAAACAATGGGCCCATGGGCACAATTCTAGGAGATGGCAGGGCTTTGTTTATAATCTAGTTACCTTGACTCCAGACCTCTATGGCACTTAATCATTATTCCACACTGGATTTCAGAAAAAAATGGTACAGAGCTCATGACTTTAACTTAGGTTAACGGCACTTTCATGCAGGAAGGTTGGCTCAGTCAGATGTAGAGAGCAGACAGCACCTTCCTAGATGTGGGGAAAGTTCCTTCCATTCCATCAATTACCATATTCAATTATTCTTTATCAATTGTTCTCAAACTCCTAGGGAGAGCTCACAGAGGTCTTTGCAAACAAAATTTATATCTTTCAAGGAGAATGCACTCAAAAGAACTGGGGTGGTCACATTCACAGCAGGATACTGTAATTAAAAGCCAGAGAAGAATGAGTGTACCTGCTGAATTTGTGGGACACCTTCACATTCCATGGGCTGAGTCTGGGTATTATGCTTGGTCTCATTTCACTTGTTATATATGTTTATCCAAGTGAATACGAAGAAGATTTACTATTTATAAAATGCTTCACAATACACCAAACAAATTAGCATTTAGACTGTTTTCAACGAACATTTATATTGAGCCTAAAGACTGGGAAAGAAGTCCAGGCCTGAGATGCCTTTGGAGTAAAGTAGAATTCATGCTCATTCGCTTAGTCTCATTCTCTGCAGCTCCTCTGTCCATGGGATTCTCCAGGCAAGAATACTAGAGTGGGTTGCCATTTCCTCCTCCAAGGGATCTTCCAGACCTAGAGATAAAATCTGTGTCTCTGTGTCTCCTGCATTGGCAGGCAGGTTCTTTACCACTGTGCCACCTTCGAAGCCCAGAGTAGGATCACAGATGATCATCACAGTGAGGCGGGGGAGGGCATAGAGAGAAAAGAATGGGTAAATAGGCTAAAGCAAGATAGTTTGTATACCTCACATTCCCTCCTGGGACCAGAGTATTACCCTGGGGTAGGATGAATAATTTTTGAAGAGTCGAAGGTTCTAAGGTTCTGGGGAACACTGCTTAATGGGAAGAAGAGAGGGATGGACTAGGAGTGAAACAAAGCAACAGTCCTAAACTTTGGTGGATTCAGGAGGTCCTTGCAGGTAAACAGAAAGTGACATAAGATATTATTTTGTTTTTGTTTAGTCACTAAGTTGTGTCTCACTTTGCGACCTAACAGACTGCAGCATGCCAGGCTTCCCTGTCCTACACCATCTCCCTGGGTTTGCTTAAACTGACATCCATTGAGTTAATTATGCCATCCAATTATTTCCTCACCCCCTTCTCCTTCTGCCCTCAATCTTTCTCAGCATCAGGGTCTTTTCTAATGAGGCAGATGTTCACATCAGGTGGCTAAAGTGTTGGACCTTCAGCTTTTGCATCAGTCCTTTCAGTAAGTCAGGGTTGATTTCCTTTAGGATTGACTGGTTTGATCTCCTTTCAGTCCAAGGGACTCTCAACAGTCTTCTCCAGCAACACAATTTGAGAGCTTCATTTCTTTGGCACTCAGTCTTCTTTATGGTCCAACCCTCACATCTAGCTTCTATATGGACCTTTAGCCAGAGAAGAATGAGTGTACCTGCTGAATTTGTGGGACACCTTCACATTCCATGGGCTGAGTCTGGGTATTATGCTTGGTCTCATTTCACTTGTTATATATGTTTATCCAAGTGAATACGAAGAAGATTTACTATTTATAAAATGCTTCACAATACACCAAACAAATTAGCATTTAGACTGTTTTCAACGAACATTTATATTGAGCCTAAAGACTGGGAAAGAAGTCCAGGCCTGAGATGCCTTTGGAGTAAAGTAGAATTCATGCTCATTCGCTTAGTCTCATTCTCTGCAGCTCCTCTGTCCATGGGATTCTCCAGGCAAGAATACTAGAGTGGGTTGCCATTTCCTCCTCCAAGGGATCTTCCAGACCTAGAGATAAAATCTGTGTCTCTGTGTCTCCTGCATTGGCAGGCAGGTTCTTTACCACTGTGCCACCTTCGAAGCCCAGAGTAGGATCACAGATGATCATCACAGTGAGGCGGGGGAGGGCATAGAGAGAAAAGAATGGGTAAATAGGCTAAAGCAAGATAGTTTGTATACCTCACATTCCCTCCTGGGACCAGAGTATTACCCTGGGGTAGGATGAATAATTTTTGAAGAGTCGAAGGTTCTAAGGTTCTGGGGAACACTGCTTAATGGGAAGAAGAGGGGGATGGACTAGGAGTGAAACAAAGCAACAGTCCTAAACTTTGGTGGATTCAGGAGGTCCTTGCAGGTAAACAGAAAGTGACATAAGATATTATTTTGTTTTTGTTTAGTCACTAAGTTGTGTCTCACTTTGCGACCTAACAGACTGCAGCATGCCAGGCTTCCCTGTCCTACACCATCTCCCTGGGTTTGCTTAAACTGACATCCATTGAGTTAATTATGCCATCCAATTATTTCCTCACCCCCTTCTCCTTCTGCCCTCAATCTTTCTCAGCATCAGGGTCTTTTCTAATGAGGCAGATGTTCACATCAGGTGGCTAAAGTGTTGGACCTTCAGCTTTTGCATCAGTCCTTTCAGTAAGTCAGGGTTGATTTCCTTTAGGATTGACTGGTTTGATCTCCTTTCAGTCCAAGGGACTCTCAACAGTCTTCTCCAGCAACACAATTTGAGAGCTTCATTTCTTTGGCACTCAGTCTTCTTTATGGTCCAACCCTCACATCTCTTCATGACTACTGGAGAAACCATAGCTTTGACTATATGGACCTTTGTCAGCAAAGTGATGTCTCTGCTCTTTAGTACACTGTCTAGAAGTGTCTTTTAATTTCATGGCTGCAGTCACTATCTACAGTGATTTTGGAGCCCAATAAAACCAAGTCTGTCACTGTTTCCATTGTTTGATAAAGTGATGGGACTGGATGCCATGATCTTACAGTTTTGAACGTTGAGTTTTAGGCCAGCTTTTTCACTCTCATTTTTCACCTTCATAAACAGGCTCTTTAGTTCCTTTTCACTTTCGGTCATAAGGGTGGTATCATCTGCATTTCTGAGGTTATTGATATTTTTCCTGGCAATCTTGATTCCAGCTTGTACTTCAGCGTAGCTTAAAGATGAGGGAACATGGATGGACATCAGCCTATCGGCTAGAAGATTATGGGAACATTCCAGGCGAAAATGTTACAACTGGGCCTGTTGTGAAAACAGAAGTGGGAATATCTGAGAGTAAGTTTGTGAGGAAAGAAATGCAAGGAATGGATGCGGAGGGTGAAGGGGTGCTTAGTAGGTAGTATCTGTATATTTGGTAATCAGGGAAAATCCTGGGGTGAAGATGGAAGAGGAAGTGGGGAGAGAAAAGAAATATACTTTCTTAGGATGAAGAGTAGCACCTTCAATAGCACAAGCAAAGCTTTTCCAAGCTCAGCAATAATTTAGATTTGAAAGATTGAAACTGAAATAATTGAAAGATTGCTCTTTATAGATAATGTTTGATTCAAAGCTTCTAGGCTTGTACATTTCGTTAAAGATCCTTAGAGGCTTTCACTTCCTTGGATTTATCCCTTCTAGCAGACTTGGCACCGCCCGCTTTCCCGCCAATCGCAAGGGTCCCACAGAGGTCAAGCCCTACCCCAGGTCCCGCCCCATCGGCTCGCGCGCCCAGACTTTTGGCGCTCTCGGACCACGCCACGCCCACCCCTCCGGCCCCGCCCACCCCGGGCTTCCCGCCGTCCCCGCCCACCCCGCACTTCCCGCCGGCCCCGCCCATCCCGCGCGCCCCGCCGGCCCAGTCCCAGGAACAGCTCGGGCAGGGGGCTAGGAGCCGAGTGGCTGGCCTTTGGAGCCTCAGTGATCGCCCAGCCTCCAGGTTTTGGAGTGATCTTCCCCGCGAGGGCGGGGCGATGCAGGGGAACCGGCCTCCGAGGGTCCGCTCCGGGAACGAGCCTCGTCCTGCGCCCACCATGGAGCCGGCGAGTCGCGGGGCCTGGGCCCACAGCCGGGCCGCGCTTGCCCGACTGGAGAAGCTGCTTCGCTGCTCGCGTTGGTAAGGACCGACCCTCTAGGGGGCTGCCGGGAGGGCCGCGGCGTGGCCAGGGGTCTTCTCAAACCTCCGATTTCCGCCTCTCATTTTCGCTCCCTTTCCCCATCCCCCATTTGGGCGGGCGAGTGATTTAGTACCTGCCCAGCGATCTGCCGTGCTGTAACGAGTCCTACATACTTAGCGACTGAAAAAAAACAACAGGGATCTGTTAGTTCTCCCCTGTCCGGCTTCCATTCAATACTTTTTGGGCGACTTTCCAGCCTTTCTTGAACCAAACACAACTTTGAACTTTAGCGGGCAAGAGAGTCTAGAGGTGTGGCTACAGATGCAGATCCCAGTTCCCGCTTCCAGAGTTTGAATCTGTAGGGCTGAGGCATCTTCACTGTTCACCGGGCCTGGTTCCTGTGACCAGAGTAATTCCAGAACTTTGGAAGATCCTGGGGTGAAGATGGAAGAGGAAGTGGGAGAGAAAGAAATATACTTTCTTAGGATGAAGAGTAGCACCTTCAATAGCACAAGCAAAGCTTTTCCAAGCTCAGCAATAATTTAGATTTGAAAGATTGAAACTGAAATAATTGAAAGATTGCTCTTTATAGATAATGTTTGATTCAAAGCTTCTAGGCTTGTACATTTCGTTAAAGATCCTTAGAGGCTTTCACTTCCTTGGATTTATCCCTTCTAGCAGACTTGGCACCGCCCGCTTTCCCGCCAATCGCAAGGGTCCCACAGAGGTCAAGCCCTACCCCAGGTCCCGCCCCATCGGCTCGCGCGCCCAGACTTTTGGCGCTCTCGGACCACGCCACGCCCACCCCTCCGGCCCCGCCCACCCCGGGCTTCCCGCCGTCCCCGCCCCCCCCGCCCTTCCCGCCGGCCCCGCCCATCCCGCGCGCCCCGCCGGCCCAGTCCCAGGAACAGCTCGGGCAGGGGGCTAGGAGCCGAGTGGCTGGCCTTTGGAGCCTCAGTGATCGCCCAGCCTCCAGGTTTTGGAGTGATCTTCCCCGCGAGGGCGGGCGATGCAGGGAACCGGCCTCCGAGGGTCCGCTCCGGGAACGAGCCTCGTCCTGCGCCCACCATGGAGCCGGCGAGTCGCGGGGCCTGGGCCCACAGCCGGGCCGCGCTTGCCCGACTGGAGAAGCTGCTTCGCTGCTCGCGTTGGTAAGGACCGACCCTCTAGGGGCTGCCGGGAGGGCCGCGGCGTGGCCAGGGGTCTTCTCAAACCTCCGATTTCCGCCTCTCATTTTCGCTCCCTTTCCCCATCCCCCATTTGGGCGGGCGAGTGATTTAGTACCTGCCCAGCGATCTGCCGTGCTGTAACGAGTCCTACATACTTAGCGACTGAAAAAAAACAACAGGGATCTGTTAGTTCTCCCCTGTCCGGCTTCCATTCAATACTTTTTGGGCGACTTTCCAGCCTTTCTTGAACCAAACACAACTTTGAACTTTAGCGGGCAAGAGAGTCTAGAGGTGTGGCTACAGATGCAGATCCCAGTTCCCGCTTCCAGAGTTTGAATCTGTAGGGCTGAGGCATCTTCACTGTTCACCGGGCCTGGTTCCTGTGACCAGAGTAATTCCAGAACTTTAGGCTGCGGGCTGAAGAGGCCCGCTAAATAGAAAGCACCTGTCACACTTTGCCCCTGAGTGGGTCTCAATCACAGCCTTATTTCGGGAGGGGCAGTTTGGGGGACCCTTGTTGGGGATTGATTGAAAATAGCAGTGTGATGGACCTGGAAGTTGCTCATTCAATTTCACATTTCCTTGGTTTGATCAAAGACTGTGGCTTGGGATTCCAGCTCCTACAAATGCTATGTGTTATTAATTTTTGCTTCTTATTTTCCTTCATACGGTTACACCATGGAATCCTTTGAGTTTAAGGTTTTCATTCCATTTGAAGATATCATTTTCTGACTGGTACTCCTTGCTTCTTCTTTTCCTGTAGCTCCTCCTGATATAGAGATCAAGGTTTATAAAACCGGAGAAGGACTTGTCTTACTTTTTATTTCTTCCAGAAGCACTTATTGAGCACCTGCTGCGTGCCCGGCTCAGTATTTCTGCATCACTATCACACTGGCAGCTTTTCTCTCTGCTTGTGGCTGTTCTGTCATGTTTCTTTTTTGGTCTTTGTTTTGATTTCTTTTTTCACTCTGATTTCCAACTTGCAGAACTTAGTTGTATATAAACCCATAAGCGACATAGCAACTTTTTCTTTTAAACCGAAAGGGCTTAACTGGCAGAGTTTTGTACTTATATTTTGTTTTACAAAAACTTTCAAAAGTTGAGACGAAATGACATCACTACACTCCTTAGAAAAGAAGTGCTTTTGTACATGAAGGCATTGAGTTAGTTATGTGTGTTTTCCTGTAACACATAAACCATCCATCTGAGAATAAGAAATTTCAAACTGGCTCTTCTGGTTGTTATAATAGAAGCAATTTTAGTTTACATCTTTATAGGTCAGTGACAGTTAAGACATTCACCTGGTACATTTCAGTATGGAAGGCCTGATTCTTCATGAACGCTGGGGCGCCCAGTGTGGTGATTATCATGGTGTGATTATCATGGAATAAGTGATTAACAACAGGTGCTGGTTTTTTGTTTTTTTTCTTCCCCCGCTGTGTTAGGTCTTAGTTGCCTCACATGGGATATTTTTCTTTATTTGTTGTGGACTGAGAGATCTATCTTGGTGGTTCCCTGTCTCAGTAGTTGAGTTACTTGCGGGCTTAGTGCTCCATGCTTCTAACATAACTCATCCTGCACGGTTAATAATATTGAGCTCCAGTGATTGAAAAAAAAAATAATGTGTGAACCGCTGATGGAGTAGCTAAGTCTTAGCTGTTCCTTTTGTGCCTGCTTTAACATAGGGCCCTGCAAAGTCTCAGGTCCCACACACAGTGTCTGTTCAAGTGTTGGGTTTTTTTTTTTTTTTTTTTTTTTTTACAACCCTTAAATACATAACAATTCTTATCTCAAAAGCTATACAGAAACAGGGTCCTGGCTTGATTTGGTGCATGGGCAATAGTTTGCAAAACATTCGTTGTAAAACATCTTAAGATTAAAAATCCCCTTTTTGGTGGAAAATTTAGTGTCAAATGGGCATTTAGTGTTTAGAATTGATTAGTATTCTTCGTGTCCCCTCACATTTGGCATTGTCTGTAGTGAGGAAAAAAAACCCAACCCAGTCTTCCAGCTTAAGCTTTGCCTAGTAACTACATCATCACTTGAAAGGAGCAACCAGGATGGCCTGCTTCTTGCTTTGCTACCCATCATTCAAAACAACATCATATTATCTGAGATTGTGTGTCAGTACGTCCATTTTTACAGAGCTTCAAAGTTCTACCCGGTGGGCTAGTGATTACCCCAATTACCCTCACTTTCATCTGTCATCTCTGTCATCTGTCATCTGTCTCCTGTTCTCAGCTGTCACCTGTCCTGTGTAGCACACTGGCTCTGTTTTGTAGCAGGCATTTACTTGTGGGTGAGGGTCGATTGGCTCCATTACAGGACATCGTTTCTTGGCCTTTAACATAAGTATGACTCCCAGGCGAAACTGATGAAATTGTTCAGGAGGCCAGATGTGACATTTGTGTTAAGTCCAAGCCTCATAGCCAGATAGAAGCTATTTAAAGATTTGGAAAAATCAGACAGGAAGACTGTCATTTGAGAGGCTGACAGAAAGGACGAGAATAATGGGTTCCAGAGGGAAGCAGGAACCAGTGGGGCAGTCCAGGTGTCATGACACTGTTTAATGAATTAAAATAACTAGATGCCTCTGGATGTGTTTTTTTGGTGAGGGTTGGGGTTTAGCATCTACCACAGTCTTGGAGGTCTAGTGACTCTTAAAAATCGAGCTGTTATTGATTTACAATGTTGTTTTAATGTCTAGTATAGAGCGAAGTGATTCAATTATACATGTGTGTACATGTTTTTTTCATATTTTCTATTGTGATTTATTACAGGATATTGCATATTCTGTGTTTTATGGTAGGTTGTTCTAATGATTTTTTAATCAGCTTTTCATAAAAAAGTCAAAATGTAGTCTTTTTAAAATTTCGGCCTCTTTTTTATTGATATATATATATTTTTAATCTCTTTATTTTCATGCGTCCTTATTCTTTGGCCTGTGTGGGCCTCCCATTGCTATGGCCTCTCGCTCCAGAGCACTGGCTCATAATTAGACACACCAGTCCAGCCGCTCTGTGGCACGTGGGATCTTTCTGGGCCAGGGATTGAACTGGTGCCCCTTGCACTGCAAGGCGGCCTCTTTGCCCACTGGACCATCAGGGAAGCCCCAAAATGTTAAGATTGTTGTTCATGCGCTCAGTCGAGTCGGATTCTTTGTGACCCCATGGACTGCAGCACGCCAGGCTTCCGGATCCTTCACTGTCTCCTGGAGCTTGCTCAGATCCATGTCCATTGGAGAGTTCTAAATTATCTCTGGTCATTTTATTAATAGTAAAGGCAATTGCTATTGTTTTCTGAGACTGCATAGCTTAGTGGTTAAGAGAATGGATTTTGGATCCTGGCTTCAAATCCTGGTTCCGTGATTTTGGGCATATTTCTTCTTTGTATGCTTCCTTTTCTTCATCTGCCAGGTGAGTTTGTAGTAGTTTCTACTTTGTAAGTTTATTAGGGAATTAAATGAGTTAATATTTATAAGGTACTCAGAGCAGTGTCTGCTGTGTTTGAATAGCTATAGGGTTGCTTGTAAAATAAAGGATAGAATTCTTGACGCCAGCATTCAGTCTTTGTCTTTCTTCATTAGTTTCCAATGTTCAGAGAATTCTTACAGGCCATTGATTCTTCGATGGGATGATGACTCCCGTTAAGACAATAAGCAGTCACCTAGGCATTGCCTGTGATTTCTGGTGTCTTGAGGCTTTCTGCCCTCAAGGAGTGTATCTTTAGCCGTAAGGGGTGCAATGTGTTGCCCTAACACACAGCCTACAGTAAATTAGGGGATGCAGAAATGAATACTTGCATAGGACCAGTGGAGGAAAGCTTCCTTGGCTTTTGAATTGGAGCTTGGATAGATTTTTATAGGCGGAGCCAGGTAGAGGATTATAACAAATGAAAATATGCTAAAAAGTGTGTAGAGTAACAAGGGAGTGAACCAGGTGGGCAGAGTTAAGACAAGGACAGGTCCTAGATTAGAAGCATCGTTACACCTTAAAGAGAGCAACTTGTGTAACTTTCCTGGGACTTGTCGTAAGTAAAGTGAAGAAAACAAAACAGATGAATTGATTTTTCAGACTCTTTCCTGTTCTCAGATTCTGGAATTATTAGCATCTTTTGGATGCAAAATATTGTTTAAAACTTTTTAGTAAAGTTTGAAATACACATAGAAAAGGGCACACATCTCCAAATTGTGGGATTTATTTACTTTTGTGGTATTTTGATTCTTTGACACCTATCTTTTTCACTTATACTACACATTTCAAAAAGGCAGGTTTGCATTTGTAGCTGCAGTTTTGGACACGCAGTGTATGTTACAGACGTGAAAGCATTTAGGTTCACTCTACATTGCAGGTGAAAGCACCAGAGGATCTGGTTAGTTCATGTGACACACCAGGAATCCTCCATAGGTTCCTGGGTGGTAATTACCCACAGTAAACAGTGACTAAGATTTCAGGGCAGATGTAGAAGGTGCTTCTCTTTCCCCCTGGAATTTAGAGCTAAAACCATGACATGCACAGCCCTATCTCAACCTCCACATACCTGATCTTATATGGCTTGTGACTACTTAGGGAAATTTACCAGATAGGTTGAGCACCCTCAAGTACTGACATCTGTAGCAGAGGAGAGTGTCTTACAAGTGAAGCTGTAGTTATGCAGGTCTAGGGCAGAGGAGTGTTTTAAGGCTGAAAGTGTAAATTTATCTGTAAGTAAAAACTAATTTGAAAATTATCTGCAAGTATGTGGCAATCGAAGGCATACTTCTGGAAGGGAGAGGGGAAGAGGGTATAAAGGTGTTGACTTCAAACATACAACCTAGAATTTGAGTTATGTTTATTGGATGGTAACTGTAGGACTTCAAGCCTGAGAGGCAGCATCTCAAGTAACCCTGAGAGAACTGCTTGGTGGGGGTGGGGAGGGTGGGTAGTTAGGTTATATAGTAATTTGCAACAAAGGGCAGGTAGTCTGAATGTCAAAAGTATCTTTGTTAGTTAAAACCAGATATCTCAAGTTACGGGATTTAGCACTTGTACTTATCTATGTACACTGAGCTCACTGAAATCATTTCTTTCATATGCATCTCAGCTGTGAGTTGGCTCTGGGGCCAGTAACCTGGCATTTTTACTCTGTTCACTGTAGGGAGTGGCTATAGCCTATGGGCTGCTGGATCAGAGGTATTGTTCTCCTTCCTGATTGCCCTTAGGGCTCACACATTCATCTTTGGAGGGCTGAAATCTCTGATGTCTGTGGCAACTGTGTTTACTGCTAGGGCGAGAAAACTCAGTCTCTCAGAGGGGGATGCCCATGTCTCAGCATTGATACTCAGCCTTGATACTTGAATATCATGTAAAAGACAGAAGGATCAGCAGTTACTTAGATACTGTTTTGCTTTGATAGAAAGGGAATATATCAGATGACAAAGTAACCAAAACCATTTGAGTTGGGTTTACATGATCTTCTCTGTGGCTTATCCGTCTCATGATAGTAGATTTTGTTAGGTTTATGGGCTATTAAAGGGTTAACACTCAGCAGCAAGTGGCCTGTTTCTGATCTGCTGGTGCCTGAGTCTCTCAAGGCCGGCGATAAAGAGCTCGCCCTGGCCATGAAGATTGTCTACCAGGTGTAGAAAGTAACAAGAACTGCACACCCCCATGCCCACAGACAACTCAAAGGACAGCCGACTCATCACTAATTTCCTGCTTAGTTTAAACAAAGACTTTGTTTCTGCGCCTGCTCTGAGAAACCCCCTACCCTTTCTTTTCTTTCCCCTTCTCCCAAATTAAACCTCCTCGTCCCATCTCCAGGCCGCAACTTCACTGGCCCACCTCTTGGACCTGTGGATCTTGCCCGGGAACTCTTCCCAAATAGGCTCTTTCCCTAACAGCTTGCTGTCTGTCGTGTCTTTGCGATTCTTACAGATTCTATTATGATTAGACATTAATATATAGACTTCTGTTACCCCTTTGATCTTTGACTCATTGATTTATGCAGTGTTTATTGACACTAAACAATTAGTCATGAATTATTATTTTTACCATGTGATTTACCTGAATCTGGCATACAGAATAAACTATACAAAATAAGATGCTTCAAGGGAGGTATTTTTTTCCTGAATGTCAAAAGTATCTTTGTTAGTTAACACCAGATATCTCAAGTTACGGGATTTAGCACTTGTACTTATCTATGTACACTGAGCTCACTGAAATCATTTCTTTCATATGCATCTCAGCTGTGAGTTGGCTCTGGGGCCAGTAACCTGGCATTTTTACTCTGTTCACTGTAGGGAGTGGCTATAGCCTATGGGCTGCTGGATCAGAGGTATTGTTCTCCTTCCTGATTGCCCTTAGGGCTCACACATTCATCTTTGGAGGGCTGAAATCTCTGATGTCTGTGGCAACTGTGTTTACTGCTAGGGCGAGAAAACTCAGTCTCTCAGAGGGGGATGCCCATGTCTCAGCATTGATACTCAGCCTTGATACTTGAATATCATGTAAAAGACAGAAGGATCAGCAGTTACTTAGATACTGTTTTGCTTTGATAGAAAGGGAATATATCAGATGACAAAGTAACCAAAACCATTTGAGTTGGGTTTACATGATCTTCTCTGTGGCTTATCCGTCTCATGATAGTAGATTTTGTTAGGTTTATGGGCTATTAAAGGGTTAACACTCAGCAGCAAGTGGCCTGTTTCTGATCTGCTGGTGCCTGAGTCTCTCAAGGCCGGCGATAAAGAGCTCGCCCTGGCCATGAAGATTGTCTACCAGGTGTAGAAAGTAACAAGAACTGCACACCCCCATGCCCACAGACAACTCAAAGGACAGCCGACTCATCACTAATTTCCTGCTTAGTTTAAACAAAGACTTTGTTTCTGCGCCTGCTCTGAGAAACCCCCTACCCTTTCTTTTCTTTCCCCTTCTCCCAAATTAAACCTCCTCGTCCCATCTCCAGGCCGCAACTTCACTGGCCCACCTCTTGGACCTGTGGATCTTGCCCGGGAACTCTTCCCAAATAGGCTCTTTCCCTAACAGCTTGCTGTCTGTCGTGTCTTTGCGATTCTTACAGATTCTATTATGATTAGACATTAATATATAGACTTCTGTTACCCCTTTGATCTTTGACTCATTGATTTATGCAGTGTTTATTGACACTAAACAATTAGTCATGAATTATTATTTTTACCATGTGATTTACCTGAATCTGGCATACAGAATAAACTATACAAAATAAGATGCTTCATGTCATTATCCGTATCGCATTACTTGCTAACAATTTTATTTATTCCCCTCAAGAAAAAAAACCCAGATTGTTCAATTGACTTAGTGAGCCTCTGCATTTTGATGTTAAATATGTTGGACCACACTTAAAAATAGCATGGGGGATTTTCGAAAATGTGAGATCACTGGAGTAACTGTCTTTGGTGGTGGTGTTCAGTCAGTAAGTCATGTCCGACTGTTTTGAGACCGCATGAAGTGTAGCCCACCAGGCTGCTCTGTCCCTTGGGATTTCCTAGGCAAGAATATTGGAGTGGGTTGCCATTTCCTCCTCCAGGGGATCTTCCCAACCCAGGGGTCAAATCTCGGTTTCCTGCTTGGCATGCGATTCTTTACCAGTGAGCCACCAGGGAAGCCCAAGTAGCTATCTTGCCTAGTATTAAATAACAGTTGATATCTTGTGGAAGCTTAGGGAGCCATTCAGTTTAGAAGTAGGTCTGCCTCGGTGTGGTGAAATAAACAAGATTGCACCAGTCAGACTGTCTCACCCCATGCTCTCAAACCTTCTTGCCCCGTGTTCTGGAAACAGTGACTTTGAACGGTTATGTAAAGGCTGAGATCACTTATAGATAGCGTAGTGCATGCGCATCAAAAGGTACCCGCTTGGTCACAGGCTACTTTGCCTATAGGAGCTTCACCTTGAAAGCCCTGGCTGCTGCTGCCTTGGGGCTATACTGGAGCAGCATCGTGGTTATGTTATATCAGGGTTTGTTATGGCTACATTATGATTATGTTATGGCTGCTGCATCAGCCAGGAGAGAGGCTGTGTTAATTGTCATGCCACCCAGGGAGAATAAACGTGTCTCCAGTTCTTATGGCTCCTCGGGTCTCCTTCCAGCCTCTTAGCTCTAGCCTTGCCTACCCTGGGTTCAGGGAACAGTGTGAACAGCAAGACGGTGTAAGGAACAGGATCAGCCACACAGTACTGTAATCTCAACTGAATTTCCTTTCCTTTCCTTTTTTGCAAAGAACATTTTCTGTTATAAGACCTTAAAAAAAAATGTTTGTTTTCTCCTCTTAGTTCTTCCCTAAGTCATAATCCTCTGACTGTACCGGGCTTTCCAAATCAACTACATGTAAAATAACAGAATTATGACTACGGATGAAAAAAAATAAAGTAGCTGAATTTTCAAGGTACAGAAATCCTCTTACCATGCCAATGTCTTTTCTTATTCCTCTGGATTTTTTTTCCCCCCTCTATATCAAACAAAAAATAGGGTAAAGATAAAATAGACTTGCTAGTATAAATGCATTTTTGTAGGTAGTCTTCCACTTGTTTCATTCACTAAGGATTTATTGAAATCCTGCTGTTTCACACAGTACCATGCTGGGTATGGTGTGCTGGGGAGCTCAGAAAAAAAAAGAAAGCCAAGATCTCTTGTCTGTGGGACTACACATCTATTTGGAGACTTAAAAAAAAAGGAATCAGGCAGATTAACTATAGAATACTTCTTTTTCAACATTGCCTTCCAGAGCCCGCTTGACACCATCTGCTTTGAGGACTACACATCTTTTAGAAGTAGGTCTGCCTCGGTGTGGTGAAATAAACTGGAGACTGTCTCACCCCATGCTCTCAAACCTTCTTGCCCCGTGTTCTGGAAACAGTGACTTTGAACGGTTATGTAAAGGCTGAGATCACTTATAGATAGCGTAGTGCATGCGCATCAAAAGGTACCCGCTTGGTCACAGGCTACTTTGCCTATAGGAGCTTCACCTTGAAAGCCCTGGCTGCTGCTGCCTTGGGGCTATACTGGAGCAGCATCGTGGTTATGTTATATCAGGGTTTGTTATGGCTACATTATGATTATGTTATGGCTGCTGCATCAGCCAGGAGAGAGGCTGTGTTAATTGTCATGCCACCCAGGGAGAATAAACGTGTCTCCAGTTCTTATGGCTCCTCGGGTCTCCTTCCAGCCTCTTAGCTCTAGCCTTGCCTACCCTGGGTTCAGGGAACAGTGTGAACAGCAAGACGGTGTAAGGAACAGGATCAGCCACACAGTACTGTAATCTCAACTGAATTTCCTTTCCTTTCCTTTTTTGCAAAGAACATTTTCTGTTATAAGACCTTAAAAAAAAATGTTTGTTTTCTCCTCTTAGTTCTTCCCTAAGTCATAATCCTCTGACTGTACCGGGCTTTCCAAATCAACTACATGTAAAATAACAGAATTATGACTACGGATGAAAAAAAATAAAGTAGCTGAATTTTCAAGGTACAGAAATCCTCTTACCATGCCAATGTCTTTTCTTATTCCTCTGGATTTTTTTTCCCCCCTCTATATCAAACAAAAATAGGGTAAAGATAAAATAGACTTGCTAGTATAAATGCATTTTTGTAGGTAGTCTTCCACTTGTTTCATTCACTAAGGATTTATTGAAATCCTGCTGTTTCACACAGTACCATGCTGGGTATGGTGTGCTGGGGAGCTCAGAAAAAAAAAGAAAGCCAAGATCTCTTGTCTGTGGGACTACACATCTATTTGGAGACTTAAAAAAAAAAAAGGAATCAGGCAGATTAACTATAGAATACTTCTTTTTCAACATTGCCTTCCAGAGCCCCGCTTGACACCATCTCTGGAACTTTAGAACGCTCTGTACTTCAGTCACCTGTTAACTTTGCTTATACAGCTACCTAGCTGGATGGAAAGCCTCTTAGAGAGGAGTGCTTTTAGCTTTGCGTCCTGTGTGTGTCTGCTGCAGAGACAGCAGCAAAGTCTGCAGAAGTGATGGTATGGAAACAAAATTCCAAGCATTTCTGCGTTTTTTCGTTTAGTGTCATTTTTATTCCATCACCCTGGACAGTTACTTGGAAAATGTGTTGGGCTTGACTAAAGCTGAAAGAGGAGGAACTATTGATACATTCTAGGCTGGCGTCAGTCTGAGCGGTCCTGGGCTTAGAATTGGACGTAAGGTGTTTGAGAAATGTTAACAGACACCGATTGGCATGGTAAGAGCAGTTTTTGCTTTGGAGTAACCAGACTGTGAAGAACATTTTAATACTGAATTTTTAAAAATTGAAAGTAATACACATATATACCCAAGAATTAAAATAACACAGTACACTGTCATTAAATATTTGTTAAATGAATGGCAAGTAAGTCTGAACCTTCTTTAAGAACCCACCGTGCTCAATGTCTTGTGTGTCCTTTGAGTGATTCTCTGGGTTTGTGTAAGCACTTTGTACCTCAGATAAGAGGGTACCATTCATCAGGTAGAAGTATCGTGATTTATGTAACCGTTTCTTTGGTAGAAATTTAGATCATTTCCAGTCTTGTGCTGTAATAAACACAAGAGTTAAAATAGAGTGAATGTCCTTGTTCATGTGTTTTTACATTTAAAAGTTTTTATTAGAATTATGTGTCAGTGGAACAAAGACTATACCACTGTAATGAAACATTCTTTTGCTTCATCTTTATTCCTGATGGGGGCTTCCCTGGTGGCTCAGATGGTAAAGAATCTGCCTGCAATGCAGGAGACCCAGGTTCAGTCCTAGGTCGGGAAGATGCCCTGAAGAAGGAAAAGGCAACCTACTCCAGTATTCTTTCCTGGAGAATTCCATGGTCATAGGAGCCTGGGTGGGACTACAGTCTGTGGGGTTGCAAAGAGTTGGACACAGCTGAGCGAATAATACTTTGTCACTAGATCTTATCACCCTTGAGTTCTATACTCAAGTGTAGCCTCTTTCCTTTTTTTTAATTCTTTAATTTCCATATTACTGAATATGTATTGCTAGTTCTAGATTTTTTTTTTTTTTTTTCATTTTGGACATTATTTGTTAACTTCCCAACTTCCTACTATGGAAGATGACTGGGTATAATTTTCAGTCATTACTGTGAAGGCCAAATATCCTTTGTCATGTCTTATGCTCTTCGGAATCCTTTAAAAAAAACCATCTGTCTATTTGACATTGTATTTTTAGTCTCTGGAAGGTTTTTGTATCTGCTTTAGTGTTTTGAAATTTCAATGTTGCAAGCACCTGAGATTATCTGAAGAATGAATTCCTGGTAGTAGAGTAGAGTTGAGCTAAAGTTTGGTACATTTAAAATATTGATAGTTTTTGTCCAATTGTAGTAAGACTTCTTTTATTCTAGGGTGTCTTTTCAGTGAAGCTCTGGACAACCTGGAGAGGGTCTCACTTTGACAGAGTTCAGTGCCACCCTCTGGGCCGTGTGTCTGGGCTTTGAGCTTCTCCATTAGAATTCTTTCGAACGGCTCCCAGCTTTGACTGTATAACACTCCTCTCCCTGTTCCTTCCCCTAACTCATACATGCACGTATGTCTCATTCACTCTCCCAGTGTCCTTTCTCATCTACTAACAGCAATACAAAATATTTTCTAGGTCACTAATTAGAATAGTTACTACAGTTGATCAGTTATTCATAGTACTAGATTTATTGCTTATTGTGCTGGAGTATCTTGTTGCTGGTGTGAAGTAAGAACTGTAGATCAAGGGGTTCAGAGTCATTTTAGGAAGGAAATTAAAGTCTATAAATAAAATCAAGTCATCGAGTCAAGTATTGGCAGAGAAAAGCCTGAAGGCTGTGAGCTGCATCCTGTGGGTAAACCTTCATTGAGAGAGAGGAAAAGAAACAGCTAAGCAAGTACTGAACTAGGCAAACAAGCAGGCTGCAAGAAAATGAAAACTCAGTGTGAGGGAGGGTTTCAGGAAAGAAGGTGAGGTCAACGCTATTTCACAGGAAGGTCAGGGAGAATGAGGATCAACAGAAGCTTTGGTGAGCAATGAGAACAAAGTGATGGGGATTAAAGCTAGGCGAAAAAAGAGATGAATTCGCTCAGGGTCCCCAACCTCAGGGGTCTAACACCTGATGATCTGAGGGAGTTGATGTAACAATAATAAAGGAAATATAGGGCACAATAAATGTAATTCCCTTGAATCATCCCCAGCCCCACACTAGCGTGTGGAAAAATTGTTTTCCACAAAACTGGTCCCTGGTACAGGCCAAATATCTTTTCATGTCTTATGCTCTTCGAATCCTTTAAAAACCATCTGTCTATTTGACATTGTATTTAGTCTCTGGAAGGTTTTGTATCTGCTTTAGTGTTTTGAAATTTCAATGTTGCAAGCACCTGAGATTATCTGAAGAATGAATTCCTGGTAGTAGAGTAGAGTTGAGCTAAAGTTTGGTACATTTAAAATATTGATAGTTTTTGTCCAATTGTAGTAAGACTTCTTTTATTCTAGGGTGTCTTTTCAGTGAAGCTCTGGACAACCTGGAGAGGGTCTCACTTTGACAGAGTTCAGTGCCACCCTCTGGGCCGTGTGTCTGGGCTTTGAGCTTCTCCATTAGAATTCTTTCGAACGGCTCCCAGCTTTGACTGTATAACACTCCTCTCCCTGTTCCTTCCCCTAACTCATACATGCACGTATGTCTCATTCACTCTCCCAGTGTCCTTTCTCATCTACTAACAGCAATACAAAATATTTTCTAGGTCACTAATTAGAATAGTTACTACAGTTGATCAGTTATTCATAGTACTAGATTTATTGCTTATTGTGCTGGAGTATCTTGTTGCTGGTGTGAAGTAAGAACTGTAGATCAAGGGGTTCAGAGTCATTTTAGGAAGGAAATTAAAGTCTATAAATAAAATCAAGTCATCGAGTCAAGTATTGGCAGAGAAAAGCCTGAAGGCTGTGAGCTGCATCCTGTGGGTAAACCTTCATTGAGAGAGAGGAAAAGAAACAGCTAAGCAAGTACTGAACTAGGCAAACAAGCAGGCTGCAAGAAAATGAAAACTCAGTGTGAGGGAGGGTTTCAGGAAAGAAGGTGAGGTCAACGCTATTTCACAGGAAGGTCAGGGAGAATGAGGATCAACAGAAGCTTTGGTGAGCAATGAGAACAAAGTGATGGGGATTAAAGCTAGGCGAAAAAAGAGATGAATTCGCTCAGGGTCCCCAACCTCAGGGGTCTAACACCTGATGATCTGAGGGGAGTTGATGTAACAATAATAAAGGAAATATAGGGCACAATAAATGTAATTCCCTTGAATCATCCCCAGCCCCCACACTAGCGTGTGGAAAAATTGTTTTCCACAAAACTGGTCCCTGGTACAATAAGGGGTTGGGGACCCCTGGATTAGCTCGTGCAGAGCACTTCTTTAAGAACTTAAATATACAAGAAAGGGGAGAACTGGGGCAGAAGGCAGAGTAGGGGGCTGGTAGGGAATCCAAACAGCTGATACTGAATGGAAGTCTCTGCAAGTGGAGAGCATGAACATGGGAGGTTTGGTTAGGGTGCTGGGATAAAAGGGAGGGGGATGTTAGGACAGGAGGAGGTGACATCACACCACTTTTGAGCTCTCAGAGAGAGAGTTTGTAATGAAGTAGAATGTAACATACTTGATTCGGAGATCAGAGGTTAGGTTTGGCAGGTCAAATAATGAACAAAAATGATAGGACCAGCATGAGCATTTTGTAGCAGAGATCTTCTGAGCTGCCAGAAGTTGCTGGCACATCACAAGTCATATTTTTATCACTGTGTTCTACATAGTGTGGTAGACAAATCAGATATTCTGAGTTTTTTAAAAGTGATGGGTTTTATAATGTCAGTGAGCACCATTTTCGGTATCTTGAGAATAACGTTGTGGGTGTGCTCTGTCTTTAGCACTCTTTCGGAAAGCTCAGTTTCATTTTAATGTTCATATCTATTAAAATGGCAAGTGTGATACATTTGCTCTTTCAAGGAATGTAGAAAACTGTTGATATGCTGTATGTGTATGGAGGTAATCGGATATTAATGGTGTAAATACCTAGAGGTCCTAGGGTTAGTGTAATAAACTAAGTAGTAAAAGTTCCTTCCATAAAAGTTTTAGTTAAACTGAAGTACTGCTAGAACAAGCAGGCTGCAAGAAAATGAAAACTCAGTGTGAGGGAGGGTTTCAGGAAAGAAGGTGAGGTCAACGCTATTTCACAGGAAGGTCAGGGAGAATGAGGATCAACAGAAGCTTTGGTGAGCAATGAGAACAAAGTGATGGGGATTAAAGCTAGGCGAAAAAAGAGATGAATTCGCTCAGGGTCCCCAACCTCAGGGGTCTAACACCTGATGATCTGAGGGGAGTTGATGTAACAATAATAAAGGAAATATAGGGCACAATAAATGTAATTCCCTTGAATCATCCCCAGCCCCCACACTAGCGTGTGGAAAAATTGTTTTCCACAAAACTGGTCCCTGGTACAATAAGGGGTTGGGGACCCCTGGATTAGCTCGTGCAGAGCACTTCTTTAAGAACTTAAATATACAAGAAAGGGGAGAACTGGGGCAGAAGGCAGAGTAGGGGGCTGGTAGGGAATCCAAACAGCTGATACTGAATGGAAGTCTCTGCAAGTGGAGAGCATGAACATGGGAGGTTTGGTTAGGGTGCTGGGATAAAAGGGAGGGGGATGTTAGGACAGGAGGAGGTGACATCACACCACTTTTGAGCTCTCAGAGAGAGAGTTTGTAATGAAGTAGAATGTAACATACTTGATTCGGAGATCAGAGGTTAGGTTTGGCAGGTCAAATAATGAACAAAAATGATAGGACCAGCATGAGCATTTTGTAGCAGAGATCTTCTGAGCTGCCAGAAGTTGCTGGCACATCACAAGTCATATTTTTATCACTGTGTTCTACATAGTGTGGTAGACAAATCAGATATTCTGAGTTTTTTAAAAGTGATGGGTTTTATAATGTCAGTGAGCACCATTTTCGGTATCTTGAGAATAACGTTGTGGGTGTGCTCTGTCTTTAGCACTCTTTCGGAAAGCTCAGTTTCATTTTAATGTTCATATCTATTAAAATGGCAAGTGTGATACATTTGCTCTTTCAAGGAATGTAGAAAACTGTTGATATGCTGTATGTGTATGGAGGTAATCGGATATTAATGGTGTAAATACCTAGAGGTCCTAGGGTTAGTGTAATAAACTAAGTAGTGTAAAAAATGTTCCTTCCATAAAAGTTTTACTCATCCTGTTTTCTCTTGCTTCATTAGGCCCTCTGAATATAATGACTTGATATGTGTTTATTAGTTAAATAGCTTTACCTTCTTAGGATTATAGAACTTAGCAGGTATTTTTTGATGGACAACACTGGGAATACTGAATTGTCTACAGACTGCCAACCTGATGATTCCTATTTGCAGTTGCTTTAAAGAATAAAGCAGTCAACTTCCTGTAAACTGAAAGAATGGCTGCATTTCTGATAAGACATCTGTAAAAAATTGATGGCTACTTAACAACAACTGGAAACCTTTTTTTTTTGTTTTTAGTGGGAAACCATAAATTGTTATGGTCCAGGGGACCAGATCTCCTATTTTTCTGTGACAGGCCTATTTACACCTCCTGTTGTATCCAGTTACTACTCCCCTTCACTCTCAGAAATGTTCTCATTTGAACATTACGCGATAGTCATCCTAGTTGTGGGTCTGATTTCAAGATTTATGGTGTACCCTCTCAATCATGAAGTGAAAGAAATGGCCCGTGGTTGGTTTTTCCTGGAAGAGGTTCAGAGGTATTGAGCAAAGTTGTCCTTTTCTATGATTTCATAGTTTATATATTATAAAAAGTGTTGTAATTTGTACTGAGTTTGGTAGCTGGTATTTGAATTCAGCAGGTGTGTGATGACACAGTATTTGATCCGAGTAGCAGCCTTTCACACAGATACATCCTTATTAGCATCTTCTGTTTTGAGACATCACAAGTCATATTTTTATCACTGTGTTCTACATAGTGTGGTAGACAAATCAGATATTCTGAGTTTTTTAAAAGTGATGGGTTTTATAATGTCAGTGAGCACCATTTTCGGTATCTTGAGAATAACGTTGTGGGTGTGCTCTGTCTTTAGCACTCTTTCGGAAAGCTCAGTTTCATTTTAATGTTCATATCTATTAAAATGGCAAGTGTGATACATTTGCTCTTTCAAGGAATGTAGAAAACTGTTGATATGCTGTATGTGTATGGAGGTAATCGGATATTAATGGTGTAAATACCTAGAGGTCCTAGGGTTAGTGTAATAAACTAAGTAGTGTAAAAAATGTTCCTTCCATAAAAGTTTTACTCATCCTGTTTTCTCTTGCTTCATTAGGCCCTCTGAATATAATGACTTGATATGTGTTTATTAGTTAAATAGCTTTACCTTCTTAGGATTATAGAACTTAGCAGGTATTTTTTGATGGACAACACTGGGAATACTGAATTGTCTACAGACTGCCAACCTGATGATTCCTATTTGCAGTTGCTTTAAAGAATAAAGCAGTCAACTTCCTGTAAACTGAAAGAATGGCTGCATTTCTGATAAGACATCTGTAAAAAATTGATGGCTACTTAACAACAACTGGAAACCTTTTTTTTTTGTTTTTAGTGGGAAACCATAAATTGTTATGGTCCAGGGGACCAGATCTCCTATTTTTCTGTGACAGGCCTATTTACACCTCCTGTTGTATCCAGTTACTACTCCCCTTCACTCTCAGAAATGTTCTCATTTGAACATTACGCGATAGTCATCCTAGTTGTGGGTCTGATTTCAAGATTTATGGTGTACCCTCTCAATCATGAAGTGAAAGAAATGGCCCGTGGTTGGTTTTTCCTGGAAGAGGTTCAGAGGTATTGAGCAAAGTTGTCCTTTTCTATGATTTCATAGTTTATATATTATAAAAAGTGTTGTAATTTGTACTGAGTTTGGTAGCTGGTATTTGAATTCAGCAGGTGTGTGATGACACAGTATTTGATCCGGAGTAGCAGCCTTTCACACAGATACATCCTTATTAGCATCTTCTGTTTTGAGACACAGTACAGTAGTGTTGGGTCTTGGACTTATGAACCGTTGGGTAAAAAATGTTTAACAATGACCTAAGTCTTGATTACTTTTCTTTCTTCAAACAGCACCAATATTCTGAGGGAGCCTGTGTGTTTAGGTGGATGTGAGCACATTTTCTGTAGGTAAGTAATGAAGGCTTATGCTAGATATACACACACACACACACATTTTGCGTAACTATTTTTCATGTAAATGTTGTTACTAGTGTTACCTTCTGTTGTGTAACTTGCATGGACTGCAGAATGACATCTATCTCCTTTTGATGCTTTTAACTGTCTTAATTTACAAATCAGACACTAAAAGGTCAGAGGAAAAGCTTAGTAAGTAGCTTTATTAAATTTGGAGAAAAATATTAATATCTTTTATATCATTCAACTATGCCTCTCTTACTCTTCCAGTTAGTTTTGAATCTAGAATCCTTGGTTTCTGGCAGTCTTTCTTTAGCTTATAAATATGTCATTCTGCTCTTAGCTTTCATGTTCTCATGTTAGTCTCCCTTGTGTGGCTGTTTGTGTCCAAATTTCCTCTTTTTATCAGACTAAGAATACTGGTTACATTGGATGAGGGTGCTCACCCTGATAATCACACCTAAACTCGATTGTTTGCCAAGACCTTGTTTCCAGATAAGATCGCAGGTCCTGGGGTTTAATTAAGACTTAAACATCTTTTGGGGAGACACAACTTAAGCCATAACTGTTACTATGAAGTTATATCCATTAAAACTCTGGCTGAGAGGTTAGAATATTAGATTTTCATTTCATCTTATTTCTTTTTTTAAAAAAAAGATTTATTTATTTATTTACTTTGGAGGGGGGAGGAGTGGTGAGGGAGGGGAGCAGGCGGGCCACTTCTATTGGTCTTTCATTTGTCCATTTTCTTCCATTTTTGTTCTTTGGCCCGTGTAGGCCTCCCATCGCGGTCGCCTCTGTTGTCACAGAGCACCGGCTCTGGGCGCATGCGCTCCAGACCTCTGGCTCGGTAGTTGGACACATCGGTCCAGCCACTCCATGGCACGTGGGATCTTCCCAGGCCAGGGCTCGAACCGGCGCCCCTTTCACTGCAAGGCGGTGTCCTTACCCACTGGACCACCAGGGAAGCCCATTTCATCTTATTTCTTATTCGAGAGGAATCAATTAAAGGATTGAATGTCTTAGTTTAATTGTCTGTGAGACAGGGTTAATATATCCTCCTTTGAATCAATCTTTTAATTATTTCAAGTTATGACTGTGATTATCTGGCATGAGTGAACTTCTAGATGAAGTTTAAGCACATGTGAAAGTAATTCACTGTGTGACTTCGATGTGCTGGCGATGTGTGGTGGCTATGCCTAGGGTCCCAATTTTATTTCTATGTAGAAACGTAAGGTCTGCTTCATGGGGCACGTCCAGCAGGAGGAGAGGGTAGGAAAGTATCCATTACCTACCTGCTACCTCCATTTGGATGATGAATCGGGATTTCAGGCACAGAATGTTCAGAGCAGATCTGTTGATCGCCCTCCCTTTTACCCTGTTCCTGCCTCAGAAATCTTCATAGCAGTAAATGGTGCCATTGGAGTAAATGGTACCAAAGTTGCTCAAAGCAGAAACCAGGAGGCACACCTGATTGTTGTTTTTCTTCCATACCTCATATCATTAAGTTTTTAGTTTCACCTCAACATGTGCCCTAACCTTGAATTTTCCTACTTTTCTCTCTAAATTATTTACTACTGTTTATGCTTTTGCCTAAGTGAGAGTGCAAGTGTTAGTTGCTCAGTCGTGTCTGACTCTTTGTGACCCCATGGACTGTAGCCTGCCAGGCTCCTCTGTCCGTGGAATTCTCCAGGCAAGAATACTGGAGTGGATTGCCATTTTCTTCTCCAGGGGATCTTCCTAATCCAGGGATCAAACTCAGGTCTTCTGCATTGCAAATGGATTTTTTACCGTCTGAGCCACCAGGGAAGCTTGTGACTTTTCCCCAAGATACCATCAAATGATCTCTCCTCGGCCTGTTATAAAAAGTTCACGGCTGGTCCCCTTCCCCATTTTCTACATTCTTGTGAGTGATCTTTTGAAAATGTAAATCCCATTCCTATCATTACCATTCTTAAAATCCTTCAGTAGTTTTCTTTTACAGTTAGAACAAAATCCAGACTCTGCACCAAGGTCCAAAAGACCATGCCTGGGGAAGAGTCTTTGCATGCCTCTCAGACTGCACAAGGTCAGCTGCCTTCTCCTTTTCATTCATAAAACATGTCAGACTCTCTCCTGCCCCAGGACTTTTGCACTGTTTTTTTTTCCATCTAAACTGTACTTCTGCCAAACTTCTGTGAGACTTGCTTTTCGTCAGTTGCATTTCAGCTCAAATATTACCTCCTCCAGAAGACCTCCCATAATCCTTGTCTAAAATTTTGTCTATTCCCTGTCTCCACTCTGGAACAAGGAGATTTAGTTTTAAGGCTTATAGTCACTGCATACAATAGATTAGTGACACATCTCATGGAGCTAAGCAAACTTGAAATTATATGTAGTGAAACTGTATGTAAAGCATGTATATGTGTGTGTGTTCTATACTTTTGATTGGATTCTGAAGGGTTCTGTGACTTAAAACAGCCAATGAAAGATTAAGAAAGGCACGAGGGTTTCCCTGGTGGTCCAGTAGGTAAAGAGTCCGCCTTGCAGTGGAAGGGGCACCAGTTTGATCCCTGGCCTGGGAAGATCCCACATGCCGCAGAGCGGCTGGACCGGTGCGTCCAATTAAGAGCCAGCGCTCTGGAGCGCAT
Organism: Tragulus kanchil; assembly: GCA_022376925.1. NCBI lineage: Eukaryota > Metazoa > Chordata > Mammalia > Artiodactyla > Tragulidae > Tragulus > Tragulus kanchil. The sequence goes on from JAIOJX010000026.1 coordinate 76,374,372, forward strand.
GCGCCCAGAGCCAGGGCTTGGCAATGAGAGAGGCCACTGTAATGAGACGCCCCCACAAGCCAAAGAATAAATAAAAGAAACAAACCAATAAAAGAGGCCAAAATTAAAAAAACAGAGGAAAGGCACGAGAACATCTTAAAAGAGAAAATGGCCATCTGTATATGGACAGAGGAAAGAATTGATGCAATGTAGTTTTGGTTTGTTTTCATTATATCTTGTCAAGAAGTAGGGTAGCTGTTTTTGTTCTTTGCAAATGTGGAGCCATTTACTGCTGCTGAGCAGTACTCTAAATGCCTGACATTTTGTTTTCTTTTCCGGGGGCTGTGCTGTACAGTTTGCAGAATCTCAGCTCCCCAACCAGGAATTGAACCTGGGCCGATAGCTGTGGCCATCCTAACCATTAGGCCACCAGGGACCTCTCACCATGCAGTTTTAAAAGATGGTTTTGATAAGCAACAGTGCATCTGCACTGAAGCATTGAAGTCAAGGGGAGATTGGAGGGAACACAGATTTTTATCATATTGACATGTTCCGCTACTTCAGAATCCTTTCATGCCAATTGCTGGTAAAACTAGTACGTGAATTCTCTTTAAGATGAAAGTCTTCAAGACATGGGGCAGGGGGCCCAGACTTTTTGGACTCAGATCACTTTGCACAAATTGAGGACCCCAAAGAACTTTTGTTTGCATATGTGTGTATTTCCCATGTAAAAAATGTGACATTTAAGCAATACTAATTTGTTTAAAAGTAATAATATACTCATTACATATTATATTAATATAACAATTTATATTTTCCTATTATACATATTTATTATATTATAATATATGTTATAGTACTATAAATAACACTTATGGAAAAGTAATTATTTTGCAAACCGAAGAAAAAAATGGCAGGCTGGCACTGTCTTTACATTTTTACAGATTTCTTTATTTTACTGAGTAGATGACAGTAATGATGTTTAATGACGGTAATGATTAATGATATTTAGATGATATCCTACGGGGTGTTTCTTTGGTAGGAGTCCCTTGCCTGGCAACGAGAGGGTCACATGAAAAAGGATTTAGTGTTTGGAGGAGATGTTGCTTTTATGGCTATTTTATTACCCCGTCCTTTGAGTAAAGTGTGGAAAGAGAGGCCACTGTAATGAGCCCCCAAAAAGTAAATAAAAGAAACAAACCAATAAAAGAGGCCAAAATTAAAAAACAGAGGAAAGGCACGAGAACATCTTAAAAGAAAATGGCCATCTGTATATGGACAGAGGAAAGAATTGATGCAATGTAGTTTTGGTTTGTTTTCATTATATCTTGTCAAGAAGTAGGGTAGCTGTTTTTGTTCTTTGCAAATGTGGAGCCATTTACTGCTGCTGAGCAGTACTCTAAATGCCTGACATTTTGTTTTCTTTTCCGGGGGCTGTGCTGTACAGTTTGCAGAATCTCAGCTCCCCAACCAGGAATTGAACCTGGGCCGATAGCTGTGGCCATCCTAACCATTAGGCCACCAGGGACCTCTCACCATGCAGTTTTAAAAGATGGTTTTGATAAGCAACAGTGCATCTGCACTGAAGCATTGAAGTCAAGGGGAGATTGGAGGGAACACAGATTTTTATCATATTGACATGTTCCGCTACTTCAGAATCCTTTCATGCCAATTGCTGGTAAAACTAGTACGTGAATTCTCTTTAAGATGAAAGTCTTCAAGACATGGGGCAGGGGGCCCAGACTTTTTGGACTCAGATCACTTTGCACAAATTGAGGACCCCAAAGAACTTTTGTTTGCATATGTGTGTATTTCCCATGTAAAAAATGTGACATTTAAGCAATACTAATTTGTTTAAAAGTAATAATATACTCATTACATATTATATTAATATAACAATTTATATTTTCCTATTATACATATTTATTATATTATAATATATGTTATAGTACTATAAATAACACTTATGGAAAAGTAATTATTTTGCAAACCGAAGAAAAAAATGGCAGGCTGGCACTGTCTTTACATTTTTACAGATTTCTTTATTTTACTGAGTAGATGACAGTAATGATGTTTAATGACGGTAATGATTAATGATATTTAGATGATATCCTACGGGGTGTTTCTTTGGTAGGAGTCCCTTGCCTGGCAACGAGAGGGTCACATGAAAAAGGATTTAGTGTTTGGAGGAGATGTTGCTTTTATGGCTATTTTATTACCCCGTCCTGCTGGAGCCCATCTGGTGAAGCTAAAGAAGGTGTGGACAGTATTTTCTTGGCCATACTGTATAGCTTGCAAGTCTCAGTTCCCCAATCAGGGAGTAAACCTCCGCCACAGCAGTGAACGCCTAGAATCCTAATCACTTGGCTGCCAGGGAACTCCCACCTTGCAGTTTAGAGGGTTCTTATTTCAGGATTCATCGATAGGCTTTAGGGCAACTTGTGATCAAAAGCTTGTGCTCATTTTCATGAGAGTCACAAACGATTTACAACCCTCTAAGTTAGGAGAAGTGTTTCTAACTATGAGACTGTAACTCTTGGCCAGATAAATTCAAGGTCATTTAACTGAGTCTGCTGGTTATAAAAGTACCTGAAAGAAAAATCTTTTCTCAAAAACTACTTTAGACACTTGTACAAAAATAGAAGAAAAAAAAAAAAAACCTTTCCCCATTTCTTTGCAGTAATTTTGGATATTTCCATGAAGCACAGTGTTAGGTTTAGAGCAATAAAGGTTCAGAGGCATGGCTTGTATGCATTAGGGACAAAGTTTTTTTTTTTTTGATCTTCCTTTGTACTCTTTAGAAACTATAAATTTATTTACAGGGGAAACTATAAATTTGTTTACAGACTCTTGTCTAGCCAAGTATAGTCTTTTCATAGCAAGTTGCAGAAGCAATTTTAGATGTGGATTGCCTTGTGTGTGTTAGTGCCATACTCTTTTTTTTTTTTTTTTAAAGATTTATTTATTTATTTTATTTTGGGCGGGGGTCGGGTTGGGGAGGGAGGGGAGCGGGTGGGCCACTTCTATTGGTTTTCCATTTCTCTATTTTTCATCCGTCTTTGTTCTTTGGCTCCTGCGGGCCTCCCATCGCGGTGGCGTCTGTTGTCGCAGAGCACTGGCCCTGGGCGCATGCGCTCCAGAACTCCGGCTCAGTAATTAGACACATTGGTCCAGCCGCTCCGTGGCACGTGGGATCTTCCCAGGCCAGGGATCGAACCGGCGCCCCTTGCACTGCAAGGCGGTGTCCTTATCCACTGGACCACCAGGGGAAGCCCGTGCCATACTCTTTTAAAAACCCTGTTTTAATAATCAGCCAATGTTTATTAGAACAGCCTCTGCTTCATTTACTTCTGTTCAAGCTGTTTATTTTTTGGAACTTAGATCCTGTAGAATGTGTTGATATCTATATATTTTCTGATCCTTTTTAAGTAATTGTGTAAGTGACTGCATTGGAACTGGATGTCCGGTGTGTTATACCCCAGCATGGATACAAGATGTGAAGATCAACAGACAGCTGGACAACATGATCCAGCTCTGCAGTAAGCTTCGGACTTTGCTGCAGTGCACTGATTTTCCAGGTGAGAAGTACCACTGTCTCTTAAATAACTGAAGTTCATATCGATTATGTCAAGTGTATAAAATATGAATGGCCTGTTTCAGATTTTAAGGTGTATAGTGTTAGGAATCATTGTGAGAAGTGTCAGGTACCTTAAACATAATTGCCTGACTCCCTTTCTTTATAAGGGAGAAGCCAGGGTCCAGAAAGGTTAAATGCTCTTGCCGGAAGTCCCACGCGAGTTAGTACCAGGAGAGAAGAAACAGAGCCTGTGTCTTCTGTCAGTGTAGAGTCTTTTTCATCACCTATATTATCCATGTTTTACCATTATAATACTTTCTGTATAATATATATGGAATAGTGATTTTTCCCTAGTAATTGTAATTTTGTCCTTAAACTCACTTAAATATAATTTCACAAGACAGAGTGCAATCTTCTGTGTGTACAGATTTATTAGATGTACACATTTTGAAAGAGCAAAGACCTAATATTCATTTCCATTTAAACACAGGTTAATGTTTTTCAGATTGTCCTTAGACCATACATATTAACTATCTTCCCATTGTGCTTTCTGCTGAGAACTAATTAGCTGTGGAAAGAAAGTAAAGTGTTTTGAGTCTTCAAAATCAGATATTGGAATTGACTTTTTATTGGGCAGATAACATCATGTTACATATGTTTTTTGGGGCCCAAACCCTTTTTTTGACTGGCAGGATGCCATGAATGATTGATGAAGCTCATATAAAATGGTTGAATTTCTGTTTTTAAAACTTTTTTTAACAATTTTTTTTAAACATTTTAATTTATTTATTTAGTTTCATCCATCTTTTATTCTTTTTGGCATGTGTGGGCCTCCCATTGCAGTGGCCTCTGTTGTTACAGAGCACGTGCTCTGGGTGCATAAACTCGTAATTGGACACATCGGTCCAGCTACTCTGCAGCATGCCAGATCTTCCCAGGCCAGGAATTGAACCCGTGCCCCTTGCATTGAAAGGCGGACTCTTTACCCACTGGACCACCAGGGAAACCCCTGTTTTTAAAACTTCTGATCTTAGTTTTTCCTAAAGAATTCCATGGATAGAGCCTGGTGGGCTGTATAGTTCATGGGGTTTCTAAGAGTCAGATGTGACTGAGTGACTAACACTTTCACATTTGTTTTGTTGAATTGTGTTGGACAAAAATTGGTAGTGTTAAGACTCAATATCGGGCTTCCCCTGGTGGTCCAGTGGTGGACACCGCCTTGCAGTGCAAGGCGCGGTTCCATCCCTGGCCTGGGAAGATCCCACGTGCTGGATCGGGCTGTCCCTGGTGGTCAGGGACCCCCTGATTAAATGCTCTTGCCGGAAGTCCCACGATCGGGGTTTTTAGAGTCTTTTGCATCACCTATATTATCCATGTTTTACCATTATAATACTTTCTGTATAATATATATGGAATAGTGATTTTTCCCTAGTAATTGTAATTTTGTCCTTAAACTCACTTAAATATAATTTCACAAGACAGAGTGCAATCTTCTGTGTGTACAGATTTATTAGATGTACACATTTTGAAAGAGCAAAGACCTAATATTCATTTCCATTTAAACACAGGTTAATGTTTTTCAGATTGTCCTTAGACCATACATATTAACTATCTTCCCATTGTGCTTTCTGCTGAGAACTAATTAGCTGTGGAAAGAAAGTAAAGTGTTTTGAGTCTTCAAAATCAGATATTGGAATTGACTTTTTATTGGGCAGATAACATCATGTTACATATGTTTTTGGGCCAACCTTTTATTGACTGGCAGGATGCCATGAATGATTGATGAAGCTCATATAAAATGGTTGAATTTCTGTTTTTAAAACTTTTTTTAACAATTTTTTTTAAACATTTTAATTTATTTATTTAGTTTCATCCATCTTTTATTCTTTTTGGCATGTGTGGGCCTCCCATTGCAGTGGCCTCTGTTGTTACAGAGCACGTGCTCTGGGTGCATAAACTCGTAATTGGACACATCGGTCCAGCTACTCTGCAGCATGCCAGATCTTCCCAGGCCAGGAATTGAACCCGTGCCCCTTGCATTGAAAGGCGGACTCTTTACCCACTGGACCACCAGGGAAACCCCTGTTTTTAAAACTTCTGATCTTAGTTTTTCCTAAAGAATTCCATGGATAGAGCCTGGTGGGCTGTATAGTTCATGGGGTTTCTAAGAGTCAGATGTGACTGAGTGACTAACACTTTCACATTTGTTTTGTTGAATTGTGTTGGACAAAAATTGGTAGTGTTAAGACTCAATATCGGGCTTCCCCTGGTGGTCCAGTGGGTAAGGACACCGCCTTGCAGTGCAAGGGGCGCCGGTTCCATCCCTGGCCTGGGAAGATCCCACGTGCCGCGGAGTGGCTGGACCGATGTGTCCAATCAACGAGCCGGAGCTCTGGAGCGCATGCGACCAGAGCTGGCGCTCAGCGACAACAGACGCCACCGTGATGGGAGGCCCACAGGAGCCAAAGAACAAAGACGGATGAAAATAGAGAAATGAAAGATCAATAGAAGTGGCCTGCCCGCTCCCCTCCCTCCCCAACCCAACCCCTGCCCAAAATAAATAAACTAATAAATCTTTAAAAAAAAAAAAAGACTCAATATCCTAGAGAATAAACTTAACTTAAATATTAAAAGAAACTTTTTGGTTTTGGTTTCGATAATCCATTTTATAATGGTAATATCCTCTGTAGCTGCACTTAGAGAAGATGAAATATATCTAGAGTATAAACATATTGAAGTATGTTTCTACCTGGATCTGTAATTTCCAGGGTACAGAGCATTTTCTACTTCTTATAAGCTGCATCATTATCAACTTTTCATCTCAAGGTCCCCCGAAACAAATTTGAGGGCATTTGAGGTGGTTTCTTTTGGTATCTCCTTTTCTGTCCTTATATCTATTCTCTCTCTCTTTCTCTCTCTCTCTATATATATATAGATTTTTTTTTTTTGACCACTTCTATTGGTCTTTCATTCATTTCCATCTTTTGGGCCTCCCATCTCAGTGGCCTCTCTTGCTACAGAGCACTGGCTCTGGACACATGCACTCCAGAGCTCCGACTTGGTAGTTGAACACATCTGTCCAGCTGCTCTGTGGTATGTGGGATCTTCCCAGACCAGGGATTGAACTGGCGCCCCTTGCACTGCAAGGCAGTGTCCTTACCCACTGGACCATCAGGGAATCCCTCAATATATTTTCTATATAGCAAGTACTTCCTAAAAAGGATTAACCATGGATAGAGCCTGGTGGGCTGTATAGTTCATGGGGTTTCTAAGAGTCAGATGTGACTGAGTGACTAACACTTTCACATTTGTTTTGTTGAATTGTGTTGGACAAAAATTGGTAGTGTTAAGACTCAATATCGGGCTTCCCCTGGTGGTCCAGTGGGTAAGGACACCGCCTTGCAGTGCAAGGGGCGCCGGTTCCATCCCTGGCCTGGGAAGATCCCACGTGCCGCGGAGTGGCTGGACCGATGTGTCCAATCAACGAGCCGGAGCTCTGGAGCGCATGCGACCAGAGCTGGCGCTCAGCGACAACAGACGCCACCGTGATGGGAGGCCCACAGGAGCCAAAGAACAAAGACGGATGAAAATAGAGAAATGAAAGATCAATAGAAGTGGCCTGCCCGCAACCTCCCTCCCCAACCCAACCCCTGCCCAAAATAAATAAACTAATAAATCTTTAAAAAAAAAAAAAGACTCAATATCCTAGAGAATAAACTTAACTTAAATATTAAAAGAAACTTTTTGGTTTTGGTTTCGATAATCCATTTTATAATGGTAATATCCTCTGTAGCTGCACTTAGAGAAGATGAAATATATCTAGAGTATAAACATATTGAAGTATGTTTCTACCTGGATCTGTAATTTCCAGGGTACAGAGCATTTTCTACTTCTTATAAGCTGCATCATTATCAACTTTTCATCTCAAGGTCCCCCGAAACAAATTTGAGGGCATTTGAGGTGGTTTCTTTTGGTATCTCCTTTTCTGTCCTTATATCTATTCTCTCTCTCTTTCTCTCTCTCTCTATATATATATAGATTTTTTTTTTTTTGACCACTTCTATTGGTCTTTCATTCATTTCCATCTTTTGGGCCTCCCATCTCAGTGGCCTCTCTTGCTACAGAGCACTGGCTCTGGACACATGCACTCCAGAGCTCCGACTTGGTAGTTGAACACATCTGTCCAGCTGCTCTGTGGTATGTGGGATCTTCCCAGACCAGGGATTGAACTGGCGCCCCTTGCACTGCAAGGCAGTGTCCTTACCCACTGGACCATCAGGGAATCCCTCAATATATTTTCTATATAGCAAGTACTTCTAAAACTAAAGTATTATAAAGGAAACTAGATGACTGTGTAAAGGGAGCTAATAGTTGGTGACAAATAATGATCCCCTTTATAATGAGGCAATTGGAAAATGAGATCATTATAAAATAAAGGTTTTAGATTAACTGATTCCTAAGTTCTAGCTCCAGAATCATATGGTTCCACTGAATGGTCGTGTGTTGAAGATGATGAATATAAGTGGAGTGGTTGGACATCACCCACATTTTCTCTATTTTTTTTTAAACCTGTAATTCACAATTTATCTTCCGAATTAACCTTGTTACTTTGATTTACTATAAAATATATAATTACTGTAATTAAGATGGGTAATTAGGAAGAACTTGTCAAATCATGGACACAGTATATGGTATACTGGAGATAAAGAAGCCTGATTTATAGTAATACTTTCTAAAATGGACTTTTAAGTATTTGAACAGATTTTTCTTGGTTCAGTGTACTTTAAAGAGAAGAGATTGTCATAAATTTTTTTGACAACCATTTATGGATAATTTTATCTTATTCTTTAAAATGTAATCTGCTTTCTACCTGTGCCATTAAACTTTAAAGTTTTTATTTTCTCTTGCCCCCCATCATATTAAATCAGACCTTGCAGGTGCTGGTCGGGTTTTATGAAAAATATCTTGTGTTGGTGACAAAAAAACCTCTTTGATTATGCTTTCACATAGTCTCGATTTTCCTTTCTGTTAGGAGAGGTTTTTGCTGGTCTTTCTGTAGTGAATTACATAGTGTTTCATATATGCTATGACTTTTTAAAATAATAGATGAAGACGAGCCTTTGAATAGCTGTTGTCACTGCTGTTTGTTTTAAATAGAACTGAATACTTCTCAACTTACAAAATAATCATTCTTTAGTGAAGGCATTAATGTTGCACAGATGGTAGCAAAGTACTTTCCTTTGACTTTTAATAAGGACTAGTTCGTCAAAGAGATTTCTCAACTACTGTTGTGAAACCTATAATAGAGAATAATTTGAAAGGCACACAATGTACATCATCATCATAATCCTTTGATGCAGATTAATGATAGCTAAATCACATTTTCTAATTGCCTTCCTTTCCTATAGTTTATTACTAAATTTTAAGAAAGACACTCGCCTAAGCAGCTCCTTAGCAGCATGTATGTCTTCATTCCTTGACATTTTGTGGTGTACTGATAAATATTTAAATTTAGAGAATAGGATTCTTTTAAATGCCATCATTAAGAAATTTACTATGTATAGGAAGAACCAGTATTTTTCTTCATGAAATGAATATGATAATTTATCATGCTTAGAAGCATTCACCCATAAAGAACTAGTGTAGCTGTTAATAGTATGATTTATGTTCCAACAGTGGTGGCATTTGTGCTTTTTACAGTCTTAACTAAGTTATGCTGCGTAAAACCCCAAACTTAAAATCGTGTTTGCTGTAGTGGTTCTTGCTTAGTAGAACAGGATGGATAATCAAAATGGACCTGAGTAGGTTTATCACTGGGTGATTAGTGAGACTATTGTCTACATGTGAATTACATGAATATATGCTCAAGTCACGTACTCTTTTATAAGTGAGGAAATATGTGCTCCTCAGTTTGAAGTTCTGTCACCTTTTTTAGATTTGGACTTTTTTAGTTGATGAGCGTATTGTTACTACCTACAAGTCTTGATTTACCTTTAAAAGGCCTGATTCTACATTTTGTAAGTTTATGTGTTCTAAGGACGTCAGAATTCAATGTTTTTAATGGAAAGTGTCATCAGTTATGTTTAATTATCAGCCGTGTTTAATATTAAATTTTAAAAAAATCAAGTATGAGTGTTTACAGCTCTCAGAGGATTAATCTCTAAATTTTTGTAATCCTGAGTCTTTCTTAAAAAGTAATCCCGATAACATTTCATTTTGACCTTTTCTCTGGTCTCCAGATTATGTTGGAAAGGACTTGGTTTTGAGATCTCCTTGTCACAGCAAAGAAAAGACCTTGTCAAATTTAGACGTAAAGTCTGTATGAGTGGATCCTCATTCGGATTGTTTTTATTTCCAGGATACTGTCTTAATCTTACTTTTGGATGTAAAAAGGGTGTCAGAAGGTTGGCACTCAGCTACCCTCTTTTCCTCCCAGCTTATTGACTTTTCAGTGCAGTGGCTTGTTTCCATTCCCAGGAGGAAGGAATAGCTTCTTTGGAGTGAGCAGAGTTTGAATTCTTTTGCTTCATAGGAATCTGTCATATTTCTAAGGAGATAAACACTAATTATTTTTCAAAATTCAGTGTTTCTTTTTTTCTTATCTGTTTTTTCTTGTGCTGTTTTTACTTGGCAAATCAATTTATAAAGATAGGAAGAACCAGTTATTTTTTCTTCATGAAATGAATATGATAATTTATCATGCTTAGAAGCATTCACCCATAAAGAACTAGTGTAGCTGTTAATAGTATGATTTATGTTCCAACAGTGGTGGCATTTGTGCTTTTTACAGTCTTAACTAAGTTATGCTGCGTAAAACCCCAAACTTAAAATCGTGTTTGCTGTAGTGGTTCTTGCTTAGTAGAACAGGATGGATAATCAAAATGGACCTGAGTAGGTTTATCACTGGGTGATTAGTGAGACTATTGTCTACATGTGAATTACATGAATATATGCTCAAGTCACGTACTCTTTTATAAGTGAGGAAATATGTGCTCCTCAGTTTGAAGTTCTGTCACCTTTTTTAGATTTGGACTTTTTTAGTTGATGAGCGTATTGTTACTACCTACAAGTCTTGATTTACCTTTAAAAGGCCTGATTCTACATTTTGTAAGTTTATGTGTTCTAAGGACGTCAGAATTCAATGTTTTTAATGGAAAGTGTCATCAGTTATGTTTAATTATCAGCCGTGTTTAATATTAAATTTTAAAAAAATCAAGTATGAGTGTTTACAGCTCTCAGAGGATTAATCTCTAAATTTTTGTAATCCTGAGTCTTTCTTAAAAAGTAATCCCGATAACATTTCATTTTGACCTTTTCTCTGGTCTCCAGATTATGTTGGAAAGGACTTGGTTTTGAGATCTCCTTGTCACAGCAAAGAAAAGACCTTGTCAAATTTAGACGTAAAGTCTGTATGAGTGGATCCTCATTCGGATTGTTTTTATTTCCAGGATACTGTCTTAATCTTACTTTTGGATGTAAAAAGGGTGTCAGAAGGTTGGCACTCAGCTACCCTCTTTTCCTCCCAGCTTATTGACTTTTCAGTGCAGTGGCTTGTTTCCATTCCCAGGAGGAAGGAATAGCTTCTTTGGAGTGAGCAGAGTTTGAATTCTTTTGCTTCATAGGAATCTGTCATATTTCTAAGGAGATAAACACTAATTATTTTTCAAAATTCAGTGTTTCTTTTTTTCTTATCTGTTTTTTCTTGTGCTGTTTTTACTTGGCAAATCAATTTATAAAGATAGGACTTTTGTACTTAAGAAACATGAGGTGAAAGAATACACAAACGGAGTTTTGAACTCTAGAGAAGATCTGAGATTTTAGTTTATTAATCCTCTTGTGCGTTAATAATTTTAAACTGTTATTTTTGAATAAAGAATATCTAAAAGGAATTCAAAAATACTGTTTTATAGCTTGCTTTTATCTTGCTAATATTTTAAGACATGAGAAATATTGAAATGTATTCTCAGACACGAGAAGAAAAATGAAATTAAAATTACCACGTATTTCTTAAATATGGAATAACACACCTGACAGTTTTATATGACACCGTATATAACACATACATGCATACTTCTTACCCAGTGGCTGTTAGCAGTTCTTAGGAGTAAGATGCACAGGTTGGTGTTCTTCTTAAAGCCAACTTAATGTTAGAACTTGCTTCATTAACATTTTTCTCTAGATTCCATAATGTAAGAAACACTTTATACAGAGCTCTTGGCTGAGTGGTGAAGAGTCTGCCTACCCTTGAGTTGGGAAGATCTCTTGGAGGAGGAAATGCCAATGTGTCTCAGTATCTTTGCTTAGAGAAACCGCTGGGCAGCAGAGTCTGGCAGGCTACAGGCCATAGGGTCACAAGCTCAGACACCACGGAGCACTCATACATGCTTCAGCTTGAAAATGAGGAGTGACCTCTCATGAGAAAAACATGATTCAAATGATTTCCTTCTTCTTTTTAAATAGGAAAAAAATAAATTTAAAAAATTGGACAAATAAAACATATTCCAGTTGTCCTAGTTAGTTATAGGAGATTTAGTCTGTGTTAATTTCAGGCAAGATGAAGTTACTTGTTAGTCATTGCCGGTTCTGTCAGGTGGTTGTGGTGATTGTGGGTTTTCCTGTTCCCCTACCTTTCTGTTCTTCTTTGTATCTGAAATGGCCTCTTGATAATCCATTGTGTGTGGGGAGAGGAACACTGGATTGAGAGGTAGGATACTCCCTTGTTCCCCTTTCTTTTTAACTTTGATTCCTAATATTTAAAATGAGAGATTTGGACAAGTGATCCTTAACTCTTTTTTGGCCCTTAAACTGAATTCTAGCCTCCCTTGTATAAATACTGGTTGAGATTTAAGAGAGCATGTCAAATAATTTATTCATCAGTTCATCAGTGTCCTCTGAGCACCGTTTATGTGCTCACTACTGTGCTGGGCTCCCCTGGGTTGGTTTTACCTGTCCATGTGGGGTTAGCGAAGAGAGTGTTGAGGGAATATTTTGTAAAGAAAAGTGAATGAGCTTAAAGGCAAAACAAAGCAAAGAAGAGATCACTGCCAGAATCATAAAGTGGGTAGCTGTACAGTTTATTCTCTACTTTTGGAGCCTCTGTTAATAGGGAAGGTTGGTCTGAAAAAAAATAGCACAAAATGAAAAGGGAAAGAAGATTTTTTACTGCTAACAGGCAGCTGATAACACATACATGCATACTTCTTACCCAGTGGCTGTTAGCAGTTCTTAGGAGTAAGATGCACAGGTTGGTGTTCTTCTTAAAGCCAACTTAATGTTAGAACTTGCTTCATTAACATTTTTCTCTAGATTCCATAATGTAAGAAACACTTTATACAGAGCTCTTGGCTGAGTGGTGAAGAGTCTGCCTACCCTTGAGTTGGGAAGATCTCTTGGAGGAGGAAATGCCAATGTGTCTCAGTATCTTTGCTTAGAGAAACCGCTGGGCAGCAGAGTCTGGCAGGCTACAGGCCATAGGGTCACAAGCTCAGACACCACGGAGCACTCATACATGCTTCAGCTTGAAAATGAGGAGTGACCTCTCATGAGAAAAACATGATTCAAATGATTTCCTTCTTCTTTTTAAATAGGAAAAAAATAAATTTAAAAAATTGGACAAATAAAACATATTCCAGTTGTCCTAGTTAGTTATAGGAGATTTAGTCTGTGTTAATTTCAGGCAAGATGAAGTTACTTGTTAGTCATTGCCGGTTCTGTCAGGTGGTTGTGGTGATTGTGGGTTTTCCTGTTCCCCTACCTTTCTGTTCTTCTTTGTATCTGAAATGGCCTCTTGATAATCCATTGTGTGTGGAGAGAGGAACACTGGATTGAGAGGTAGGATACTCCCTTGTTCCCCTTTCTTTTTAACTTTGATTCCTAATATTTAAAATGAGAGATTTGGACAAGTGATCCTTAACTCTTTTTTGGCCCTTAAACTGAATTCTAGCCTCCCTTGTATAAATACTGGTTGAGATTTAAGAGAGCATGTCAAATAATTTATTCATCAGTTCATCAGTGTCCTCTGAGCACCGTTTATGTGCTCACTACTGTGCTGGGCTCCCCTGGGTTGGTTTTACCTGTCCATGTGGGGTTAGCGAAGAGAGTGTTGAGGGAATATTTTGTAAAGAAAAGTGAATGAGCTTAAAGGCAAAAACAAAGCAAAAGAAGAGAGATCACTGCCAGAATCATAAAGTGGGTAGCTGTACAGTTTATTCTCTACTTTTGGAGCCTCTGTTAATAGGGAAGGTTGGTCTGAACTAATAAAATACGCACAAAGATGATACTGTGTGTCATGTATGTTGTGTAAAGAAAAGCTCACTTGTTCTTTGTGTGTCCTCTACTCACACTGCTGTTAACAGGCAGGACTGTTTCACTGATGGGGGTTCTATCCATCAGGCCATTATGTGACGTCGTCCGGGTGTCAGTTTCCTCAATCCTGACTCTGTCTGCCTGAAGATGGTGTCAGATCTTCTTACAGGTTAGGAGACACCCCTCGCCCCCCACACCTTCCCCCTCAGTGCCAGTCTTAAATTTAGCTTGTGCTGTTGACACACTGGCTATAAATCAGAGGCTCCTGTCAACTCCTCGAATTTGAATACTTTGCTAGAGTATTCCACAGAATTCAGGAGAACATTGTACTTAACAGATTCCTGGTTTATTATCAAAGACTATACCTCAGGAACGGCCAGACAGAAGAGGCACATAGGGCTAGGTGTGCTGAAGGGGTGGGGCTTCCAGTGACCCTGCGGGCGTGGGGGATGCCATTCTCCCAGCACCTGCAACTTTCACTTTCACCAGCCTGGAAGCTCTCCAAACCTGTTTTTTTTTTTTTTTTTTTGGTAAACTTCTTTATATAGGTATGATTGATTAAATCATTGGCCATTGTTAGTATGCAGAAATTCAGTTGCAGGTGAACCTGGTATACTGATTTTTGTATTCTGTAACCTTGTTACAGTCACTCATTTTATTAATGACTTTTTGAGAGATTCTTTGGAATATTCTGTATAGCCAGTCAAGTCAGCTGTGAAACAGATACATCTTTTAAAAAATTTTGTCCTCTTTTATTGTTTTTTTATGTATGTATTTTCATCCATCTTTATTCTTTGGCCTATGTGGGCCTCCCATTGCAGTGGCCTCTCTCATTGCAGAGCACCGGCTCAGGTTATGTGCTCTAGAATACAAGCTCTTAATTGGACACACCGATTCAGTTGCTCCATGGCATGTGGGATCTTCCCGGGCCGGGGATCAAACCAGTGCCTCTTGCTCTGCAAGGTGGACTCTTACCCACTGGACCACCAGGGAAGCCCCAGATACATTTTTTATAGCTTCTAATATGTGTGATTTTTGTATCTTTTTCTTATCTCGGTTGTGCTATCCAGGACCTGCAGTGAGATACTGAATGGGAATGGTGAGAGCAAGCATCTTTGCTTTGTCTTGATGACAGGAACAAGATAAAAGGAACAGAAAGGCAGTCCAGTCTTTCTTTATCAAGGATGGTACTAGCAATATGTAGCTGTGTAGGTGTCCTTTAACAGATCGAAGAAGCATCCTTCTATCCCTAGTGCTGAGCCTTTTTTAAAATAGTGAATGGATGTTCGATTTTGCCAGGTGTTTTTTTTTTTTTTTGTCTATACTGTTGAGAAAAATCATCTGTTTCTCTTTTTGTTTGTTGTATAGTGAATTCTATTGATTTTCAAAAGGTCCCTTTTTAAACTTAACCATCATTTGGTAAATCTTAAATTTTTTGACTTACTGTTTATTAAATCTCATGTCTGCCTGTTAATCTGTTTCTTGAACTTTTCTCCATGCCTCTTATCACTACTATACAATAGACTGTATGTTCTACCTATTTATATGTATATTTTGTCTTTCCCAATGAAATATAAGTTCCTAGAATATCATCTGAAATCAGGTATGATTCTGTAAATATTTGTTGAATGAGGATATCTGCTTTCATGATCTAAGAAGGAAGGAAGAAGTACACAGAGAAAAGGTGTGCACCTTAGGAGAACTATCAACACAATTCTTCGAGAGCTCCGGATGGGAGAGATTAAGTTCATGTAACAGATTTCTTTTTCCTTTCTCCTATCAGATTTGAAAGAAGAAACGTCTAGGAAACGTTTATTTAGTGGCGCAGAAAATAAGAAGAATTCAATAAAAATGTGGTTTAGTCCTCGAAGTAAGAAGGTCAGGTATATTGTGAATAAAGTTTCGGTGCAAACCCAGCCTCCTGTGAAAAACGATGAAAAAGCTCAGCTGGCCTCCATGTATGAATATGTGTCTGCAACACCTCCGGTGGAGGTTTCTGAGAAACCTAAGTGGCCTTCCACAAAATCTAGAAAAAAACAGAAAAAGAAAACTTCAGCTGAAATCAACCAAAAATGGAATTTAAAGCCAGAAAAAGAAGGCGGCGAACCTGACTCCAAAGAGACATGTAAGGAAAAGCTGGTATCCTTCAGCAGCCACCCATCGGTGATTGCTCATCCACAGGTAAATGGCGAAACAGACTTACTAGCAAGAGGCTCCGTAACAGAATCTGAATATACTGAAAGCTTAGCTTTACCAGGTATTGGCTGAGTCCTTTATTTTTGAACTAGCAATATGTAGCTGTGTAGGTGTCCTTTAACAGATCGAAGAAGCATCCTTCTATCCCTAGTGCTGAGCCTTTTTTAAAATAGTGAATGGATGTTCGATTTTGCCAGGTGTTTTTTTTTTTTTTTGTCTATACTGTTGAGAAAAATCATCTGTTTCTCTTTTTGTTTGTTGTATAGTGAATTCTATTGATTTTCAAAAGGTCCCTTTTTAAACTTAACCATCATTTGGTAAATCTTAAATTTTTTGACTTACTGTTTATTAAATCTCATGTCTGCCTGTTAATCTGTTTCTTGAACTTTTCTCCATGCCTCTTATCACTACTATACAATAGACTGTATGTTCTACCTATTTATATGTATATTTTGTCTTTCCCAATGAAATATAAGTTCCTAGAATATCATCTGAAATCAGGTATGATTCTGTAAATATTTGTTGAATGAGGATATCTGCTTTCATGATCTAAGAAGGAAGGAAGAAGTACACAGAGAAAAGGTGTGCACCTTAGGAGAACTATCAACACAATTCTTCGAGAGCTCCGGATGGGAGAGATTAAGTTCATGTAACAGATTTCTTTTTCCTTTCTCCTATCAGATTTGAAAGAAGAAACGTCTAGGAAACGTTTATTTAGTGGCGCAGAAAATAAGAAGAATTCAATAAAAATGTGGTTTAGTCCTCGAAGTAAGAAGGTCAGGTATATTGTGAATAAAGTTTCGGTGCAAACCCAGCCTCCTGTGAAAAACGATGAAAAAGCTCAGCTGGCCTCCATGTATGAATATGTGTCTGCAACACCTCCGGTGGAGGTTTCTGAGAAACCTAAGTGGCCTTCCACAAAATCTAGAAAAAAACAGAAAAAGAAAACTTCAGCTGAAATCAACCAAAAATGGAATTTAAAGCCAGAAAAAGAAGGCGGCGAACCTGACTCCAAAGAGACATGTAAGGAAAAGCTGGTATCCTTCAGCAGCCACCCATCGGTGATTGCTCATCCACAGGTAAATGGCGAAACAGACTTACTAGCAAGAGGCTCCGTAACAGAATCTGAATATACTGAAAGCTTAGCTTTACCATTGGCTGAGCAAATAGTGTCTCCAGAAACTGAGAGCAAGAATGAAAGAGTGACTCCTGAGAAGATGCTCTGTGAAGACCATCTTCCGTCTCAGAAACCCTTGCTATCAGGTTGTAACGGGAGACATCAGTGTCACAAGAGAGTTTCCAGTCCCGTCTCTAAGAGACGCAAAAGTGGCAGTCTGAATCCCGGTGGAAGTTCTGTTAAGCCAACAGTGCTCTCAGAGGACACGCCATTGCCTGGCGGTCGCCACCTTCAGACAAAGTTGGTGGCACATTAAGGAGGAGGAGCGCTGATCTACTGGATGAATCCTTTAGCCTTTCACCAGGCACACTGCCTTCTACACTGAACAGCCCAAGTTACAGACGGATGATGTGTAGTCCCTCAGCAACGAAGCTGTCACCCAGTAGCCTGACAACTGTGAAGAGAAATCATCGAGGAGAGACGTTGCTCCATATTGCTGCAATTAAGGTAGGATGCTTACTCTGAGTACAGCTTCACGGTGAGACCGAGTACAAAACGGTTTCTTTGGAATTTGTGAAAAATAACAGGATCACTAGGCTACTTAACCTAACCAGAGGTGGTACTTTCTGTGAACCAGGAAAGCAAAAATTGGTAGGGTCTAGATCCGTACCTTAGAGCAGTGGCCCCTGAGGAGTGTGACCTTGTAGGAGAAAACCAGTATTTCCGTAGTTCAGCTTCAGTGTTGCCAAGTGCTTTTGCTTTTTTCTGTTCCATAACGGTTTTGCTCAGTTTTCATTTTGTTTACCCATTCTTCTCATGCTTTATGGATAAAAGAGTCAGTTGCCAAGTTACTGCGGGCAACGCGTCTTTATCCAGCTTCCGAACTTCAGGCAGTGCAAGCAGGCATGAGCTTCTGTACGCCTGACGCTCCTAGTCGACCCATGCAGAATTGGGGCGCTTGCACAGCATGGTCTGTACATGCCTCCAATGACCTGGAAATCTGAGTGTCAGAAATGGCTCCTGTATCTCAGAAAAACCCATCGGTGATTGCTCATCCACAGGTAAATGGCGAAACAGACTTACTAGCAAGAGGCTCCGTAACAGAATCTGAATATACTGAAAGCTTAGCTTTACCATTGGCTGAGCAAATAGTGTCTCCAGAAACTGAGAGCAAGAATGAAAGAGTGACTCCTGAGAAGATGCTCTGTGAAGACCATCTTCCGTCTCAGAAACCCTTGCTATCAGGTTGTAAGGGGAGACATCAGTGTCACAAGAGAGTTTCCAGTCCCGTCTCTAAGAGACGCAAAAGTGGCAGTCTGAATCCCGGTGGAAGTTCTGTTAAGCCAACAGTGCTCTCAGAGGACACGCCATTGCCTGGCGGTACTTCGCCACCTTCAGACAAAGTTGGTGGCACATTAAGGAGGAGGAGCGCTGATCTACTGGATGAATCCTTTAGCCTTTCACCAGGCACACTGCCTTCTACACTGAACAGCCCAAGTTACAGACGGATGATGTGTAGTCCCTCAGCAACGAAGCTGTCACCCAGTAGCCTGACAACTGTGAAGAGAAATCATCGAGGAGAGCGTTGCTCCATATTGCTGCAATTAAGGTAGGATGCTTACTCTGAGTACAGCTTCACGGTGAGACCGAGTACAAAACGGTTTCTTTGGAATTTGTGAAAAATAACAGGATCACTAGGCTACTTAACCTAACCAGAGGTGGTACTTTCTGTGAACCAGGAAAGCAAAAATTGGTAGGGTCTAGATCCGTACCTTAGAGCAGTGGCCCCTGAGGAGTGTGACCTTGTAGGAGAAAACCAGTATTTCCGTAGTTCAGCTTCAGTGTTGCCAAGTGCTTTTGCTTTTTTCTGTTCCATAACGGTTTTGCTCAGTTTTCATTTTGTTTACCCATTCTTCTCATGCTTTATGGATAAAAGAGTCAGTTGCCAAGTTACTGCGGGCAACGCGTCTTTATCCAGCTTCCGAACTTCAGGCAGTGCAAGCAGGCATGAGCTTCTGTACGCCTGACGCTCCTAGTCGACCCATGCAGAATTGGGGCGCTTGCACAGCATGGTCTGTACATGCCTCCAATGACCTGGAAATCTGAGTGTCAGAAATGGCTCCTGTGGTCTACCACTAAGGGGCCCCTCTGGGCCCCACAGCCAGCCTGTTCTTTTCACTGGCCCAGTTATCTCTGCTTATTGCCTCTCCAGCTAGGATGTGGCACTGTTCCTTTTGGGGAACCCAGCTCTTTTGTTGAGCATAAGGTGTACTTGCAGTGGTTACTCTTTGAAATGGACACAGTTGAATTGAATTGCACATAGAAGGAGCCCGTAGCGACACAGCTTTATAGACTTTGGTCTGTGAATTCTTGCAAGTGTTGTGAAAATACAATATGGGAAAGATGAGTACTCAATTAAGATAGCTTTTGCGATCTTTCAGTAAGTTAACTGGGCAACCATTGGGTCTTTTGCTTGGATGGAGAACTTTGGGAGGTCTGCAAAGAACCCCTCGAGACCTGTGAACACAAAGCTGGTGAGCATCGTAAAATGTCTGGGAGGAACATCGAGTAGGCTGTCAGGGATTCCTATATTTTTTCTGTGTAGAAAAGGAAAAACACAAAAATGAGTTTCTTCTACTGCTTTTTTTACTTGTTTATCTTCCAATAAATGATGAATGTAGAAAACTTTGTCTGGTTCCCCTGTAAGATGACTACTGCTAGACATTCCATATTCTTTGCACAACTTGAATTTTTTGGGGTTGGCTCTAGTTAACATTTTAGTCTGATTTTTGCAAGGCATGGTTTTAAAAAAGTCAAACTTTATTTTTTGTCTTCTTTCATTTATATATGTGTATGTGATATTATAGTAGGTATTACAATGTTAATGTTATAATGCTTATATATATCTTATATATATATCTTATATCTTAAGACAGGATAATTTATTCCTATCTAGCACAATAAATGTCTTTTGTTCATTTTTCTAGCTAGTACATGAATGTAGACTGCTTTAGTTTCTACAGTTTTGCTTTCTCAGAATTATTTTCAGACCACCATGTAAGTATCCACATGCTTTGATAGAGAAGTTTTCTTTCAATCATAATAATCATTTTTATCTTTATTAGTGAGAATCTCTAGGACCTAGATGCCAGGCCATGGTTCAGCAAACTCTTCGTTAAAGGGAGGTCAGAGTAAATATTTTCAGCTTTGTAGGAATATGATCTTAACTATTCATCTCTGCTTATTGCCTCTCCAGCTAGGATGTGGCACTGTTCCTTTGGGGAACCCAGCTCTTTTGTTGAGCATAAGGTGTACTTGCAGTGGTTACTCTTTGAAATGGACACAGTTGAATTGAATTGCACATAGAAGGAGCCCGTAGCGACACAGCTTTATAGACTTTGGTCTGTGAATTCTTGCAAGTGTTGTGAAAATACAATATGGGAAAGATGAGTACTCAATTAAGATAGCTTTTGCGATCTTTCAGTAAGTTAACTGGGCAACCATTGGGTCTTTTGCTTGGATGGAGAACTTTGGGAGGTCTGCAAAGAACCCCTCGAGACCTGTGAACACAAAGCTGGTGAGCATCGTAAAATGTCTGGGAGGAACATCGAGTAGGCTGTCAGGGATTCCTATATTTTTTCTGTGTAGAAAAGGAAAAACACAAAAATGAGTTTCTTCTACTGCTTTTTTTACTTGTTTATCTTCCAATAAATGATGAATGTAGAAAACTTTGTCTGGTTCCCCTGTAAGATGACTACTGCTAGACATTCCATATTCTTTGCACAACTTGAATTTTTGGAGTTGGCTCTAGTTAACATTTTAGTCTGATTTTTGCAAGGCATGGTTTTAAAAAAGTCAAACTTTATTTTTTGTCTTCTTTCATTTATATATGTGTATGTGATATTATAGTAGGTATTACAATGTTAATGTTATAATGCTTATATATATCTTATATATATATCTTATATCTTAAGACAGGATAATTTATTCCTATCTAGCACAATAAATGTCTTTTGTTCATTTTTCTAGCTAGTACATGAATGTAGACTGCTTTAGTTTCTACAGTTTTGCTTTCTCAGAATTATTTTCAGACCACCATGTAAGTATCCACATGCTTTGATAGAGAAGTTTTCTTTCAATCATAATAATCATTTTTATCTTTATTAGTGAGAATCTCTAGGACCTAGATGCCAGGCCATGGTTCAGCAAACTCTTCGTTAAAGGGGAGGTCAGAGTAAATATTTTCAGCTTTGTAGGAATATGATCTTAACTATTCAACTCTGTCTTAGCCTGTCTTAGTCGTTGACAATATTGTAAACCAGTAAAACTCCACCACAAAAGCAGGTGTTGACCATCCAGGCTTTATTTTGTCTATGTTTGGCATGGTCCGTGGATAAGAGCCCAGGGAAATCTTAAGATAGGAAAGTATGGTGGTATGATGCTGTCTTGGTGAATTTTCTCCATTGGTAATGTTCAAAATTGCTTCATTACAAGTTTTGTCAGATTGTCTTTTTACTTAGAAATTGTAATGCCAGAACTAGAATTACTCATTTTGATTCTCTCAAACTTATCTGATGCTGTATTGTCATTCTTTGGCAGATTCTGATATAGTACCTTTAAGAAAAGGTAATTGATTTCTATTGCTTTTTAAATGCCTTAAGTAACAATAATGTTCTCTTTAAAATTTTTTTGTAAGTTCAGTGCATGCCCCATCTCAGGGTGGTTTTAATAGTCAGAACAATACTTGAACTAGTAAAGAATTTATCAGTGTATTTATCTTTTTGTAAATAGTATTCACCTCACTTACTGTCCTGAATGTTTTGTTTGTAACCAAGAACGAATAATCCGTGCATACTTGGAAACCGATTGCTGTGATCCTGCTGTCTTGTTTATGCTCTGTAGCCATCTACTTCAGAAAAGCATTTGAGGTGACTGAAGTTAAAACGAGGTTGGCTTTAGAGCAAGGGAGGGCATAGGAGCGCAGGCCTCCACACAGTTGAAATTCATGTATAACTTTAGGCTCTTAAATTTAAAAGTTAGCTAATGGCCTTCTATTGACTGGAAGTCTTACTGATACTATAAACAGTTAACACATATTTTATATTTATATGTATTATATACTGTGTTCTTCTAATAGGAAGTTATAGATAAGATATGATTAAGAAAATCATAAAGAAGAGAAAATTCATTTATGATACTATACTGCATTTATACAATACAAAATAACGTTTATGCCATCTGTTTATAAGATGCATAGGTAGTACGTATATCAGTGTTGAATTATACAATATAAAACACTACAGTTGGTATACATAGTACTAACACTAGACATCAAAAATGAAAAGATATGTGAAAAATAAATTCATACTTATTTACAGGTTGGAAACATTGTTACATTTAAAAAAAAAAACAAACATCTGTGATGACAGACTGATGTGCACTTTCTCCAACTGCAAGAGAGAGGCATACTCTACAGAGAGCCATATTGTACAGTTGTGTAATTCTTTGAGAGCAATGTTATAAACAGTAAGAAGAAGACTGATACACTGCTAACTTAATTTAAATATCACCTTAAATCTATGTAAGGATCAACTGTTATCTACCTATATTTTACGCATTCATGACATACCTAACTTTTCTTAATTTTTTTCAGTAGTTCTCTGCTACCTGGTATGTCAGCGAGTTCTTTCAAGTGTCACAAATCTTCCCCCAAATTTCCAGTATATTCAATGAAAACAGTGTGTATAAGCAGATCCTGGCAGTTCAGATCTGTCTTAATTCAAAGGTCAGCTGTGCTATAACATGGAACAAAGAGCAGGGAAAGGAAAAGAGTTATAGCAGCCAAGTAATGAGTACAGATCTGATGACTTTGCAGGCTGCCGGAATAGATGAGGTTTTTTCACTGTTGAGATTTTGTTGTTGTTGTTTTTGTTGTTGTTATTATTTTCTCCTGAAACATCTTGCAGATGTGCAGAGTCCACATTTTCCTTGTTTCCCTCAGATCCTTGCTGTGCACTGTGCATGCCTGGTGGATGTGCTGAGGGCACAGGTGGCTTTAGAGCAAGGGAGGGCATAGGGCGCAGGCCTCCACACAGTTGAAATTCATGTATAACTTTAGGCTCTTAAATTTAAAAGTTAGCTAATGGCCTTCTATTGACTGGAAGTCTTACTGATACTATAAACAGTTAACACATATTTTATATTTATATGTATTATATACTGTGTTCTTCTAATAGGAAGTTATAGATAAGATATGATTAAGAAAATCATAAAGAAGAGAAAATTCATTTATGATACTATACTGCATTTATACAATACAAAATAACGTTTATGCCATCTGTTTATAAGATGCATAGGTAGTACGTATATCAGTGTTGAATTATACAATATAAAACACTACAGTTGGTATACATAGTACTAACACTAGACATCAAAAATGAAAAGATATGTGAAAAATAAATTCATACTTATTTACAGGTTGGAAACATTGTTACATTTAAAAAAAAAAACAAACATCTGTGATGACAGACTGATGTGCACTTTCTCCAACTGCAAGAGAGAGGCATACTCTACAGAGAGCCATATTGTACAGTTGTGTAATTCTTTGAGAGCAATGTTATAAACAGTAAGAAGAAGACTGATACACTGCTAACTTAATTTAAATATCACCTTAAATCTATGTAAGGATCAACTGTTATCTACCTATATTTTACGCATTCATGACATACCTAACTTTTCTTAATTTTTTTCAGTAGTTCTCTGCTACCTGGTATGTCAGCGAGTTCTTTCAAGTGTCACAAATCTTCCCCCAAATTTCCAGTATATTCAATGAAAACAGTGTGTATAAGCAGATCCTGGCAGTTCAGATCTGTCTTAATTCAAAGGTCAGCTGTGCTATAACATGGAACAAAGAGCAGGGAAAGGAAAAGAGTTATAGCAGCCAAGTAATGAGTACAGATCTGATGACTTTGCAGGCTGCCGGAATAGATGAGGTTTTTTCACTGTTGAGATTTTGTTGTTGTTGTTTTTGTTGTTGTTATTATTTTCTCCTGAAACATCTTGCAGATGTGCAGAGTCCACATTTTCCTTGTTTCCCTCAGATCCTTGCTGTGCACTGTGCATGCCTGGTGGATGTGCTGAGGGCACAGAATCCCGGAGTGGTTTTAGTCTTCTGTTGGACTAGTTAGTGTCCCTTGCTCCAGTGATGGCTTTATAGAAGGACCTTGGAGCTTGGCCATGTCATTAATAAAATTCTTCAATAGCTTGCCCCGTACCTACCTCTGGGCTTCTTTGCTGGCCATAGCTATCATCCTAGTGGAAGCTAAATGTGTTTCCTTGGCCTGTCCTTTTGAAATGTTGCTGTCGTAACAAATCACCACAAATTTAGTGAGTCAAAACAAGGCAAATTCAGTTTCTTACAGTTTTGTAGGTCACAGGCCTGGTATGAGTCTCACCAGACTAATAATACATCTGCTGTGTCATTTTCTGGTGGCATTAGGAGAGAACCCATTTCCTTGCTTATTTACATTGGTGGCAGGACTGTCTTCTTCCTTGTGGTTGCAGGACTGAGATCCGGTTTTCCTGCTGGCTTATAGTGAAGGGCTGTTCTCAGGTTCTAGCGACTCATGTTCCTTGGTTAGTGGCCCTCTTCCTCTGTCTTCAAAGCTGGCAACAGTACCTAATAGCTAAAAGGAGAAATTTTAGGCACCTGGTTAGTTCATTTATGTGGAAAAGTTTAACTCTTTTGGGTGTCATGTGTATGTGCTCAGACACGTCCACATATTTGCCACCCTGTGGATTGTAGCCTGCCAGGCTTCTCTCTTCGTGGGATTCTGTCCATGAACTCTTGCAGCTCCTGCATTGACAGGCAGCTTCTTTACCACTAGTGGCACCTTGGGTTGGTCATCATTATTGTACTTGCTTGAAATGTCCTGTACTATTTTTGACGTTCCCTGGTGGCTCAAATGGTAAAGATTCTGCCCACAATGTGAGAAACCTGGGTTCGATCCCTGGGTTGGGAACATCCCTTGAAGAAGGGAAAGGTAACCCACTCCAGTATTCTTGCCTGGAGAATTCCCACGGACAAAGAAACCTGGTGGGCTATAGTCCATGGGGTCGCAGAGAGTCGAACATGACTGAAGTGACTTAGCATGTACTATTTTGTAAAGATATTTACTCTTACTAGTATTTTAGAAGAGCTTACCTTTATAAGGAAAAAAATTTTGTTCATGTGTGTGTATTTGTTTTTAAAAAGTTAACTTTTAAAAAGTAAGTTATTGTTGCCTTATGTATGAATACATGAAGAACATTCTCTTTGAATGAAAGGTTACCAGTAAGAAGATTCAGTGCGACACATGTTCCCTTTAAGGTATTTGAAAACATCAAGTCTGTTTAAAATTTTTATAAGCCTTGGTAAATACTTTCTCCTCTGGTGATTTTTCCCCCTCTGTGGTTTAAGTGAATCTCAATTATTCTTTTAAATTGTGAGAAGCCTGAAAGTGAGTTTTTATTACTCAGAAAATATTCTGTTTGAGAAGAAAGTAATTTCAAGAAATCAGAAGCAGAAGTTAATTTATTTCCTGGAAATGTTATATTGGTTCAAGCTTACCCTGTTACTGTGGACCCTATCTAATTATCATAATTTTATTTATGTGCATGACATTAAATTTACATAAAGTAAAAGGAGAAAATATGACAAACTTTTAAGTACTAGGGAGGAAAAAGCAGATTAGACATAAAAAACAAGTCAGCTATACATTTGCAAGTCAGCTATACGTTTTAGGGAAGTCTAGGGGTAAAATGTTGACAGAAGACACCCTTGATAATATGAAGAGGTGACATGAAAGGAAAGTACCACCAGCTAGCAACCTTAAAAGCCATTCTGCTTTTAGTTTCCACATGGTCATTCTAACTGTTTCTGTGTGTCACCGTTGTGTTTATGTTACTTTGTAGGCTTCTTTTGGTTAGCATGTTTTTGTGACTACCATGTAGAATTAGATCGAGGACATTTTTAAAAAGGTTTTGGTGTATGTGTTGGGGGGTAGGAATATTTTCACTTTGAAGGTTGGGAATGTGTGTGATTCTGGTGGTTCATCTGCTCCAGTGTTCATGGGATAGTTTTAAAAAAAATCAAGCTGGTACCTTGACAGATGTTTCTGAGCTCGTTTGAACACAGTGACGTTGCTAAATGTATGTTAACTTGTACTGAGGTGCAGAATTTGCCAAGAAATGGGAATATTTTTTATTTTGTAAAGATATTTACTCTTACTAGTATTTTAGAAGAGCTTACCTTTATAAGGAAAAAAATTTTGTTCATGTGTGTGTATTTGTTTTTAAAAAGTTAACTTTTAAAAAGTAAGTTATTGTTGCCTTATGTATGAATACATGAAGAACATTCTCTTTGAATGAAAGGTTACCAGTAAGAAGATTCAGTGCGACACATGTTCCCTTTAAGGTATTTGAAAACATCAAGTCTGTTTAAAATTTTTATAAGCCTTGGTAAATACTTTTTCCTCTGGTGATTTTTCCCCCTCTGTGGTTTAAGTGAATCTCAATTATTCTTTTAAATTGTGAGAAGCCTGAAAGTGAGTTTTTATTACTCAGAAAATATTCTGTTTGAGAAGAAAGTAATTTCAAGAAATCAGAAGCAGAAGTTAATTTATTTCCTGGAAATGTTATATTGGTTCAAGCTTACCCTGTTACTGTGGACCCTATCTAATTATCATAATTTTATTTATGTGCATGACATTAAATTTACATAAAGTAAAAGGAGAAAATATGACAAACTTTTAAGTACTAGGGAGGAAAAAGCAGATTAGACATAAAAAACAAGTCAGCTATACATTTGCAAGTCAGCTATACGTTTTAGGGAAGTCTAGGGGTAAAATGTTGACAGAAGACACCCTTGATAATATGAAGAGGTGACATGAAAGGAAAGTACCACCAGCTAGCAACCTTAAAAGCCATTCTGCTTTTAGTTTCCACATGGTCATTCTAACTGTTTCTGTGTGTCACCGTTGTGTTTATGTTACTTTGTAGGCTTCTTTTGGTTAGCATGTTTTTGTGACTACCATGTAGAATTAGATCGAGGACATTTTTAAAAAGGTTTTGGTGTATGTGTTGGGGGGTAGGAATATTTTCACTTTGAAGGTTGGGAATGTGTGTGATTCTGGTGGTTCATCTGCTCCAGTGTTCATGGGATAGTTTTAAAAAAAATCAAGCTGGTACCTTGACAGATGTTTCTGAGCTCGTTTGAACACAGTGCGCACGTTGCTAAATGTATGTTAACTTGTACTGGAGGTGCAGAATTTGCACCTTTAAGAAACTATGGGAAATATTTTTTTATTGGAAGTGGGACAATTGATTTGAAACATCATTCCTTTTTCATCATTCTATTGGGTGACATTCCTTCTGTTGAATACCTCTTACAAAATGGTAGCAACCTACATGTAGAGTGCTTGTTTTATAGGCCCATTTAATATTTAAGGTCTTTTTGCTAATTTAGGAACTTAAAAATTTATGTTGAATGTGGATTTTTCTGTTTTTTTTTTTTTTTTTTTTAAATGAATATGCTACCATCTTAAGGTTGCTCTTTTTGAGAGGTAGTGTGAGACAGTCTAATGAAAGAGAATGTTCCTGTGTTGAGGAGACTTAGTGACTTCTACATTTTCAAACCAATACAGAAAAATTGATTTCATAGGGTGTTGGGGCTGGCAGTGGTAGGAAAGAGATTTCCTTCTCCATAAAGAAGCTCTTCTCAAAAGACGACATTGGCACCTAAAACTTTGATCATATGTAACTTTTTATTTATTCAATGGTTTTCAGAGTAAGCTGTCAAAGTTTTTTGGAGAAAAATAAGCCTTGCTTTTGCCTGAAAAATAACTCTGAGCAAAGAAGAAGGTGACTATAGACTAAATTAATATCTTAAGGATAAATGGATAAACTACCAATAAGATAACAGTTTTAGGTTTAACATTGGTTTCACCCAGCCGCCTCTTGGCTTTAATTTTGTTTGAAACAATAATCAGAAACCATTTTGTTGTATACTCTCAAAGGATGTTTTCACACATAATCAGAAACCATTTTTCTGTGTGTCACCGTTGTGTTTATGTTACTTTGTAGGCTTCTTTTGGTTAGCATGTTTTTGTGACTACCATGTAGAATTAGATCGAGGACATTTTTAAAAAGGTTTTGGTGTATGTGTTGGGGGGTAGGAATATTTTCACTTTGAAGGTTGGGAATGTGTGTGATTCTGGTGGTTCATCTGCTCCAGTGTTCATGGGATAGTTTTAAAAAAAATCAAGCTGGTACCTTGACAGATGTTTCTGAGCTCGTTTGAACACAGTGCGCACGTTGCTAAATGTATGTTAACTTGTACTGGAGGTGCAGAATTTGCACCTTTAAGAAACTATGGGAAATATTTTTTTATTGGAAGTGGGACAATTGATTTGAAACATCATTCCTTTTTCATCATTCTATTGGGTGACATTCCTTCTGTTGAATACCTCTTACAAAATGGTAGCAACCTACATGTAGAGTGCTTGTTTTATAGGCCCATTTAATATTTAAGGTCTTTTTGCTAATTTAGGAACTTAAAAATTTATGTTGAATGTGGATTTTTCTGTTTTTTTTTTTTTTTTTTTAAATGAATATGCTACCATCTTAAGGTTGCTCTTTTTGAGAGGTAGTGTGAGACAGTCTAATGAAAGAGAATGTTCCTGTGTTGAGGAGACTTAGTGACTTCTACATTTTCAAACCAATACAGAAAAATTGATTTCATAGGGTGTTGGGGCTGGCAGTGGTAGGAAAGAGATTTCCTTCTCCATAAAGAAGCTCTTCTCAAAAGACGACATTGGCACCTAAAACTTTGATCATATGTAACTTTTTATTTATTCAATGGTTTTCAGAGTAAGCTGTCAAAGTTTTTTGGAGAAAAATAAGCCTTGCTTTTGCCTGAAAAATAACTCTGAGCAAAGAAGAAGGTGACTATAGACTAAATTAATATCTTAAGGATAAATGGATAAACTACCAATAAGATAACAGTTTTAGGTTTAACATTGGTTTCACCCAGCCGCCCTCTTGGCTTTAATTTTGTTTGAAACAATAATCAGAAACCATTTTGTTGTATACTCTCAAAAGGATGTTTTTCACACATGAAATGGTTACTTAAAAAGCTTCTTTAAAACCGGATGATCTTTGGCTCCTGTCCTTGGTATTCTGAAATTAATTTTGATACAGGTTGCTCATAGGAGAGATTTGGTGCTCTGTATTCAGAGATGGACTGCATGAATTTGAGTTGATACTTCAGAATAATCCATGCATGCAGTAACTTATTATTTATTGACTCATGAATAATAGGCACAGAAAAGAAAAGGTTTGCATTTTGTCTTGAAAAAAGCAAAATCTTAAAAAAGAAACCCCAAATCTTAATATTGCTTTCCTTTCCTTGATGATTTTTAATTTTCTTTATACTTTTGCATTGTTCTACTAGGGCGACATCCCTTCTGTTGAATACCTCTTACAAAATGGAAGCGACCCAAATGTTAAAGACCATGCTGGCTGGACACCACTGGTAGTTTTCTGTTTGTTTTTTATTATCTTTCTGTTTCTGTTTTACAGTTATTACAGTTTATAGTCATGTAGTTGTCTATATATCATCCTTTGCCATATGTACAGTCTCTTTTTAATCTGAAGAACGTATATTTTCTTTATTTATGTAAACAAATTTTTGCAGGGGGAGGGGAGGGGTGGGTAGGGGAGGGAGGGTGGCGGGCGGGCCACTTCTATTGGTCTTTCATTATCTATTTTCATCCGTCATTGTTCTTTGGCCCATGTGGGCCTCCCATTGCAGTGGCCTCTGTTGTCACAGAGCACCGGCTCTGGCATCTTCAGGGCTCCGGCTCGGTAATGGACACATTGGCACCTAAAACTTTGATCATATGTAACTTTTTATTTATTCAATGGTTTTCAGAGTAAGCTGTCAAAGTTTTTTGGAGAAAAATAAGCCTTGCTTTTGCCTGAAAAATAACTCTGAGCAAAGAAGAAGGTGACTATAGACTAAATTAATATCTTAAGGATAAATGGATAAACTACCAATAAGATAACAGTTTTAGGTTTAACATTGGTTTCACCCAGCCGCCCTCTTGGCTTTAATTTTGTTTGAAACAATAATCAGAAACCATTTTGTTGTATACTCTCAAAAGGATGTTTTTCACACATGAAATGGTTACTTAAAAGCTTCTTTAAAACCGGATGATCTTTGGCTCCTGTCCTTGGTATTCTGAAATTAATTTTGATACAGGTTGCTCATAGGAGAGATTTGGTGCTCTGTATTCAGAGATGGACTGCATGAATTTGAGTTGATACTTCAGAATAATCCATGCATGCAGTAACTTATTATTTATTGACTCATGAATAATAGGCACAGAAAAGAAAAGGTTTGCATTTTGTCTTGAAAAAAGCAAAATCTTAAAAAAGAAACCCCAAATCTTAATATTGCTTTCCTTTCCTTGATGATTTTTAATTTTCTTTATACTTTTGCATTGTTCTACTAGGGCGACATCCCTTCTGTTGAATACCTCTTACAAAATGGAAGCGACCCAAATGTTAAAGACCATGCTGGCTGGACACCACTGGTAGTTTTCTGTTTGTTTTTTATTATCTTTCTGTTTCTGTTTTACAGTTATTACAGTTTATAGTCATGTAGTTGTCTATATATCATCCTTTGCCATATGTACAGTCTCTTTTTAATCTGAAGAACGTATATTTTCTTTATTTATGTAAACAAATTTTTGCAGGGGAGGGAGGGTGGGTAGGGGAGGGAGGGTGGCGGGCGGGCCACTTCTATTGGTCTTTCATTATCTATTTTCATCCGTCATTGTTCTTTGGCCCATGTGGGCCTCCCATTGCAGTGGCCTCTGTTGTCACAGAGCACCGGCTCTGGGCGCATGCGTTCCAGGGCTCCGGCTCGGTAATTGGACACATTGGTCCAGCTGCTCCGCAGCTGGATCTTCCCAGGCCAGGGATTGAACCCACGCCGCCTTGCACTGCAAGGCGGTGTCCTTACCCACTGGACCACCAGGGAAGCCCAGAACTGATATTTTCAATAAAAGTAAAGGATTGTGTTTCATCTAGCTTTTCAGTTCTGACAGGTGAAAAATTGACTACCTTTTGCCTGACTGCATTTAGTTAGATGTAAGAATCCGGTTCCACAGTATTGCTGAATTTAGCTCATTTATGGAAAGCTACCTGCTACAGCTGACATCAGGCTCCATTCTGCAGCACTGCCTGTCATTTGAACCACAGTTCTAGGGAAAAGAGGTCAAGAACCAGGTGCAGAAACGTGTCACAAGTCCGTGGTTCTTCCTGAGCATGTCTTGGCCTCACACCCTATCCAGTTGCAGACAGACAGTAGAAATCTTTGCTCACATTAAACATTTTTTAAAGCTTTTGCTTACTGTTACTAAAAATACAGTACGAAGGACAGTCTGGAAAAAGAATGGCACAAGTACATGGACATGAGTACCATATGGCCTGAATAGGTCAGGACAGTTAGCATGTGGTTTGAATGCCACCATAGAAACGTCCAGAGATGAGATGGATGCCTTTATTCTGTGAACTGTAAATTCACAGAAATGGAGCAATTCTCATTAGACCAAGAGCCGAAAAGATTCTAAACTTGTGTATAATGACTTCTTCCCAATTTTTTAGGCTCAGAGTGTTTCATCTGGATCAGAGTCACTTTGTTGTTTGGACTCCACACTGTACAGGCTGGCTAACCTTTTCAAAGAAAGGTTAAATTTTCTTTTAAACCACTAAGGCAAACTGTAGTAAAAGTCGGTGAAATGATTTAGAGGACTCGAGGCCTAATTTGGAGTCCTTTCTCCTAGAAATAGACCTCCAGACATTCAGTGTGGTGGATTGCCTATTAAGATTTGAATATATGTACTTAAAAAGCACAGTATGCCAGAGATTTACTAGAATACAGCATAGTGGCATTGTTTGTAGATCATTAGACATCAGGAAGATTTGCATGTGAAGCATCTTTGAACACTGCATCATTTGCCGTATGTCATTCATTAAGCTCTTTCTGAGCACCTCCCCTATGTTATTTCTGTTATCCTTGGCAACAGCCATATAGCATGTGTAGCTTCCCGCAGCTAAAGAGGCTTGCCTTGTAAATTCTCGTCCTAGGATATTCACTTTGTTGGGCTTATGTACATATGCGCCACTTAGCTTATGGCTAAGCACCTGATTTAATGACTACTGTTTAGCTTTGAAGGATTTCAGGTTTTATGCATGATCTTTTTGTTAAATACTTTCTATGTTTTTTCCCTTTGTTTTATATTTCTTACTATAGAACAATTTAGGAGCTATAATTGGACTAAAGCTACATTTTCTTCCAAATAAAGAGTACTTGACTTGAGGCCCAAATGAAAAAAATCTTTTTTCATAAATTGCCTAAATCTCGATTACCACAAGTTGGTAAGTCCTTATCTTACCGTAAAGACTATTACAAGTGGCTTTAATTTCTTACAGTCTGTACGAGTATTTAGGTAAGAAGCTGTTTTCTGATTGAGGTTTGTATTTGTTTTTCTGAAGTGTGGTTTTGTTACATTATTTGTTGCTCTTCCTCATCGCTGTTGTCGCTCTCCTTTAATCAGCATGAAGCCTGCAACCATGGGCACCTGAGGGTGGTGGAGCTGCTGCTGCAACACAAGGCGTTGGTGAACACCCCCGGGTACCAGAACGACTCACCCCTTCATGATGCTGTGAAGAATGGGCACCTGGACATAGTCAAGCTGTTACTCACCTACGGAGCCTCCAGGGAGGCGGTGTAAGTAGGTCACCTTGAAGCCTATGGTTTTCACTGCTTTGGTGAGGCAGAGACTTTACTACCCAAGTTGATGACTTTTTTTTTCTTTTATCTCATTAGTATTTAGTGACCCATAGAGTACTTAGAAGTGCTTGAGTGCATGGCTGCTTGCCAAACTTACTAGGAAGTGATATTTGCGTGCAGAATTGCCCCTTGGTATCCACAGAGAACTTGGAACTAGTCCCTGCACGGATACCAAAATCTACAGATGCTTAAGTCTCTTATATAAAGGAGCATAGTATTTGCATGTAACCGATGCACATGCATGTCTCTGCGTGCTGAGTTGCTTCAGTAATGTCCGACTCTCTGTGCCCATAGCCCCCTAGGCTCCTCTGTCCGTGGAATTATCCCTGTAAGAAAACTACAAGGGGTTGCCATTTCCTACTCCAAGGGATCTTCCCAACCCAGGGATCAAATCCTGCATTGGCGGGTGGGTTCTTTACCACTGGCACCCCCATGCGCATCCTCCCATATACTTTAAATCATCTCTAGATTACTTATAGTCCCTAAATCAATGGAATGCTATGTAAATAGTTGCTGGTACATGACAGATTGAAGTTTTGCTCTTTTGGAGCTTCCTGAAAAAAAAAAAAGCAACTTTGTTTTAAATGGTTTTGATCCACTGTTTGTTGAATCAGTGGATGTGAAACGCATGGAAACAGAGAACTGATTCTATGCACGTATACTCAGTGTGTGTTAAATAAATGATTATTACTAGTTGTGATATGTATATTGATACATACATGCATTTTTTGTTGAATCTATTAAGCTGTATCAGTAACTGTGATCCTCCAATATTTCTTACTAACTTTTCTGTAGTAAAAAGCAATAATTTATGGGCACTTAGGTCTTCTGTCAAGATTTTAAAGTAAATTTTTGAAGGTAAATTTAAACTCTTCAATCATATCTTCAGAAGTTTTATATGAAATATTTTTCAAATTATGATTTAAAATCACAGCTAATGAAATAGAGCAGGAATATATCTGAAGGAAAAAAACTGGTAAAATTTGCCAATATACTGTGTTGTGAAGGAACAGGAAGAAAAACTTTTAATCAGAACGATGCCTTCTTGTTTAGTGTCTGTGTAAAATGTTTCACCAATTTTTATCATTCAGTATTGATAAAGTATATTACCTATATGTCATCATTGCAATTTCATTGGATTATAAAGAGCTTTCTTTGGTAGGTAATTAAGAGACTGAAACTCTCGAAAGTGGTACGTATGAAGGTATTACTATACCATCATACCTATCCTGCATGTAAATTCAGCAGTGAAGATGTTGATGTTTTCCTGTATTCTGAAAGTAGTTTTAATAATATTGGTGTTGCGTTCACTCATATAGTTTAACCGGTAGATACTTAAACTTTTCCATTTTCACAGCTACATACTCTTTGTCTCTGATGACTGTTGCATTATGCCTAATTATTTCATCAATTTTCCATGTCATATTTGGCTCAGGCACATGAGCATATGGTAATTAGACTCTTCAGCCTTGATAGAAGGCTTTCTTCTGTTCATTCTGTCCATTTTAGTAGTCATATTGCTTATTCCTTCTACAAGCCCTTCACATTCATCTACCAAATTCCAGTGCCTAGTCCTGGGTTTGAGTTTGTTTTATTTGCTAATGTGTATTTTTTTTTAAACCTCCTTTGAAATCCATGTCATATTTCACCTGATTACTTGTGCCTTGATTCATGCTTTTTCACTTTTATGCTTATCTATTGAATGAGTATTTGTCTCCAGTAGGATTATAGGCAAGGATAGTGTTTTCTAAGTCTTATGTATCCTTCCAAAACACCTAGTTTAAGGTTTTAGATTGAAGTATGTAAAAATACCTCAATCTAAAATACCAAAATACTTTCAAAATACAGAAAATAAGAACATGCTATTTAAGAACATTTAGAAAAAAGTTATTCTGTAAGCTCCCTTGGTAACCCCTTCTAATAAACTAGCAGATAAAGTTATGGATGTTTATTCTGAGTCCATGGTGTTGCAGAAAATCTAAAACAAACATAAGACACTTCCTTCTTAGGCAGTGACAGGCAATAATTGATTTATCACATCTTTAACTAATAGAGCAGGAATATATCTGAAGGAAAAAAACTGGTAAAATTTGCCAATATACTGTGTTGTGAAGGAACAGGAAGAAAAACTTTTAATCAGAACGATGCCTTCTTGTTTAGTGTCTGTGTAAAATGTTTCACCAATTTTTATCATTCAGTATTGATAAAGTATATTACCTATATGTCATCATTGCAATTTCATTGGATTATAAAGAGCTTTCTTTGGTAGGTAATTAAGAGACTGAAACTCTCGAAAGTGGTACGTATGAAGGTATTACTATACCATCATACCTATCCTGCATGTAAATTCAGCAGTGAAGATGTTGATGTTTTCCTGTATTCTGAAAGTAGTTTTAATAATATTGGTGTTGCGTTCACTCATATAGTTTAACCGGTAGATACTTAAACTTTTCCATTTTCACAGCTACATACTCTTTGTCTCTGATGACTGTTGCATTATGCCTAATTATTTCATCAATTTTCCATGTCATATTTGGCTCAGGCACATGAGCATATGGTAATTAGACTCTTCAGCCTTGATAGAAGGCTTTCTTCTGTTCATTCTGTCCATTTTAGTAGTCATATTGCTTATTCCTTCTACAAGCCCTTCACATTCATCTACCAAATTCCAGTGCCTAGTCCTGGGTTTGAGTTTGTTTTATTTGCTAATGTGTATTTTTTTTTAAACCTCCTTTGAAATCCATGTCATATTTCACCTGATTACTTGTGCCTTGATTCATGCTTTTTCACTTTTATGCTTATCTATTGAATGAGTATTTGTCTCCAGTAGGATTATAGGCAAGGATAGTGTTTTCTAAGTCTTATGTATCCTTCCAAAACACCTAGTTTAAGGTTTTAGATTGAAGTATGTAAAAATACCTCAATCTAAAATACCAAAATACTTTCAAAATACAGAAAATAAGAACATGCTATTTAAGAACATTTAGAAAAAAGTTATTCTGTAAGCTCCCTTGGTAACCCCTTCTAATAAACTAGCAGATAAAGTTATGGATGTTTATTCTGAGTCCATGGTGTTGCAGAAAATCTAAAACAAACATAAGACACTTCCTTCTTAGGCAGTGACAGGCAATAATTGATTTATCACATCTTTAACTAATAATTGGTCGTATTGATAGTCCCTTGTGACTTTTCTTCCATTACCTATTTTTTTTTAAAAATAAATCTAATTACAATTTAAACTTATTTTTCACATAAATTTGTAAGCATAGTGTTCATTCCCATGTATCATTATGAGAAAATGCCTATATAATAAAAGATACCTTGTCTTCCCTTGCTGTGGTTTTTGAAGGTGTCGATAAAAACTTGTGTTTAATTCCAAATTTCAGTGGTCCATGGCAAAGTAGAATCATGGCAGGATTTAATAGACTCCGTCTCCCATGATGCAGGACTAAGGGTTAACTGATGATTTCAGTCTGTAGCATTTTTAATGTGCCATTCTCCAGTTCATTAGCAATGCAGGAGAGCTAAGGGTCTAGCAAATTGTGTGTAAGTGGAAGCCATCCATAATCCAGGTGGAGAATCATATGTTTAAAAGCCATGAGACAGTAAGCTTTGTGTAGTAAGGACTCAAAACGATTAGGATCTTGCTGGTCATTTTATGAAGCAGTTCTTTACATGGCAAAAGCACCTTACTAGTTCAGAGACCATCGTTTATTTTGTTTTTCAAGGTCCTTGTTATCTGATGTTGGCTCTTTGGGAAGTACTAAGTACTTTCAGTTAACATTTTTAAATGTTGTCATGGTGGACTTGAATTTGTATTTGTTTAAAATAACTGTGCTGTATTTACCATGCATTAAAGTATACTTCATTGGGCTCTTGAATTATTTCCTTGGAGAAATCTATGTTGTGTCTTTTTTTTTTGTAATCAGAAACTTGAAATACAATTGATTGTATTGTACTTATGTTCAAGAAAAACTATTGGCGGAGAAAGTTACATGTTATAGGACTTGGGCATATAGGGGCTCCTGAAAATTGACATTGATCATTGTTTGCTTGCTGTCCCAACAAGAAAGACAGAACCTGATGAAACAATGAAAAGTTATCTAAAAACCCCAAACTAGCAGATAAAGTTATGTATGTTTATTCTGAGTCCATGGTGTTGCAGAAAATCTAAAACAAACATAAGACACTTCCTTCTTAGGCAGTGACAGGCAATAATTGATTTATCACATCTTTAACTAATAATTGGTCGTATTGATAGTCCCTTGTGACTTTTCTTCCATTACCTATTTTTTTTTAAAAATAAATCTAATTACAATTTAAACTTATTTTTCACATAAATTTGTAAGCATAGTGTTCATTCCCATGTATCATTATGAGAAAATGCCTATATAATAAAAGATACCTTGTCTTCCCTTGCTGTGGTTTTTGAAGGTGTCGTATAAAAACTTGTGTTTAATTCCAAATTTCAGTGGTCCATGGCAAAGTAGAATCATGGCAGGATTTAATAGACTCCGTCTCCCATGATGCAGGACTAAGGGTTAACTGATGATTTCAGTCTGTAGCATTTTTAATGTGCCATTCTCCAGTTCATTAGCAATGCAGGAGAGCTAAGGGTCTAGCAAATTGTGTGTAAGTGGAAGCCATCCATAATCCAGGTGGAGAATCATATGTTTAAAAGCCATGAGACAGTAAGCTTTGTGTAGTAAGGACTCAAAACGATTAGGATCTTGCTGGTCATTTTATGAAGCAGTTCTTTACATGGCAAAAGCACCTTACTAGTTCAGAGACCATCGTTTATTTTGTTTTTCAAGGTCCTTGTTATCTGATGTTGGCTCTTTGGGAAGTACTAAGTACTTTCAGTTAACATTTTTAAATGTTGTCATGGTGGACTTGAATTTGTATTTGTTTAAAATAACTGTGCTGTATTTACCATGCATTAAAGTATACTTCATTGGGCTCTTGAATTATTTCCTTGGAGAAATCTATGTTGTGTCTTTTTTTTTTGTAATCAGAAACTTGAAATACAATTGATTGTATTGTACTTATGTTCAAGAAAAACTATTGGCGGGAGAAAGTTACATGTTATAGGACTTGGGCATATAGGGGCTCCTGAAAATTGACATTGATCATTGTTTGCTTCGCGCTGTCCCAACAAGAAAGACAGAACCTGATAGTCATGAGCTGCAGTTGTTAGGGAAACATTTGCTGTGGTTCATTTCTTTTCCTACTCTGCCATCAAAAGAGTTTTCGTCAAGCTTGTCTCTAAGCCCAGTAGATGCTCATATCCCTCATCAGCGTGTTTTTCCGGCATCAAAGTAAACACCTTCTTCCTCCCTCTTCCTCTTATGTTTCCCTCTGTGTCTATCCAGATCTTTTTCTATACATTTGATACAAATGTAAAACCTAGTGTTGTACCAAGTGTATAATTTTATATCTTGTTTATTTAACACACTACCTTTTTCTTTTCAGAGTAACATTAGTGTGTGCTCAGTTGCTCAGTAGTGTCTGACTCTTTGTGACCCCAGAGACTGTTGCCCACTAGGCTTCTCTGTCCATGGGGTTTTTCAGGCAAGAATTCTGGAGTAGATTGCCATTCCCTTCTCCAGGGGATCTTCCTAACCCAGGGACCCAACCTGGATCTCCTGTATTGCAGGCGGTCTGTTTACCAACTGAGCCACCAGCGAAGCCCATGAACGTTAATGACCCTTATACGGATATCCTTTCATCCTAAAAACGAGAGATTTCAAAAGAAATGTTCATTTTAGAAAACTTTTCTGCCATGTTATAATACTATAAAATCATTTTAAGTGAATAGGAGAAAAAGTGCCAAAATTTTAACATTTAGCTTATGTTTGAAAGACTCACCATAGGCAGTATGGAGTATTGTTAGGATGAACAGAAGGAAAACATGACCTTTGTCGAGTCCGTGGAAACTCTCTCTCTGTGACGTAACAGTTGTAACAGAGACGTCTCTCAAGTCTCTTCCATTGTAAAGTTCTATGACTCGTGAATCCGTGCATGTTGGAAAGTCTGCATCAACATGCTTTCTGAACCACATCAGGTTCTTCTGTGATGGCTCCAATTATTATAGATGATAGCGTACGCACATATTAAAATTATATTTTAAAAGTGCCCTGTTTACTACTTTATTAAATTGTTTGTCCTGTGGCATAGTTTTCCTCTCAGTGAATCTAAATACCTATCTTGTGAATTTATGTAGATCCTGTATTTGTTTATATAGGCTATAGAGCCTGGAACTGCTACAGTAAATGATTTTTATTTGCATTTGAAAGCATATAATCAGCCCATAGTGATTAATGATTATGAAGCTGTATTTTAAAATATGAATATGAACGCCAAGGATACAGAGTTGTGAAAAAAAAAATCATGTGTAAGTAACAATATATTCAGTTAAAAACACTCCCTATAATGGTCGGGTGTCAAATTGAAATTTCACATCTTTTTTCTGTTGAATTCAGCAGCTTGTGCTTCTTGATTTGTATGTCTTATGTGAATTCTTGAGTCATTTATTTTAGTAAAAATTGTATCTTATTAAGGAAGTTGGAAGAATTGTTCCACTAGTGTATTTATTTAGATACAAATCAAATCACACATTTTATTTACTTAAGCCCATCTGCACTTATTTTACCAGTAACATATTTGGTCTGCGGCCTGTGGATTATACAGACAGTGCAAATATGAAATCACTGTTGTTGCTGCCAGAGAAGATGGAATCCTTGTCAGCCAGCCATTGCTCAGTGGTGAGTGTAGATTGAGCTTTGGGAAATGTATGTATTTTATTGACATCAATTATAAAATGAACATAATGACAAAATTTCTGATTAGTGAACTGCTTTCATACGCCATGTATTGAGCACTTCCTGTGTAGTAATTGTTGTGAATTTTCAAGTTCACACACATAAACAGAATAAATCAAGAAATATTTGTTGACCTGCGCCCTCTGTATTTCAGGTAGCATTCATAGTCATGCAATAAGTATGAATGGTAGAACTCTCATTCTCAAGAAGCTTACATTCTAGTGAGAGCTAGGAAAGAAACAGACTGTGGATATGTAAACTCATA
This sequence comes from Tragulus kanchil, assembly GCA_022376925.1. NCBI lineage: Eukaryota > Metazoa > Chordata > Mammalia > Artiodactyla > Tragulidae > Tragulus > Tragulus kanchil. The sequence goes on from JAIOJX010000026.1 coordinate 76,414,530, forward strand.
CGTATAAAATAATTTCAGAAACTTATAGATGAGCACTTTGAAGGAGCTTTTCTAGAGTGCAGTAGGCTGGAGGTTGTGGGCTGCCACAGTACCATTTTTGCTGGATCATTGAGGAGGGCCTTTAAGGAACTGGTGTTTGGTCTGAAACCTGACTGATGGATGTCCTGACGGCACCAAGGTGACTATCTGGAGGACGAGTGTCCGCAGAGAGGGAACAGCAGGCATGGAGGCCCGTCAGTGGGTGTCCGTGGTATGTTTGAAGGTTAGAGAGAAAGTCATTATTGCTGGTGACCAGGGCATGTCTAAGAGTGAAGGATAACCACTGAAAGGACTTCAAGTAAAGAATGTCATTTGATGTATGCTTTAGAAAGGTCACTCTAGCTGCTTTCTAATCAAGAGACGGGTGGCAGCAAGACTGGAAGCAGGGAGGTCACTTAGGACTGTTCTTGATGAGAGAGACCATGATGACCTGGATTAAGGGGACAGCAGTGGAAATTGTGAGAAGTAATGAGATTGGCATATATTTCCTCGTTACACGTTTTGAATTATACATGCCAACAGAGCTTGTAGACGGACTATGTATGAAGTGGGGAAGGGGCAGAATGGATACGACTTTATCAGTGCAGTAGATGGGGGTGCCATTTGCTGCCTTGTGGAAAGAAGGCCTCTTCCTTAGATGCCTGTAGCTTAGTGGGGAATAAGGATGTAAAGAAATAATTTCACACTGCAGTGCGTTGAGAATGGATGTCCTACAGATGTAGGAGACGGTCTTAAAGGAAGAAGCTGACCTAGGGAGGGATCAGACGTGAAGGTAATACGGTGTCTGAGTGAGCCTTTAAAAGTACAGGTTTTAGGGCTTCCCCTGGTGGTCCAGTGGATAAGGACACCGCCTTGCAGTGCAAAGGGCGCCAGTTCTATCCCTGGCCTGGGAAGATCCCACGTGCCGCGGAGCGGCTGGACTGATGTGTCCAATCACCGAGCCGGCGCTCTGGAGCGCATGCGCCCAGAGCCGGCGCTCTGCGACAGCAGACGCCACCGCGATGGGAGACCCACAGGAGCCAAAGGACAAAGACGGATGAAAAATAGAGAAATGAAAGACCAATAGAAGCTGCCCGCCCACTCCCCAACCCGACCCCCGCCCAAAAAATTAAAAAAAAAGAAGTACAGGTTTTAGTAAGGTATCTAGTAGAGTGTGATTGGCTGCAAAGAACAGAAAATGTTCACTCAAGTGCTTAAAGACAGTGTGTTCTCTTATATAAAGAGACGCTCGACATAGGACAGTTCTTATTATAATTTGGCTTAGCAGTTACAGGCCTGTACCAAAGGCCTACATTCTTTCTGTCCATCTGCTTTACCATCCTCAGCATCGTGGCTTTGTCCTCCCTCGTCTCCCTCCTAGTGGTTGTGGGGTGATTGCCACAATTCCAGGTACGACAGTGTCCAGCGTTAGCACTCAGACCTTTCCCAGAAGCCTTCCAGTGGGCTTCCCCTTATGTCCTATGGGTCAGAACTGGTCACATAACTGGTTTTGACGTCAAATACATCGTAGTTGCAGATAGGGTCAAACCTTGAAGAGTGGATGTCTGAACAGAATCAGGACGCTGTTGCTGTGGAGGGAAGGAGAACTGGATTTTCATTGCCCGTTGTAATCAGGTACACAAAGTTGGGGTGGCAGCCCAGATCTGAGGAACAGCTACTCAGAGACAGGGAGATATAAAAGACCTTAGACATTTGAGAAACTCGAGTTTACTGTGAGAAAACCATGAGGTGCATTAAAGAGAAATTGAAGGTAAAGAGCTGGGTTGGGATCAGCTTGTGAAAGACCTCGAGCTCCCTGTGGAGGCGTGTAGACTGCTCCCTAGTCGGTGAGCACCCTCAGCGTGTCCTTAAGTGAATTCGGCAGGGGATACGGGGGTGAGCCAGAACTGAGGACTGGTGAGGAGGCTGTTGTGGATCCCGTGGAGGGGTGAGGACTGGAACGACAGGTGGTGGTGGGGACGGGCTGTGGAGAGAAGTTGAGGGGTTTAGAGAGAGAGTGATGGTGGAGTCACTGTACTTCAGCATCAGGTCAGATGGGAGAAAATGAGAGAAAAAGATGAGATGAGATCTGGAACTGTTGAGAGAAGGCCTCTTACCTAGTAAGGGCAGTGGCATAATGATTGATCCAATTGTTTAACATATGGAGGAAGCTGAAGATATTTATAATTTGAGGTGGTCATAGGTACTGCCATAGGCTGGTTGATCTTATCCTTTGAAGACTCTTAATCCCCTTGCTCTAGACGTCAGCCTTGTATAGAGCTGGAAGAGAACCTAGAAATGAGCAGTTTAATTTCCTGATTTTATAAATGAGAAAACTGAGATGTAGAATGATTTGCCCAAAGTTAACCAGCCATAGGGAAAATTTTTTTTTTTTCCAGTGGATCAGTTAGAACTTAAAAACTTAAATTTCTTAAATCTTAGGTAGGTATTCGTTCAATCCTAAGGTACTTAACTATGAATTAGCACTTCATCTATTCATTTGGATTTGGATTCCCCTGGCAGAATATAACATAACTGTTGTTACTTGCCAATGTTTCTTTTATAAAAGGGATTATTTTAGCTATGTCAAAAATAGAGATAACTTTTTGATATTATTGGAATCTGAGAGTGGCAATCTTCCTCTTAATTCAGCTATCCAGTTGCTACTGTGTTTTTGTTAAATGTAAGAAACCTATACTTCCTGCATGTCATAGGAACACAGCCTGTGAACATCATTCTTTACTATGTTAATGATAGATACTTGACTTGGGAAATCCATCATGACTTCTTTACGTGTGCTCATTAATGTCAAGCTCTGGGGTCTGCTTCTCCAGGCACCATCAGACTTCCTTTCATTCATCTCCTTTGGCCACATACGCTGTCTTGCTATTTCTTGAATCCCCTAAACATGGTCTGATTTCACATCTTGGCATTAACAGTTTTCTCTACCAGGAAAAAATGCTGGGAGCCAGATGTACACCTGGCATGCTTCCTCACTCCCTCTAGCTCTTGCTGTAGTTTTTTAGACTCTGTTTTTGATAAACTCATTACTTTATATAAATTCAGAATAACTGATTTTTCAAGAAAAAGTTTCATATCAAATGATATGCCTTAGAGAAGAGTTCATTTAATGCCAATGTGCATATCTCTCTAAAAACAGACTATTGAATCTTCAGGGTAATTTCTGAACATCTTTTGAACCTCCTTGTTCTGGAGAGCTCTGCTTACTCAAATCAGCTGCCTCCCCACTTCCACCTTTGACCCCAAGTCAGACATGTGGCTTTGATAACTCTTTGCTTTACTTATTTTTAATAGCTTTCCTTAATTATGAGAAATTAGTGCCAGTTTCTATTTTTTATTCAAACTTAGAAACTAGATAGGAAAATGCTTGACCCACTTTGATGCTTTCCTGAGGCTGATGGAAGTAGTGTTATATAGCCTATATTTAGCATTGATACCTTTTCATTTTTTGTGCAGAGAACTGATTCAGCAGAAATGGAGTAAAAATTGAAAAGTAAAGTGTTTCATTTAGAACTACTTTATGGCACTTGTAAACTGACAAGAATATTTGAAATGTGGTTTTTTAATATGATTATTATATAGTAATTGAATGACTGATAAGGTAAACTGAACTATTTTCATACAGTGTTAAGGTTAAACATGGTTACCTCACCTTGCAATTTAGTGAATAAAAAAGATAAGTGGACAGAAATGTGATGTCAGTGTGTGTGGTGTGAGCATAGCATGTTCAGTAAAACCTCTAGCGTGAACCTTTGAGAAAGAAGTAATTCAGGAAGCTGAACTTTTAAGTGCTGAATATTGTCATTAAAAAAATTTTCTATAGAAGTCTTTTCAAAAACATTTGAATACATACTGGCTTAATACATAGTAAAATCTTATTTAATGCATTTTGAATGAATGAATTATTGAGATCCATCTGTTTAGAGATACAGCCAACAATTTACATGTAATACTATAGGACATCACACTGGATAAATTAAAGTTTCACTACTCAGATATGTGAAGTAAATATTTCAGTATCAGTTTTCCCCAGTTCAGTTGCTGAAATATACTGGTAATTGTACCTGCAGTGTTTCGCTTGGGTTCTATGGAACTTTTCAGAGCCCAGATGTCCAGAACAGATATACACTCATGCATGCAGGAGGATCCTTTGTATTATATTTGAAATATCATATCTTGCTGTTTATTTTGTAATACAGTGGTGCTTATTTACCTTTTCTTATCTGCTGAGTCATTGCTTTTTTTTCATCAGGTAGCTTTTGGCTAGCTCCTCTCGATTTCACTTATTACGTTTCTGTTGGCTGCTATTGAAAACACTGTCCCATTGCTTCTCTGAATCTTTCATGTCTCATCTTTGACAGTATCCATTGGTGCCTTCTTTTTTTTTTTTATTTTTAAAGATTTATTTATTTTGGGCGGGGGTCGGGTTGGGGAGGGAGGGGAGCGGGCGGGCCACTTCTATTGATCTTTCATTTCTCTAGTTTCATCCGTCTTTGTTCTTTGGCTCCTGTGGGCCTCCCATCACTGTGGCATCTGTCGCTGCAGAGCTCCGGCTCTGGGTGCATGCGCTCCAGAGCTCTGGCTCGGTAATTGGACACATCGGTCCAGCCGCTCCGCGGCACGTGGGATCTTCCCAGGCCAGGGATGGAACCGGCGCCCCTTGCACTGCAAGGCGGTGTCCTTACCCACTGGACCACAAGGGGAAGCCCTGGTGCCTTCTTTTAATTCTTGTCACTGTCTCCTGTAGGTTTTAAATCTTTCTATTAAAGTGAAAACATTGATCTTTATTAGAGAACTTTCCATTTCATAAGCTACATTGATTTATTTCTGTTGGTGATCTATGCATTTGGGGAACGTCTTTTCGAGAAAGAAGTAATTCAGGAAGCTGAACTTTTAAGTGCTGAATATTGTCATTAAAAATTTTCTATAGAAGTCTTTTCAAAAACATTTGAATACATACTGGCTTAATACATAGTAAAATCTTATTTAATGCATTTTGAATGAATGAATTATTGAGATCCATCTGTTTAGAGATACAGCCAACAATTTACATGTAATACTATAGGACATCACACTGGATAAATTAAAGTTTCACTACTCAGATATGTGAAGTAAATATTTCAGTATCAGTTTTCCCCAGTTCAGTTGCTGAAATATACTGGTAATTGTACCTGCAGTGTTTCGCTTGGGTTCTATGGAACTTTTCAGAGCCCAGATGTCCAGAACAGATATACACTCATGCATGCAGGAGGATCCTTTGTATTATATTTGAAATATCATATCTTGCTGTTTATTTTGTAATACAGTGGTGCTTATTTACCTTTTCTTATCTGCTGAGTCATTGCTTTTTTTTCATCAGGTAGCTTTTGGCTAGCTCCTCTCGATTTCACTTATTACGTTTCTGTTGGCTGCTATTGAAAACACTGTCCCATTGCTTCTCTGAATCTTTCATGTCTCATCTTTGACAGTATCCATTGGTGCCTTCTTTTTTTTTTTTATTTTTAAAGATTTATTTATTTTGGGCGGGGGTCGGGTTGGGGAGGGAGGGGAGCGGGCGGGCCACTTCTATTGATCTTTCATTTCTCTAGTTTCATCCGTCTTTGTTCTTTGGCTCCTGTGGGCCTCCCATCACTGTGGCATCTGTCGCTGCAGAGCTCCGGCTCTGGGTGCATGCGCTCCAGAGCTCTGGCTCGGTAATTGGACACATCGGTCCAGCCGCTCCGCGGCACGTGGGATCTTCCCAGGCCAGGGATGGAACCGGCGCCCCTTGCACTGCAAGGCGGTGTCCTTACCCACTGGACCACAAGGGGAAGCCCTGGTGCCTTCTTTTAATTCTTGTCACTGTCTCCTGTAGGTTTTAAATCTTTCTATTAAAGTGAAAACATTGATCTTTATTAGAGAACTTTCCATTTCATAAGCTACATTGATTTATTTCTGTTGGTGGATCTGATATAACTTCTCTATTCCCTGTCTTTTATTTTTTACATAATCTCAGTTTAATTTAAACACACCAGGTTGGGTTTAGCTCCACTGGAGTAGGTTGGTGGGAGCAGGGGGAGGTAGAGTATTATGATCGATAATAAGTGGGTATTTTGATTTACTTTTTTTTCCCCTTAAATTTTGGCCTCTTTTATTGGTTTTTTACTTATTTATTTTCATCTATCTTTAGTCTTTGGCCTGTGTGGGCCTGCTATCATGGTGGCCTCTCTCGCTGCAGAGCACCGGCTCCAGGCACATGCACTCCAGAGCATTGGCTCATAATTGGACACACTGGTCCAGCCGCTCCTTGGCATATGGATCTTCCCGGGCCAAGGATTAAACTGGTGCGCCTTGCACAGCAAGGCGGACTCCTTACCCACTGGACCACCAGGGAAGCCCCTTGATTTACTTTTTTAAAAAACTTACTGGTAACAGAATGAAGTTGTAAAACCCTATAGAGACCCACTTTAGAATCAAGGAAACAAAGCAACCCTGGGTGTAGAGAGGTATCCCAAATAGTGTTTTCTTGGGGGCTGGGGGTTTAAGACATAGAAAAACAGTTACTCAGATTTATTGTGATTAAGGTTCAGAGTGACGATTCAATGGAAATAAAAAACTAGATAAAGTAAACCAAGGAATGAAATCCAGGCTCGTATGAGTTGAAACTCAGTTTCATCTTTCTCTAGGCTTTCGATGTTTCTGACTCTCTGGGATCGCGTCTTCTTTTGACAGGTGAACGTTGGTTCGCGCAGGGATGGGCCTCTTGGACTCATAGGCAGCGGACTTTCTTCTGAACAGCAGAGCATGCTCAGTGAAGTTGCGGCAATTCTTAAGGCTAAAAAATGTGCCGAGTTTGACAGTACAGGTGAGGATTATTTAGTGAAGTTTTGGTAAGAGAAAATTTTAAGTGGGTAATTCCATTGTAGAACTTGCCTGGATAATTTGTACACTTTAACCATTGGAATCTGACTATCTACTTTGAATCCGGTAATAATTCTAAAAGGATTTTACAATTATAAATTAATTACAGCCTTAATTTAGTTAAGTATAAAGCTTAAAGCTATGTCCCTGTTTTAGGGCATATTGTTACAAGAGCAATTTTATGAGTTTGCTAGTGATGAGTAAATGGTTGTGCAATGAAATGCTCTAATTCCTTAATTATAATTGGAAATAAAAAAGAAGCTTTTTTTGGTGAACATGGCTTTGGGTTTCCCAGGTGGCTCAATGGTAAAGAATCCTCCTGCCAATGCAGGAGAGGCAGGAGACTCAGGTTTGATCCCTGTGTTGGGAAGATCCCCTGGAGCAGGAAAGGCAGCCCACTCCAGTGTTCTTGCCTGGAGAATCTCATGGACAGAGGAACATGGAAGGCTACAGTCCACGGGGTCACAAAGAGTCAGACATGACTGAGCACATACATGCGCGCAGTTGTGGCTTTAAGGTTTATGGTTTATGATTTGATCTTTCATGTTGGTAGCTAGAATAGAGAATGAAACTAAATAAAGAAGTCTTGTACCCAGTTGTTGCCTTTGAAGAAAATTCTGGTGTTAGCAGACTAGTTAGATAATTATTTTGGTTTATATTTCTATTTCTCTTACTGCTCTTTTTGTATTCTAGTAACTCATGTCATTGTTCCTGGTGATACAGTTCAAAGTACCCTGAAGGCTATGCTTGGGATTCTCAGTGGATGCTGGATCCTAAAATTTGACTGTAAGTATTGGATTTGGGAGAATTACAAAAGGAATTAAGTAGATTTATTTCATTTTTATAGCATAAAAATGCTGCCAGTAATTATTTAAGGACGTTATGCTAATGTTACTTTGTTTACTCACTACTTTTTGAAAAAGCTTTTCCTGTTAATGGTAGCATTTATATGTTCTTTGTAGATATACACAGATATGTCCTTGTTTCAAAGTCTTTTATTCTGTAATCGCAACATTTTAATCCGGAGTAAATGGATCCTCTGATATACCTGTAAGCTTAAGCGATCTATGTTACCATTGGCGTGGTTGTTTAGTCGCTCAGTTGTGTCCAACTCTTTGTGACCCCAGACTGTAGCCAGCCAGGGTCCTCTGTCCATTGAATTTCCAGACAGGAGAACTGGAGTGGGTTGCCTCTTTCTTGCTCCAGGGGATCTTCTTGATGCAGGAATTGAACCTGTGTCTCCTGCTTGGCAGATTCCCTACCGCTGAGTCACCTGGGAAGTCCATGTTACCATTACCTGATATATTTAACTTAATAAATGCATGTTTTTAAATACATGACTGTAAAATGAAAGTGGTTTATTGCTTTTCCTTTGTGATATCTAAACAGTTACCTGCATGACTCTGTATTGCTGTCTCAGCTAATATCATTGTTTTAGGAAGTTTTTTGGAAATGTAGACCTCCTTGTACTACCTGTTTTGGGCCAGTTGCACTAGCTGTTCTCTAAACCTCTGATGGAAATGTGTCCCTGTTGCCTCTGTCTAGTTAGTACTCAAAGACTACCACCTTTGCAGCTGCCTTGCCTTCCCAGCTCTCACCTGTTAGTTTTCCTTAACTTCGGTTTTACTGATGATTTTACAAAATAAAAAGAAACCACATACAGGATATTTTCTACTCCTCAATCGCTCAAGTACCAACTACCTTTGATGTGATAGCTAAAATAGGACAATGAAGTGACCTTTATTGCTAGCTAGTTGTTTATAAAAGAATAGTGTCTATAAAAGGGGGACACAGGGATTCTTGTTATGATAGGGTTGAATATCTTGATCGTAGAGGAGTTATATTGCACAGTCTTGATCTTAGAGGTAGTATACAATCTGCAGATGTGATTAAGTGTCAAATCTGTGCACACACACACACACACAAATGAGTGCATATATAATTGATGAAATCTGAATAAGTTCTTTGTACTGTATCAGTGTCAAATTTTTGGTGTTAAAGCTTATGCTGTTGTGTAAGATTGTTGACACTGGACACTAGAGAAAGGGTACCTGAGACCTTCCTGTACATTTGTTTATAATTATTTCAAATTAAAAGATTTTAAAAAGAATAATGAACCATATTTTTAAACTTATATTTTAAAATATTTTTAATGAAACTTTCTCTTTAAGAAACAAATGGTGGATTAGAATTAGTTTTGAAAAATCTTTCGTTTAGTAGTTTTGTACTTTGAAGGTTTTCCAGTAGAGTTGGTTAATTCCATGCAAATCTTTATTATTAATTTAATCTGCCGTTTTAAATTAACTTGGTTGATAAAAAGTTTCCTTTTAGAGATTAATTTTCATGTCTTTATAAGATGCAGCTACCACTTTTCTGATGATGATCATCTCCACTGATCTGGTCTGTGTTCGCTCTAACTAGCAATGCCACTCTTATCTGTTCTACTTAATATCTGTTACTTGACTCTGCCAGTCAACCAGCTAAAAAGTATAATAAACAGTTGGATCATTTGGCCATCTACATAGAAAAAAAGGTTTTTCTTTATGTCCCTTATTTTTGGGCCTTCGTTTCCCTTTCATATCTGTGTCAAGTCTTCTTGGACCTCTGTATTTTAAAAAAAATGACCTAAAGTGGTTCCATGATTATAGATGTTTTTGTACTGAACTTCTACCAGAAACCTTGCCAGTGGATGTAGAAAGGAATGAATCTTCATAATAATAAGGTCTCAGTAATAAAGAGGCTGCGTGAAGTTTTAAATACTGAGGCTCTTACCACTTTCCCGGTAAGTCTAGTTCCTGTGAATTTGCTGACTTGCATCTGTTACACATACAGAGTACATGATTCATTTCCATAAAATCTGCCTTCTTTAAGAAATGGAAGTTTTGTCACTTTAATGACTTGGCCATGGCATTTTTATAGAATCACTGATGGACTCAAGCTGACTTAATAGTGTGCTATTTCGTGATTGTCGCGGTGGTGAATGACATACTCTAATTAATCTGTGGTTCTTCTAGGACAAAAGGTGGGATGGAATCTCTTACTGAAGTTCATATCCCCATACTTTCTAATATAAAGTCTGGAGAGAAATAGGTTCAGGGTTTGAGATAGTGACTTTCAATAGCTGCTGGGGTGATAAAAAGAAAGCAAGAGCCCTCAAATACTTTCTGTTCTTATGTGTTTTTCTATGACTTTCTGTTATTCTTAATGTCAGGCAACTTAGTGTTTTTTTTTTTAAAAGTGTTCAGAGCTATTAAAAACTAGTTGAGGGCTTCCCTGGTGGTCCAGTGGGTAAGGACACCGCCTTGCAGTGCAAGGGGCGCCGGTTCGATCCCTGGCCTGGGAAGATCCCACGTGCCGCGGAGCGGCTGGACCAATGTGTCCAGTTACTGAGCCGGAGCTCTGGAGTGCATGTGCCCAGAGCCGGTGCTCTGCGACAACAGAGGCCACCGTGATGGGAGGCCCACACGGGCCAAAGAACAAAGATGGGAAAATAGACAAATGAAAGATCAATAGAAGTAGCCTGCCTGTTCCCCTCCCTCCCCCACCCCACAAAAAAAAAAAACTAGTTGAAAGCCATCTATATTAAAGAAAGATATAGCAAATCAAAGCTTTCAAAACTAATCATAAAGATTTATGACTTATTAAAACGACATCTTGTGTTTGAGATATCCATGAAAGATTTTGCCTGAAAGACAAAATCTTTACTGGCTGAACTATGTAGAAAGTTTAGTGTTAACTTTTTATGGTATCTTCGACAAATCAAGTAGATTTAAAAGGAAATTTCATCTAAACTTTCTCTGTAGAGAACTGGCTTATTTAAAAATTTGAGCAAATGTAAAAAAATTAACAAAAAGAATTATACAAAGCAGTCTGGATTCATTGGATCCAAATTTAACTGGAAGTTTTCTGTTTAGGCATTTTTTGTCTTAATTGGTTAATATCTCTTATTTTTCTTACTATATATATACACACACACACAGAGCATCTTACAGTGTTATAGTCAATGAACTTTGCATGAACAAAGTTAGAATTATGGCCTTCTAAGAATAGGCTAGACTTATGCTATTGTACCAGCCATTCTGTCTCATCATATTATATTTTACAGATGTGTTATCAGATGGTATTTATCTTTATTTTACAGAAGTAGGAGATATGGATAGGAGAGTTCCTTCCACAAGGCTGAATTTGTGGCTGAGATTGTGCTTTTGGTCCTAGTTTTGGTGCTGATTCCTCACAAATACCTAGTAACCATTTCTGTTCTTATGTGTTTTTCTATGACTTTCTGTTATTCTTAATGTCAGGCAACTTAGTGTTTTTTTTTTTAAAAGTGTTCAGAGCTATTAAAAACTAGTTGAGGGCTTCCCTGGTGGTCCAGTGGGTAAGGACACCGCCTTGCAGTGCAAGGGGCGCCGGTTCGATCCCTGGCCTGGGAAGATCCCACGTGCCGCGGAGCGGCTGGACCAATGTGTCCAGTTACTGAGCCGGAGCTCTGGAGTGCATGTGCCCAGAGCCGGTGCTCTGCGACAACAGAGGCCACCGTGATGGGAGGCCCACACGGGCCAAAGAACAAAGATGGGAAAATAGACAAATGAAAGATCAATAGAAGTAGCCTGCCTGTTCCCCTCCCTCCCCCACCACCACAAAAAAAAAAAACTAGTTGAAAGCCATCTATATTAAAGAAAGATATAGCAAATCAAAGCTTTCAAAACTAATCATAAAGATTTATGACTTATTAAAACGACATCTTGTGTTTGAGATATCCATGAAAGATTTTGCCTGAAAGACAAAATCTTTACTGGCTGAACTATGTAGAAAGTTTAGTGTTAACTTTTTATGGTATCTTCGACAAATCAAGTAGATTTAAAAGGAAATTTCATCTAAACTTTCTCTGTAGAGAACTGGCTTATTTAAAAATTTGAGCAAATGTAAAAAAATTAACAAAAAGAATTATACAAAGCAGTCTGGATTCATTGGATCCAAATTTAACTGGAAGTTTTCTGTTTAGGCATTTTTTGTCTTAATTGGTTAATATCTCTTATTTTTCTTACTATATATATACACACACACAGAGCATCTTACAGTGTTATAGTCAATGAACTTTGCATGAACAAAGTTAGAATTATGGCCTTCTAAGAATAGGCTAGACTTATGCTATTGTACCAGCCATTCTGTCTCATCATATTATATTTTACAGATGTGTTATCAGATGGTATTTATCTTTATTTTACAGAAGTAGGAGATATGGATAGGAGAGTTCCTTCCACAAGGCTGAATTTGTGGCTGAGATTGTGCTTTTGGTCCTAGTTTTGGTGCTGATTCCTCACAAATACCTAGTAACCATCCTTGTACAGGATGACTTTGGTATTTAAAGAGGTGACTAGAATGAAGGATAGAAGACAGATACATTGTATTCATCTCTTAGAGAATGAAAAAGATGGAAGTGCATCCTAAAGATGTAAACTAACCTCCAGAAAAGAGAAAATCTATTTTACTGAACTGTTCTTTCTGTACACTGCTTTCACATCTCCTCTACCCTAATGATTTTTTTCTTTTTTTGAAAAAAATGTGATTCTGCCTCATTTTTCATCTCATTGTAAAGGGGAGAGCAGATGGCTGTCACTTTGCAATCTCTTCTTCTTAACCCTGAGTTTAAGTAAAATTGCTACTAGAAGATTTGAAAGTTTTTAGCACCTAAGGAATTGGGGCGGTAATGTGGCAAACATTTTCCTCTGGACTTGTGTCTGGGAGGAGAGGAGGGGCCAGGCACAGTGTTGCTTTGTTTCTGTTTCAGATGAGGAAAATAGAACCCAAAAGGCAATCATCACATCGTTTTATAAATAGCTTCATAATCAGATTAGTAAACATACTTTTCTATTAAAATTTCCTTCAAATGGATATTGAGAGTGCTGTGGAATTTTTAAAAGGAAGATAATTTTTATCCTATTCATATCTTGCTAATCATCAAAAAATATACCAGAACATTTCTGTCAACTAAGATTGATTAGGCAACTTTGTGCTTACAAAAATCTCTGACCAAAGATTATCTAAGAATAAAGAAATTTAACATATGTTAATATAACAGTTCTATTTCTGAGACTATACAGAAGAAAGAAAAAACTATTGGCATTGTTATTTCTTACAACAAGAAGCAGGGGATAGAATAATGAATGTGAGAGGATTAAGAAAATTCTGAAATGCTTAAATATATTTTCAGAAAAATTTTATATTTTTATATATAACTATTAGGTCTGAAATATTATGAAAAACAAATTTGTTTAAAAATCTTTAAAGAGCATAAAACAATTATATTTTTACTGTCAATAATACATAAATGTGTGAGTACATATAGACAAAGAAAACATTTTAAGATTGGTAGGTAGAGGTCTGTTTGTAACAGTTTTAAAGTCATTGTATGTCTGAAATTAAAGTTTTTTAGGAATAAATTAAAATTCTTAAGTTCTAATAACAGTTAGGTTCTCTTTTTGATATTTTCTAAAAATTTGATTGGGTAGGTAATGGTTCCATTTTTCATCAGGAAAAGTAGAACTTGTGTGTCTATATTGCTTCAATCTGATATACCAGATTATTTATATCTGTTATATAGACCTAGCCAGATACATGTTAATTTGGTTATTGGCCAATAAACATGGAAATACTACATAAATATTTGAGCATTTAAGCAATAGTTTTTAAATTATTGAGAAAAATTTTGGATGTTAGACTGAGTTTGACCTTTAGCCATATTTATAAAGAGAGGGTTTATTTTGATGTTATTATTCATAATACAAAGTTTTAGAATTGACACTGAATTTTGCCTAAAGCAAATTTTATGAAAGTCATATGTTTTTGTGATAGAATTTGACCTGCTTCTCAGTATGAATTAAGTAAAATAAATTTAACAAACTATTCTATGAGAAAATGTATTTTTTTGTGTGTAAATATGCTTGTAAATAGCATATTGGCTTAAAAAATAGTGAAAAATAAACAGCTGTTCAGTGATAATTATATGAAAATGCAAAATCTAATGATCTGTGACAATTGATTTCCTAAATCTAAATGTTTATCAAGGCATGAGAGGAGCATTTACCTTTTATGTTTTCAGCCTTCTTTCTGTTATCTTCCCATTCTTCACTGGGAATTTCATTATGTTGGTCTTAGCTCTTTACTTGCCATTGCATCTTTTAAAAATTACAGTGAGAATAAAAGTTGTTTTTTCCATTTTTGTCACTCTAGAAAGTTTCCTTTTAAAAGCAGTTTCCTGTTGTCCGAAGTTCAGTGATACCATAGCCTGTTTGGCTTAAAAAGCCCACTTAAAAAAATCTAAAAAATAGCTTTGTTTTTTTGTCTTTAAATGTTCATTTTAATAGAATGATAAGGAAATTCTTCAAAGTATATTTTTTGAATAATACATAAATGTGTGAGTACATATATACAAAGAAAACATTTTAAGATTGGTAGGTAGAGGTCTGTTTGTAACAGTTTTAAAGTCATTGTATGTCTGAAATTAAAGTTTTTTAGGAATAAATTAAAATTCTTAAGTTCTAATAACAGTTAGGTTCTCTTTTTGATATTTTCTAAAAATTTGATTGGGTAGGTAATGGTTCCATTTTTCATCAGGAAAAGTAGAACTTGTGTGTCTATATTGCTTCAATCTGATATACCAGATTATTTATATCTGTTATATAGACCTAGCCAGATACATGTTAATTTGGTTATTGGCCAATAAACATGGAAATACTACATAAATATTTGAGCATTTAAGCAATAGTTTTTAAATTATTGAGAAAAATTTTGGATGTTAGACTGAGTTTGACCTTTAGCCATATTTATAAAGAGAGGGATTATTTTGATGTTATTATTCATAATACAAAGTTTTAGAATTGACACTGAATTTTGCCTAAAGCAAATTTTATGAAAGTCATATGTTTTTGTGATAGAATTTGACCTGCTTCTCAGTATGAATTAAGTAAAATAAATTTAACAAACTATTCTATGAGAAAATGTATTTTTTTGTGTGTAAATATGCTTGTAAATAGCATATTGGCTTAAAAAATAGTGAAAAATAAACAGCTGTTCAGTGATAATTATATGAAAATGCAAAATCTAATGATCTGTGACAATTGATTTCCTAAATCTAAATGTTTATCAAGGCATGAGAGGAGCATTTACCTTTTATGTTTTCAGCCTTCTTTCTGTTATCTTCCCATTCTTCACTGGGAATTTCATTATGTTGGTCTTAGCTCTTTACTTGCCATTGCATCTTTTAAAAATTACAGTGAGAATAAAAGTTGTTTTTTCCATTTTTGTCACTCTAGAAAGTTTCCTTTTAAAAGCAGTTTCCTGTTGTCCGAAGTTCAGTGATACCATAGCCTGTTTGGCTTAAAAAGCCCACTTAAAAAAATCTAAAAAATAGCTTTGTTTTTTTGTCTTTACAGCTTGGATGTTCATTTTTAATAGAATGATAAGGGAAATTCTTCAGTATTTATTTTACGAATATGCAATTTTCTTGAGTTATATAGTGCCTAGTTTGGATTAATGATATTCATTAGGATTTTGACATAAGATTTTTGATTTTGATGCAATGTTTGATTCTGTATTTTTATTTTTATTTTTTTAAGATACCATGTAGTGTTGCCTGACATTAATATTTAATTCAGATTTTCAGTACAGATCTTCACTGACTCCAGAAGAATAACAGTTCTTTAAAGTAAGAGTTTATTTCTTGCTCTGGCCTTTGGTGTGAATGCACCCAGCACAGTCTGTGGACTTCCTGGAGGGATCATTTCCTCTTTGGATATTTAGAATTGGGGACATTTGACAGATTTCCTTTGTAAAGCTTTATTATATCTTTATTTTATTCTGTAGTCGTTTATGTGTGGCTGTGGATTCAGGGACCCTTTTTTTCTACTTCTGTTTATGTAATCCTTTTTTTCCTTCTAAAACTAGGAAAAGTGACTAGACTTAATATAGATTAATGAAATGTCATCAGTGGTTCATGTAGCTAAAATGGAAATATACATCTGTGGATTTATATGGTTTTATGAAGTTGGAGACAAGAATGGTTTACTGGAGATTTAGAATAAAAGAATACATTTCTGGATGTTACAAACCTCTTTTAAAAAGTCATCCAGAATTCATAAGCAGCACTAGTATGCAGCTTCTAGGCTTCGTTCGGGTTCCCAGAGCTACTATAATCACTTTGAGTTAAGCAGTACTTTGAAAATTGGGCTGCTATCTCTGTATAAAAAGTAATAAAATCGGGGCCCAAGGAAAGCTTGCCTGAAATAGTAGACATGATCAGGAATACATTGGAGCTGAAAAGAATCTCTTAGTTTTAATGAAATCATTAGCTCATTCCTATATTTCCACAAAATGATAGCTCTGGTCAGAATCTAAAAGTGTGTGTATGTGTGTGTTGCTCGGTCACATCTGATTCTTTGCAACCCCATTGCTCACCAGCCTCCTCTGTCCCTGGAATTCCCCAGACAAGAGTATTGGAGTGGGTTGCCATTCCTTCTCCAGGGGATCTTCCCCACCCAGGGATTGAACCCAGGTCTCCTGCATTGTGGGAGATTCTTTACCACCTGAGCCATCAGGGACCCCCGCCAACAACCCCCGCAAATACATAAGATAGTGAAAAGCAAAGATGATATAAAGCATACGTTTTACAAGGGGAGTGACTTGACACGTTTTAAAGTATATATCTTTCTGGCATATTCAGAAATCTCCTGTTTATATAAGCAATATAACTTACTCACATGAAGTCTTTTCAGTTTGGATTCAGGTCCTCCTGTTTATCTGAGAACGTTAACTAGTGATCTTGCCGATGGTTTTTATTTCTTCACAAGAACCCATTTCTGCTGAACTATTGCAGGTGCTGGATTAATATGGACTTTTAAAGTACAGATACAAAATATAATTTGGTTCAGTTTTAGGAAGCATTTTTTTATTGAAGTGTAGTTGACTTATAATTAATAATATGCTAATTACTGCTGTCCAGCAAAGTGATTCCGTTATATGGATATATATATTCATTTTTAAATACACTCTTCCGTTATAGTTTAATCATAGGATATTAAATATAGTCTCTGTGCTCTACAGTAAGGAACTATCAAATTAGTAGAAAATGGCCTGTTTTAACGGAGAAGGGAATGACAACCCACTCATGTGTTCTTGCCTGGAAAATTCCATGGATAGAGAAGCCTGGTGAGCTACAGTCCATGGGTTCTCATATGTATATGGCTTCCCTGATGGCTCAGTGGTTGAGGAATCTGCCTGTAATGCAGGAGACTCGAATCCCATCCCTGGAACGGGAAGATCCCCCTGGAGGAGGGCATGGCAACCCACTCTGGTATTCTTGCCTGGAGAATTCCATGGGTGCAGAAGCCTGGGGGGCTGAAATCCATGAGGTCACACAGAGATGAACATGACTGAAGTGACTAAGCAGCAGCAGCAGCAGGTCTGTTTTAGTCTTTATAGAGATTAAGGATTACTGTGTATATTATACTTCAGATGAGTTTATGACTAAGAATGTTTTGAAGGTTCTGAAAGTTTTTTTAACATGGAAAATAGATGTAACGATTCTAGCAGTTTGGTTAACTAACTTATATTGAGTAGTTAAAACCTTGATTATTTATTATTAATAATTATCCTAATCTTACTAATTAATAATTACCTTAATAATTACCTATTTAGGTTTGTTAAAGTCGTAACTTTAAGTGGTACTTTGGCTTGTAGATCCTTCCATTATCATTGATAATGTTACTATAACACCATTTAAATTACTTAAAGTTTAAAGTATTCTTTTCTTGTGTAGTAGATCTGTTCAGTTGGTTTGTCACAAAAGAAGTCTACTGGGAAATTGACATGAAGTGTAATTATCATAAATGTCTACTGACAAGTAGGACCATTCTGAAACTCAAAGGGGATAAATGAGAGAATGGGCAGCTTTGGCTTCAAATTAAACTAATTCATTGATTCACTGAAGACAGAACCCCTCCTAAACCTCGCAGGTAGTCAGCAGTTTTTGACATTTTGGTATACTTTTTGGCTAATCTCTTAAAATTAACAACCCTCCTGTTTAGTCATCTGTTAAGTGGTTATGTCATTTATTGTAAGAGAGATACAATTCATTAAATATGAGTAGAGAGTACCTGCACTTCCTAAGATGCTTTATTTTTTTAATAAAATAAAAGAGTGAAAAAAAAAAAATGATCTAGGAGCTGGAGGACACCTAAGTTCTCATCTCACTATGTCACTTAGAGAATTGAACTTTCTTTTACCTGTAAAATGAAGAGGTTGATTAGATAAAGCATTAAGAGTTTCAAATTGGTGGTCTAAGTCCAAGACAGGTCCAATTTATGTGATCTGGTTCATCATAGTTATTTAATTTTTGTGTCTTCAAGTAAGAGGTCGCAAAATATTTCTCTAATAAGGTAATACCAGAGGAATTTATTCTTCATTTAGCTCGGTAATTGTAATTAGAGCATTGGATTTTTCTGCCTGCCTTTACAGACATTTACTGAACACTGACTCAAGGCTGGAAGTTTCATGACGAAGTGTATTCACACTGAAAAAGCACTGGCATCGTCCTCTGGAAGTGCCCTGCTGCCCTCTTGGTGTCTGCCGCCTCATTTCTCTTGAGGCCATGCTGGTCTCATTCTAGGATCTGTTAATTGGTTAATGCTGGCACATTGCCAGGGTCAATTGAAACCATTTTAGTGTGCCTTTTTTTTTTTTTTGAAGGTTTAAGTAACCAATCAAATAAACCCCAAAATGGATAAGCAGCCAGCATAGACATAGTCCATTTATTTATTTCTGTAATTAGACATTAGCTGTTCATTTGTTAACAGATATCATCAGGATGTTCATCAGAGTGTTGGCTTTATGTACTGGCATACACAGTTCATCTAAAGATACTGGTATAGATGCTCTGAGAATGTCATTAGGCAAGGAGGTTTGGGAAGGGGGCTACTATGCTTAAGTGATGAGAAGTAAAAGTAATACATTATGTATGAAATGATGTGTCTGAGGCAAGTCAGTGATTTGGCTAAATTGGTTACTTGTTTTGCATTGATGTTTGATGTAGGATGTCATGTAAGCACATTGTCAGTGCTTCTGGTATGATTTTGACCTAGTCAAACTTTTTATTTTGAGGGGCTCCCCTGGTGGTCCAGTGGTTAAGACACTGCCTTCCAATGTCAGGGGGTGCAGGTTGGACCCCTGGTTAGGGCACTAAGGTCCCACATGCCTCATGGCCAAAAACCCAAAGCATAAAACAGAAGCAATATTGTAACAAATTCAATAAAGACTTTAAAAAATTGTTTCTATTTTGAGACTCATTTTCAATATACAGTAAAATGAATAGTTTAGTATTAGTTTCTTGGAAAGATAGTTTTCTATACCCAGTGAGTTTTATTAAAAAATTTATTTTTACAATATAGTTTTTATTACATGTAAAAACCCAACAATTTTATAAAACCATCCTATTTATAAGTTAGAAGAATAGGATTCAGTGTAGCAAACTTAGCTAAATATGATCCTTGTAGTGAAAATACTGGGGGAAAAGGAAAACAGGCAAGACTAGCAAAAAATTAAGAATCACGTGATAGAGAATTAAGGATATGCCAGGGCTGCGTATTGAATTGGAATGTGCATTCATAGCCCCAAGTTAAGAAAAAATCCAACCCCTTGACAAAGCTCTGCTTGTGGAGAGATGGAGCATTCAACCATTAAAATAGTCTGACTTTTATTATCCTATGCAACATCTCAGAACATGTCAACTGAAGCTGTTCTAAGGCCTTTATATACTCACCAAGTCATCCCTCGGTGACTGCAGTGTGTGCCTGTCAATTCCAAACACGTTCCGGGCTCTGCTTTACTGTTTACTCTCACAAGTGCTGTAGAGCCCCTGTGAGGTGACCAGCTTAAGCTAGGTGTTCTGGACTCAAGTGCTGCCCTGGATGTCAGACCACGCCGTCCGTCACAGTCTTCACAGGAGGTTAGACCTGGGCCTGCTGGGCCGAGCAGGGCAGGTGGTTAGATCTCAGGCTCAGATCCTGGTGGGCTGAACGAAACGAGGGACTTCTTATGCACTTTAATTTTGAGTGTGGCTATAAACTAAAATTTAGATTTTGACTCTTGTACGTGGATTAGTGTATTGGTTTAGGTTTTTCAAAGAGGGACTCCAAATTTGTATTCAATACTGCTTCACTGCTCAGTCCTCTGAAGGAAAGATTTCTTACATTTTTTTTTTTATATGAAAAACCAGTTCTAATACATTGTGTTTTGGCATGATAAGTAAGGTTTCTTTTTCTGTTTCAGAACAGTACTTAACCATGAAGAAGAAAAATCACTTAGGTAAATGACTTCATTTCAGTGTGGAAGAAATACTGCTCATTTGATATTTATTTTGCCTTTATCCTTGGTTTTTCCCAGGGGTGAAAGCGTGTCTACAAAGCAAAGCATATGAACAGGAAGAAAAGTATGAAATTCCTGAAGGACCACAAAGAAGCAGGCTCAACAGAGAACAGCTGGTATTTTCCTTTTGATACTACTTTGATTGTTCTTATTATAACTTAATACTGTAAAAACTTGTGCGTTTTTAACAAGTGCAGGTGACTGATTACGATTTTTGAAATTTATTTACCATTCTTTTTCTTTTTTTTTTTTGCTGTTCTGGGTCTTTATTGCTGTGTAGGCTTTTCTGTAGTAGTGGCCAGCGGGACTGTACCCTGTAGTTGTGGTGCGTGGGCTTCTTGTTGTGGTGGCTTCTCTTGTGGAGGCCAGGCTCTAGTGTGCATGGGCTTCAGTAGTTGTGGCTCCTAGGCTCTAGAGCACAGGCTCAATAGTGGGTGGTGCACAGGCTTAGTTGTTCCATGGCATGTGGGATCTTCCTGAATCAGGGGGATCAAACCCATGTCTCCTGCCTTGGCAGGCAGGCACTTTCCCACTGAGCCACCAGGAAAGCCCCTAAAATTGTAATTGTGCTCTTTTTAAGAGCTTGAGTCTGTGAGATCATTATGATGAGCAGTAAAATCCACAAGGTAGTAATTTCATATTGTTATTGCATTTTGGGCATCTTGAACATTGCCATAAGCCTTTCAGTATCTGAGGTAAGTCTGAGATATAGGAAGTAGTTTGAGAAAAAACAAAGCTGTCACTCAGGTTTAGTTAACCATGTCTTTATTGCCTCATATTCCAGTTGTAATGGACAAAATTCCATTATTGACACACATGTATATTAAAAATGTCAAAGAAGGGACTTGTGAAGCTTTTTCTGTAAAGCACACAGAAGCATGTTTCATGGTGGTGGTGGCGGCTTAGTCACTAAGTTGTGTCCAAGTTGGGACCCCATGGGCTGTAGCCTCCCAGACTCCCCTGTCCATGGGATGCTCCGGGCAAGAATACTGGAGGGGGTTACCATTTCCTTCTCCAGGTTATCTTCCTGACCCAAGAATCAAACCCAAGTCTCTTGCATTGCAGACAGATTCTTTACCAACTAAGCTACAGGGGAAGCCTAGTCTAATGTGTTGTGTTCTAAGGAAAACATCTCTAGGCTTCTGGAGGCCACACTCCCGTGTGCTGCCCTGTGGGGAGCTTAGGTTGGTAATATATAGGGACCTGAATGCACATGGGCAGAGTTGGAAAGCTCCATGGACAAGCTGTTACTCTTACAGTTAAGTTTGGCTTGGCATATCTGAAACATATTTCAGATACCCTAGGAAGGAATTCTTGAGGCTTAAGTCCTACCTGGTATGAAAGATTGATTAAACAGGTTTTATAAGTGTATGCATACCATACAGACACGCACACAGGGCACACCTAAAATGTGAGAAGAGTGAAAAGACTGGTCTTCAGGAGAAAAATTACATAGGAATCCTCTATTTTCATGAGTACGTTTCTTTTTTTTTTTTTTTTTAAACATATTTATTTATTTATTTATGGGTGGGGTGGGGAGGGAAGGGGGTGGGCAGGCCACTTCTATTGGTCTTTCATTTGTCTAGTTTCATCCATCTTTGTTCTTTGGCCCGTGTGAGCCCCCCATCGCGGTGGCCTCTGTTGTCGCAGAGCACCGGCTCTGGGCGCATACGCTCCAGAGTTCCGTCTTGGTAATTGGACACATTGGTCCAGCCGCTCTGCAGCACGTGGGATCTTCCCAGGCCAGGGATCGAACTGGCACCCCTTGCACTGCAAGGCGGTGTCCTTACCCACTGGACCACCAGGGAAGCCCATGAGTACTTTTCTTGACCCCAATACTTCACTGGAAGTACAGCTCATCCTCACACCTCATGAAATAGCTTCTTAACTGCTTATGTCTTTTAAATATTTTGGTCTGCTCTTAATGAACTTTGTTTGCTTTTTCAGTTGCCAAAGCTATTTGATGGATGCTACTTCTATTTTGGGGGAACCTTCAGACACCA
This sequence comes from Tragulus kanchil, assembly GCA_022376925.1. Classification (NCBI taxonomy): domain Eukaryota; kingdom Metazoa; phylum Chordata; class Mammalia; order Artiodactyla; family Tragulidae; genus Tragulus; species Tragulus kanchil. The sequence goes on from JAIOJX010000026.1 coordinate 76,436,891, forward strand.
TCCAAAGGACAACCTCATTAAGCTTGCCACTGCCGCTGGGGGCCAGATCCTCTACAGGAAGCCCAAGCCAGACAGTGATGTGACTCAGACCATCAATACTGTCGCGTACCATGCCAGGCCTGATTCTGATCAGCGCTTCTGCACACAGTACATCATCTTTGAGGACTTGGCCAATCATCGCCTGGAGAGGGTTCGGCAGGGCAAGGTCTGGATGGCTTCTTCCAGCTGGTTTATAGATTGCGTGCTGTCCTTTGAGTTGCTTCCTCTGGGCAGCTGAGTCCTTCACCAGATGAATATATCAGAGTCAACTTGCACAGTGTGAGAACCCAGCGATTGCACTGCTTCCATCATCCACATTTTTATGAATGGCTAGACTCATTCATACTTTTTCCCCTTGAATTAAAAAAAAATATTGTTTGCCAGATTAGGAATTCATTCCGTGTTTACCATTCAGTTGTTGAGTGCTGAGGTTGTTTTAGTGTTTTTCTTCTTTAAAATGGCACATCTTTTGATTCATCATGTCTTTCAATTATTCACATTGTGCTCGGATACACAGTCATGTCTGACTCTGAGATCCCATGGACTATAGCCCTCCCGGCTCCTCTGTTCATGGGATTCTCCAGTTAAGAACATTGGAGTGAGTTGCCATTTCCTCCTCTAGGGAATCTTCCCAACCCAGGGATCAAACCCATGTCTCTTGCATCTCCTGCATTGGCAGGCAGGTTCTTTAGCACTAGCACCACTTGGGAAGCCCCAGTTGACATTATCAGCTATCAAAGAGGGTATGAGATCTGAGAGGTTATCAGAACTGTTGGTTAAGTATATAAGTGCTGCCATTGTGTATCACCCTTTTAATGTTCTTTAATGAAAAAAAAATCCACACCTGCCACCAGCCAAAAATATTTGCCTTCATTTAGGAAACAGATAATATTATGAAATAACTTAATTCTGGCTTTTTTTTTTATAATGAAAATAGTTTACCTGGTCTAAGTGTGCTATAGTGGTGTTAAATTCTCCTTTCTACAGTTGTGTTTATTTATTATTTGTAATTTACTTGGATCTTTGTCCCTACATTTTTATCCCTCCTTTAAAAAAAATCTTGTCTTTTAATCAGGAAATCATGGTTTGAATCTTAACAATTTTTATCAAAATTGGTGATCGTTTAGTCCCTACATTTTATCCCTTTTAAAAAACTCAGACCATCTGCGTATGCCAGGCCTGATTCTGATCAGCGCTTCTGCACACAGTACATCATCTTTGAGGACTTGGCCAATCATCGCCTGGAGAGGGTTCGGCAGGGCAAGGTCTGGATGGCTTCTTCCAGCTGGTTTATAGATTGCGTGCTGTCCTTTGAGTTGCTTCCTCTGGGCAGCTGAGTCCTTCACCAGATGAATATATCAGAGTCAACTTGCACAGTGTGAGAACCCAGCGATTGCACTGCTTCCATCATCCACATTTTTATGAATGGCTAGACTCATTCATACTTTTTCCCCTTGAATTAAAAAAAAATATTGTTTGCCAGATTAGGAATTCATTCCGTGTTTACCATTCAGTTGTTGAGTGCTGAGGTTGTTTTAGTGTTTTTCTTCTTTAAAATGGCACATCTTTTGATTCATCATGTCTTTCAATTATTCACATTGTGCTCGGATACACAGTCATGTCTGACTCTGAGATCCCATGGACTATAGCCCTCCCGGCTCCTCTGTTCATGGGATTCTCCAGTTAAGAACATTGGAGTGAGTTGCCATTTCCTCCTCTAGGGAATCTTCCCAACCCAGGGATCAAACCCATGTCTCTTGCATCTCCTGCATTGGCAGGCAGGTTCTTTAGCACTAGCACCACTTGGGAAGCCCCAGTTGACATTATCAGCTATCAAAGAGGGTATGAGATCTGAGAGGTTATCAGAACTGTTGGTTAAGTATATAAGTGCTGCCATTGTGTATCACCCTTTTAATGTTCTTTAATGAAAAAAAAATCCACACCTGCCACCAGCCAAAAATATTTGCCTTCATTTAGGAAACAGATAATATTATGAAATAACTTAATTCTGGCTTTTTTTTTTATAATGAAAATAGTTTACCTGGTCTAAGTGTGCTATAGTGGTGTTAAATTCTCCTTTCTACAGTTGTGTTTATTTATTATTTGTAATTTACTTGGATCTTTGTCCCTACATTTTTATCCCCCTCCCTTTAAAAAAAAAAATCTTGTCTTTTAATCAGGAAATCATGGTTTGAATCTTAACATTATTGTTCTTTGGTGCAACTCAACATTGGGCTCATGATGCATATTTTTATTGTTAATAGTCCACTCATAACTGTTAACAGTATATGTATATAAATGTGTAGAACATTTTCTCTAACATTTCAATTTCAGTATTTCTTAGGAGGTCTCACCAGACTAACAAATTTTCAGTAAAATGTAAATGTGTTAAATTAGGAAGCAGTCTTTCTGGTAGACCTTACTATGTATCACTAACATAAATTTTTTTGTAGGTGTTAGTTTCTTCATAAATTGTTTTACATTTTTAGATTGCTGGGGTGGTAGAAGTTGGTGATCACTTGATTTAGAAAAGATTTTGCCCAAATGAAACAAAAGGCTATGACAGTAAGTTTAATGGTAGTGTTGAAAAGGACTTACTCATGATACCAGGACCATTAAGGCTACAGAGTAGTAGACAGGACATCATCTGAGAATGTTGAGACCTGGGAAGGCTACTGTGGTCTGACCGTTCTTACCTGTGAATCAACCAGCTAGATTATATTGTTTTAAAACATTTTCTAAGTAGAATTCCTTAATAAGTCTATCTAGAAATTTAATGTACTGATAGTATTGAAAACATTGAAGGGTGTTACTGTTGAGACTTGCCAATTTGGTCCCTTTTGGGCCAAAGGGAATAGTTTGATAATCATTAGGTTAGAATACTGAGAGTCTGAGGTTCATGAACATTTTAAGATCCACTTATTTGAAGTTTGAAATTAGGCTGATTGCTTCCAAATAAAGTTTAATTTCTTCTCTGCAGTGTTATTTTTCCATATCAAGAAATGTATTATGTAAACAATAAAATTGCTGATCCTGACCTTCAAAGGGTGAATTAGCTCTGAAACTGCTTCCAACCAGTAATGTGTTTGGTCTGTATTTCCTTCTAATGGAGAATGATGAACAACATATTTAGCACCAGGCAAATCTGAGGGATTAGATAATGTCTGGATTAAATAATTTAAGACACCCTGGGATTTTGGTTGTCATTTTTGATTTATAACTGACTTTTAGTTGCTTTTTACTGCCTCATTGGTCATTTTCTTAGACAAGTTTGTGTTTTCTCTGATGTGAATCACTGTTGGTAAAAGCACATCTGATATTTGCTACTCCTTTTCCTTCATTCATTTTCTTGGTTTATCCTCCCTCTCTGTCATATTTTGTGCCCCACTATTAAGCAATTTTATTTTTGGTTTCCTTAAATATTTGTTTTGACAGCAGTTAATTGATCTTAAGCTCTTGGAAACTTGTATTTTCTGTATAGATACACTTGTAATTATTTCACTTTTCAATCACAGATTCAAGCTTCCTTTTTAATTACCAGAAATCATTGAAGCTATTTGTGCTTCCATATCTCTATTTCTTCTGTAGAAGTGGTTTTTTCTGCATTGTTAAAGAATGAGGCTCTGCAAGACTTATGAGGAAATGTTTCAGCTGACAAAAGCTTATCTTTTTGAGGACTATATTTCAAAAGTGTGTTAAGTATTTTATTACTTAAATTTTTTTTGAATACAGTGTGAGCTTGGTACTTTGAAATCATTGTTAAGAGTATCATTTATTATGCAATGATTCCCTTGTGGTTCTTTTATTTTTTTTTAAATTGAAGTGTAATTGACATAGTATTGTATTAGCTTCATGTGTGCATCATTAGTGATTCAATATTTATGTACATTTCAAATGGTCAACTTATTAACTAATTACAGTTTATCACCAAAGTTATTTCAATATTATTGACCATATTTCTTATACTGCATATTACATCCCTGTGACTTAAATTTATTCTATAACTGAAAGTCTGTACTTCTTAATCCCCTTCACCAATTTTGCCTGACTCCCAACCCACCCACCTCTTTCCCCTCTGGCAACCACCAGTTTGTTTTCTGGATCTATGAACCTGCTTCTGTTTTGTTTTTTAGATTCCACATATAAGTGAAATTTATAGAGTAATTGTGTTTCTCTGTCTTAGTTCACTTAGCAAAATCCCCTTGGGGTCCTTCCATGTTGTCACAAATGGCAAGATTTTATTCTTTTTTTGTGACTGAATTTGTTGATAATGTATATTTATATTGTATGTATATGCCACATCTTTTTCCATTATCTGTTGATAGGCACTTAGGTTCTGTATCTTGGCTACTGTAAATAATGCTGCCGTGAATAATGGGGTGCATATATATTGTCAAGTTATTGTTTTTGTTCTCTTCAGATAAATACCCAGAAGTTGGATTGCCAGATCATATGATAGTTCTATTTTTAACTTTTTGAGGAACTTCCATATTGGTTTCCATTAGTGGCTTCACCAATTACATTCCCATCAGCAGAGCACAGGTGGTCCTTTTTCTCTACATCCTCTCCAACACTTGTTATTTTCTTTTTTTTTTTTAGGTTGGTGCAAAAGTAATTATAGTTTTGCTTTGTTGAACTTTGCTGTTTGATATTGGAATACATTCTTAAATAAATGTGGTTGCGTTTACCTCATGTTAGTGAGTATTGCTCACTTTATTTCTTTGCTAATGACATTACTTGCTATGTCGTTTGTAGGCTTTGGAGATGTTAGACAAAAAGCAGATTGGAGTGATTTTTTTAATTTGAGTTGAAAATGGGTTGTAGAGCAGGAGACAACTTGTAACATCAACAGTGCATTTGGCCCAGAAACTGCTAATGAATACAGTGCAGTGGTGGTTTTAGAAGTTTTGCGAAGAAAACGAGAGCCTTGCAGATGGACCTAGTTGCTGGCCATCAGAAGTTGACAAGGACCAACTGAGAGCAATCATCAAAGCTGATCCTCTCACAGCTGTACTGGAAGTTGCCAGAGAACTCAACATCAACCATTTTAAGGTCATTCAGCATTTGAATGAAATTGGAAAGGTGAAAAAACTTGATAATTGGGCACCTCATGAACTGACCAAAAATCAAAGAAAATCATCATTTTGAAGTGTCTTCCTTTCTTACTCTATGCAACAACGAACCATTTCTTGATCGGATTGAAATGAGCAATGAAAAGTGAATTTTATGCAATCAGCTATGACCAGCTCTGGGATTGGACCAAGAAGATGCTTTTCCCCAAACCAAACTTGCTTACAGGAAAAGGTCATGGTCACTGGTGGTCTGCTGCTAGTCCAATCCGTTACAGCTTTCTGAATCCTGGTGAAACTATTATATCTGAGAAGTGTGCTCAGAAAATCAATGAGTTCTTCTGAAAACTGCAAGCCCTGCAGCCAACACCGGTCAGCAGAATCAGCCTAGTGTTTTAGGACAATGCCTAACCGCACGTTGTCCAACCATTGTTTCAAAAGTTGAACTAGTTGGGCTATGAAATTTTGCCTCATCTGCTGTATTCTCCTGATCTCTTGTTAATGAAGTACTGTCTCTTCAAACATCTGGACAACCTTTTGCAGGGGAAATGTTTCCACAGTGAGCAGAAGGCAGAATATACTTTCCAAGAGTTTGTTGAATCCCGAAGGATGGATTTTTACACTACCAGAATAAACCAACTTTGTATTTCAATGTGTTGATTTTAGTGGGTCCTATTTGTTTAATAAAGGTGTTTGAGCCCACTACCTTTATTAAAGAAATTGTCTTTTCTCTATTGTATATTCTTGCCACTTTGCTACCAGATATAGCTAGTTTTTTCTGGGGTAGTATGTTTTGAAATCAGGGAGTATGATGCCTCCAGTCTTGTTCTTTCTCAAGGTTGTTTTGATTATTTGGGTCTTCTGTGGTTCCATACTAACTTTAGGATTGTTTGTTCTAGTTCTGTGAAAAATGCCATGGGTATTTTGATAGGGATTGATTGTAGATTGCCTGGTGTAGTTTGAACATTTTAACAATGTTCTTCAAATCAATGAACAAGGCATATTTTCCATTTATATATGTTGTCTTCAAATTCTGTGAGTACAGGTCTCTTAACCTCCTTGGTTAAATTTATTCCTAGGTGTTTTATTCATTCTTTATGCAGTTGTAAATTAGGCTATTTTCTTCTATTCCCGATACCTTGTTTTTGGTATATAGAAACACACTTTTTGGTACCTTTTTTGGAAAATGGGGAAAATATTTATAAACTCTTCAGACTCTGACATGTTCATGATTGACACCCCAGTTCTGGTCAGGATTATTTGGGCTCCAAAAGGGGTGGGAAAATATTATAAGACTCTAAGGATGAAAAATGCTTTTCCCCACCTGAGGGTGGTCGGGGCTGCTAGTCCAATCCGTTACAGCTTTCTGAATCCTGGTGAAACTATTATATCTGAGAAGTGTGCTCAGAAAATCAATGAGTTCTTCTGAAAACTGCAAGCCCTGCAGCCAACACCGGTCAGCAGAATCAGCCTAGTGTTTTAGGACAATGCCAAACCCGCACGTTGTCCAACCATTGTTTCAAAAGTTGAACTAGTTGGGCTATGAAATTTTGCCTCATCTGCTGTATTCTCCTGATCTCTTGTTAATGAAGTACTGTCTCTTCAAACATCTGGACAACCTTTTGCAGGGGAAATGTTTCCACAGTGAGCAGAAGGCAGAATATACTTTCCAAGAGTTTGTTGAATCCCGAAGGATGGATTTTTACACTACCAGAATAAACCAACTTTGTATTTCAATGTGTTGATTTTAGTGGGTCCTATTTGTTTAATAAAGGTGTTTGAGCCCACTACCTTTATTAAAGAAATTGTCTTTTCTCTATTGTATATTCTTGCCACTTTGCTACCAGATATAGCTAGTTTTTTCTGGGGTAGTATGTTTTGAAATCAGGGAGTATGATGCCTCCAGTCTTGTTCTTTCTCAAGGTTGTTTTGATTATTTGGGTCTTCTGTGGTTCCATACTAACTTTAGGATTGTTTGTTCTAGTTCTGTGAAAAATGCCATGGGTATTTTGATAGGGATTGATTGTAGATTGCCTGGTGTAGTTTGAACATTTTAACAATGTTCTTCAAATCAATGAACAAGGCATATTTTCCATTTATATATGTTGTCTTCAAATTCTGTGAGTACAGGTCTCTTAACCTCCTTGGTTAAATTTATTCCTAGGTGTTTTATTCATTCTTTATGCAGTTGTAAATTAGGCTATTTTCTTCTATTCCCGATACCTTGTTTTTGGTATATAGAAACACACTTTTTTGGTACCTGGAAGTTTCTGTTAGGATTGTGATTGGGAAAAGTGGGGAAAATATTTATAAACTCTTCAGACTCTGACATGTTCATGATTGACACCCCAGTTCTGGTCAGGATTATTTGGCTCCAGGTCTCCAGGTTGCCTGTGCAGGCCGTTCGGAGAGGGTCAGTGAACCTAATGATAGACTTGAAGATTGGATTTAAGACCTAGGAAGGGCGTGCCTCCTGCACAGGCTTTGCAGTCAATTGGACTTGATTACCATCTCTCTACTAGTTTAGTTAACCTATGTACACAGTTATAAAGTGGGGAAGATCCTGTCTGTCTTTTATGGTTGTCGGTGAATGAAGGCTCTGAGCACCGTGCAGGCACTCACAGGATCACCTTTCATTCCTGTGTGAGCTGGGTGGATCAGAGACATCTCTAGAAGCAGCTCACTGAAAGGTAACTTTTGGTAGCCTTGCCATGAGGGAGTTCCACTGGTGTCTCAGATGGTAAAGTATTGCCTGCCACGCGGGAAACCTGGGTTCAATCCCTGGGTCAGGAAGGTCCCCTGGAGAAGGAAATGGCCACCCACTTCAGGGTTCTTAACCTGGAGAATTCTTATGGATGGAGGAATCTGGCAGGCTACAGTCCACGGGGTCATAAAGAGTCAGGCATGACAGAATGACGAACACATTGCCAGTGAGGAGCTCTTCTGTTAAGATGAGAAAATGTGTATGGAGACTTTTAGATCACCTACCTCATTATTGACAGGGCCCAAATTAAGAGCATGCCTTGTTCTGCTTCTGGCATCTCATGTTCCAGGGTCCATTGGTTAAAAAACCCAAAGCACTTGCTAATACGGTGCCTGTAATCTGACTTCTTGAATGAGTCTACCAAGCTGATCCAGAAGAGGAGGTGGGATCCACTCCATGTGTGTTGCACCGCCACCTGCCTCCACCTCGGCAGACAAAATTAATCATTGCCTCTGTTTTTTGAGACCAAAAAGGATCTGCAAATCTTTCTCAGCTCTAATATAAGGCAGTCACAATCTTTTTTTTTTTTAGGCTTTTTTTCCCGATACCTTGTTTTTGGTATATAGAAACACACTTTTTTGGTACCTGGAAGTTTCTGTTAGGATTGTGATTGGGAAAAGTGGGGAAAATATTTATAAACTCTTCAGACTCTGACATGTTCATGATTGACACCCCAGTTCTGGTCAGGATTATTTGGCTCCAGGTCTCCAGGTTGCCTGTGCAGGCCGTTCGGAGAGGGTCAGTGAACCTAATGATAGACTTGAAGATTGGATTTAAGACCTAGGAAGGGCGTGCCTCCTGCACAGGCTTTGCAGTCAATTGGACTTGATTACCATCTCTCTACTAGTTTAGTTAACCTATGTACACAGTTATAAAGTGGGGAAGATCCTGTCTGTCTTTTATGGTTGTCGGTGAATGAAGGCTCTGAGCACCGTGCAGGCACTCACAGGATCACCTTTCATTCCTGTGTGAGCTGGGTGGATCAGAGACATCTCTAGAAGCAGCTCACTGAAAGGTAACTTTTGGTAGCCTTGCCATGAGGGAGTTCCACTGGTGTCTCAGATGGTAAAGTATTGCCTGCCACGCGGGAAACCTGGGTTCAATCCCTGGGTCAGGAAGGTCCCCTGGAGAAGGAAATGGCCACCCACTTCAGGGTTCTTAACCTGGAGAATTCTTATGGATGGAGGAATCTGGCAGGCTACAGTCCACGGGGTCATAAAGAGTCAGGCATGACAGAATGACGAACACATTGCCAGTGAGGAGCTCTTCTGTTAAGATGAGAAAATGTGTATGGAGACTTTTAGATCACCTACCTCATTATTGACAGGGCCCAAATTAAGAGCATGCCTTGTTCTGCTTCTGGCATCTCATGTTCCAGGGTCCATTGGTTAAAAAACCCAAAGCACTTGCTAATACGGTGCCTGTAATCTGACTTCTTGAATGAGTCTACCAAGCTGATCCAGAAGAGGAGGTGGGATCCACTCCATGTGTGTTGCACCGCCACCTGCCTCCACCTCGGCAGACAAAATTAATCATTGCCTCTGTTTTTTGAGACCAAAAAGGATCTGCAAATCTTTCTCAGCTCTAATATAAGGCAGTCACAACCAGTTGATCAAGTTGGTTTATCCAGGAGGGTGTATTTACCTTCACTTCAGCCACACTTGAAAAATCAAGCAATCTATATGTGTGTTGTTTTCCCACCAGGTATGGGAAGTACAGGGCCTTTTCTGTTCAGTAATGGTGGCTCCATCTAAAAGTGATTCTCAGTTGGGAGGCTGTGCCCTTCTAGTTGGTGGCTGAAGGGAGAAATAAAAGCTCAAAGAGAGGGAAAGAGGAAGATAGTTTGTGTATCTTTTGTACCATTTATTGTTGGAAATTTATTTGTGATGTCACACCATTTAGAGATTACTTTTTTTTTTGGCTTTTTTGAATTTACAGAGCTTTGTTGTTTATAGATATGTATAATTCCAGATTAGTCATAGGTATATCCCATCCCCTCCTGGCCCCCCGCCGAGATTACTTTCTGATTCAAACACCTATTGGCAGTGTAAAACACGTATGTGTGTATTTGACTGCTTGCTTGCTAAGCTGCTTCCATCGTGTCCCACTGTTTGGGACCCTATGGACTGGAGTCTGCTAGGCTCCTCTGTCGATGAGATTCTCCAGGCAAGAAGACTGGAGTGGGTAGCCATGGCCTTCTCTAAGGGATCTTCCTGACCCAGGGATCAAACCCATGTCTCTTGCATGTCTTAATCTTCTGTGTTGGCAGGCAAGTTCTTTACCATTAGTGCCACCTGGAAAACCCTGTATTTGACTAAATGTAATTATGGCTATGCCAGTGAGGAGCTCTTCTGTTAAGATGAAATGTATGGAGACTTTTAGATCACCTACCTCATTATTGACAGGGCCCAAATTAAGAGCATGCCTTGTTCTGCTTCTGGCATCTCATGTTCCAGGGTCCATTGGTTAAAAAACCAAAGCACTTGCTAATCGGTGCCTGTAATCTGACTTCTTGAATGAGTCTACCAAGCTGATCCAGAAGAGGAGGTGGGATCCACTCCATGTGTGTTGCACCGCCACCTGCCTCCACCTCGGCAGACAAAATTAATCATTGCCTCTGTTTTTTGAGACCAAAAAGGATCTGCAAATCTTTCTCAGCTCTAATATAAGGCAGTCACAACCAGTTGATCAAGTTGGTTTATCCAGGAGGGTGTATTTACCTTCACTTCAGCCACACTTGAAAAATCAAGCAATCTATATGTGTGTTGTTTTCCCACCAGGTATGGGAAGTACAGGGCCTTTTCTGTTCAGTAATGGTGGCTCCATCTAAAAGTGATTCTCAGTTGGGAGGCTGTGCCCTTCTAGTTGGTGGCTGAAGGGAGAAATAAAAGCTCAAAGAGAGGGAAAGAGGAAGATAGTTTGTGTATCTTTTGTACCATTTATTGTTGGAAATTTATTTGTGATGTCACACCATTTAGAGATTACTTTTTTTTTTGGCTTTTTTGAATTTACAGAGCTTTGTTGTTTATAGATATGTATAATTCCAGATTAGTCATAGGTATATCCCATCCCCTCCTGGCCCCCCGCCGAGATTACTTTCTGATTCAAACACCTATTGGCAGTGTAAAACACGTATGTGTGTATTTGACTGCTTGCTTGCTAAGCTGCTTCCATCGTGTCCCACTGTTTGGGACCCTATGGACTGGAGTCTGCTAGGCTCCTCTGTCGATGAGATTCTCCAGGCAAGAAGACTGGAGTGGGTAGCCATGGCCTTCTCTAAGGGATCTTCCTGACCCAGGGATCAAACCCATGTCTCTTGCATGTCTTAATCTTCTGTGTTGGCAGGCAAGTTCTTTACCATTAGTGCCACCTGGAAAACCCTGTATTTGACTAAATGTAACCATATATTGGGCTTCCCAGGTGGCGCTAGTGGTAAAGAACCCATGTGAGTTCCATCCCACGGTAGAGAAAATCCCCTGGAGGTAGGCATTACAGGCATTACATTCCACTCCGGTATTCTTGCCTGGAGAATTCCATGGACAGAGGAGCCTGGCAGACTATAGTCCATCAAGTCTCGAAGAGTGGACGTGACTGAAGCGACAGCATGCATGCATACACACGCAACCATATATTATGTATCTAATATAGCTGATCCCTCAAAGACACACATTTCTAAAGCTAAGGTATGTGAAATTTGCTATAGTCATTTCTTTCTCCTGTAAGTGCTAGAGGTCTGATACTTGGTGATAAATTCGTATTATTTTTCTTGGCTATAGAGGTAATGATGAACAAGTACGACATTTTCATTTCTTTTAAAAAGGAATTAATACATTCTGAAAAGAAAATGAAGTCTGAGGCTATTTTTCATTGACCTTTCTTTGGCAGATACATGATGGAAGCACAAAGGACAGGCAATTGACTTTTTTTCGGTAAGTATCCTCTTATGTAAAGTGGTATGCAAAGATGCACTAGTAATTGCACATAGGCATTTTATCCTTTTCCTTTTTAAAAATGTAGATCTCGTTAACATTTTTAAGGGACTCCAATTCACTCACTAGTTTGTACATGGGCTCATTAGATATTTATTGGGAAACTGCTGGATATCATGCTTGGCTGCTCACTTGGAACAATGAAGGTGAGTGATGTGGCCACAGCCGTCAAAGGGCTAACACTTTAGTAGAAGAGCCGAACCAGTAGGCAGACGGCTATACAGGTGTTGTGTCTGGCAAGCAGGCCGCTGCCACCATTGCAGGATGAACACCTTAGTGGAGACCTGTACCCTAGTGGGCGTTTCTGTGGACATCAAGAGGGCTGTCACACACAGCTGTCCATGACTTAGTTGGCAGGGGAACCCGCCAAGTGTTTGCACTGGACCTACAGCTTCTGTTTTGAAAAGGGTTCTTGGACTCATTCTTAGGATCAGATGAATTAATATTCACCATGATATTCACTAAACATTTTTTGATTCCCCTTGAGTGGTATTTGTAAGAGAATGGCCTTCTATCAATATTTTATTAGAAGGTTTTTTCCTTTAATTAGAAAGTCAAGTCAGAAATAGGAAATGTAACTTACTGAAGCTATGCATAGGAAATGAGGGTTGTTTTTTTTTTTTTCTATCCGTTTTTAATTTGCTAAGTTAGCAAAGTTAAACTCAAGATAATTTAATCAGCAATTAAAGCTATCCAGATTTAGTTCATCTACCTTTTCCCCCCAATATGCATGCTTTTAATATTCATGCTAGTTTTCTATGAATTCAGATGTAGTCATTAAGAAGGTTTTTCTTTAGATGGTAAGAAAGGTTTTTAATATGGATTGTTGATATTTTAAGGAATTTCCATTTTGTAGCAAAGTAATTTGTGTACATAGTTTAAAAAGTCACATAATCCTAAAATATTCAGACAAGAGAGCATCAGTCTCCTGAACTTCTGTCTCTCCCCAGAAACAATCATTTTGTGCACTTTCAGTTCACATTGGTATTTGCCTTCTGCTTTAGTAAGGATGTCTGCTCTGTGTTCTCTTGATTATCCTTTTCCTTTTAAAATGTAGATCTCGTTAACATTTTAAGGGACTCAATTCACTCACTAGTTTGTACATGGGCTCATTAGATATTTATTGGGAAACTGCTGGATATCATGCTTGGCTGCTCACTTGGAACAATGAAGGTGAGTGATGTGGCCACAGCCGTCAAAGGGCTAACACTTTAGTAGAAGAGCCGAACCAGTAGGCAGACGGCTATACAGGTGTTGTGTCTGGCAAGCAGGCCGCTGCCACCATTGCAGGATGAACACCTTAGTGGAGACCTGTACCCTAGTGGGCGTTTCTGTGGACATCAAGAGGGCTGTCACACACAGCTGTCCATGACTTAGTTGGCAGGGGAACCCGCCAAGTGTTTGCACTGGACCTACAGCTTCTGTTTTGAAAAGGGTTCTTGGACTCATTCTTAGGATCAGATGAATTAATATTCACCATGATATTCACTAAACATTTTTTGATTCCCCTTGAGTGGTATTTGTAAGAGAATGGCCTTCTATCAATATTTTATTAGAAGGTTTTTTCCTTTAATTAGAAAGTCAAGTCAGAAATAGGAAATGTAACTTACTGAAGCTATGCATAGGAAATGAGGGTTGATTTTTTTCTATCCGTTTTTAATTTGCTAAGTTAGCAAAGTTAAACTCAAGATAATTTAATCAGCAATTAAAGCTATCCAGATTTAGTTCATCTACCTTTTCCCCCCAATATGCATGCTTTTAATATTCATGCTAGTTTTCTATGAATTCAGATGTAGTCATTAAGAAGGTTTTTCTTTAGATGGTAAGAAAGGTTTTTAATATGGATTGTTGATATTTTAAGGAATTTCCATTTTGTAGCAAAGTAATTTGTGTACATAGTTTAAAAAGTCACATAATCCTAAAATATTCAGACAAGAGAGCATCAGTCTCCTGAACTTCTGTCTCTCCCCAGAAACAATCATTTTGTGCACTTTCAGTTCACATTGGTATTTGCCTTCTGCTTTAGTAAGGATGTCTGCTCTGTGTTCTCTTGATTATCCATTCTAGACATCTGTTGATTTCATCTTAGGATACATGGTCATCTTGGTGCTCTTGGCATGACTTTCCTCTCCAGATCCTCCTTATAGGTGACTTAAGTCTCTTCAGTGTTTTCACCATGATTGAAAGTATTTCCTGCTCTTCCAAGTTACCTGCCATGATTGCATTTCCTTTTTGCAGATCTTTTGTTTTTCATTAGTTTTAAAAATTGACGTCCCAAAGTTTGAACCTATGTCTACATCTTCCACTACTTTCTGACATCTTTGAGAACGGTCTCATGATGTACCTGTTTTTTTTTTTTTTTTTTTTCCCTTCAAGAAAAACACTTCCTCCAAGATGCACCTGGTTGGGCAGTAGACTGGTTTCTCTGGCGACTTCCCTCCTAAACTGTCTGTCTTCCCTCTCCAGTGTGGACTGCTGGTAAGATATGCTGCTGAACCTTCATCCTGTGAATTTTTTTCTCTCCCAGGTCCTGGGAAGCCCCCTACTTCTCTATTGGAGTTCCTGTTTTTTGTGTTACACCATTATTTTGATGGAGGATATCCTCAAGTAGCTTCATGAGAAAGGATACAATCTCTAAATATTTTGTCTGAAAAATGTTTTAATCTCCCATCACCACTGACCTTTGGCATGGTAAATAATTCTTAGGTGGTAATGGATTTCCCTCAAAGTGGGGTAGGGGGTGAATCAACTTAGGCCTTCTTGTTTGTCTTCCCTTTGAGGCACTGGGGTTTGAACTTCCTCCTGTCTATGAAGTTATTTTCATGGGCTTCTAAGTATGGTTTTCAGGCAGAGAAAGGGGGAGGCAAGGGTATGATGCTTTTGACACCTATTTGTATTCCTCTGAAAACCAGAATTTTTTTACCTTTTATATATAGTTAGTAAAACGGTACTTTGGAGTACTCCTGCCTTTTGGAAATGATTGAGCATACTCTTGTTTAAAATGGTGCAATCTGGGCTTTTAGAGCAATGTTTGACAAAATAAGGCAGGCTAGTCATGTGAGACTTGGCGCCACTTGCCAATCAAACTTAAGTTCTACAGTTTCTTTTCCAAGTGAGATTTAGTGGCTGACTCATTCTTTGCCCAGAATAGCCCGCTGATTCCATCTGTAATATTCTGTATACAAACTATCTTGATATTCATGGTTAATCTTTTTAGCAGTAAACTTTCCTATCTAATGTTTCCTGGCCAGGCATTTTTTTCCTTAGGTAGTTCTATTGAGATTTATAAGCCTGAGTGCCTAAAAGTGAAGGCAGTATTCACAGGCTGCTGCTGCTTAATCACTTCAGTCGTCTCTGACTGTGACCCGATGGATGGACTTCAGCCCATCAGTCTCCTCTGTCCATGGAGTTCTCCAGGCAAGAATACTAGACTGGGTTACCGTATCCTCCAGGGGATCTTCCCAACCCAGGGATGGATGGAATTTCCCAGGAACGAATACTGGAGTGGGTTGCCATTTACTTCTCCAGTATTCACAAGAGATCTGATAAATTGGAATGAAAGTCATCTAGTTGTAGGGGAGGTGATGGGGATTTTAAAAGTGTATAAGAGAAAGCTGTTAAGTAATGATGACACAAAAAGATCAAGCCAATTGGTGATGGCCAGTTGGACATTTTGGAGGGTAGATACTAAGTGGAAAGTCTATCAATCTTCTGGGACTCTGGTCGAGGAAAGAGGAAAAAGAACAAACAAAATGAAGCACACATAATAATTGCTTTATGTCATTTATGTCACACTATAATTTCTTAAGAATTGACAGGTAAGCCAAGTCTCTTCATTCAAAGATAAGTTTGTGGTTTTGTGGATTTTCATCTGTGAGAAAATATAGTCATTCAGTTCTCAGCATATCTGTAGGAGTTTAGGGCAAGAAACCGCTCACCCTGCTTTGGGTGGTAAATACTCTATAGAAGTATCATATTCAAATGGATACCTCTGGAGAAGATTTTAATATTTTATAGTAATTTTTGAACAAAAATAATCTTTTCAGAGTTCAACATGTCCTTAATGGGAACATCCCTCGTAATAACTGAACCTGTGTCAAGTGTCTTGATGTTGTGAGGTAGAATCTTGATCCTTAGCCATCTCCTTCTCTTGTTTTTGAATCTTTTCCAAAAGTTTGTTCCATTATAAATCATTTCTGTTTGTAGGTGATCATAAGGATCACTAAAAATAGCATATCATTTCATTTGTCTTGTTTAAAATCCTAACATCACATGTACACTGAAAGTCTACGAAATTGGACCTCAAGGCATTTCCTCCACCACTCGCTACTTTATATTTGAGTGTTTTTTTTTTTTTTTAATATTTCTTTATTTTAAAGTTTTTAGAGTTTTGTTGTTCACAGACATGCACATTCCCAGATCAGACATATGCATATCTCTGGTCCCCTCCCCCCCTCCCAGGCCCCCCATCCCACCCCTCCAGGCCATTGTACCAAGCCACTGTAAGTACTCCTATTCCATTAGTGCACCGACCGTAGCTATCTTTTTCACACATGATAGTATATGTTTCCATGTTACTCCCTCTATGCCTCCCACCCACTGTTCATTCCCCACAATGTCCATATGTCTATTCTATGTCAGTTTTTCCATGGGGTCACTGCGTGTGTTATCATTACCATTTGAATAGATTCCATATATATGTGTTAGTATACTGTACTTGTCCTTCTCTTTTTGACTGACTTCACTTTTTATAATTGGGTCTAGCTCCAACCACCTCATTAGGGCTGATTCTTTTGCATTTCTTTTAACAACTGAGTAGTATTCCATCGTATATATGTACCAGTGCTTCTTTATCCATTCACTCGTCGATGGACATCTGGGTTGCTTCCATGTTCTAGCTATTGTATAAGAATTGACAGGTAAGCCAAGTCTCTTCATTCAAAGATAAGTTTGTGGTTTTGTGGATTTTCATCTGTGAGAAAATATAGTCATTCAGTTCTCAGCATATCTGTAGGAGTTTAGGGCAAGAAACCGCTCACCCTGCTTTGGGTGGTAAATACTCTATAGAAGTATCATATTCAAATGGATACCTCTGGAGAAGATTTTAATATTTTATAGTAATTTTTGAACAAAAATAATCTTTTCAGAGTTCAACATGTCCTTAATGGGAACATCCCTCGTAATAACTGAACCTGTGTCAAGTGTCTTGATGTTGTGAGGTAGAATCTTGATCCTTAGCCATCTCCTTCTCTTGTTTTTGAATCTTTTCCAAAAGTTTGTTCCATTATAAATCATTTCTGTTTGTAGGTGATCATAAGGATCACTAAAAATAGCATATCATTTCATTTGTCTTGTTTAAAATCCTAACATCACATGTACACTGAAAGTCTACGAAATTGGACCTCAAGGCATTTCCTCCACCACTCGCTACTTTATATTTGAGTGTTTTTTTTTTTTTTTTAATATTTCTTTATTTTAAAGTTTTTAGAGTTTTGTTGTTCACAGACATGCACATTCCCAGATCAGACATATGCATATCTCTGGTCCCCTCCCCCCCTCCCAGTCCCTCCATCCCACCCCTCCAGGCCATTGTACCAAGCCACTGTAAGTACTCCTATTCCATTAGTGCACCGACCGTAGCTATCTTTTTCACACATGATAGTATATGTTTCCATGTTACTCCCTCTATGCCTCCCACCCACTGTTCATTCCCCACAATGTCCATATGTCTATTCTATGTCAGTTTTTCCATGGGGTCACTGCGTGTGTTATCATTACCATTTGAATAGATTCCATATATATGTGTTAGTATACTGTACTTGTCCTTCTCTTTTTGACTGACTTCACTTTTTATAATTGGGTCTAGCTCCAACCACCTCATTAGGGCTGATTCTTTTGCATTTCTTTTAACAACTGAGTAGTATTCCATCGTATATATGTACCAGTGCTTCTTTATCCATTCACTCGTCGATGGACATCTGGGTTGCTTCCATGTTCTAGCTATTGTATAGAGAGCTGCAATGAACATTGGGGTACAGGTGCACCTTTCAGTTTTGATTTCATCAGGGTATAAGCCTAAGAGTGGGATTGCTGGGTCATAGGGTGCTTCTATTTTTAGTTTTTTAAGAAATCTCCATACTATCTTCCATAGAGGCTGTATCAATTTACATTCCCACCAGCAATGCAAGAGGATTCCCTTTTCTCCGCAGCCTCTCCAGCATTTATTGTCTGTCGATTTGTGGATGATGGCCATTCTGACGGGTGTGAGGTGATATCTCATTGTAGTTTTGATTTGCATTTCTCTAATAATAAGTGAAGCTGAGCATTGTTTCATGTGCTTTTGGGCCATCTGTATGTCCTCTTTGGTGAGATGTCTATTTAGATCTTTTTCCCATTTTTTGATTGGCTTGTTCATTTTTCCTGTGCTGAGTTGTCTGAGTTGCTTGTAGATTTTGGAGATTAATTCTTTGTCTGTTATTTCATTTACTATGATTTTCTCCCATTCTGTGGGGTGTCTTTTGAGCTTTTTTGTAATTTCTTTTGCTGTACAAAAGCTTTTAAGTTTCATTAGGTTCCACGTGTTCATTTTTGTTTTTAGTTCCGCTATTCTAGTAGATGGGTCAGAGAAGATCTTGCTTTGATTGATGTCCTTGAGGGTTTTGCCTATATTCTCCTCTAAGAGTTTGATGGTTTCTGGTCTTCCATTTAGGTCTTTAATCCATTTTGAGTTGATCTTTGTGTATGGTGTCAGGGAATGTTCCAACTTCAGTTTTTTGCATGTAGCTGTCCAATTTTCCCAGCACCACTTGTTGAAGAGGCTGTCTTTGTCCCATTTTAGATTTTTCACCTCCTTTGTCAAAAATGAGGTATCCCTGGCAGTTATCTTGGCTCATCTTGTTCCTGTCAAGTTTTTGCCAGACCACTCTTCACTTTTATAATTGGGTCTAGCTCCAACCACCTCATTAGGGCTGATTCTTTTGCATTTCTTTTAACAACTGAGTAGTATTCCATCGTATATATGTACCAGTGCTTCTTTATCCATTCACTCGTCGATGGACATCTGGGTTGCTTCCATGTTCTAGCTATTGTATAGAGAGCTGCAATGAACATTGGGGTACAGGTGCACCTTTCAGTTTTGATTTCATCAGGGTATAAGCCTAAGAGTGGGATTGCTGGGTCATAGGGTGCTTCTATTTTTAGTTTTTTAAGAAATCTCCATACTATCTTCCATAGAGGCTGTATCAATTTACATTCCCACCAGCAATGCAAGAGGATTCCCTTTTCTCCGCAGCCTCTCCAGCATTTATTGTCTGTCGATTTGTGGATGATGGCCATTCTGACGGGTGTGAGGTGATATCTCATTGTAGTTTTGATTTGCATTTCTCTAATAATAAGTGAAGCTGAGCATTGTTTCATGTGCTTTTGGGCCATCTGTATGTCCTCTTTGGTGAGATGTCTATTTAGATCTTTTTCCCATTTTTTGATTGGCTTGTTCATTTTTCCTGTGCTGAGTTGTCTGAGTTGCTTGTAGATTTTGGAGATTAATTCTTTGTCTGTTATTTCATTTACTATGATTTTCTCCCATTCTGTGGGGTGTCTTTTGAGCTTTTTTGTAATTTCTTTTGCTGTACAAAAGCTTTTAAGTTTCATTAGGTTCCACGTGTTCATTTTTGTTTTTAGTTCCGCTATTCTAGTAGATGGGTCAGAGAAGATCTTGCTTTGATTGATGTCCTTGAGGGTTTTGCCTATATTCTCCTCTAAGAGTTTGATGGTTTCTGGTCTTCCATTTAGGTCTTTAATCCATTTTGAGTTGATCTTTGTGTATGGTGTCAGGGAATGTTCCAACTTCAGTTTTTTGCATGTAGCTGTCCAATTTTCCCAGCACCACTTGTTGAAGAGGCTGTCTTTGTCCCATTTTAGATTTTTCACCTCCTTTGTCAAAAATGAGGTATCCCTGGGCGCATGAGTTTATCTCTGGGTTCTCGATCTTGTTCCATTGGTCTATAGTTCTGTTTTTGTGCCAGTACCATACTGCCTTGATGACTGTTGCTTTGTAGTAGAGTCTGAAGATAGGGAGGCTGATTCCTCCAGCTCCGTTTTTCTTTCTCAGGATTGCTTTGGCTATTCGGGGTCTTTTGTGTTTCCGTACGAACGGTGTTATTCTTTGGTCTAGTTCTGTGAAGAATGTCGTTGTAGTTTGATAGGGATAGCATTGAATCTGTAGATGATATTTGGTAGTATGGTCATTTTCACAATATTGATTCTTCTGACCCAGGATCATGGAATATCTCTCCATCTATTTAAGTCTTCTTTAATTTCTTTCATGAGTGTCTTGTAATTTTCTGTGTACAATTCTTTTGTTTCTTTGGATAGGTTTATTCCTAGATATTTGATTCTTTTGGTTGCAGTGGTGAAGGGGATTGCCTCTTTGATTTTGTTTTCTGATTTTTTGTTGTTTCTGTATAGGAATTCTAATGCTTTCTGTATATTGATTTTGTATCCCACAACATTGCTGAATTTGTTGATTAGCTCTAGTAGCTTTGTAATAGGGTCTTTGGGATTTTCTATGTATAATGTCATGTCATCTGCAAAAAGAGAGCTTGACTTCTTCCTTTCCAATCTGGATTCCTTTGATTTCTTTCTCTTCTCTTATTGTTGTTGCTGGAACTTCCAGGACTATGTTGAATAATGGTGGTGAAAGTGGACACCTTTGTCTTGTTCCTGATGTTAGAGGAAATGCTTTGAGTTTTTCACCATTATGGATAATGTTTGCTATGGCCTTCTCATGTATGGCTTTCACTGTGTTGAGACAGGTTCCTTCTATGCCAGGTTTTGATTTAGTTTTTCTGGTCTTCCATTTAGGTCTTTAATCCATTTTGAGTTGATCTTTGTGTATGGTGTCAGGGAATGTTCCAACTTCAGTTTTTTGCATGTAGCTGTCCAATTTTCCCAGCACCACTTGTTGAAGAGGCTGTCTTTGTCCCATTTTAGATTTTTCACCTCCTTTGTCAAAAATGAGGTATCCCTGGGCGCATGAGTTTATCTCTGGGTTCTCGATCTTGTTCCATTGGTCTATAGTTCTGTTTTTGTGCCAGTACCATACTGCCTTGATGACTGTTGCTTTGTAGTAGAGTCTGAAGATAGGGAGGCTGATTCCTCCAGCTCCGTTTTTCTTTCTCAGGATTGCTTTGGCTATTCGGGGTCTTTTGTGTTTCCGTACGAACGGTGTTATTCTTTGGTCTAGTTCTGTGAAGAATGTCGTTGTAGTTTGATAGGGATAGCATTGAATCTGTAGATGATATTTGGTAGTATGGTCATTTTCACAATATTGATTCTTCTGACCCAGGATCATGGAATATCTCTCCATCTATTTAAGTCTTCTTTAATTTCTTTCATGAGTGTCTTGTAATTTTCTGTGTACAATTCTTTTGTTTCTTTGGATAGGTTTATTCCTAGATATTTGATTCTTTTGGTTGCAGTGGTGAAGGGGATTGCCTCTTTGATTTTGTTTTCTGATTTTTTGTTGTTTCTGTATAGGAATTCTAATGCTTTCTGTATATTGATTTTGTATCCCACAACATTGCTGAATTTGTTGATTAGCTCTAGTAGCTTTGTAATAGGGTCTTTGGGATTTTCTATGTATAATGTCATGTCATCTGCAAAAAGAGAGAGCTTGACTTCTTCCTTTCCAATCTGGATTCCTTTGATTTCTTTCTCTTCTCTTATTGTTGTTGCTGGAACTTCCAGGACTATGTTGAATAATGGTGGTGAAAGTGGACACCTTTGTCTTGTTCCTGATGTTAGAGGAAATGCTTTGAGTTTTTCACCATTATGGATAATGTTTGCTATGGCCTTCTCATGTATGGCTTTCACTGTGTTGAGACAGGTTCCTTCTATACCCATTTTCTGAAGAGTTTTTTTGTCATAAATGGATGTTGTACTTTGTCGAAGGCTTTTTCTGCATCTATTGAGATGATCATGTGATTTTTGTCTCTCAATTTGTTGATATGGTATATCACACTGATTGATTTGTGGATATTGAAGAATCCTTGCATGCCTGGGATGAACTCGACTTAATCATGATGTATGAACTTTTTGATGTGTTGTTGAATTCTGTTTGCTAGGATTTTGTTGAGGATCTTGGCATCTAAGTTCATCAGTGAAACTGGCCTATAGTTTTCCTTTTTTGTGTTGTCTTTGCCTGGTTTTGGTATCAGAGTGATGGTGGCCTCGTAGAATGTGTTTGAAAGTTTTCCTTCCTGTGCAATTTTTTGAAAGAGTTTTAGAAGGACAGGCATTAGCTCTTCTTTAAATGTTTGGTAGAATTCAGCTGTGAAGCCATCTGGCCCTGGGCTTTTATTTTTGGGTAGATTTTTAATCACAGATTTTATTTCTGAGCTTGTGATTGGCTTGTTCAAAGTTTCTGTTTTTGCCTGGCTCAGTCTTGGGAGATTAATCTTCTCCAAGAAACTGCCCATTTCTTCTAGGTTGTCCAGTTTGTTGCCATATAATTGTTCATAATAGTTTCTTACAATCCTTCAGATTTCTGCATTATCTGTTGTAATCTCGCCTTTCATTTTGATTTTATTGATCTGGTTCTTCTCTCTTTTTTTCTTGATGAGTCTGGCCAGTGGCTTGTCAATTTTGTTTACCTTTTCGAAGAACCAGCTTCTTGTTTTGTTTATCTTTACTATTGTTTCTTTCATTTCTTTCTCATTTATTTCTGCTCTTATCTTTATGATTTCTCTTCTTCTACTGGCTTTGGGGTGTTTTTGTTCTTCTTTTTCCAATTGTTTTAAGCGTAGGGTTAGGTCATCTGCTTGGTATTTTCCTAGTGTCTTGAGGTGGGATTGTATTGCTATAAATTTCCCTCTTAGAACTGCTTTTGCAGTATCCCATAGGTTTTGCACTGTCGTGTGTTCATTGTCATTTTCTTCTAGGAATTTTTAAATTTCTCCTTTGATTTGCTCAGTAATCAGTTTGTTTTTTAGGTATGTGTTGTTTAACCTCCATGTGTTTGTGTTTTTAGTGGTTTTTTTTTCCTGTAGTTGATCTCTAGTCTCATTGCATTTTGGTCTGAGAAGATGGTTGATATTATTTCAGTTTTCTTAAATTGACTAAGGTTTGATTTGTGGCCCAAGATGTGGTCTGTCCTGGAGAATGTTCCGTGAGCACATGAAAAGAAATGTATTCTTCTGCTTTTGGATGGAAGGTCCTAAAGATGTCCATGAGCTCCATCTCTTCTAGTGTGGCATTTAAGGCTTGTGTTTCTTTATTAATCTTCTGTTTTGATGATCTGTCCATTGGTGTGAGAGGAGTGTTAAAGTCTCCTACTATTACTGTGTTATTGTTGACTTCTTCTTTTATGTCTGAAAATATCTGTCTTATGTATTGAGGTACACCTGTTTTGGGTGCGTAGATATTCATGACTGTTATGTCTTCCTCTTGGAGAGATCCCTTAATCATGATGTAGTGACCTGCCTTGTCTCTTAGAATCATCTTTAAAGTCTATTTTGTCTGAGGATTGCTACTCCAGCTTTCTTTTGATTTCCACTTGTGTGGAATATCTTCTTCCGTCCTCTTACTTTCAGTCTATGAGTGTCTCTAGGTCTGAAGTGGGTCTCTTGTAAGCAGCATATATATGAGTCTTGCTTCTAGATCCATTCAGCCAGCCTGTGTTGTTTGGTTGGAGCATTTAGTCTGTTTACATTCAAAGTAATTATTGATATGAATGTTCCTACTGTCATCTTCTTAGATATTTGGGGTTTGATTTGTAGGACTTCTCCTACTCTTGTATTTATTGGCTGTATTAGGCCCTTAAACACTTGTCGTAGGGCTGGTTTTGTGGTACAGAATTCTTTTAGCTTTTGCTTGTCTGTGAAGCTTTTGACTTCTCCATCAATTCTGAATGAGATTCTTGCTGGGTAGAGAATTCTTGGTTGGAGGTTATTCTCTTTTAGCCGTTTAAATGTGTCCTGCCATTCTCTTCTGGCCTGCAGGTTTCTGTTGAAAGATCCACAGTGAAACGTATGGGGTTTCCTTTATATGTTATTTGTTGTTTGCCCCTAGCTGCTTTTAGTAATCTGTCTTTATATTTAGTCTGTGTTAATTTGATTAGAATGTGCCTTGGTGTATTTATTTTGGGGTTTCTCCTGTGTGGAATTCTTTGTGCTTCTTGAACTTGGTTGACTATTTCCTTTCCCATGCTGGGGAAGTTTTCAACTATAACCTCTTCAAGAATTTTTTCATAGCCTTTCTTTCCCTCTTCTTCTTCTGGGACTCCTATAATTCTAATGTTGGTGCATTTGAGATGGTCCCATAGGTCTCTAAGGCTCTCCTCAGTTCTTTTGATTCTTTGTGTTGTCTGTTCTTCAGCACTTATTTCCACCATTCTGTCTTCCAGCTCATTTATCCCTTCTTCTGCTTCTTATACTCTACTGTTGAGACCTTCTATAGTATATTTGCGTTCAGCAATTGAGTTGTTTGTCTCTATGTGCTTATTTTTCATTTCTTGCATGTCTCTTCTCAGTTCACTAATTTCCTCTAGTATTCTGTTCTTGGTGTTTTTAATCCTTATTAGTATCGCTCTTGTGAAGTCTCTTTCAGATAATTTGTCTATCTCCTCTTCTGTCATTTGGAGCTGTGTTTCTCTAGTCTGTTCCTTCATTTGTGCCATGTTTCTCTGTCTTTTATTAGGTTAATTTTTGTTTCTTTGTGTGTGTCTGTGTGTGTGGAGTTCTTTCTCCCACCAGGCTTTGTGGTTGAATTCTCCCTTTATTTGGGTTTCTGTCCTTGTAGAAGGGTTCAGTGGTCTGTGTCTTGGGTGGCGTTAGGTCTTGTTTGCAGGTGAATAATCTCTAGTGTTGTATGTTCTTTGATAGTGTGGGGTCTTGGAATCAGGGCTTCCACTCTGAGGATCCTTGGTTTGATGTCTGATCAGAGGGTGTAGGCTCTATGACTGGTTTACTATGGTGTTCATTGATGTAAGTTCAAATACTAGCATATGAGGAACAAGCTGTGCATCCCTGATGGGTGACAGTCATTTAAAAGCATGCAGATATTTTCTAACATCAAGCTTTTGACTTCTCCATCAATTCTGAATGAGATTCTTGCTGGGTAGAGAATTCTTGGTTGGAGGTTATTCTCTTTTAGCCGTTTAAATGTGTCCTGCCATTCTCTTCTGGCCTGCAGGTTTCTGTTGAAAGATCCACAGTGAAACGTATGGGGTTTCCTTTATATGTTATTTGTTGTTTGCCCCTAGCTGCTTTTAGTAATCTGTCTTTATATTTAGTCTGTGTTAATTTGATTAGAATGTGCCTTGGTGTATTTATTTTGGGGTTTCTCCTGTGTGGAATTCTTTGTGCTTCTTGAACTTGGTTGACTATTTCCTTTCCCATGCTGGGGAAGTTTTCAACTATAACCTCTTCAAGAATTTTTTCATAGCCTTTCTTTCCTCTTCTTCTTCTGGGACTCCTATAATTCTAATGTTGGTGCATTTGAGATGGTCCCATAGGTCTCTAAGGCTCTCCTCAGTTCTTTTGATTCTTTGTGTTGTCTGTTCTTCAGCACTTATTTCCACCATTCTGTCTTCCAGCTCATTTATCCCTTCTTCTGCTTCTTATACTCTACTGTTGAGACCTTCTATAGTATATTTGCGTTCAGCAATTGAGTTGTTTGTCTCTATGTGCTTATTTTTCATTTCTTGCATGTCTCTTCTCAGTTCACTAATTTCCTCTAGTATTCTGTTCTTGGTGTTTTTAATCCTTATTAGTATCGCTCTTGTGAAGTCTCTTTCAGATAATTTGTCTATCTCCTCTTCTGTCATTTGGAGCTGTGTTTCTCTAGTCTGTTCCTTCATTTGTGCCATGTTTCTCTGTCTTTTATTAGGTTAATTTTTGTTTCTTTGTGTGTGTCTGTGTGTGTGGAGTTCTTTCTCCCACCAGGCTTTGTGGTTGAATTCTCCCTTTATTTGGGTTTCTGTCCTTGTAGAAGGGTTCAGTGGTCTGTGTCTTGGGTGGCGTTAGGTCTTGTTTGCAGGTGAATAATCTCTAGTGTTGTATGTTCTTTGATAGTGTGGGGTCTTGGAATCAGGGCTTCCACTCTGAGGATCCTTGGTTTGATGTCTGATCAGAGGGTGTAGGCTCTATGACTGGTTTACTATGGTGTTCATTGATGTAAGTTCAAATACTAGCATATGAGGAACAAGCTGTGCATCCCTGATGGGTGACAGTCATTTAAAAGCATGCAGATATTTTCTAACATAGCGCAAAAATATAGATACATACACATCAATAACCACAACTCAACAGGCTTACAGAGATATACCACAGGAAATTTTTCTGGCAAATGGCTCAATCAAAGATGGTACCTGACCCTTGGGTTCTAAATTAATTAAAATATTGCCTGGAAAAATAGATCCAGGGTAAGGTCCCAGCTTGGTATATTACAATGAAGGCAATTTTTAACTAAGACATGTGTTGGGGGTGGGAGGAGGAGAGTGTATGGGTAATGAGAAGGAATAGATTCGTCTTGCAAGGATTTTGTAGAGTTAGGCAGCAAAGATTAATGTGTTGTGGAGTTTGGTGCAGCTGGAAGGGAATAGTAGAGATAGGAAGATAGGAAATATTTATGTTGAGAATAGTAGTATATAGGGAAATATTTTACATTTACAACATGGAGGAAGCAGTGGCAAAGCAGAAAGAAAATTAAAAGTTTAAAAAAATTAAAATTAAAAATAAATTAAAATTTAAAAAGAAAAAAAGATCACAGAAAGAGAAAAAAAAAAAAAAAAAAAAAAAACGAAGCAAACCAAACAAGCGAATAAACAGAACAATCCAAAACAAATAGATACACACACGCACACAAATTAAAAATTAAGAAAAAGAGAAAAATAAACAGGAAGCAACAGAGAAATAGACCAAACCAAACAAGCGAATAAACAGAACAATCCAGAACAAACAAACCAAAGGAAAAAAAAAAAGGGTTAAATACTGTGCATCTGCCTGAGGACCTTCCTCCAGTCTGCTCTTGATGATGTAGTCTTTCCCTTGGTTGCTATGGTTTCAGTTTTTGTTTTTGGTAAAACAAAGGCTATGCTGCGAGCTCAGGTGCTGGCCTGGGCGGCGGGCTGTTCCCAGTCCGTCAGGCGGGGCTGCGCGTGTGCGCACGGTCCCGTGCTGGAGGGGGCCCCGGTCCCACTGCGCACCCACCGGTAGTCTCCAATCCCTGCTCTTCCCCCGGTTTCCTCTGCAGCAACTTTCCACTGCAGGCGGCGGCTTCCCTGCTGCAGCTCTGAGGCTGCAGGGACTCCAGCTGCTGGCGCGCGTGCACTGCCTGTTACGGGACCAAGCCCCAAACGTGGGTGAGAGCTTCCCCGTCCGGCTTGAGCCAGGTTTCTGGGCCGCAACCACCAGGGTACCTCCGTGTGAAGTTCCACATGCCCCCCTTAGCGTCTCAATTTACCCGGCGCCCAGGAACCCGGCGGGGTCTTCGCGCTGAGTGCTGCCGTCTGTCCTCCCGGTGCACCTCCCCGGCCAGCTTGAGCCAGGTCCCCGGTGTCCGGCGACCCAGCGGGGTTTTCGTGCCTTCTGTGCTCCCGGTACATTTCCCAGCGCTCCCTGTGCACCTCCCCGTCTGGCTGGAGCCAGGTCCCTGGCGCCCGGTCTGGTGTGGGGTTTAGGGTAGGGGTTCTCAATAGGAGCTCTGGGAAAGTTCTGGATGTTCGTTCTTTGACCGTCTTATATCTAAGGAGTTCTTTTGTCATCTAGCGGCTGGTTTGTTGGTGGTGTTTCATTTCTTGATTAGTTCTGCTGATTCTATCGGGGAGCTGGTGAAGTCCTCCCCTCATTCGTTCGCCATCTTGGCCTCCCCACCTTGAGTGTTTTCTTATTGCCAGTTGTGCCATCAGATATCTTTGCTAAACCCTTCCTTAATAGAAGGGTCCCTGCCTCCAACCCTGCCCTACACCTGAACAGAAGACTGATGGCCTTGTCTCTGGCTGGACTGCCATTTCCCCTGTATCACCATTCTCGTGCTCTCTGTTTTTACCCTTCATTGATCATTCAGTGACATTCGGCCTGGAAACTCAGAGCTTCGATGCTCTCCATTTATTTTCTAGCTTTGTCATCTAAGAGGAAACAGGTTCCACAGGATTCTTAGAATTGCCTGGTTTTATAAAGCCATCAGATGTTCACCCACTTGTTTAAATAAAACATTTTTTTTTTTTTGCCTTATGAATTATTAGCTTATTTTTCCTCCTTTCTTTTTTTCCTCTCCAGAATTTGGGTTATACTTCAACATTGACTGAGTGTATCTATCAGAAAATTATCTGAATTTTTATTTCCAGTTACGAGTGAAAGTCTATGGTCCTTTGGCTCTTCTTAAAGAACCCATGATCTAATCTGTATAGGCTTCTTAAAGTCAGGACTGTAGAGTAATCAAAGCAGTGATTGCTTCCTTGTTGCATGCCTTCCATGATCAAACAGCATTTTCATTGGTTTACATGTGTTAAATAATTCTTGCAGTAGCTTTGATTTCCTCAGCACTGTTCTTGTCCCATTTTAAAGATAAGAAAACTGGCTTTGGAAGTTTTAAGTACCTTGACCAAAGCCATACAGAAAGCGTCAGTCCTGCTGATAGCTGAGTACAGGTAATATAACCCAATGGTATGAACTATAAACTACCGCCTCAGCTCTCCATAACATCTCTGAACCCAGACGTGGCTCCCGAAGAGTTTTTGGTGCAAAGAATCAGTGCCTGAGCTCACTGAAGCAACAGCCCTAAAGAGGATGAACTTGGAAAAGCTGTGTGAAAGAGACAACGTGGTGTCATGGTTCAGAATGGGCTAACTTTATAAAGTTAATCTGAATGATTTGTGTCTGGCTCTCAGTTTCCTCTTTTATAAATGGGAACAAAAATGTCTTGACAGGTCATGAAGATCAAATGAATACATTTAAGATACTTAGTATGAATAGAGGAATAATTATATATGGAGTCTGTTTTAGGATTGAATCTGAAAGGCAGCAATCTAAACAAAACAGGAAATTATTTTTATCTTATGTAACAAAGATAAGATCTCTGGTGGCTCAGATGGTAAAGAATCTGCCTGCAATGTGGGAGACCTGGGTTTGATCCTTTGGTTGGGAACATCCCCTGGAGATGGCATAGTCTACCCATTCCAGTATTCTCGCCTGGAGAATCCCATGGGATCCATGGGATCACAAAGAGTCAACATGCCTGAGCAACTTGACTTTCACTTTATGTAACAAAAAATCTAGAGGTGAGTGGTCCAAAGCTGGTACAGTGAGTCCCATTCTCTATCGTACAGCATGGTTATTCATAAAAGTGTTCCTTAGAGCTCTAGCTCTAGTCATTATGTCTTCATTTTAGACTGAAAAGAGAGAGCAGAAGAGCCACTGACCCTGTAAGCCACACCCAAAATCTTTTGTCTTGATCAGCAAGTCACATGATCATCCCATCTGCAGAGTATTGACTCATACAACAACAAAAGCAAATGGAACTGTTAGCAAAGAAGAAAGGGCTGATCAGCATAGGTATGTGACTGCATGTGTGGTCATATATAGTGCTACATATGTATATTAGGTACCAGAAGGTATGGCAGAAAGAAATAACTACCACAAAACTAGGGAAGAAGTGGAACCGTAGTAGCTATAACCAGCAGCAAACCTAAGGAGCAACAGCACCTCATGGAAGCTGGGGAACATGTTAATAAGTTGAAGAGGGAATGGAAGTTATGTTACTGCTACATACGTTAAAATATTAAGACAGAAAAAGAGCTTGACTGTTGGAGAAGAATGATGTGCAAATGTCATTTTATATCTATCTATATGTGTATAGATATGTATATAGATAGATATGAAAAGGTCACATCCAGGTCTTAAGAAGTTACCTTAATTGGTTAGGCAGTTATCACAAAGCCTTGGTATTGGACTTGAACTCCACAGAAATTAATTACCCAGCCCTTATCTGTCCTTGGCCAGCCTTCTCATAAATGAATGTAGTCCAGAAAGAAATGTGTGTCAATTTTTTTCTCAACCTGTCCTCACTCCCATGAAGAAAGCAAACCTAAACCACAGACCATCCACTCAGTAGATAATGAACTAATAGCACCATCTTTGGTCTGAAGGGCTGGTAGCAGTCTGTGGTGACAGGAGGCACGTGCTTGGCTTGGATTTGTGGCCATCAGAAGGGGCCCACTTGTCATCAGCCCACTGCATGCTAGATTTGTTTCTGGAGTGAACCCTTCACATTGGAGGTCTCCTGGCTGAAATGATCTGGAGGATTACCTGACATTTGCCCTGCCAGTTGTTGATTTCACTTTATGTAACAAAAATCTAGAGGTGAGTGGTCCAAAGCTGGTACAGTGAGTCCCATTCTCTATCGTACAGCATGGTTATTCATAAAAGTGTTCCTTAGAGCTCTAGCTCTAGTCATTATGTCTTCATTTTAGACTGAAAGAGAGAGCAGAAGAGCCACTGACCCTGTAAGCCACACCCAAAATCTTTTGTCTTGATCAGCAAGTCACATGATCATCCCATCTGCAGAGTATTGACTCATACAACAACAAAAGCAAATGGAACTGTTAGCAAAGAAGAAAGGGCTGATCAGCATAGGTATGTGACTGCATGTGTGGTCATATATAGTGCTACATATGTATATTAGGTACCAGAAGGTATGGCAGAAAGAAATAACTACCACAAAACTAGGGAAGAAGTGGAACCGTAGTAGCTATAACCAGCAGCAAACCTAAGGAGCAACAGCACCTCATGGAAGCTGGGGAACATGTTAATAAGTTGAAGAGGGAATGGAAGTTATGTTACTGCTACATACGTTAAAATATTAAGACAGAAAAAGAGCTTGACTGTTGGAGAAGAATGATGTGCAAATGTCATTTTATATCTATCTATATGTGTATAGATATGTATATAGATAGATATGAAAAGGTCACATCCAGGTCTTAAGAAGTTACCTTAATTGGTTAGGCAGTTATCACAAAGCCTTGGTATTGGACTTGAACTCCACAGAAATTAATTACCCAGCCCTTATCTGTCCTTGGCCAGCCTTCTCATAAATGAATGTAGTCCAGAAAGAAATGTGTGTCAATTTTTTTCTCAACCTGTCCTCACTCCCATGAAGAAAGCAAACCTAAACCACAGACCATCCACTCAGTAGATAATGAACTAATAGCACCATCTTTGGTCTGAAGGGCTGGTAGCAGTCTGTGGTGACAGGAGGCACGTGCTTGGCTTGGATTTGTGGCCATCAGAAGGGGCCCACTTGTCATCAGCCCACTGCATGCTAGATTTGTTTCTGGAGTGAACCCTTCACATTGGAGGTCTCCTGGCTGAAATGATCTGGAGGATTACCTGACATTTGCCCTGCCAGTTGTTGATTTCATTAGCCTTATTGATTTGAAATGAAAAAGACTTGCAATGCCGGGCTTCCCTGGTGGTCCAGGGGGTAAGGACACCGCCTTGCAGTGTAAAGGGCGCCGGTTCGATCCCTGGCCTGGGAAGATCCCACGTGCCGCGGAATGGCTGGACCGATGTGTCCAATTACTGAGCCGGAGCTCAGGAGCGCATGTGCCCAGAGCCGGTGCTCTGTGACAACAGAGGCCACCACGATGGGAGGCCCACACCGGTCAAAGAACAAAAAGATGGATGAAAATGGACAAATGAAAGACCAATAGAAGTGGCCCACCTGCTCCCCTCCCTCCCCACCCCCCCAAAAAAATAAGTAAGTAAATCTTAAAAAAAAAAAAAAAGACTTGCAATGCCCAAGCTCCATTGCTCAAGCAATTATATCATCAAAGGTTTATTGAACCTTGGATACATGATCAGATTATATTTAGATGGCATTTTGATGTTTTTTTTGCTTGACAAGGCTTGAGTTCATCTGAGGGGTAAGTGCCCATCATTTATGCTAAGTACATTTCTGAAGTTGATTTAAAACAAGGAAATGGTAACTATCCAACAGGGTAATTTTAATGATACCGAGCTTCTTTTGGGCGGCCCACCTGGCGGCTTGCAGGATCTTAGTTCCTTGACCAGGGATTATCCCCTGCAGTGGAAGTGCCGAGTGGTGGCCACTGCTCCACCAGGGAAGTCCCACTAATACCATTTCATTTAAAAAATCCAGTTGTCAATATTTAATAGCTACCGTGATAAACAATAAGTCTACATATTTTTTCAGCCATATATGCAGTGGATTAAATAAAGAGGTCTTCGAGAGTGCCCATGTAAGATGGATGGAACAGACAGAAACGTAGCCCACAAAGAATGATGCCCGAGTTCACTGCTAATGGTGAATTTCTTATAATGCTGGGAAACAGCTTGACTAAAAAAGATAACTGACATTTTCTCCCTATCTGCCTTAAAACATGAAGGTAATGTGATTTTAATATGCCTGGAGTGAACCCTTCACATTGGAGGTCTCCTGGCTGAAATGATCTGGAGGATTACCTGACATTTGCCCTGCCAGTTGTTGATTTCATTAGCCTTATTGATTTGAAATGAAAAAGACTTGCAATGCCGGGCTTCCCTGGTGGTCCAGGGGGTAAGGACACCGCCTTGCAGTGTAAAGGGCGCCGGTTCGATCCCTGGCCTGGGAAGATCCCACGTGCCGCGGAATGGCTGGACCGATGTGTCCAATTACTGAGCCGGAGCTCAGGAGCGCATGTGCCCAGAGCCGGTGCTCTGTGACAACAGAGGCCACCACGATGGGAGGCCCACACCGGTCAAAGAACAAAAAGATGGATGAAAATGGACAAATGAAAGACCAATAGAAGTGGCCCACCTGCTCCCCTCCCTCCCCACCCCCCCCAAAAAATAAGTAAGTAAATCTTAAAAAAAAAAAAAAAGACTTGCAATGCCCAAGCTCCATTGCTCAAGCAATTATATCATCAAAGGTTTATTGAACCTTGGATACATGATCAGATTATATTTAGATGGCATTTTGATGTTTTTTTTGCTTGACAAGGCTTGAGTTCATCTGAGGGGTAAGTGCCCATCATTTATGCTAAGTACATTTCTGAAGTTGATTTAAAACAAGGAAATGGTAACTATCCAACAGGGTAATTTTAATGATACCGAGCTTCTTTTGGGCGGCCCACCTGGCGGCTTGCAGGATCTTAGTTCCTTGACCAGGGATTATCCCCTGCAGTGGAAGTGCCGAGTGGTGGCCACTGCTCCACCAGGGAAGTCCCACTAATACCATTTCATTTAAAAAATCCAGTTGTCAATATTTAATAGCTACCGTGATAAACAATAAGTCTACATATTTTTTCAGCCATATATGCAGTGGATTAAATAAAGAGGTCTTCGAGAGTGCCCATGTAAGATGGATGGAACAGACAGAAACGTAGCCCACAAAGAATGATGCCCGAGTTCACTGCTAATGGTGAATTTCTTATAATGCTGGGAAACAGCTTGACTAAAAAAGATAACTGACATTTTCTCCCTATCTGCCTTAAAACATGAAGGTAATGTGATTTTAATATGCCTGCATTTGAGAGAGGACAGTGATCTGTGTGCATTTCTTTTGCCTCTGGTCCAAGAAATTCATTTTTACCCTTTCATAAGATGGGCTATCTCAGAAAAGATTCTTGCTCCTTTATACAAAACATACTAGGAACAAAAGAATGCAGAAAAGAGGAAAACTTGGTTGCATCTTGTGAAAAAGGAACATGAAAAAAAATGGGAAAAATATGTAAGTGCCAGGGTGTCTTGGATTTTACTAAAAAAATTTTCGGAACCAAGCCTTTCGTGTTTGAGTCATCATCGCTCTCAGAGGAAGACAGGAATATTTGTGTCCTGCAGTTATGAGTTGGGTCCATTTCATTGTGTCATTGATGGAGTTTACTGGCTTCAGCTGCTGAATGTTTGCCATTATAAAGATAAGAGCTGATGCAATACAGATGCTCCTGATGTTCATGTAGATGTCTTGTCTATGGCTTGAAAGATTCTGCTTTACCTAGTTTCAAATCACTGCTAGGCATGATTGGGCCAGAACGATGTTTCTCAATTTCTTGAAGCTTTGCTACATATTTCTGCCACACAAAAGTCAAAGATTTATGAAATTAAATCACCATCTCCTGATAATAAGATCTGCGACTTCCACTCTTTTATCAGGGCATACTCATGCATCTCTGACTTAAAATGTCAAGCATTTCTGTCTCTGTCAGAACAAATTCAAGTGTTTCTGAAAGAGGGTTCTAATACAACATTTTGCCAAATGCTTTCATTATATATATATATATATATATTGAGAACATAACACAAACTGTTTTCTTTTCAAAAAACAAGCTTCTTTGAACTTATATATCACTGCCGACGTTGGTGCCTCTGAAATCAGCCATATTTTTGATTTATGAGGCAGAATAGCATGCATTTTGCTCTTCTGTAGCAAGAATGGTTCTGCAGAGGAGGTGGTAGGAAAAAATTTATTTTTCTGAGTAATCTAAGCAGAATCTAAGCAGACATGAATCAGAAGACACATGGGGTAGGAAAAATTTCATTTTGTTCTGATTTGACTAAAAAGATAACTGACATTTTCTCCCTATCTGCCTTAAAACATGAAGGTAATGTGATTTTAATATGCCTGCATTTGAGAGAGGACAGTGATCTGTGTGCATTTCTTTTGCCTCTGGTCCAAGAAATTCATTTTTACCCTTTCATAAGATGGGCTATCTCAGAAAAGATTCTTGCTCCTTTATACAAAACATACTAGGAACAAAAGAATGCAGAAAAGAGGAAAACTTGGTTGCATCTTGTGAAAAAGGAACATGAAAAAAAATGGGAAAAATATGTAAGTGCCAGGGTGTCTTGGATTTTACTAAAAAAATTTTCGGAACCAAGCCTTTCGTGTTTGAGTCATCATCGCTCTCAGAGGAAGACAGGAATATTTGTGTCCTGCAGTTATGAGTTGGGTCCATTTCATTGTGTCATTGATGGAGTTTACTGGCTTCAGCTGCTGAATGTTTGCCATTATAAAGATAAGAGCTGATGCAATACAGATGCTCCTGATGTTCATGTAGATGTCTTGTCTATGGCTTGAAAGATTCTGCTTTACCTAGTTTCAAATCACTGCTAGGCATGATTGGGCCAGAACGATGTTTCTCAATTTCTTGAAGCTTTGCTACATATTTCTGCCACACAAAAGTCAAAGATTTATGAAATTAAATCACCATCTCCTGATAATAAGATCTGCGACTTCCACTCTTTTATCAGGGCATACTCATGCATCTCTGACTTAAAATGTCAAGCATTTCTGTCTCTGTCAGAACAAATTCAAGTGTTTCTGAAAGAGGGTTCTAATACAACATTTTGCCAAATGCTTTCATTATATATATATATATATATATTGAGAACATAACACAAACTGTTTTCTTTTCAAAAAACAAGCTTCTTTGAACTTATATATCACTGCCGACGTTGGTGCCTCTGAAATCAGCCATATTTTTGATTTATGAGGCAGAATAGCATGCATTTTGCTCTTCTGTAGCAAGAATGGTTCTGCAGAGGAGGTGGTAGGAAAAAATTTATTTTTTTCTGAGTAATCTAAGCAGAATCTAAGCAGACATGAATCAGAAGACACATGGGGAGGAAATCTATGTTCTACTGAGGCACTGTTTTTGCAAAGGCTCTTGCTGACAATAACCACACTTTATGTCTCTGTCCTTTACAATATTCTGTAATTTCTAATACAATATAAAATAAATTTATACTTTTTAAGTCAGAAGTTGTTGATTCTGCTATCAGTCCCTCAAGTTACAGTATATTGTGTGGTCAGAAACAATATGATACAGCAGCGAGTGCCTTAGACTAGGCATTAGATATTCTGGACTGAATTCCCACTGAGCCATTTGCTAAGTGTCAATTCAGACAAGGATTTTTGCAGCCTCCTTTTCTTGACCTATATCACAATAATAATCATCTTTGGCTCTCCCATGGGGTTGCTTTGCACATGAAGTAAAAATGCAGGTGTAAATTGTCAGGTCCTTTATAGATATAAAAGAATTATAATTTAGGAGGCTTTTAACACTATACTAGCCTTTCCAAATTCAAGGTTATTCTATCAAGGGAAGAAATTTACTGATATTAAGAACAAAGTTACTGGCTGTCAGAAGAAATGGGAAGAGTTTTTGACATCAAATAGGTATAATATTTCAGAGATGGGTAATGTCTCCAGAAGCTCTCTAATCTCAAGAGATAGAATTGTAATAATTGCAATATTATTATCAGAATATTAGCCACCTATCTAAATTTGAAGTATTTTATAGATGTCATGTAATTAAAGGTAAATAAAATCAGTGGTATTTTTTAAATGAATGCTTTATACTCTGAAAATCACTCAGTGAGGTCACTCAGTTAGTGTCTGACTCTTTGTGACCCATGGACAAATAATGGAATTCTCTAGGCAAGAATATTGGAGTGGGTGGCCATTTCCTTTTCCAGGGGATGTTTCTGGTCTAGGGATCAAACCTAGGTCTCCTGAATTGCAGGCAGATTGTTTACCAACTGAGCCACCAGAGAAGTGGAAGAATACTGGACTGGGTAGCTTATCCCTTTCCTAGGGGACCAACCCAGGGATCAAACCAGGCTCTCCTGCATTGCGAGTGGATTCTTTATTAGCTGAGCTAGAAGGGAATCCAAAATCACAGGTACATTTGTTGTTACAAAGATACAACTATCATCCAGTTCTGATAATAATTCAGATGAGTTATAGTCATGAGTTTTTTCTTGAGAAGGGTTATTTACATTCTTGTGTTAGAAGAAATTCTTAGACAAAAATGTTTTATTCCTTAATCGTCACAATTTTTTAACCTTGCAGAACAGAAAGAATATCTTCTGGAGCTGTTCTTCATAATTACATGCTCTTAGTGGTATCACATAATCATAAATTTCAACCAAGGTTAATCTTTACGTTGGATTCTCAGTCATACATATATTCAGTATCACCTTCAAGAATTAAAAAGTGGGACTTGAATGGCATAGACTATCACATTTACAAAGTAACCACATAAGAGGGGTCTAAAAAATACCTGTCCTTTACAGTGTAGTAAAATATGTGAATTTGAAATTTGGATCTGAACTTAATTTGCAAAACTCTCAGAGTACAGGTAATATATTCTCAAAAGTAGTTGGCCATCAGAGGTCAATTCAATATGACTAACAGAGATTACTTAAAGTCATTTTCTTTTTTCCCTTCCAAGAAATTTACTGATATTAAGAACAAAGTTACTGGCTGTCAGAAGAAATGGGAAGAGTTTTGACATCAAATAGGTATAATATTTCAGAGATGGGTAATGTCTCCAGAAGCTCTCTAATCTCAAGAGATAGAATTGTAATAATTGCAATATTATTATCAGAATATTAGCCACCTATCTAAATTTGAAGTATTTTATAGATGTCATGTAATTAAAGGTAAATAAAATCAGTGGTATTTTTTAAATGAATGCTTTATACTCTGAAAATCACTCAGTGAGGTCACTCAGTTAGTGTCTGACTCTTTGTGACCCATGGACAAATAATGGAATTCTCTAGGCAAGAATATTGGAGTGGGTGGCCATTTCCTTTTCCAGGGGATGTTTCTGGTCTAGGGATCAAACCTAGGTCTCCTGAATTGCAGGCAGATTGTTTACCAACTGAGCCACCAGAGAAGTGGAAGAATACTGGACTGGGTAGCTTATCCCTTTCCTAGGGGACCAACCCAGGGATCAAACCAGGCTCTCCTGCATTGCGAGTGGATTCTTTATTAGCTGAGCTAGAAGGGAATCCAAAATCACAGGTACATTTGTTGTTACAAAGATACAACTATCATCCAGTTCTGATAATAATTCAGATGAGTTATAGTCATGAGTTTTTTCTTGAGAAGGGTTATTTACATTCTTGTGTTAGAAGAAATTCTTAGACAAAAATGTTTTATTCCTTAATCGTCACAATTTTTTAACCTTGCAGAACAGAAAGAATATCTTCTGGAGCTGTTCTTCATAATTACATGCTCTTAGTGGTATCACATAATCATAAATTTCAACCAAGGTTAATCTTTACGTTGGATTCTCAGTCATACATATATTCAGTATCACCTTCAAGAATTAAAAAGTGGGACTTGAATGGCATAGACTATCACATTTACAAAGTAACCACATAAGAGGGGTCTAAAAAATACCTGTCCTTTACAGTGTAGTAAAATATGTGAATTTGAAATTTGGATCTGAACTTAATTTGCAAAACTCTCAGAGTACAGGTAATATATTCTCAAAAGTAGTTGGCCATCAGAGGTCAATTCAATATGACTAACAGAGATTACTTAAAGTCATTTTCTTTTTTCCCTTCCTTGTATTTTGGTTATATTTTTGAAGAAAAGTTCTCTATGTGTAAATGTCATCCTCCTTAAAATGCCCAAAATAATTTCCAACAGAATGTTTTTTGTTGAGATTTTTTATGCTGCTTATCAAAAATATCTTATTTTTGACATTGTAGGTGTATATTTTTTGAAAAGCCTCATTTCTTAAATAAATGTTTGCATCATGATCAGGTGTGCTACTGGTCAAAGCGGTATGGAGGTAAAAATAAAACATGATTTTTTGTTTGTTCAGATAAATTGTGTTTTCCTGATAATTCAACAAGTTTAAAAATCATTATTTTAAAAAGACAAATATTTTAAGTCTAAGTCAGCTGAAAACAAACTGTATATTTTATCATCAATCTAACATGGGAGGGTGTGTGTATCTGTTACATATTACTGTATAACAAGACTAAGTGGCTTACAAGGTAGCATATTTCATGAACCTGTGGCTCGATTGGACTCACCTGGGTGGTTCTGTTCCACGTAGTATCAGCTGGGACTGCAGACATCTGTGGCTTTGGGTGGGTTGGGCTATTCAGTAGTCACTCATAGGATGGGGAAGCACTATTGGCTGTATAACCTCTTTGTGTCTCGTTTCTTCTCCATGTGGCCTCTCAACTTAGACTTGGCTTAGATGGCTAAGAATATGTCAACTTGGTTCCAAAGAGAGTAGTCTTTCAAGCAGTGAAGGAAGAAACAGCGAATCGTTTGATGCTTTGCCTCAGAAGTTAAACATCTCTTGTGCTGCCTTCTGTTGATTAGAGCACATCACCGGGCCAGCCCAGGTGCAGGAGAGGTTAAATGGAGCTCACATCTGAGTGGAAGGAGGGACAGAAGGATTTACAACCATCTTCAAACCACAGCAGAGGGAGGAGTCTCCACATTTGGTAGAAAGGAAGTATCACCTTCAAGAATTAAAAGTGGGACTTGAATGGCATAGACTATCACATTTACAAAGTAACCACATAAGAGGGGTCTAAAAAATACCTGTCCTTTACAGTGTAGTAAAATATGTGAATTTGAAATTTGGATCTGAACTTAATTTGCAAAACTCTCAGAGTACAGGTAATATATTCTCAAAAGTAGTTGGCCATCAGAGGTCAATTCAATATGACTAACAGAGATTACTTAAAGTCATTTTCTTTTTTCCCTTCCTTGTATTTTGGTTATATTTTTGAAGAAAAGTTCTCTATGTGTAAATGTCATCCTCCTTAAAATGCCCAAAATAATTTCCAACAGAATGTTTTTTGTTGAGATTTTTTATGCTGCTTATCAAAAATATCTTATTTTTGACATTGTAGGTGTATATTTTTTGAAAAGCCTCATTTCTTAAATAAATGTTTGCATCATGATCAGGTGTGCTACTGGTCAAAGCGGTATGGAGGTAAAAATAAAACATGATTTTTTGTTTGTTCAGATAAATTGTGTTTTCCTGATAATTCAACAAGTTTAAAAATCATTATTTTAAAAAGACAAATATTTTAAGTCTAAGTCAGCTGAAAACAAACTGTATATTTTATCATCAATCTAACATGGGAGGGTGTGTGTATCTGTTACATATTACTGTATAACAAGACTAAGTGGCTTACAAGGTAGCATATTTCATGAACCTGTGGCTCGATTGGACTCACCTGGGTGGTTCTGTTCCACGTAGTATCAGCTGGGACTGCAGACATCTGTGGCTTTGGGTGGGTTGGGCTATTCAGTAGTCACTCATAGGATGGGGAAGCACTATTGGCTGTATAACCTCTTTGTGTCTCGTTTCTTCTCCATGTGGCCTCTCAACTTAGACTTGGCTTAGATGGCTAAGAATATGTCAACTTGGTTCCAAAGAGAGTAGTCTTTCAAGCAGTGAAGGAAGAAACAGCGAATCGTTTGATGCTTTGCCTCAGAAGTTAAACATCTCTTGTGCTGCCTTCTGTTGATTAGAGCACATCACCGGGCCAGCCCAGGTGCAGGAGAGGTTAAATGGAGCTCACATCTGAGTGGAAGGAGGGACAGAAGGATTTACAACCATCTTCAAACCACAGCAGAGGGAGGAGTCTCCACATTTGGTGAGAAATTGTCATGGTCTCCTATAAATAATTTCAGATACTGTCATTATTTAGATGATCATTTGCTTTTTCTAAATATCTTCCCTCATTTCGTAATGATTCAAAACAGAGTTTGCAGTTTACATAGAATATTATGACTTTTTGATGTAGCACACAATTTGGAAAAAAAATGTTTGTAAATGACTGTAGTTACTGTCACTGCATAAAAATAGAAGAGAAAAACTGTTTATGCTTGTTGTTTGGTTTGACTTGGTGAGCTGACACATTTTGATCACTGTTGCACATACTTTTCATGGCAGAGATTTCTAGATATTGCCTTCTATTATTCATCCTCCCTGCTTTTCTTAGTATAGATTTAATCTTTGAATCTTACTGGAAGACTACCTTTCCTAGTGTCCACTGCAGTTTCTTGTGTGATTAACGGCCAACGATCAGTCACAAAAAGTGTTGGGTTAGCTATTCTTGTCTTTTTTTTTTTTTTTTTTACTGTTGAAAGTGGATAGATTTGCTGGGCAAGGATCACACCTCCATACCATGGAGTGGGAAGCTAAAAAGAGTCTGGTTCCCTGAGACGCTATGGAGAGCCTATATCAGTCCACGGTTCCCAACTTCAGGATTTCTTTTTTTTTTTTTAAGACTAATCAATTAATTTCTTTTTGGCTGCACTGTTTCTTCATTGCCGCACATATGCTTTCTTTAGTTGCAGCAGTCGGGGCTGCTCTTTGTTGAAGTGTGTGGGCTTCTTTTTGCAGTGACTTCTCTTGTGGAGCATGTACTCCTGGCCCTCAAGCTTCAGTCGTTTGGCTCTGGGGCTCTAGAGCACAGGCTTAGTAGTTTTGGTGCACAGGCTTAATTGCTCCACAACATGTAGGATCTTCCAGACTGGGGACAGGCCCTGTATTCCCTTGTACTGGCAAGTGGTTTATTAACCCCTGCACCACCAGAGAAGTCTCTCAGGATTTCTTTTATATGAGAAAGATAAACTTGTCTCTTGTAAAAGTTGCTTCTAGTTTGGATTTTTGTTCTTGTTGTTGTTGTAAGGAGCCAAGCTTAATTTAAGATGATTCATCTGTTAAACTAGTCCTCCATCCTGGACTTAAACTTAGTGAAAATATAGTCAGCGCTGATACATATGTGCTCAGACTCCCGGTTGTCCAACTCTTTGAGTCCCCATGGACTGTAGCTCACCATGATCCTCTCTGTTCATGGGATTCTCCAGGCAAGAATACTGGAGTGGGTTGCCATGCCCTCTTCCTGGGAATCTTCCAAACCCAGGGACCAAATCTGTCTCTTAATGTCTCCTCACACAATTTGGAAAAAAAATGTTTGTAAATGACTGTAGTTACTGTCACTGCATAAAAATAGAAGAGAAAAACTGTTTATGCTTGTTTGGTTTGACTTGGTGAGCTGACACATTTTGATCACTGTTGCACATACTTTTCATGGCAGAGATTTCTAGATATTGCCTTCTATTATTCATCCTCCCTGCTTTTCTTAGTATAGATTTAATCTTTGAATCTTACTGGAAGACTACCTTTCCTAGTGTCCACTGCAGTTTCTTGTGTGATTAACGGCCAACGATCAGTCACAAAAAGTGTTGGGTTAGCTATTCTTGTCTTTTTTTTTTTTTTTTTTACTGTTGAAAGTGGATAGATTTGCTGGGCAAGGATCACACCTCCATACCATGGAGTGGGAAGCTAAAAAGAGTCTGGTTCCCTGAGACGCTATGGAGAGCCTATATCAGTCCACGGTTCCCAACTTCAGGATTTCTTTTTTTTTTTTTTAAGACTAATCAATTAATTTCTTTTTGGCTGCACTGTTTCTTCATTGCCGCACATATGCTTTCTTTAGTTGCAGCAGTCGGGGCTGCTCTTTGTTGAAGTGTGTGGGCTTCTTTTTGCAGTGACTTCTCTTGTGGAGCATGTACTCCTGGCCCTCAAGCTTCAGTCGTTTGGCTCTGGGGCTCTAGAGCACAGGCTTAGTAGTTTTGGTGCACAGGCTTAATTGCTCCACAACATGTAGGATCTTCCAGACTGGGGACAGGCCCTGTATTCCCTTGTACTGGCAAGTGGTTTATTAACCCCTGCACCACCAGAGAAGTCTCTCAGGATTTCTTTTATATGAGAAAGATAAACTTGTCTCTTGTAAAAGTTGCTTCTAGTTTGGATTTTTGTTCTTGTTGTTGTTGTAAGGAGCCAAGCTTAATTTAAGATGATTCATCTGTTAAACTAGTCCTCCATCCTGGACTTAAACTTAGTGAAAATATAGTCAGCGCTGATACATATGTGCTCAGACTCCCGGTTGTCCAACTCTTTGAGTCCCCATGGACTGTAGCTCACCATGATCCTCTCTGTTCATGGGATTCTCCAGGCAAGAATACTGGAGTGGGTTGCCATGCCCTCTTCCTGGGAATCTTCCAAACCCAGGGACCAAATCTGTCTCTTAATGTCTCCTGTATTGGCAGGCAGATTGTTTACCATTAGCTCCACCTGGGAATATGGGTGAGAGGTTAAATACGATTTTTTTGTTTTGTTTTGTTTTCTCTTTGGCCTGGCACTTGTTTGGTAGCCTCAATGACAGAAACATTGTGTATTCACACATGGTTATCTTTATGCAAGGAAAATTAAGAAAACTTAAAAGCTGGCCTCAGATAATATCCTGATTGCTGTTTGCCAAATTGTAATTGCCAAGAACTATACCAAGTTGACTCTTTCGTTTCTTGTTTTTGTTGTTAGAGCACTACTGAGAGTTCCAAGCTGAAAACCAGTGAGTCTAATTAAAATTAGGTAGAAAGTTCAAAATTTTAATATCAGTATGACTAACGTAAAATCAGTAGTTGATATAAATTATGCAAAATTTTTATGTACAAAGGAATATTTAAATATAGCTCTGAAAATTTATTTTCCTTAATTGAATTCTAGTTCTAATTTTTAGTTAATTCTAGTTTCTAATTAGTTTCTAATTCTAATTTTTTTTCAAATAACAGATTTATTGAAATATAATTCATAAACTATAAAATTTACCCCTTTAGACAGTATGATTCACTGGAAGGACTTCAGTATATTCAGAGTTATGTAGTTATCATC
Organism: Tragulus kanchil; assembly: GCA_022376925.1. NCBI lineage: Eukaryota > Metazoa > Chordata > Mammalia > Artiodactyla > Tragulidae > Tragulus > Tragulus kanchil. The sequence goes on from JAIOJX010000026.1 coordinate 76,480,259, forward strand.
ATCACCATCTAATTTCAAAACATTCTCACCACCCTAGAAAGAAACTTTGTACTCATTAACAATCATTCTCTCCTTAGCCTACCCTCTGCCCCTGGCAAACTGTAATCTATCTTCCATCTCTATAGATTTGCATATTCTGATCATTTCCTACAAATAGAATCGCATAATAAGTAGCCTTTTGTGACTGGCTTCTTTCACTTAGCATAATGTTTTCAAGGTTCATCCATACATTCATCAGTACTTCATTCCTTTCAATGATTGAATATTTTCATTGTATGGATTACCAAATTTTGTTTGTCCATTCATCAGTAAATGAGTTGTTTTCAATGAGATATTTGAGTTGTTTTCTCCTTTGGCTCTTACAAATAGTACTGCTACAACCTTTGTGTACGTATGTTTTGTGTGGACATATGTTTCCATTTCTCTTGCATATACACCTAGGATTGGAATTGCTGGGTCTTAGGGTAGCTCTGTGTTTAACCATTTTCGAAACTGCCAGACTGTTTCCCAAAGAGGTCACACCATTACTAACAGCAGCATAAGAAGGCTCTGATTACTCCATGTCCTCCATAACCTTTGTTATTGTCTGAGTTCTTGATACTAGACTTCCTAGTGGGTGTGAATTGGGATTTCATTTTGGTTTTGATTTGCATTTCCCTGATGACTACCAATATGGAGAATGTGCCTATTGGTTATTTGGATATGTTCTTTGGAGAAATGTCTTTTCGTCTCCTTTGCTTATTTTTTAATTGGGTAGTTTTTCTATTATTGAGCTGTAAGAGTTATTTACATGTTCTGGATACAGTTCCCTTATCAAATATATAATTGGCAAATATTTTCTCCCACTGTGTGCATTGTCTTTTCACTTTCCTAATGTTCTCTTTTGGAAAAAAAATAACCTTTTTAATTTTGATATCTGATTTATCTGTTTTTTTTCTTTTGTCACTTGTGATTTTAATGTCATAGTTAATAAACCATTGTCTAATTCTCAATCAAGAAGATTTGCTCCTATGTTACTATTTAAAAGTTTTATAGTTTTGCTCTTATATATATTTAGGTCTATGATTTATTTTTATTTTATTTTATTTTTTAATGTATCATATTAGGTAAGTATTCCGCTTGATTCTTTTGGGTGTGAGTATCCAGTTATGAATGTGTATATCCAGCATCATTCCTTGGAAAGGTTACTGTGTTCCCATTGAATTGTTGTCACTCTTGTCAAAAAGCAGTTGCTTATAAAAGTTTACTCTAGGACTCTCAATTGCATTACTTAATCTGCGAGACTAGTCTTATGTTAGTACTACACTGTCTTGATTTACTGTAAAGTTTTGGAATTAGGAAGTGTGAGGTTTCTAGCTTTGTTCTTTTTAAAGACAACTATTCTGTGTTTCTTGTATTTCCAAATGAATTTTAGCATCAGCTTGCCTATTTATGCAAAAAAAGGATTGCTTGGATTTTGGTATGTATTGTGTTGAATCTGTAGATGAATTTGGGGAGTATTACCATCTTAACAGTATTAAGTCTTTCAAGTAAATAACATGGGATATGTGTCTTTTATTTATTGAGTTCTCCCTTGCTTGTGTGTGCAGTGATTGTAGCCCACCAGGCTGCTCTGTCCATGGAATTTTACAGGCAAGAATACTGAAGTGGGTTGCTATTTCCCACTCCAAGGGATCTTCCTGATCCAGGGATTGAAACTGCGTCTCCTGCATTGGCAGCTGGATTCTTTACCACTGAGCATCTGGGAAGCCAAAGTCACCACCACCTATCTATAATTCCTTTTAAGAAAATACATACAATCAGTGACCTCCTCAGTGCCCCCGACCCTGTGGCAGGCCACTGTTAGCCCATGCCTCTGCCAGAGACTCCCAAGCACACACAGAGGCTTGAAATTCCTGGAAGATTTCTACACAGGGTCATTTCTAAGGCCATGGCCTTCTTCAGAACCATCACTGACTGCACATTCATGTAGCCTCAGAGGTTGAAGGCATTAAAACCCCTGGGGCAACCCTCAGCAAATATCAGTGGCCACTGCCGAAGCCAAAGGAATGACTGCCTATGCTCAAGAGCAGCATGAAAGCACATGTATGTTGAAGCACCTGAAGGCAACTTCCAATCATCATGGACAAATAGACTCTTTCCTCTAAGAGGCTCATTTTCAAGAGGCCTTGTCAAAGCTTCCCAAAGGTCCTGGTGGAAATAGAGTCCTTGGTTTCTGCAGTATTATCGTTTTGACTTTTCCTCCCTTCCGTTTCCTCTCTCTTGCTTTGCAGAGCTGTCTCCCAAATGAATCTTACATAACTGAGACATTGCCTCAGGCTCTCACAGGGAATGTATATTAACATGGTTGGGGTGGGGAGGGATGAGCAACTAGAACACCTACTATACAGTTGAATCATTTTCCAGTGCTTTAGCAATAATTCCTAGTAATTTGATGGGCTTCCCAGGTGGTGCAGTGGTAAAGAGTCAGCCTACCTGCGCAGGAGATGGCAAGACACAGGTTTGATCCCTGGGTTGAGAACATTCCCCTGGGGGAGAAAATAGCAACCTACTCCAGTATTCTTGCCTAGAGAATTCCATGGGCAGAGGAGCCAGGTGGGCTGCAGTCCATGGGGCTGCAAAGAGTCAGACACGACAGAAACAACTGAGCCACTTACCATCTTAACAAAAGCCAAGTAAATAACATGGTTTGCTTCTCCCTTGCTTGTGTGTGCAGTGATTGTAGCCCACCAGGCTGCTCTGTCCATGGAATTTTACAGGCAAGAATACTGAAGTGGGTTGCTATTTCCCACTCCAAGGGATCTTCCTGATCCAGGGATTGAAACTGCGTCTCCTGCATTGGCAGCTGGATTCTTTACCACTGAGCATCTGGGAAGCCAAAGTCACCACCACCTATCTATAATTCCTTTTAAGAAAATACATACAATCAGTGACCTCCTCAGTGCCCCCGACCCTGTGGCAGGCCACTGTTAGCCCATGCCTCTGCCAGAGACTCCCAAGCACACACAGAGGCTTGAAATTCCTGGAAGATTTCTACACAGGGTCATTTCTAAGGCCATGGCCTTCTTCAGAACCATCACTGACTGCACATTCATGTAGCCTCAGAGGTTGAAGGCATTAAAACCCCTGGGGCAACCCTCAGCAAATATCAGTGGCCACTGCCGAAGCCAAAGGAATGACTGCCTATGCTCAAGAGCAGCATGAAAGCACATGTATGTTGAAGCACCTGAAGGCAACTTCCAATCATCATGGACAAATAGACTCTTTCCTCTAAGAGGCTCATTTTCAAGAGGCCTTGTCAAAGCTTCCCAAAGGTCCTGGTGGAAATAGAGTCCTTGGTTTCTGCAGTATTATCGTTTTGACTTTTCCTCCCTTCCGTTTCCTCTCTCTTGCTTTGCAGAGCTGTCTCCCAAATGAATCTTACATAACTGAGACATTGCCTCAGGCTCTCACAGGGAATGTATATTAACATGGTTGGGGTGGGAGGGATGAGCAACTAGAACACCTACTATACAGTTGAATCATTTTCCAGTGCTTTAGCAATAATTCCTAGTAATTTGATGGGCTTCCCAGGTGGTGCAGTGGTAAAGAGTCAGCCTACCTGCGCAGGAGATGGCAAGACACAGGTTTGATCCCTGGGTTGAGAACATTCCCCTGGGGGAGAAAATAGCAACCTACTCCAGTATTCTTGCCTAGAGAATTCCATGGGCAGAGGAGCCAGGTGGGCTGCAGTCCATGGGGCTGCAAAGAGTCAGACACGACAGAACAACTGAGCACATGCAAGTGAGAAGCTTTAATATTATTACTTTATCATTCTGGAATTTTAAAATGATATATGCCACACATTAAAAAGTTAACATATTAGATACAAACTAATTTCTAAAAATGTTTTGAAGAGTAACCTCATTGAAATTTTTGGTTTATAAATATAGACTTAAATGCAGGGTGTTAAGAAGCTTGAATAACTATGTATTACGATGGTTAATCATGTATTATAAAGGTACATATCCTTTCAAGTTTCAAGTACCTCTCCTAAGAACTGGGCTAATGGTTGATTCCTTATTTTAGTTCAACTGGAATAAAATGGTAACAGGAGTATTTTCCTATATAATACAAAAAGTTATGGCCCAAAGGCCAAGCAGCAAGGAATTCAGTATTGAGAAGTATCCAGCAGTTAATAATATAACATTCTATTCAGCATGTAGTTTTTTGTAAGTATAAGACTATAATATAGAAAACTTGTCCTAATAAAAGTATCTTCCTATAGAAGGAAGAAACTACAAAGAAATAGACTATGTTAGAGATCTAGTTAAGTGCCTTCCCTGTATAGATTAAAGTCAGTCTTAATAAGTAACTTGTCTAAGATGCACGTCATTGTAGAACCAGGACTGCTTCCTGAGCCCAGCTTCTATGCTGAGCTCTTGGTTTACCATATCCATGTTCTCTGCTTTATGACTTAATCATGTTATTTAGTCACTACATTTTTACTTTAAATTTGGAAAACTGACAAGTAATGAAACGTCTTTACATGCCGTTTTCTGCATTACAAGAACAGGATGCAGTTCATAACATGGTTGGGGTGGGAGGGATGAGCAACTAGAACACCTACTATACAGTTGAATCATTTTCCAGTGCTTTAGCAATAATTCCTAGTAATTTGATGGGCTTCCCAGGTGGTGCAGTGGTAAAGAGTCAGCCTACCTGCGCAGGAGATGGCAAGACACAGGTTTGATCCCTGGGTTGAGAACATTCCCTGGGGAGAAAATAGCAACCTACTCCAGTATTCTTGCCTAGAGAATTCCATGGGCAGAGGAGCCAGGTGGGCTGCAGTCCATGGGGCTGCAAAGAGTCAGACACGACAGAACAACTGAGCACATGCAAGTGAGAAGCTTTAATATTATTACTTTATCATTCTGGAATTTTAAAATGATATATGCCACACATTAAAAAGTTAACATATTAGATACAAACTAATTTCTAAAAATGTTTTGAAGAGTAACCTCATTGAAATTTTTGGTTTATAAATATAGACTTAAATGCAGGGTGTTAAGAAGCTTGAATAACTATGTATTACGATGGTTAATCATGTATTATAAAGGTACATATCCTTTCAAGTTTCAAGTACCTCTCCTAAGAACTGGGCTAATGGTTGATTCCTTATTTTAGTTCAACTGGAATAAAATGGTAACAGGAGTATTTTCCTATATAATACAAAAAGTTATGGCCCAAAGGCCAAGCAGCAAGGAATTCAGTATTGAGAAGTATCCAGCAGTTAATAATATAACATTCTATTCAGCATGTAGTTTTTTGTAAGTATAAGACTATAATATAGAAAACTTGTCCTAATAAAAGTATCTTCCTATAGAAGGAAGAAACTACAAAGAAATAGACTATGTTAGAGATCTAGTTAAGTGCCTTCCCTGTATAGATTAAAGTCAGTCTTAATAAGTAACTTGTCTAAGATGCACGTCATTGTAGAACCAGGACTGCTTCCTGAGCCCAGCTTCTATGCTGAGCTCTTGGTTTACCATATCCATGTTCTCTGCTTTATGACTTAATCATGTTATTTAGTCACTACATTTTTACTTTAAATTTGGAAAACTGACAAGTAATGAAACGTCTTTTACATGGCAACTCTAGTTTTTCTCAAAAAATTAGCATTACAAGAACAGGATGCAGTTCATAACATTTAGCACATTTAACTTCATTAAGGAAAGAACTTTGTACAAGAAAAAGTTCACTTTACATATAATTTCCTTTGGCCAACAAAAGGCTTACATGAAAAGTTAAAACTTTAGAACGTCTTTAATCTATATGATAGTAACTTTATATGTTGTGAAATTGTTTTCTGTAATCTTGACATTTTCTTCAGTTAGCCAATTCTGTTTCAGCTGCCTCATAAGAACTTCCAAAGACTTGGTTTTCCCTTATAGCTCAGCTGGTAAAGAATCCGTTTGCGATGCAGGAGACCCCAGTTTGATTCCTGGGTCAGGAAGATCCCCTGGAGAAGGGATAGGCCACCCACTCCAGTATTCTTGGACATCTCTGGTGGCTCAGATGGTAAAGCATCCTTCTTCAATGTAGGAAATCCGGGCTTGATCCCTGGGTTGGGAAGATCCCCTGGAGAAGGGAATGCAACCCACTTCAGTATTCTTGCCTGGAGAATTCCATGGACAGACCATGGGGTTACAAAGAGTCAGACACAACTGAGTGACTAACACACACCAAAGACTATGATTTCCCTAGAGTTTGTTTTCTTGTAACTCAAGGAGAGTTATCTTTAAATGCAGTTTAGAGACTTTCTGCCAAAGATGTTCCTTATTTACATCTGCAGTAAATGTACTCAATTTGTACAACTTCTCTCTCATAGTCTGTATCCTAACATAAATCTTCAATGTCTATGTCTTTTTCCAGTTCTTTTATTTCAATCATTTTTTTTCTTTTACTGCATAGGTTTCCTATGCCTTTTACTAAATTTATCTATAACTATTTTATTCTTTTTGAGGCTATCATGAATAGCATTTTCTTATCTGCATTTTGTGATTTTTGTATTGTTAGTTATAGAAGTACAATTGACTCCTATATGTAGATCTTATACCCTATAACCTTGCTGAACTTGTTTAATAGTTTTAATATTGGATATGGATTTAATATGGATTTTTATGATTTTTCTATGTATAAGATAATATATATGAATAGTTTTTCTGATTTCTTTCTGTATGGATGCTTATTTTTTTCTTTTTAGTTTATATATATATGTTTTTTGCCTAACTGCCTTGGCTAGAACTTTCAGTACAGTGTTGATGTGAAGTTTTTTGTACATCCTTAATGTTAGAGAGAGACCAGTTTTTCACCATTAAGTATGATTTAGTGAAATTTTCATAGATTTTTTTTAAATCAAGTTGAAGAATCTATTCCTAGTTTGCTCAGTGTTTTCATAATGAAAGGATTTTGGTTTTTTGTCCCTTGTTTTTCTGTATCTTTTGAGATGACTACATGGTTGTATCCTTTATTCTGTTAATACTGGTTATTATATGGATAGATTTTAGTTTATTGAGGAGTCTTTCATTCCTGGAGTAAATCTCACTTAGTCATGGTAATTAATTCTTTTTATGTATTGCTGAATTCTTTTTGCTAGTATTCTGCTGAATTTTATGGCTATAGTCATAGGAGAGGCTGGCCTGTAATTTTCTCTTTTTTGTCTTTGTCCAGTTTTAGTATCATGGAAATTCTGGCCTCAAGAATGAATTGGCAAGTTTCTCCCTTTTCCATTTGTAGGAAAATATTGGTGGAAGACTGGTGTTAAGCCTTCTTTAAATGTTGGTAGAATTTACCAGTGAAGCCTTACTGGTCAGGGATTTTCTTTGTGGAAAGTATTTTGATTACTAACTCAAGTTCTTTTCTTGTTATGGATATGTTCAGATTTTAAAAAATTCTTCTTGAATTGCTTTCAGTAGTTTGTGTTTTTCTAAAAGCCTGTCCATTTCATTTAGGTTGTCTAATCTTTTGTCATAAAGGGTTCCTAGTATTCATTTTAAATCCTTTTTATTTCTGTAATCTCAGTACTAATGTACCCGTTCTCATTTCCAATTTTAATAATTTTAGTCTTCTCTCTTTTTTCTTTTTTGGTCAGTTTAAATGAAGGTTTACCAATATTGCTGGTCTTTTTTAGAGAACCAACTTTTTCTTTTTTTGCCTCTAAGTCATCATTTATTTTTCATCCATCTTTATTCTTTGATCTGTGTGGGCCTCCCATCACAGTGGCCTCCCTCATTGCAGAGCACTGGCTTATAATTGGACACACCGGCCCAGCTGCTCCTCAGCATGTGGGATCTTCCTGAGCCAGGGATTGAACCAGTGCCCCCTGAACTGCAAGGTTGACTCTTTACCCACTGGACCACCAGGGAAGCCCCGAGAAGCAACTTTTCGATTTTTCTCTGTTATTTTTCTGCTCTTTCTTTACCTATACCCACTCTGATTTTATTATTTCTTTCTGCTTGCTTTTGGTTTAATTTGTTCTTTTTCTAGATTTTTAAGATATGAAGTTAAATTATTGATTAAAATTTTTTCTTTCTATAGTACAGAAGTTTACAACTGTAAATTTCCCTCTAAGTACTGTTTTGTTTGCATCCCATAAATTTTGGTACATTGCATTTTTATTTTCATTGATTTCAGAGTATTTTCTAATTTCACTTTAGAATTCCTCATTTGATTGATTATAAGGAGTATATCTACTCTTGACGTCATGGTAATTAATTCTTTTTATGTATTGCTGAATTCTTTTTGCTAGTATTCTGCTGAATTTTATGGCTATAGTCATAGGAGAGGCTGGCCTGTAATTTTCTCTTTTTTGTCTTTGTCCAGTTTTAGTATCATGGAAATTCTGGCCTCAAGAATGAATTGGCAAGTTTCTCCCTTTTCCATTTGTAGGAAAATATTGGTGGAAGACTGGTGTTAAGCCTTCTTTAAATGTTGGTAGAATTTACCAGTGAAGCCTTACTGGTCAGGGATTTTCTTTGTGGAAAGTATTTTGATTACTAACTCAAGTTCTTTTCTTGTTATGGATATGTTCAGATTTTAAAAAATTCTTCTTGAATTGCTTTCAGTAGTTTGTGTTTTTCTAAAAGCCTGTCCATTTCATTTAGGTTGTCTAATCTTTTGTCATAAAGGGTTCCTAGTATTCATTTTAAATCCTTTTTATTTCTGTAATCTCAGTACTAATGTACCCGTTCTCATTTCCAATTTTAATAATTTTAGTCTTCTCTCTTTTTTCTTTTTTGGTCAGTTTAAATGAAGGTTTACCAATATTGCTGGTCTTTTTTAGAGAACCAACTTTTTCTTTTTTTGCCTCTAAGTCATCATTTATTTTTCATCCATCTTTATTCTTTGATCTGTGTGGGCCTCCCATCACAGTGGCCTCCCTCATTGCAGAGCACTGGCTTATAATTGGACACACCGGCCCAGCTGCTCCTCAGCATGTGGGATCTTCCTGAGCCAGGGATTGAACCAGTGCCCCCTGAACTGCAAGGTTGACTCTTTACCCACTGGACCACCAGGGAAGCCCCGAGAAGCAACTTTTCGATTTTCTCTGTTATTTTTCTGCTCTTTCTTTACCTATACCCACTCTGATTTTATTATTTCTTTCTGCTTGCTTTTGGTTTAATTTGTTCTTTTTCTAGATTTTTAAGATATGAAGTTAAATTATTGATTAAAATTTTTTCTTTCTATAGTACAGAAGTTTACAACTGTAAATTTCCCTCTAAGTACTGTTTTGTTTGCATCCCATAAATTTTGGTACATTGCATTTTTATTTTCATTGATTTCAGAGTATTTTCTAATTTCACTTTAGAATTCCTCATTTGATTGATTATAAGGAGTATATCTACTCTTGACGTCATAAAAGTATGGGATAAGAAAGGGGAAAATAAATGGTCAAAGAAAATTTAATAATTTATAGTATGAAGCAGATTCTACTCTAAAGACACATTACTTGCATTTAATAGAACATGCCATTACTCTTTTATATCTTATACCTACGTTCCTTTATATTATATATTCCAAGGTGATACAGATGGATCTTCCCAAGGTTTTATCATGTTTTCTGTGATACTCTGTATTTCTCCACATTTGGTCTGTTTTCCTGATGGTTCAGCAGTCACTGAAACAACAGTTTTTCTCTTTATCCCTCTTGAGGACACAACGTGGACAGAACAAAGTGTATATTCTATCTCTTTCATCAAAACAAGAGTTCCAGAGAAAATAACTGACATTTAATGGGCTTGTTTCTTTCCTGTATGTATTGTTTTAATTAATTATTGCAATACCATGTGGTAAGAAAAGCTTTCCTCATTTTTCATATGAGACTTTGGAAAATGAAGTACCCTGTATTATGCCACCATGGTAAGTGATGGGCTTTGAATGCAGTTCTGTTCATGTCAGAGCCCATGCTCTTCCCACTGTATCTTATTTCCAAGAAGCAAAGGAGATAGCTCCTCCTGATTATATTCTGTGAGTTTTTATAATAAATAATAGGGATCTATTAGCCATGGCCAAGCTGTAAAATATGTTCTGTACTTTGATCTCAAAACTCTCCTTGTTTTTCCTTTAATTCTCACCTAAATGCTTTTCATCAAATGGCCCCACTCTCAAATACGTTGGTTTTTAAAGTGTTTGATATGTTCTTTATTTTTAGGAACCAGGCCCCGAGAAGGGCAACTTTTCGATTTTCTCTGTTATTTTTCTGCTCTTTCTTTACCTATACCCACTCTGATTTTATTATTTCTTTCTGCTTGCTTTTGGTTTAATTTGTTCTTTTTCTAGATTTTTAAGATATGAAGTTAAATTATTGATTAAAATTTTTTCTTTCTATAGTACAGAAGTTTACAACTGTAAATTTCCCTCTAAGTACTGTTTTGTTTGCATCCCATAAATTTTGGTACATTGCATTTTTATTTTCATTGATTTCAGAGTATTTTCTAATTTCACTTTAGAATTCCTCATTTGATTGATTATAAGGAGTATATCTACTCTTGACGTCATAAAAGTATGGGATAAGAAAGGGGAAAATAAATGGTCAAAGAAAATTTAATAATTTATAGTATGAAGCAGATTCTACTCTAAAGACACATTACTTGCATTTAATAGAACATGCCATTACTCTTTTATATCTTATACCTACGTTCCTTTATATTATATATTCCAAGGTGATACAGATGGATCTTCCCAAGGTTTTATCATGTTTTCTGTGATACTCTGTATTTCTCCACATTTGGTCTGTTTTCCTGATGGTTCAGCAGTCACTGAAACAACAGTTTTTCTCTTTATCCCTCTTGAGGACACAACGTGGACAGAACAAAGTGTATATTCTATCTCTTTCATCAAAACAAGAGTTCCAGAGAAAATAACTGACATTTAATGGGCTTGTTTCTTTCCTGTATGTATTGTTTTAATTAATTATTGCAATACCATGTGGTAAGAAAAGCTTTCCTCATTTTTCATATGAGACTTTGGAAAATGAAGTACCCTGTATTATGCCACCATGGTAAGTGATGGGCTTTGAATGCAGTTCTGTTCATGTCAGAGCCCATGCTCTTCCCACTGTATCTTATTTCCAAGAAGCAAAGGAGATAGCTCCTCCTGATTATATTCTGTGAGTTTTTATAATAAATAATAGGGATCTATTAGCCATGGCCAAGCTGTAAAATATGTTCTGTACTTTGATCTCAAAACTCTCCTTGTTTTTCCTTTAATTCTCACCTAAATGCTTTTCATCAAATGGCCCCACTCTCAAATACGTTGGTTTTTAAAGTGTTTGATATGTTCTTTATATAGTTTTTTTTCTCTATTGGATCTTATTGTTATGTTATCTACATTCTAGCCACAATTTCCATGACACCAAAAGATACCATCTATAATTTTTCTGTAAAGTCCTGTCTCCATTTTTCCATGTTGTATCCCAGTACACTTGAAGTTAAGATGATTATTCTTATCATTTGCCCTCTTATTTTTTTATGCTTAATCTTTTTTTTTTATTCTTTATTTTAAAGATTTTACAGAGTTTTATTGTTCACCAACATGTATGTTCCCAGATCATTCATATGCATATCCCTGGACCCTCCCCCCACACAGTTCCCCCCCTCCCACCCCTCCAGACCATCACCCCAAGTGATTGTAGGTACTCCTATTCCCTTAGCACAATGACCATAGCTATCTTTTCCACACGTTATGCTTAATCTTTTTGTCACAGTGTTGACCTTCCATCATTGTCCTATTGTTGGTATTGACTCCTTTTAGTGGAAAGAGAATAAATTCTGAAGTCAGACTGTTGGATTTTAGAACCTTTCTGCCACTGATCCCAGCTTCTAGAACCTGGAGAAATTACTTCATCCCTTAAAACCTACCTCTTAGCATTATGGTGAACTGAAATGAGATTCATGTCAAGTGCTTGGACAGTGCCCACCATAAACATTATGCCACAGCATTATTATTTTTGTTATTAGTATTATTTATTATTAGTCACTATTGGTCCAGATATATATGGGTTTTTTTTCAATAAAGGCATAGCTGAAGCCTAGTATTATAATATTTTTGAAAGAATTTTTCTAAGATTAGCCATTAATTTCCTCCAGTTCATTCACTTTTTCACTATTGCATTCTAGGAGGCAGCATGCCTTAACAGAAGCTCTAATTTGAATCTTGAAAAGAGTTTTATAAGTTTGATAGGGCCAGATTCTTCCTTGTCTGTCAATCACAAAGCGATCAACAATCCTTCGCAGGATTTGACTTATGTGAATGGAGAGAATGCATCCTCATCTAGTTCTAGGAGGGCTCACTTCCTCCTCTTTCCCCTAGCCAACCACTTCACAATATTTTGATCTTCTCATTTTTAAACCAAGCATAAAGACTACAGGCTATTGGCCCATCTCGGTTCAGCTTTGAGTTGACACAAGTTTTTATGTTTCTTCATGGATACAAATTTACAGCATATAAGGATGGAGGAAAACTTTTGGAAAGAGCACTTGTTAGCTTTTCTGTGTTTGTCAATTTTTTCCTCTTTTCTACCTTGACTTCCACCCAATTTCTCACTGAAGATTAAACAGTAATAGCATTCTTCAGCAACTGCACTGAAATCAGAATTATGTGAATGCTTGTAAAATTGTAATTGCCTAGGTCTGATCCTTGATCTCCTGAATCAAGAAGCTCTCAGTAGAGTTAAGTATTTTGCAGTTAAGTATTTTTAAAAATAGCATCCAGAATGTATACATTTTTGTATTCTTTTTTTCCCCTTCTTTTTGATATGCCTTTCAAATGTAAACTTTTGGGTTCTTCTGTCTTTCCTTTCTCTTTTCTCCCTCCTTCTTTTCTTTCTTTCCTTGTTTTCTACTTTCTTTCTTCTTGATAATTTTCACACTTGTATCTTTTAATCTACCTTCTGGGAGATTTCCTGGTATTTTTTCAATTTATCTATTGAAAATTTTATTTCAAGAACATACATTGTTAAGTGCTCTTGTTTTCTAAATATCATAAATGTTTGTATTGTTTTCTTAACATCGCCTCAAGTGATATCATGAATAATTTAGAATTAATATGAAGATAGATTTATCTACATCTAGGAATATTTCATAGAAGTCATAGGGTATATAAAACAATGATGGGGAAAAAAACTACATAAATTTGGAATCCTAAAGAATGTTTCTTTCTTTAAAATTTTAGTGAAAAATTTTATTGCAGCTTTATTCCTAAAAATGATAAGACTAGGGGAAAAAAACAAACACTGATTTTGTTCTTTTCTTCTGCATGCAATATCCTCATGCATATATTTGAAGATACAAAATTGCTTTCATTTTATCTGGAGTTCTATCGGTTTTCATCTTTAATGTTTTAGATTTTTCTCAGCTTTTGGTGACCTTGGATATTAAGTCAAATTCTAGAAATAGGGATTGATAGGTGGGACGCTCTTGGTAGAAGGGCAGTGTTAGTATGAATACTGTCAAGCTTCTTTTTGTTTTGTTTTGTCTCCATAGGGAGTGCTCAGGTAGCAGTTGATTTATTGCCAAGTGTCAGGGTCAGCTGGGCTATCCTCAAAGGCTTGAACAGACTCACTAGCTACCCTAGGCCCTACAGCATATAAGGATGGAGGAAAACTTTTGGAAAGAGCACTTGTTAGCTTTTCTGTGTTTGTCAATTTTTTCCTCTTTTCTACCTTGACTTCCACCCAATTTCTCACTGAAGATTAAACAGTAATAGCATTCTTCAGCAACTGCACTGAAATCAGAATTATGTGAATGCTTGTAAAATTGTAATTGCCTAGGTCTGATCCTTGATCTCCTGAATCAAGAAGCTCTCAGTAGAGTTAAGTATTTTGCAGTTAAGTATTTTTAAAAATAGCATCCAGAATGTATACATTTTTGTATTCTTTTTTTCCCCTTCTTTTTGATATGCCTTTCAAATGTAAACTTTTGGGTTCTTCTGTCTTTCCTTTCTCTTTTCTCCCTCCTTCTTTTCTTTCTTTCCTTGTTTTCTACTTTCTTTCTTCTTGATAATTTTCACACTTGTATCTTTTAATCTACCTTCTGGGAGATTTCCTGGTATTTTTTCAATTTATCTATTGAAAATTTTATTTCAAGAACATACATTGTTAAGTGCTCTTGTTTTCTAAATATCATAAATGTTTGTATTGTTTTCTTAACATCGCCTCAAGTGATATCATGAATAATTTAGAATTAATATGAAGATAGATTTATCTACATCTAGGAATATTTCATAGAAGTCATAGGGTATATAAAACAATGATGGGGAAAAAAACTACATAAATTTGGAATCCTAAAGAATGTTTCTTTCTTTAAAATTTTAGTGAAAAATTTTATTGCAGCTTTATTCCTAAAAATGATAAGACTAGGGGAAAAAAACAAACACTGATTTTGTTCTTTTCTTCTGCATGCAATATCCTCATGCATATATTTGAAGATACAAAATTGCTTTCATTTTATCTGGAGTTCTATCGGTTTTCATCTTTAATGTTTTAGATTTTTCTCAGCTTTTGGTGACCTTGGATATTAAGTCAAATTCTAGAAATAGGGATTGATAGGTGGGACGCTCTTGGTAGAAGGGCAGTGTTAGTATGAATACTGTCAAGCTTCTTTTTGTTTTGTTTTGTCTCCATAGGGAGTGCTCAGGTAGCAGTTGATTTATTGCCAAGTGTCAGGGTCAGCTGGGCTATCCTCAAAGGCTTGAACAGACTCACTAGCTACCCTAGTTACCCCTACATCTCAAAAAAAAGTTGTCTAGTATTTTCTCTGCTTTTACTTTTTTCCCTTGGAGGTAAATACCGGCTACCTGTATTCTATGTGAACGTGTGAGATGTGAGCTTAAGTGGGCAGAGAATCATCTTCTCCGTGGTGCACAGGCAATCAATTATCCTATTTTCTGCCTTCTCTCTCCCTCCTGTCCTTTGTCTTACTTGCTCTTTGTCTTGGTCCTATGTCTGGAGACTCGATTAGCTCTCTACTGCACTGTTTCCTACTTTGAACTGTAGCTTACAGTTTCCCCAATTTTATCTCTTTTGTCAACACACTTCCATCTGCTTTTTCTTTTCTAGATCTATATTGAAATAGCTCATCTGCTGAAGGCTTCATCTGGTCTTAAAAGACTTTTCTCCTTTACTATCTTTTGAATAGGGTTCAATAAAGAGAGGCGACAAAATCAAACCACTGTCTCAAACAGCTGATCTATTGATGCTCTGTCATGTCAAAGTGATTCAAAGGTGTTTTTATCTCTCCACAGGCTCAGCCATGTTTCATTTCTTCCTCTTAAACTATAGTGATGATTAGCTTTGTAACATGATGCTCCAAGATCCTTTCTACTCTTGAAGTGGTCTCTCACTGATAAGAGTTGCAGGTAGGATCTTTGTGTCTGTTTTTGCTGTGACCCATGTGCACTATATCTGCCCCAAATCTCCTGGTTTCTGACATAGCTACACTGTTTTTATCCTCTTCTGACTATTGAGTAGGAATCTGTATGGAATAGAGATAAATGCCTACCTCTGTTGCCATTTTAGTTGGAAGTCCTTTCTAATCCTTGATTTACAGATTATGACATTAAGGTACATTAAAATATGTTAAAATAGTAACAGCTAATAAGTGACAAATGCGGACTTACCTTTAGATCGTCTAACTCTGTCTTAGTGCTATTTCATACTGTGCCACTGCTACTCACTGATTCCTGGGCATGGATTATTCAGGGTCACCAATGTCATGGCTCATAGGTATCAATCATTTATTCTACTTTCTGTCCTACATTCTGACTGTGAATTATTCTTATTTATGTTGATCTAAAATCTTCACCCCAGTAGCTAATACCAGTTGGTTTTGACTTTTTCTTCAGGTCAAAAGAATAAGTCCTTTTTTTTTTTTCTTAATTTTCCATGTAGTGACTCCATTAATAGATTTGCCCTCTTCTATCTTTTGACCCTGAGTCTTTCTCTTTTCCAAGATTAAACAATCTTGGTCTTTCCTTTATAGCATTTAGTTGTGGCAAAATTGCACATAACATAAAATTTACCAGCTTAACTATTTTTAAGTCAATGGTTCTACAGTATTAAGTACATTCACATTGCTGTGCAGTCAACATGCAGAGTTTTTTACATCTTACAAGACTGAAACTCTAATCCATTAAAATGACACCTCTGGAGTTTCCTAGTGGCCTAGTGGTCAAGATTCCAGGCTTTCACTGCTATGGCCTGGATTCAATCTCTGATTGGGGAATTGAGATCCCACAAGCCCCATGGCATGGGCGAAAAATAAAATAAAATGACAATTCCATACACCACCTTCCCCTTAACTCCTGACTTACTGAAATTGACTCTTGTAAGTCCCTTGTATAAGTGGAATCATACAGTTTTGTGGACCAACTTATATTGCCTTGTCCTCAAGCCGTTCTTCTATATCAGGATTCAAACCCATCTCAGTCACTCTTCTGTGAATTTTCGCTTGTTTTTCCATATCCCATTCAGGAAGGTGAGGTCCAAATAACACCTATTAATCTAGGTATAGTCTGCAAGGCAGGGAAAGAACTCATTCTGAATACTACATTTCTAATAAAGAAGGTATGAGATTTTGTGATTGACTCTTATTGAGCTTCACTATCAACTCAGACTCCTAAATACTTGAAGCTGCCTCTTCTCTGCTGCCCCTCCCTCACCATTGTGTGAGGCACACGGAACATTAGAAATTGCATATTAAGGTCATAATGAGATTTTGGAAATCTGCATAAGATTTGCATGATGAATGAATTTTCTAATGCAGTTTCTTCTATAATAACATTTCGTATTTTCATTAAACTCTAGTCCACAGGTAGAATGAATGCTGTGACTTTGGGAGATAGAAAATAATAAAAATTATTAACACACACTGACCCTGTTCTCTAAATGAATGTTCTATAATGATCCAGAATTACTATGCTGAGCATGTCTTTTTTTTCCCCTGAAGGCACAGAATATTAAATTGAATTTTTTCTTTACAAACACTTTAGTTTGCATTTAATATGATAGCAGTTCTCAAAATGACGTCAAGTCACACACATCTGTGATACAATGGGTTGTGAACCCAGATATAGGTCATTTGTTACTAACAAGTTACTAAAGTTTAGATGTGAATGCTCAAAAAAATTTTATATGAGAGGAAAGGGTATTAAGTACAATCACATTGCTGTGCAGTCAACATGCAGAGTTTTTTACATCTTACAAGACTGAAACTCTAATCCATTAAAATGACACCTCTGGAGTTTCCTAGTGGCCTAGTGGTCAAGATTCCAGGCTTTCACTGCTATGGCCTGGATTCAATCTCTGATTGGGGAATTGAGATCCCACAAGCCCCATGGCATGGGCGAAAAATAAAATAAAATGACAATTCCATACACCACCTTCCCCTTAACTCCTGACTTACTGAAATTGACTCTTGTAAGTCCCTTGTATAAGTGGAATCATACAGTTTTGTGGACCAACTTATATTGCCTTGTCCTCAAGCCGTTCTTCTATATCAGGATTCAAACCCATCTCAGTCACTCTTCTGTGAATTTTCGCTTGTTTTTCCATATCCCATTCAGGAAGGTGAGGTCCAAATAACACCTATTAATCTAGGTATAGTCTGCAAGGCAGGGAAAGAACTCATTCTGAATACTACATTTCTAATAAAGAAGGTATGAGATTTTGTGATTGACTCTTATTGAGCTTCACTATCAACTCAGACTCCTAAATACTTGAAGCTGCCTCTTCTCTGCTGCCCCTCCCTCACCATTGTGTGAGGCACACGGAACATTAGAAATTGCATATTAAGGTCATAATGAGATTTTGGAAATCTGCATAAGATTTGCATGATGAATGAATTTTCTAATGCAGTTTCTTCTATAATAACATTTCGTATTTTCATTAAACTCTAGTCCACAGGTAGAATGAATGCTGTGACTTTGGGAGATAGAAAATAATAAAAATTATTAACACACACTGACCCTGTTCTCTAAATGAATGTTCTATAATGATCCAGAATTACTATGCTGAGCATGTCTTTTTTTTCCCCTGAAGGCACAGAATATTAAATTGAATTTTTTCTTTACAAACACTTTAGTTTGCATTTAATATGATAGCAGTTCTCAAAAATGACGTCAAGTCACACACATCTGTGATACAATGGGTTGTGAACCCAGATATAGGTCATTTGTTACTAACAAGTTACTAAAGTTTAGATGTGAATGCTCTTTTGTTAAAAATTAAGGTTTTCCCAAACTCTCTCTCTTACCTGTTTTCTTATATGAGAGGAAAGGGTTGAGTTGTGATTTATTAGCTGGATGTGAAATGTTCGTAATTCACATCCTGGTCCCTGAAATGCAGCTGCTATTGTGATGATAATACATAAGTGATTATGAATCCTTTAAATCCTTACAAGTTGCGATTTTCATTATTACTAGTAATTAGTTTAACCAATAAGGAAGAACATAAGCATAAGTAAAATATGTATACAAATGTGAATTATTACTGTATTACAGCCAGAGATTCCAGCTATTTCTTTCTTTGTATCTGCAAAATCTACATAACCAAGGGAATGAAACTTGTGAACATTGCCCATTATATATAAAGCTAATAAAAAAAAAGGTGAGAACCACTAATGTGGTCAATTAAGATAAAACACATACATGGATGTCCTATATATAAGATATAGTCGCATAACTGAATCACTTTGCTGTATACTTGAAACTAACACCATTGTAAATTACCTCTACTTTAAAAAACATATCTAGGGACACAAATATAATTTTTTAATTATAAAATACTTATATGTGCTAAGTCACTTCTGTCACATCTGACTTTCTGTGACACTATGGACTGTAGCTCACCAGGCTCCTCTGTCCGTGGGATTCACCAGGGAAGAATACTGGAGCAGGTTGCCATGCTCTCCTCCAGGAGATCTTCTCGACCCAGGGATGGAACTCATGTCATTCATGTCTCCTATGTTAGCAGGTGGGTTTTTTACCACTCATGCCTCCTGGCAATCCAGTCTATATGTTATGAGCACTGTGCATTGGTATTTAGGCAAGCAGGGTTAATTGGGGCAAACTGGTGAAATTCTCTAAATGAATGTTCTATAATGATCCAGAATTACTATGCTGAGCATGTCTTTTTCCCTGAAGGCACAGAATATTAAATTGAATTTTTCTTTACAAACACTTTAGTTTGCATTTAATATGATAGCAGTTCTCAAAATGACGTCAAGTCACACACATCTGTGATACAATGGGTTGTGAACCCAGATATAGGTCATTTGTTACTAACAAGTTACTAAAGTTTAGATGTGAATGCTCTTTTGTTAAAAATTAAGGTTTTCCCAAACTCTCTCTCTTACCTGTTTTCTTATATGAGAGGAAAGGGTTGAGTTGTGATTTATTAGCTGGATGTGAAATGTTCGTAATTCACATCCTGGTCCCTGAAATGCAGCTGCTATTGTGATGATAATACATAAGTGATTATGAATCCTTTAAATCCTTACAAGTTGCGATTTTCATTATTACTAGTAATTAGTTTAACCAATAAGGAAGAACATAAGCATAAGTAAAATATGTATACAAATGTGAATTATTACTGTATTACAGCCAGAGATTCCAGCTATTTCTTTCTTTGTATCTGCAAAATCTACATAACCAAGGGAATGAAACTTGTGAACATTGCCCATTATATATAAAGCTAATAAAAAAAAAGGTGAGAACCACTAATGTGGTCAATTAAGATAAAACACATACATGGATGTCCTATATATAAGATATAGTCGCATAACTGAATCACTTTGCTGTATACTTGAAACTAACACCATTGTAAATTACCTCTACTTTAAAAAACATATCTAGGGACACAAATATAATTTTTTAATTATAAAATACTTATATGTGCTAAGTCACTTCTGTCACATCTGACTTTCTGTGACACTATGGACTGTAGCTCACCAGGCTCCTCTGTCCGTGGGATTCACCAGGGAAGAATACTGGAGCAGGTTGCCATGCTCTCCTCCAGGAGATCTTCTCGACCCAGGGATGGAACTCATGTCATTCATGTCTCCTATGTTAGCAGGTGGGTTTTTTACCACTCATGCCTCCTGGCAATCCAGTCTATATGTTATGAGCACTGTGCATTGGTATTTAGGCAAGCAGTTATGGGGCACTGGTGAAATTCCCTAAGGATGAAATTCTCTAAGGATCTAATATACTGGTCTCTGCAAGGTAGGATTTTATAAAGTAGTCCCTAAAATGAATTGCATTCCATAAAAACAAAGACTCCTCTACAAGGAACGACAACAGAATCGCTTTTCCTTCTCAGTGATCAGAACTGTATTATTGGACCAGTTCTGAAACCAGACACTGAGGAGGGGAATGGAATCACCATGACTGACTTACACTAAACAAGGATTTCTCCCACATCTGTGCAGGAGCCCAGCTTGCTTGCACAGAATCAAGATTTTTTTTAGCAAAGAATCTTGAATTGGCTGTTGGTCAGAACACAACTACATCTTCTATAGGAATTAAGACATTTGGTTGAACATGACTAGAGCCAAATGGGAGCTTCTTAGGTGGTTCAGATGGTAAAGAATCTTCCTGCAATCCAGGAGACCTAGGTTTGATCCCCTGGAGAAGGGAATGGCAACCTACTCCAGTATTCTTGCCTGGAGAATTCCATGGACAGAAGAGCCTGAAGAGCTGCAATCCATGGGGTTGCAAAGAGTTGAACTTGACTCAGCAACTAACACATTACCCCTCCCCACCCACCTCCACACACATACACACACACAGGGCCAAAAGGCTTTCCGTCAGGCCAAACCATCAGTATCCTTTTGATTCCTGAAGCAATTGTTGATGTAATATTCATGGACACTTGGCACATTTGAACTTTTGGAGTTAATCTTCCTCTCATGTCTATGCTCTGTTTCCCTATTCTAGACAATAGTGGTACATAGTATTTGGACATGTGGAAGTCAACAAAAGGACAAGTTAGGGGTTAAATTCATGACCTTGTTCCTAATCTCGCAGAGCAGAGATTGGTCCTGAGTACTGAAGGACTCCTCTTGTCTTCCTCATCTAGAAGCTGCAGTTTGCCAGCTATGGGTGTGTCAAGTCCACAGACATGCTTTGTTTCAGTATTACAATGTTTTTGGAATACATTTGGAGTTTTTATAGTATTTACAAATTGAGAAATTTACGTAAAATCCTGATTTCTCACTTCTTTTGAAAAATCTGATGCCGTGATCTCACTGGGTCTACATCCTTCAAGCCAAAATTGGCTTGAGCTGCCTGTTTCTGGCTTTTTAAGAGTGAAACTTGTGTTCTCCTGTCCTCCCAAGACTGCTTTCTGTTTATTTTTTTTCAAACTTTTTATTTTGTATTGGGGTATAGCCAATGAACAGTGTTGTAGTTTTAGGTGACTAGCAGAGGGATTCAGCCATATGTATACATGTATCCATTCTCCCCGAACCCCTCCTCCCATCCAGGCTGGCACATAACATTGAGTAGAGTTTCATTATTATGTTCTTTGTATATTATGAGCATTTCATTCACTTAAGGTACCTGATTGGCCTCGAGAGCATTTATATTTAAGATTCCTATTTCAAGTCATTCGGTACAAATGTTGATGGCTAAAATGGTCATGAGGAATAATTGTTGGTAAACCAGTTGATTAGGATGCTTAAATAACAAGGAGTTTTATGCTTCAGTATCTTGGACGATTAGTGCATCTAGGTTACTTGCACTGGCCCAATGAACCTGAAGAAGATTCCATGATTACAATGGAAAGAGTGACTTCTCCTTCAGTTTGGTTGTGGTATGGATCATAATAATCCTACATGGCCTGTTGGATCCCTGAAGAAGCGGTTTTACTCAATGAGTTTTAAATTTGACTTCTATTAAGGGCCCTGGATGACATGGATTATGGATGTCTAAAGCATTTTTTCCTGTGGGAACTTTGGTCTAGAAGGCTATCACATACTAGAAGTTGTAGATTCCATTGGAAAATGAGGTCAAGATAATTTTTCTTGGTCTTTCTGACACACTGGAGTAGATTACAACTGTCTAAGTGGACTGTACGTTATTTTGGTTAAAGCCAGACAACAGCATCCAGGTAGAAATTCTCCAGGAAAGGTTGCATATTTGCATAATGTTGCTGAAGGTTTGTGTTCCTGTATTAATTGACAAAGATGGGTGAAGACAGGATATCAGATAGCTGCAATGGTGACAGAGCTCTGAAAATAGAGACTGCATGTTCCTTTAAGATGACATCAGCTTTCAATTACTGGGAGGTGGGAGGACACCCAGATGAAGGAGACAGAGAAATGTGGAAAAGAACCACCCAGGTGTGAAGAGGGTGAAGAGCAGTGTTTGATCACTGAAGGAAGGGGGGAAGCAAAGGTTATAATTATGTTAGACTTTGATAACAGAATGAGAAACTTGGCTCAGATGGGTTAAGCATTTAATATAACTAAAGAGTTAAGGAAAGAGGAGAAGAAATAGATTAGGATTAGCCTAATATATGGCTGTTGTTTTCTCAGTTCTTTCTTGTTGATTACAACTTAAAATCTTGTATTTTATCTGTGTACATGCACACATGCTCAGTTGTGACTGACTCTGCAATGACTATAGCCAGTCAGGCTCCTCTGTCCATGGGATTTCTCAAGCAAGAATACTTGAGTGGGTTTCCATTTCCTTCTCCAGAGGATCTTCCCAACACAGGGGATTGAACCCACATCTCTTGTGTTTCCTGCAATTTTATATGTGTAACCAGAATAAAATGGACCCTGAATTTGGGCATGTATAGCTTCACCAGAGAAATTTCTGCATTTGTTTATTGCCCCTCCTAATGAAAAACTTAGTACATGGCCAGTTTTTCAAAAGAATCTACTCATGTATGTGAACATCTTAGAGTGTGACATAGACATTACTTGATATTTTACAGGAAAGATGACTTGAATGTGTGTAACTCTGGGAGAGGTTATATCACATAGCTCATCTCAGCTAAATTAGAATTCTCAAATCCACTGAAACAAAGGGGTCTTCAGTCAACAGGCTCTGCCAGTATCAGGGGCAGATTGCCTTTTATTACCTATGTGTCCTTTTTTTGTTGCAGCCAACACTGAAGCAGCTCCCTGTCTTAGACTGGGTTCTCAGAAGCAAACCCTGAGATGAGAAGTCAAGCTAAGTGATTATTTAAGATTCTCTCAGGAGCAAACCAGAGAAGAGAGGGAAGTAAAACACAGAAGAGGAAGAAGCCAAACAAAGGTGTAACCTCAAGTGAAGCCCTAGCCTTTGACTTGAAACTGTGTGATACAAATTATCCCTCATAATTTGTGACATTGGGGAAGAAGACTAGGCTTCCATGATGGCTTCCATACCCTGGCACCATCAGTCATTGGCCAAGGACCAACCTGACGGGAACAAACTCTCATGTATTTGAGGTGCTCCATAAGTGTAGGCAAAGGACTGCAGGAGTCTTAGCACAGTCCTCCAAAGAAGAGGTGCCACCATGGGCTTTGAGAACTGGGATGAAGGGAAACAGATGAGGGATCAAGAAGTGCTTTCCAAATAGTGTGCTGTCTGATGACTAAAAATTTTTCCAAAATTTTTTTTCAGTTCTTTCTTGTTGATTACAACTTAAAATCTTGTATTTTATCTGTGTACATGCACACATGCTCAGTTGTGACTGACTCTGCAATGACTATAGCCAGTCAGGCTCCTCTGTCCATGGGATTTCTCAAGCAAGAATACTTGAGTGGGTTTCCATTTCCTTCTCCAGAGGATCTTCCCAACACAGGGGATTGAACCCACATCTCTTGTGTTTCCTGCAATTTTATATGTGTAACCAGAATAAAATGGACCCTGAATTTGGGCATGTATAGCTTCACCAGAGAAATTTCTGCATTTGTTTATTGCCCCTCCTAATGAAAAACTTAGTACATGGCCAGTTTTTCAAAAGAATCTACTCATGTATGTGAACATCTTAGAGTGTGACATAGACATTACTTGATATTTTACAGGAAAGATGACTTGAATGTGTGTAACTCTGGGAGAGGTTATATCACATAGCTCATCTCAGCTAAATTAGAATTCTCAAATCCACTGAAACAAAGGGGTCTTCAGTCAACAGGCTCTGCCAGTATCAGGGGCAGATTGCCTTTTATTACCTATGTGTCCTTTTTGTTGCAGCCAACACTGAAGCAGCTCCCTGTCTTAGACTGGGTTCTCAGAAGCAAACCCTGAGATGAGAAGTCAAGCTAAGTGATTATTTAAGATTCTCTCAGGAGCAAACCAGAGAAGAGAGGGAAGTAAAACACAGAAGAGGAAGAAGCCAAACAAAGGTGTAACCTCAAGTGAAGCCCTAGCCTTTGACTTGAAACTGTGTGATACAAATTATCCCTCATAATTTGTGACATTGGGGAAGAAGACTAGGCTTCCATGATGGCTTCCATACCCTGGCACCATCAGTCATTGGCCAAGGACCAACCTGACGGGAACAAACTCTCATGTATTTGAGGTGCTCCATAAGTGTAGGCAAAGGACTGCAGGAGTCTTAGCACAGTCCTCCAAAGAAGAGGTGCCACCATGGGCTTTGAGAACTGGGATGAAGGGAAACAGATGAGGGATCCAAGAAGATGTAGACTGGACTATGACAGTGTCTGCTACCCTCTCAAAGTATTCTTTCCAAATAGTGACTTCCCTTTCCAAGAGGACTTCTCCACCATTTTATCTTCATTGCCCGTCTCCAGATTTCCCTGTTTTTGAAAAGTATGATGAAAATTGATCAAGGCAAACTGTCTTTTTAAAAAATGGCCTAGAGGGCTTCCCTGGTAGTCCAGTGGGTAAGGACACCACCTTGCATTGCAAGGTGTGCCAGTCTGACCCCTGGCCTGGGAAGAACCCATGTGCCACGGAGTGGCTGGACCGATGTGTCCAACTACTGAGCCAGAGCTCTGGAGTGCATGCAGGCAGAGCTGGTGCTCTGCAACAAGAGAGGCCACTGCAATGGGAGGCCCACACAGGCCAAAGAACAAAAATGGATGAAGGCAAACAAATGAAAGACCAATAGAAGTGGCCCCAAAAAAAGGGCATAGCGAGTAGGACAAGCTATGTGGGTGAAAGGTGTTCTGTTCTTTCTACATGAGCTCTTAATCCTCTTGACTCCATTTGAATACTTTTTGGGTTCTGGTCCTGTGCCTCCAAGTGACTTACCTGTTGTGTTTCTTCTGGTTTTCTAACTAATCTAAATCTCATTGGTGGGCTTCCTAGATGGCTCAGCCAAATGAATCTGCCTGCAATGTGGGAGACCTGGGTTCAATCCCTGGGTTGGGAAGATTCCTTGGAGAAGGAAACAGCCATTGGAATACCCTCTCCAGTATTCTTGCTTGGAAAATTCCATGGACAGAGGAGCCTGGCAGACTATAGTCCATAAGGTCTCAAAGAGTTGGATAGGACTGAAGTGACTCACACATACAAAGCCTCATTAGTTTTGGAATGACATCTTGATAAAATGCTTTCTCTCTAGGTTTTATCCCTGCTCTGAATTACTGAGGTTCACTCCTCCCTTTTTAATAATAATGGTGATGACAGTAATAAAAGTGACAGCTACCATTTATTGAGTACTTTGCAGGCAACTGAGGTATACATTCTCACTAAAGTCTCACACTGGTGCTGTGAATGGGTATTACTGTCTTTCTTTTATGGATGAGAAAACTGAGGCTAAGTAGAAAAAACAGACAAAAACAAAATGCAACTTTTCTGAGGACCTTTCTACTCTTTACACATGGTACATTGGGTTTATTATATCAATAACTCTTCACCCCTTCTCCCCTCATACAGCTACTCAGTGTTCTCTCCAGCAGAAGCGACTTTTGAACTTTACATACCTGAGGCAAATTAAAGGCAAATGCACATTTCCTCAAGGTCAATAGTAGGTTGTCATCTTTAGATGGATGACAACCTATTGTTCAACCTCTATACATGGGCTGTCAACTAACAGGAAAAAGAATAGTTAGTGGTTCCTTTTGAAGCCTAATGTTTTTTTGAATTGATGGTTTCTCATTAGAGGCACTCAGCATATAAAACGATATTTTAAAAATCACCCTGAGAATCCAAAGAGCAAACACAAGCACATTTTGATGTATTTATAATGAGGCTAGCTACTTCGGTTAATAAACAGACCACAGCACTCTGAACAAAAGTGCCCTGCCATGGTCCTCACAGACAAATCTAGTGATGTGCAAGCCCCTGAGAGCTCAACATAGTCACTATGCTGTAACTCTAATGACCACTAACACAAAGAGCAGGAAAAAGGCCATCTTCATTCAGATCAGTCTGGAGAACTTTTATTTTCCTTTTAAAGTCTAGCTTAAGTCCTTTTAGATTTTTGTTCTTATCAAATTATAGACTGAGATTTGATTTATCTGTTTCTTAAAGTTGCATCTTTGTTTACCACCATCTTGTGATGGTCTGGTGATCAATGTTTGTATAGCTAAGTGGGACAAAATTAGCGGCATCTTTAAGAAAGAACTGTATTATATTTCACAATTTTGTGCATTAGGAACGATCAGAGCTCACTTAGGTGGTTCTTTTACACCACGTAGCATCAATGAAGTTGACTCAGTAGTCTTTGGTTAACATTTAAGCTGTGGAAATAATTTAATCAATGGGCTGAAGTAAAGAGAAAATGCAACTAAAGTTACGACTTTGTTTGAGGATTACTTTGAGGGACTTTCTTTTAAGACATTATAAAAGGGTTTAAAAATGGAAAGAATAGGGCTACCCTGGCAGTCCAGTAGGTAAAGAGTCCACCTTGCAGTGCAAGGGGCACTGGTTAAATCCCTGGTCTGGGAAGATCCCACAAGCCACAGAGTGGCTGAATTGGTGTGTTCAATTACAAGCCAACTCTCTCGAGCGCATGTGCCCAGAGCCGGTGCTCTGCAAGGAGAGAGACCACTGCAATGGGAGACCCACACAGGCCAAAGAATAAAGATGGATGAAAATAAATTAAAAAAATAATAAAAGGCCAAAATTTTTTTAAAAAATGGAAAGAGTAAAAGAAGAATTAAAAGTTATGAAGGCTAGAAATAGAAATGCCAACACCTTTACTATTAATCCTGGAAAGAAAAGAAAGAGAGATGATATCTAAGCAAACAATGATGGATACTATTTCCACACACAAAGATCACAACTTTCTTCTGTAAAGGAGAATATAAACGAAAATCAGAGATCCAAAGAGCAAACACAAGCACATTTTGATGTATTTATAATGAGGCTAGCTACTTCGGTTAATAAACAGACCACAGCACTCTGAACAAAAGTGCCCTGCCATGGTCCTCACAGACAAATCTAGTGATGTGCAAGCCCCTGAGAGCTCAACATAGTCACTATGCTGTAACTCTAATGACCACTAACACAAAGAGCAGGAAAAAGGCCATCTTCATTCAGATCAGTCTGGAGAACTTTTATTTTCCTTTTAAAGTCTAGCTTAAGTCCTTTTAGATTTTTGTTCTTATCAAATTATAGACTGAGATTTGATTTATCTGTTTCTTAAAGTTGCATCTTTGTTTACCACCATCTTGTGATGGTCTGGTGATCAATGTTTGTATAGCTAAGTGGGACAAAATTAGCGGCATCTTTAAGAAAGAACTGTATTATATTTCACAATTTTGTGCATTAGGAACGATCAGAGCTCACTTAGGTGGTTCTTTTACACCACGTAGCATCAATGAAGTTGACTCAGTAGTCTTTGGTTAACATTTAAGCTGTGGAAATAATTTAATCAATGGGCTGAAGTAAAGAGAAAATGCAACTAAAGTTACGACTTTGTTTGAGGATTACTTTGAGGGACTTTCTTTTAAGACATTATAAAAGGGTTTAAAAATGGAAAGAATAGGGCTACCCTGGCAGTCCAGTAGGTAAAGAGTCCACCTTGCAGTGCAAGGGGCACTGGTTAAATCCCTGGTCTGGGAAGATCCCACAAGCCACAGAGTGGCTGAATTGGTGTGTTCAATTACAAGCCAACTCTCTCGAGCGCATGTGCCCAGAGCCGGTGCTCTGCAAGGAGAGAGACCACTGCAATGGGAGACCCACACAGGCCAAAGAATAAAGATGGATGAAAATAAATTAAAAAAATAATAAAAGGCCAAAATTTTTTTAAAAAATGGAAAGAGTAAAAGAAGAATTAAAAGTTATGAAGGCTAGAAATAGAAATGCCAACACCTTTACTATTAATCCTGGAAAGAAAAAGAAAAGAGAGATGATATCTAAGCAAACAATGATGGATACTATTTCCACACACAAAGATCACAACTTTCTTCTGTAAAGGAGAATAATAACTAAGTAGAAAATATAAGAAAATAAAATGCCTTTCATAAGGGCAACAGAGACAGTGAAATGTTGAGGAAAACAACAATGCACGAGATCTTTCAGTAATTTTTTTTTAAGTTAGTAAACAAAAAAAAGTCAATATAATGTATTTATCAAATACACATAAACGTGGTTTATTAGGGGTATATTGTAAATATAGTAAAGTAGGTGACTGAAGATGAGAAAGAGAATGGAATGGGAACAGAGACAAAACAGGTATGTCATAAAACAAAAAAGTGAAAAGCTAGGAATGATGGTGGGCTATGAGAAGAGCCTCCTTATGTATACTAAAATAAAGGAAATAAAGACCAAAAAAGGAGGGGGCGCAAAGAAATAAGAGAAAAAAGCAGAAACAGGAGAGGGTTAAACGTAATGAAGGCATCTTGTGGACTGGGGGACTCATGAGTCAGAATCCAGGCACTCCATTGACTGGTTGAGCACATCGCTGGTTTATAATTCCCTAAACTTCTACAGGCCTTTTTATTCAGTCTGTGGAAATTTCCCTTCAAGTTTGTTGATGAAAATGGGGACAATGACAGCAGCTATATTTGCTACAAATAGCATTCGAAATATTTGTAAAACAGAAAATAAATGCAATACCCTTTTTACTGAAGCTTCCAAAAGGAAATATACAATTCTGCTGACTGTAGTCCAACTTTTATTGAAAGTGAGCTATTTTGAATGTTTTAAAATTAAAGTCATAGGTAGAAGTGTCTATTTTCTAAGAAGTTTTCCTAATGTAAATGTTGATTGAATCATGGACACCAAGAATGGGAGTTGTTTTCTCTGTGTTTCCCATTTTGCTTTTGTCTTTAACATACTGTCAAATGAGCCACCAAAAGTCACTTGAGTATGAAATTTTTAGGGCGCATGTGCCCAGAGCCAGTGCTCTGCAAGGAGAGAGACCACTGCAATGGGAGACCCACACAGGCCAAAGAATAAAGATGGATGAAAATAAATTAAAAAAATAATAAAAGGCCAAAATTTTTTTAAAAAATGGAAAGAGTAAAAGAAGAATTAAAAGTTATGAAGGCTAGAAATAGAAATGCCAACACCTTTACTATTAATCCTGGAAAGAAAAAGAAAGAGAGATGATATCTAAGCAAACAATGATGGATACTATTTCCACACACAAAGATCACAACTTTCTTCTGTAAAGGAGAATAATAACTAAGTAGAAAATATAAGAAAATAAAATGCCTTTCATAAGGGCAACAGAGACAGTGAAATGTTGAGGAAAACAACAATGCACGAGATCTTTCAGTAATTTTTTTTTAAGTTAGTAAACAAAAAAAAGTCAATATAATGTATTTATCAAATACACATAAACGTGGTTTATTAGGGGTATATTGTAAATATAGTAAAGTAGGTGACTGAAGATGAGAAAGAGAATGGAATGGGAACAGAGACAAAACAGGTATGTCATAAAACAAAAAAGTGAAAAGCTAGGAATGATGGTGGGCTATGAGAAGAGCCTCCTTATGTATACTAAAATAAAGGAAATAAAGACCAAAAAAGGAGGGGGCGCAAAGAAATAAGAGAAAAAAGCAGAAACAGGAGAGGGTTAAACGTAATGAAGGCATCTTGTGGACTGGGGGACTCATGAGTCAGAATCCAGGCACTCCATTGACTGGTTGAGCACATCGCTGGTTTATAATTCCCTAAACTTCTACAGGCCTTTTTATTCAGTCTGTGGAAATTTCCCTTCAAGTTTGTTGATGAAAATGGGGACAATGACAGCAGCTATATTTGCTACAAATAGCATTCGAAATATTTGTAAAACAGAAAATAAATGCAATACCCTTTTTACTGAAGCTTCCAAAAGGAAATATACAATTCTGCTGACTGTAGTCCAACTTTTATTGAAAGTGAGCTATTTTTGAATGTTTTAAAATTAAAGTCATAGGTAGAAGTGTCTATTTTCTAAGAAGTTTTCCTAATGTAAATGTTGATTGAATCATGGACACCAAGAATGGGAGTTGTTTTCTCTGTGTTTCCCATTTTTGCTTTTCACTGTCTTTAACATACTGTCAAATGAGCCACCAAAAAGTCACTTGAGTATGAAGTTGCACCAAGTTTGTATTTTCTCCAGATGACTGCATCACCTTGCATTTGGAAACTTGGGTGTTGACTGACATGCGTGTCTGGAACCTCTTTTGATAAAAACCCATTGACAACTGTTTTGGGAAATGGGAGACAGCAGATTTCTTTCAAAATAGGAAATAGACAAAGACCATGAGTTGGATATATTTGAGATTTTCAAAAGCTTAAACAACATGCCAAAAATCTGATGGCTTTTACACAGTTGTTTGGCTTCAAATTCTAGAGTCTAACAAAGTCAGACCAAAATAGAAGACTGTGCACAGTTGTTGTGTTTACTTAGTTCATGAGATTATAATGACAAGAACTTTATACAGCTCCTGCAGCACTTTTTTTTTTTAAGGATAGTTATCAATACATATAAAGAGGGAGGTGTGTGGACCAGATGCATAGAGAACAGACATCCAGAAAAAACTTCATGTAGCTCCTGCTGGCAGACCTCTTTAAACATTCTACACCCTGACCTCTGCCTTGATGGATTTCTGAGAAACCACTGATATCTGGGTTTTCTTATTATGCTTCATAATGAAGAATTGGATTCCATAAGGAAGACAAATAATGCTAGTAACAGAATTATTCTGCCTAAAGTCCCTCATTTTGATTTTCTTGGTTATAGATCACATTTTTCTGCCCTTTTTTTTTTTTGTAGAGTGATTTTTGATTAGATCCCTGGCATTGTAATGATAAATTATTGAGAATCAAGATTCTGTTGTCTTGAAGAATGTTGAATTTTGTTTGGCAGGCACTTGGGATAGTGTGATACTTTTGAGGTTTTTTTTTTTTTTTCGAGGCTTGTTTTTAAGCTTTGTTTGAGTGAGTCTTGTGTAGCCCCTACTATAGGGAGAATAGTTTAACCCCATTATTAAAGCATGGCCTTTCTGAGGTTTCTATTGAATCTGCAGGTGCTTCAGTAATGTCTCCTCCACTTTGGCTCATTGGAACTTGGATGTTGCCCAGCTCTATGTGAGCATAGAAAATTATCCTGCTTACAGTTTTTCTCTCCAGTGTTCTGTCCTGCGAATTTCAGCTGCCTCCATGACTTTGATCTTCGTCTTTTCTAGTCAGCAAGACCATTGTGGTTTGCCAGGGATTCCCCATTTTTGTGTGCTACTGTCTGGAAAGTGACTTGAGGTAGAAAAAGAGGGCAACATGGGGTAAATCTTATTTATTTACCTTCCTTAGAATGCATAGTCCTGGAAATCCATTGTTGTGTTGCTTAGTCCTCTTTTGATAAAAACCCATTGACAACTGTTTTGGGAAATGGGAGACAGCAGATTTCTTTCAAAATAGGAAATAGACAAAGACCATGAGTTGGATATATTTGAGATTTTCAAAAGCTTAAACAACATGCCAAAAATCTGATGGCTTTTACACAGTTGTTTGGCTTCAAATTCTAGAGTCTAACAAAGTCAGACCAAAATAGAAGACTGTGCACAGTTGTTGTGTTTACTTAGTTCATGAGATTATAATGACAAGAACTTTATACAGCTCCTGCAGCACTTTTTTTTTTTTAAGGATAGTTATCAATACATATAAAGAGGGAGGTGTGTGGACCAGATGCATAGAGAACAGACATCCAGAAAAAACTTCATGTAGCTCCTGCTGGCAGACCTCTTTAAACATTCTACACCCTGACCTCTGCCTTGATGGATTTCTGAGAAACCACTGATATCTGGGTTTTCTTATTATGCTTCATAATGAAGAATTGGATTCCATAAGGAAGACAAATAATGCTAGTAACAGAATTATTCTGCCTAAAGTCCCTCATTTTGATTTTCTTGGTTATAGATCACATTTTTCTGCCCTTTTTTTTTTTTGTAGAGTGATTTTTGATTAGATCCCTGGCATTGTAATGATAAATTATTGAGAATCAAGATTCTGTTGTCTTGAAGAATGTTGAATTTTGTTTGGCAGGCACTTGGGATAGTGTGATACTTTTGAGGTTTTTTTTTTTTTTTCGAGGCTTGTTTTTAAGCTTTGTTTGAGTGAGTCTTGTGTAGCCCCTACTATAGGGAGAATAGTTTAACCCCATTATTAAAGCATGGCCTTTCTGAGGTTTCTATTGAATCTGCAGGTGCTTCAGTAATGTCTCCTCCACTTTGGCTCATTGGAACTTGGATGTTGCCCAGCTCTATGTGAGCATAGAAAATTATCCTGCTTACAGTTTTTCTCTCCAGTGTTCTGTCCTGCGAATTTCAGCTGCCTCCATGACTTTGATCTTCGTCTTTTCTAGTCAGCAAGACCATTGTGGTTTGCCAGGGATTCCCCATTTTTGTGTGCTACTGTCTGGAAAGTGACTTGAGGTAGAAAAAGAGGGCAACATGGGGTAAATCTTATTTATTTACCTTCCCTTAGAATGCATAGTCCTGGATTCCATTTTTCATTGTCTGTAAACACTTGTTTGTGTTGCTTAGTTTCCTGATTGTGCTGAGTGGAGGGGATACAAATCAGGTACTGTTTAATCCATCACGGTGGAAAGCAGAAGTCAAACCCACTAATCTTATCAAGAAAAAAATTTTAATATGTTAGATTCCTACAAGAATATAGATTTTTTTCACTGTTATTGTTTGCTGATTTGGGCCAAGTGCTGAAAAGACCTGTTATCATGTAGTTGCTTAATAAGTATTTCTTAGATATATAAATAAATCAATGAAATCTATTTTTTTTAACTAGCATAATCTTTGCTATTAATCAGAAAGCAAGCTCGATAGTGAGATATATTAGACTATTTCTGGAATGTGGGCTTTTGATTAGCATGTTTAAATATAAGTTATTATTAATAATAATACTTACTGTTAATAATTGTTTAAGTATGTATTCCTGATTAAGATACTTCAAATATTAACTAACCCCCCAGGGTATAGCAAGTTTAAAATATTGAATATGTACAAAATACCACACTATGTTAAAATATTTTAGAGAAAAGTAGAGACAACGTACAACTCAGAAAAGGGAAATATTCTTTCTGCTTCTAACTCCTACTCTCTCTCAGTCCTTTTCTGCATGATTATTTTTGTATATGTATAAGTTGATATATATATAAGCTGATAATAATATCTATGTTTTATATATATATATATAGTCCCTCTTTTGGAGAGGGTAATGGCAACCCACTCCGGTATTCATGCTTGGAGAATCCCTATGGACAGAGAAGTCCGGTGGGCTATACAGTCCCTGGGGTCACAAAGAGTCAGACACAACTGAAGTGACTGAGCTGAGCCGAGCTGAATCCCTCTTTTGTCCCACAGATAATCACATATTAGATATACTAAACTTTACCCTTCTAATTTCATATAATTTTATATGTTAAGGAGAATTTCATAACTCATTTCATTATTTTAACATTTTCCTAAATTTCATTAAATAGATATGTCATAATTTATTTTAAATATTTCCTGTTGACAGATATTTAGTTTTTCCCAAGTTACATGCAGTTACAAACAAAGCTATAATCAAAAGCCTTACATATTTCATTTTGCTTTCTTGTTTCCCAGATTTCATCATAGAGTTGTACAAAGCAGCAGTAAAAATGTGCCCCAAACCAGGTATTGAACAAGTAAACCTTGAATATAATAGTCCTTTATTGCTGCATAATAACAGCAGCTCCATATTTCATAGTTATAAATTATTATAATAAGAAACATCAGGCACATAAGTTTCCACAAAATATGAGGTCTACTTTGTGACGCATCCCTACCTCTTCTAAATGGACTCTGTGCCATAATATGTGGTATTTTTATGGTAAAATCCTTTTTACTAAGAAAAGAAATTATATTCTTGCACTTCTTTGGTCTCTAGATTAGAAATAAAAAATCTTGAAACTGTGAGCCTTTTGTGTGTGTGTGTGCAAAAAAAAAAAAAAAAGGAGAGAGACAGGTGCCTCAGATACATTGAATCAAAATCTTACTTTCATTTGCATTTTTTGTCTACTGTATGATTCATTAAATTAGCTGTTTGTAGTCTCAAGAGAACTGTGTTTTTCTTGCTTTTTTATTTATTATGTTGTCTTTTTTTTTTTAATTATGTTCCCCTGACAGAGGAAGCTCCTTTTTGCAATTCTAAAACACATGATCCTCTTGTGAAGATGGAATTATGGCTACAGCCAGTTATCCTTGAGAAGATGAGCCACAACTATTCTTTCATACATTAAAAAAAAAATCCAGTTCTCCCCCAAATAATTATAGGCATGAAGTCCTTCAAATACTTTTCTTGTTCGCCAATTAATGTCTTGTGTACTGAAGAAATTCCTAGTGGAAGTTTAAAGATATTATTAAAACAAAGCAGAAGGCTGGATATTGGAATGTAAAGATTCTAGATACACAGGAGCCTGGACGTGGAATAATTCTTAATTATTCACAAAAATGCATGAAGATTTCATTTAAAACCCTCGAGCTCCGAGCTGAATCCCACAGATAATCACATATTAGATATACTAAACTTTACCCTTCTAATTTCATATAATTTTATATGTTAAGGAGAATTTCATAACTCATTTCATTATTTTAACATTTTCCTAAATTTCATTAAATAGATATGTCATAATTTATTTTAAATATTTCCTGTTGACAGATATTTAGTTTTTCCCAAGTTACATGCAGTTACAAACAAAGCTATAATCAAAAGCCTTACATATTTCATTTTGCTTTCTTGTTTCCCAGATTTCATCATAGAGTTGTACAAAGCAGCAGTAAAAATGTGCCCCAAACCAGGTATTGAACAAGTAAACCTTGAATATAATAGTCCTTTATTGCTGCATAATAACAGCAGCTCCATATTTCATAGTTATAAATTATTATAATAAGAAACATCAGGCACATAAGTTTCCACAAAATATGAGGTCTACTTTGTGACGCATCCCTACCTCTTCTAAATGGACTCTGTGCCATAATATGTGGTATTTTATGGTAAAATCCTTTTTACTAAGAAAAGAAATTATATTCTTGCACTTCTTTGGTCTCTAGATTAGAAATAAAAAATCTTGAAACTGTGAGCCTTTTGTGTGTGTGTGTGCAAAAAAAAAAAGGAGAGAGACAGGTGCCTCAGATACATTGAATCAAAATCTTACTTTCATTTGCATTTTTTGTCTACTGTATGATTCATTAAATTAGCTGTTTGTAGTCTCAAGAGAACTGTGTTTTTCTTGCTTTTTTATTTATTATGTTGTCTTTTTTTTTTTAATTATGTTCCCCTGACAGAGGAAGCTCCTTTTTGCAATTCTAAAACACATGATCCTCTTGTGAAGATGGAATTATGGCTACAGCCAGTTATCCTTGAGAAGATGAGCCACAACTATTCTTTCATACATTAAAAAAAAAATCCAGTTCTCCCCCAAATAATTATAGGCATGAAGTCCTTCAAATACTTTTCTTGTTCGCCAATTAATGTCTTGTGTACTGAAGAAATTCCTAGTGGAAGTTTAAAGATATTATTAAAACAAAGCAGAAGGCTGGATATTGGAATGTAAAGATTCTAGATACACAGGAGCCTGGACGTGGAATAATTCTTAATTATTCACAATTAAAGGTTATTTGGTATGACATTGGAAATGTAATTTTCTTAAGGCTTTGATCCTTAATTGTTTTTTCCTTATCAACACCTGGAGGGCTCCCCAGAGCTTACATACTTCAGAATGTTCCTTTGAAAACAACTGCCTCAAGTGCTCAGGGCAGGTGATCTCACAAATGTTAGGAGTAGAAGAACCGGAGGCTGTTTCTCTGGGAGACAGTTGGCTGGGTTATGGGTTCAGGTCACAGCACATGTTAGCCATGGGAAGGGATAGAGGGAGGCTGCAAGAGGGAAAGCTAATGGAGCCATGTAGCTGTGGGAAAAATAAGGTCACACAGCAGAACCACTTCTGTTGACATTCCACTTGTACCTTCACTGCCCTGGGGTGCATGGCAAACTGATTTGACTAGCTCTGTGGTATCCAGATAATTGCAACTTGCTGAACAATGCCTCTCCCCTAATACACAGCTCTATTAGTAATGACAGCTATTGAAAAAAAGACCCTGAAAGTAAGCCATTGTTATTATTTAGCATGTATAGGATGTCAACAGCATGCTTGGTGCTGTGAAAAATGGAAACTACAATACTGAGATAGCTTGATGAGTTTATGTTGTCAAGTGAATAGCTGTAGCTAGAGCACTTAGCTTATCCTCATGAAAAGAACAGGACAAATTTGTTTTCCTTTGCCTCTTTGCACTTTCTTTGCTGGATGTCTCATATCTCACAGCTTGGAGTTTCTCAGACTTGGCTACCCATAGGTATCATCCAGTGAGCTTTTAAAAATAATTTAGCTCTTGCTTTTCATGCTTAAAGACACTGAGTTACTAGATTAGGGTGTGTTCTGGGAAACAGGAGTTTTAAGTGCCGCCTAAATTTAACTGCAGCTAAAGTTCTGAGCCACTTTGGTGGTGGTGGTATTGTTCTGGTTGCAATGATCCTCTTGTGAAGATGGAATTATGGCTACAGCCAGTTATCCTTGAGAAGATGAGCCACAACTATTCTTTCATACATTAAAAAAATCCAGTTCTCCCCAAATAATTATAGGCATGAAGTCCTTCAAATACTTTTCTTGTTCGCCAATTAATGTCTTGTGTACTGAAGAAATTCCTAGTGGAAGTTTAAAGATATTATTAAAACAAAGCAGAAGGCTGGATATTGGAATGTAAAGATTCTAGATACACAGGAGCCTGGACGTGGAATAATTCTTAATTATTCACAATTAAAGGTTATTTGGTATGACATTGGAAATGTAATTTTCTTAAGGCTTTGATCCTTAATTGTTTTTTCCTTATCAACACCTGGAGGGCTCCCCAGAGCTTACATACTTCAGAATGTTCCTTTGAAAACAACTGCCTCAAGTGCTCAGGGCAGGTGATCTCACAAATGTTAGGAGTAGAAGAACCGGAGGCTGTTTCTCTGGGAGACAGTTGGCTGGGTTATGGGTTCAGGTCACAGCACATGTTAGCCATGGGAAGGGATAGAGGGAGGCTGCAAGAGGGAAAGCTAATGGAGCCATGTAGCTGTGGGAAAAATAAGGTCACACAGCAGAACCACTTCTGTTGACATTCCACTTGTACCTTCACTGCCCTGGGGTGCATGGCAAACTGATTTGACTAGCTCTGTGGTATCCAGATAATTGCAACTTGCTGAACAATGCCTCTCCCCTAATACACAGCTCTATTAGTAATGACAGCTATTGAAAAAAAGACCCTGAAAGTAAGCCATTGTTATTATTTAGCATGTATAGGATGTCAACAGCATGCTTGGTGCTGTGAAAAATGGAAACTACAATACTGAGATAGCTTGATGAGTTTATGTTGTCAAGTGAATAGCTGTAGCTAGAGCACTTAGCTTATCCTCATGAAAAGAACAGGACAAATTTGTTTTCCTTTGCCTCTTTGCACTTTCTTTGCTGGATGTCTCATATCTCACAGCTTGGAGTTTCTCAGACTTGGCTACCCATAGGTATCATCCAGTGAGCTTTTAAAAATAATTTAGCTCTTGCTTTTCATGCTTAAAGACACTGAGTTACTAGATTAGGGTGTGTTCTGGGAAACAGGAGTTTTAAGTGCCGCCTATATAATTCCAATCTGCAGCTAAAGTTCTGAGCCACTTTGGTGGTGGTGGTATTGTTCTGGTTGCTTGTTTGTTTTTAAATCAGCTGCCCCCAGTAGCACTTGAGTTAAAACAATGTTGGTCCCTATCCTGTCTTTTTCTCTTCTCCTTGTGCTTTTAGCAAAACAAACAAACAAAACTTTACTAACTGCCCCCTCCCACTTCTGCTATAATATTAATAGGAAAAGTTCTTCCTTTTCTCCCATGTGGCCTGTGCATTTTAACTGGAGTCTTTGGAGACAATGTCTTATCTCTGGCCAAAGCTGTGGGTCTAAGGGTGTAGATTTTAAGTGAATTATTTGTTAATAAGTTTCTACTTGTGAATCGTCTTCCAACCCTCAGACTGTTTGCTTGGAACAAATATGTGAGAAAGGAAGGCATCAGTTAAAGTCTCCATGTTGTGTTTCTCACCAGCTTCAGGTACCTGTTCTGGATCAGAGGGATGTCCCTCCTTTATCCAGGTCCTTTATACAGACCCCAAGAGTCCATATTGAGTTACATATGTGCCTTTTCACACCCCACATCTTTCCTTTAATTCTATCATCCAAGGAACTTACTGGATCATTTGCAGGCTCTGGGGTGCCATCCAGGAAGTAGCTCTCATGCTGGGGTGTGGATATCCTAAGACACTGTACATAAGAAATGGTTTTGCTGTTCAGTAATGAAGTCATGTCTGCCTCTTTGTGACCCCATGGACTGCAGTGCCTTAGGCTCACCTGTCCTTCACTATCTCCCAGATTTTGCACTAATCCATGTTCATTGAGTTGGTGATGCAATCTAACCATCTCATTCTCTACCGTTCCCCTTTCCCTTTGCTTTCAGTCTTTCCCAGATTCAGGGTCTTTCCAGTGAGTCAGCTTTTTGCATTAGGTGGCCAGAATCATTGGAGTTTCTCAGACTTGGCTACCCATAGGTATCATCCAGTGAGCTTTTAAAAATAATTTAGCTCTTGCTTTTCATGCTTAAAGACACTGAGTTACTAGATTAGGGTGTGTTCTGGGAAACAGGAGTTTTAAGTGCCGCCTATATAATTCCAATCTGCAGCTAAAGTTCTGAGCCACTTTGGTGGTGGTGGTATTGTTCTGGTTGCTTGTTTGTTTTTAAATCAGCTGCCCCCAGTAGCACTTGAGTTAAAACAATGTTGGTCCCTATCCTGTCTTTTTCTCTTCTCCTTGTGCTTTTAGCAAAACAAACAAACAAAACTTTACTAACTGCCCCCTCCCACTTCTGCTATAATATTAATAGGAAAAGTTCTTCCTTTTCTCCCATGTGGCCTGTGCATTTTAACTGGAGTCTTTGGAGACAATGTCTTATCTCTGGCCAAAGCTGTGGGTCTAAGGGTGTAGATTTTAAGTGAATTATTTGTTAATAAGTTTCTACTTGTGAATCGTCTTCCAACCCTCAGACTGTTTGCTTGGAACAAATATGTGAGAAAGGAAGGCATCAGTTAAAGTCTCCATGTTGTGTTTCTCACCAGCTTCAGGTACCTGTTCTGGATCAGAGGGATGTCCCTCCTTTATCCAGGTCCTTTATACAGACCCCAAGAGTCCATATTGAGTTACATATGTGCCTTTTCACACCCCACATCTTTCCTTTAATTCTATCATCCAAGGAACTTACTGGATCATTTGCAGGCTCTGGGGTGCCATCCAGGAAGTAGCTCTCATGCTGGGGTGTGGATATCCTAAGACACTGTACATAAGAAATGGTTTTGCTGTTCAGTAATGAAGTCATGTCTGCCTCTTTGTGACCCCATGGACTGCAGTGCCTTAGGCTCACCTGTCCTTCACTATCTCCCAGATTTTGCACTAATCCATGTTCATTGAGTTGGTGATGCAATCTAACCATCTCATTCTCTACCGTTCCCCTTTCCCTTTGCTTTCAGTCTTTCCCAGATTCAGGGTCTTTCCAGTGAGTCAGCTTTTTGCATTAGGTGGCCAGAATCATTGGAGCTCAGTTTCAGCATGAATCTTCACAATGAATATTCAGGGTTGATTTTCTTTAGGATTCACTGATTTGATCTCCTTGCCGTCCAAGGAATTCTCAAGTCTTCTCCAGCACCACATTTTTTTTTTTCAGGGAAGGCCTGGCCATTTTTTTTTTTTTTTTGTATTTGGTCCTCCATTAATTTATTTTCATCCATCTTAATTCTTTGGCCTGTGTGGGCCTCCCATTGCAGTGGCCTCTCTTGCTGCAGAGCACTGGCTCTGGGCACATGTGCTTCAGAACTCCGACCCGGTGGTTGGACATATCCGTCCAGCTGCTCCATGGTATGAGAGATCCTCCCAGGCCAGGGATTGAACCCACGCCCCTTGCACTGTAAGGTGGTGTCCTTACCCACTGGACCACCAGGGAAGCCCAAGGCATTTGCTTTTTAATATGCTTTCTAGGTTTGTCATAGCTTTTCTTCCAAGGAGCAAGCATCTTTTAATTTTGTGGTTCAGTCACCATCCACAGTGATTTTGGAGCCCAAGAAAACAAAGTCTGTCACTATTTCCATTTTTATCCCCATCTATTTACCATGAAGGAATGAGACCAGATGCCATGATCATAGCTTTTTAAATGTTGAGTTTTAGCCAGCTTTTCACTCTCCTCTTTTACCTTCATCAAAAGGCTCTTTAGTTCCTCTTTGCCATTTGCCATTAGAGTGGTATCATCTGCATATCTGAGGTTGTTGATATTTCTGCATATTTTATCCACCCCAGCCAAATATGTGCTTTCACCATTTTTTAAGGAACTTACTGGATCTTTCAGTGGGGTGCCATCCAGGAAGTAGCTCTCATGCTGGGGTGTGGATATCCTAAGACACTGTACATAAGAAATGGTTTTGCTGTTCAGTAATGAAGTCATGTCTGCCTCTTTGTGACCCCATGGACTGCAGTGCCTTAGGCTCACCTGTCCTTCACTATCTCCCAGATTTTGCACTAATCCATGTTCATTGAGTTGGTGATGCAATCTAACCATCTCATTCTCTACCGTTCCCCTTTCCCTTTGCTTTCAGTCTTTCCCAGATTCAGGGTCTTTCCAGTGAGTCAGCTTTTTGCATTAGGTGGCCAGAATCATTGGAGCTCAGTTTCAGCATGAATCTTCACAATGAATATTCAGGGTTGATTTTCTTTAGGATTCACTGATTTGATCTCCTTGCCGTCCAAGGAATTCTCAAGTCTTCTCCAGCACCACATTTTTTTTTTTCAGGGAAGGCCTGGCCATTTTTTTTTTTTTTTTGTATTTGGTCCTCCATTAATTTATTTTCATCCATCTTAATTCTTTGGCCTGTGTGGGCCTCCCATTGCAGTGGCCTCTCTTGCTGCAGAGCACTGGCTCTGGGCACATGTGCTTCAGAACTCCGACCCGGTGGTTGGACATATCCGTCCAGCTGCTCCATGGTATGAGAGATCCTCCCAGGCCAGGGATTGAACCCACGCCCCTTGCACTGTAAGGTGGTGTCCTTACCCACTGGACCACCAGGGAAGCCCAAGGCATTTGCTTTTTAATATGCTTTCTAGGTTTGTCATAGCTTTTCTTCCAAGGAGCAAGCATCTTTTAATTTTGTGGTTCAGTCACCATCCACAGTGATTTTGGAGCCCAAGAAAACAAAGTCTGTCACTATTTCCATTTTTATCCCCATCTATTTACCATGAAGGAATGAGACCAGATGCCATGATCATAGCTTTTTAAATGTTGAGTTTTAGCCAGCTTTTTCACTCTCCTCTTTTACCTTCATCAAAAGGCTCTTTAGTTCCTCTTTGCCATTTGCCATTAGAGTGGTATCATCTGCATATCTGAGGTTGTTGATATTTCTCCCAAAAGTCTTGATTCCAGCCTGTGCTTCATCCACCCCAGCATTTCACATGATGTACTCTGCATAGAAGTTAAATAAGCAAGGGACAATATACACTCTTGTG
This sequence comes from Tragulus kanchil, assembly GCA_022376925.1. NCBI lineage: Eukaryota > Metazoa > Chordata > Mammalia > Artiodactyla > Tragulidae > Tragulus > Tragulus kanchil. The sequence continues at coordinate 76,522,288 of JAIOJX010000026.1, forward strand.
GTACTCCTTTCCCAATTTTGAACCAGCCTATTGTTCAATGTCCAGTTTTAACTGTTGCTTCTTGACCTGTATACAGGTTTCCCAGGAGACAGATAAGGTGCTCTGGTATTTCAGTTTCTTTAAGAATTTTCCACAGTTTGTTGTAATCCACATGGTCAAAGGTTTTAGCATAGTCAAAGAGGCAGGAGTAGATGCTTTTCTGGAACTCCCTTGCTTTCTCCATGATCCAGCAAATGTCAGCAATTTAATCTCTGGTTCCTCTGCCTCTTTGAAACCCCACTTGTATGTCTGGAATTTCTCAATTCACATGCTGCTAAAGCCCAGCTTGAAGGATCTTGAGCATAATTGTGGTAGCATGTGAAATGAGCATAGTTGTATGGTAGTTTGAACATTCTTTGGCATTGCCCTTCTGTGGAATTGGAATGAAAACTGACCTTTTCCATTCCAGTAATGGACTCAGTGTCCATTAGTGAGTTTTCCAAATTTACTGACGTATTGAGTGCAGAACTTTAACTGCATCATATTTTAGAACTTGAAATAGCTCAACTGGAATTCCATCACCTCCACTAGCTTTGTTCATAGTAATGCTTCCTAAGCCCCACTTGACTTCACGCTCTGGGTTGTCTGGCTCTAGATAAGTGACTACATACACCATTTTGTTTATCCGGGTCATTAAAACCTTTCTTGTATAGTTCTTCTGTGTATTCTTGCCATCTCTTATATCTTCTGCTTCTTCTTCCTGTTATATCTTCTGCTTACACTGCTGTCCTTTATCATGTTCATTCTTAAATATCTCCAATTTTCTTGAGACCTTGAGTCTTCCCCATTCTATTGCATCCCTCTATTTTCTTGAATTATTCACTTAAGAAGTCTTTTGTTTTAATCCTTGCCATTCTCTGGAACTCTGCATTCAGTTAATTGTATCTTTCCCTTTCTCCCAACTTGTACTTTCTATTGTCATAGACTCTGCAAAATGAATGTAAATCCTAGTACTTTAATGTTTTACAGAGTTGATCCTTATGGTAATCTTGCAAAGTTAACTAGATAAATATTTTCATGTCAGTGAGTGAACAGCCAGTGAGTGAAAATGCTGGACTTAGGACCCGATACTTTTGACCCCTGAATTGTTTAATACTCTATATAACCTCTGTTTGGACAATAAAACATTTGCTCTCAGAGACTCTTCAGATTAGGTAGCCTGATGCAAAAGATCCCCATGGGATACATCTCAAAATAATTTATGCTGAGGAAAAGAAGTCAGGCAATAATGAGTACGTATTTGCATATCATATGATTTCATTTATATAAAAATTTAAAAGACTGGTTCTCAATCAGAGTCAATTTTGCCTTTGGGAGAGAGACAGTAGGTAATATTTGGTTACATTTCTGGTGGTTGTAACTGGGGCAAGGGCACTAGATACACATCTGATGAGTAGAGACCAGGGGTGCTCATAAACCCCCTGCAGATACCAGCCCTCTACAACAAAGAATTATCTGATCCAAAATGTCTGTAGTGCTGAGGTTGAGAAACTCTGTTCTAGAAAACACAAACTAATCTATAGTGACAGAAAGGAAATCAATGCTTGCTTAGGGATGGGGGTGCCAAGGAGGGAATGGAAGGAATTACAAAAGGTCACTAGGAAATTTTAAAGGGTGATGGAGCATTGATTGTCTTGATTTTAGTCGTTGGTTCATGGGGATAAATATTTGTCAAAGATAATTTATATATTTAAATATGTGAAGTTCATTATTTGTCTATTATGCTTTAATAAAGCAGTCCCTTTAAATAGCTGAAGAATTAAATGATTATATTTGAAGAATATAAGTAGTTGAGAATTGATGGAATATGAAACAAGAGACTGGATCCAAGTGGTGGGATGTGAGCAAAAGTCACCTAAGAAGATTTTATCTTACTAATGAGTTTGGACATTATTTTATCAATGGTGGGAAGTTAGTAGAGTACTTTAAGCAAAAAACTCAAGCCGGTTAGTATTTTGGAAAGATTGCTTTGGTGCCGGTGTGGATTGACAATGCCTGTTTGCATTACTGAAGTCTAGGAATTTTCATTTTATCAATATTTTATCATTTCATTGTCATAAATTAACATTGATTTGTACAATTACATTTCATTACTAAGTGGCAAACAATGACTCCTTAAAAAAGAGAAATAATTGCTTAACATAGTTTCAATGTAAAGAGCCAGATGGAGATACCTTTTTTTTTCTTTATTGAGGTTTTAGATCAGTAATGATAGTGTGAAATGGCTATCTGCCCACATGAAGACATTAAAAGTCCCCTGTGGCTGAAGGGCAAGTGGAATGGGGAATCAGGATGCACAAAATAGCTCCTGACAGAGCAGTGGGAAGCTGCCTCTTGGGAGAGAGAAAGGGACACGCTGCCCTTTAGAAAAACTGAGATTCTCTGCCTATTCTGTACTGAAGAGGAAAGCGGGATTCACAGGCCACAAAACTCTGTCAATTTCAGGAAGAAAAATTCTCAACTTACAGAAATCATTAATAGTTTATCCTCCTGGATGGATACTGAGACTGCTTTATAAATCTGCAATGTTCTCTAGTCCTGGACGAACACAGTGACCCTGATACCAGCCCTCTACAACAAAGAATTATCTGATCCAAAATGTCTGTAGTGCTGAGGTTGAGAAACTCTGTTCTAGAAAACACAAACTAATCTATAGTGACAGAAAGGAAATCAATGCTTGCTTAGGGATGGGGGTGCCAAGGAGGGAATGGAAGGAATTACAAAAGGTCACTAGGAAATTTTAAAGGGTGATGGAGCATTGATTGTCTTGATTTTAGTCGTTGGTTCATGGGGATAAATATTTGTCAAAGATAATTTATATATTTAAATATGTGAAGTTCATTATTTGTCTATTATGCTTTAATAAAGCAGTCCTTTAAATAGCTGAAGAATTAAATGATTATATTTGAAGAATATAAGTAGTTGAGAATTGATGGAATATGAAACAAGAGACTGGATCCAAGTGGTGGGATGTGAGCAAAAGTCACCTAAGAAGATTTTATCTTACTAATGAGTTTGGACATTATTTTATCAATGGTGGGAAGTTAGTAGAGTACTTTAAGCAAAAAACTCAAGCCGGTTAGTATTTTGGAAAGATTGCTTTGGTGCCGGTGTGGATTGACAATGCCTGTTTGCATTACTGAAGTCTAGGAATTTTCATTTTATCAATATTTTATCATTTCATTGTCATAAATTAACATTGATTTGTACAATTACATTTCATTACTAAGTGGCAAACAATGACTCCTTAAAAAAGAGAAATAATTGCTTAACATAGTTTCAATGTAAAGAGCCAGATGGAGATACCTTTTTTTTTCTTTATTGAGGTTTTAGATCAGTAATGATAGTGTGAAATGGCTATCTGCCCACATGAAGACATTAAAAGTCCCCTGTGGCTGAAGGGCAAGTGGAATGGGGAATCAGGATGCACAAAATAGCTCCTGACAGAGCAGTGGGAAGCTGCCTCTTGGGAGAGAGAAAGGGACACGCTGCCCTTTAGAAAAACTGAGATTCTCTGCCTATTCTGTACTGAAGAGGAAAGCGGGATTCACAGGCCACAAAACTCTGTCAATTTCAGGAAGAAAAATTCTCAACTTACAGAAATCATTAATAGTTTATCCTCCTGGATGGATACTGAGACTGCTTTATAAATCTGCAATGTTCTCTAGTCCTGGACGAACACAGTGACCCTTTATAGAGCCTAAATGTCCTCTCCTACTTTCCTGTGACCCCTTCCGATGCACATTATTAGTACCCCTTTCATAAAGCCTGTGTGCTCTTGTGCTAACTTGTAAGTACACACTGCACCCTTTTCCTATTGAATGTGATGGTTTCTCATCCTTTTTTTTTTAAACCTGAATGTCATGTCACAGCCCCTGCTCTGCTGACCACAAAGTAGACCTTGGAGGGTTTTAGACTGTGTCTGTCAATGTACCAACCAAAGCCTGTCATGTAGATGCATTAGGAACTAGTTATGCTGGTTCGTTCCTTCAGTGATCTTTATTTCCTGTGGGACAGTTCTTATAAATAGTGAAGTCCTATTTTTATATTCTGAGCCTGAATTGATTTTTTTTCTACAACAGTGTTGATTTAGCATATCATGTGGGGGGCCCTTCATTCTCCTGAAATGGAAAATTGTATATTGGAGAGCTTAAGACCAGAGGAAAGAAATTAGAATGTGAGAAAAAAAAATCTGGGTATGTAGGAATGAAATTTAGCCAGGCTTGAATCTTGGGCTGGCTGGAGGATGTTCCTGGAAACTTGAATTTTTAAAACTCAGTCTCACAATAAGAACTTAGTAGACACAATAAGCAGGTTCATGTTGCATTATTTCTTTGTGCCTGTTGAGTATATAAACAAAGACTCCATCATAGGCAAGTTGACAAAAGGCTGTGAGAATATAAAATTTCCCGAGAAAACGCAGAAGTGAACTAATATACCTGGCAGAATCCACACTCTGAGAAGAGGGGTAGGTGGTGTTCACATCTATTACTCCCGTGGGGAACTCTGGAGACCTGGAAAGCTCCATCTTCTTCCAGGAGCATATAATCTTGTCTCAATAAATTTTAAAATATGTCCTGTTAAGGGACTTCTCAAGTCTCTAATTACAATTGTGGCTACTTCCCATAAATCATGTCACTATTCTGTTGCAACACACATGCACATTCAATATGAAGTCTATAGGAGAAAAAATGGTACTCTTGGAAAATAGCAGAGATATGGGAATGCAAATGAGAAAACATGATTAATGCCTTCAAATATTTGATGCTTCTCATGAGCTAGAAGGATTAGATTGTTCTATGTTGTTTCCAGTAATTATGTGTGTGTGTGTGTGTGTGTGTGTGTGTGTGTGTGTGTGTGTGTGTGCTCAGTCATGTCCAACTCTTTGCTACCCTAAGAACTGTAGCCACCAGGCTCATCTGTCCATGGGATTCTCCAGGCAAGAGCACTGTAGTGGGTTTCCATTTCCTTCTCCAGGGATCTTCCCAATCCAGGGATCGAACTGAGATCTGCTGTGTCTCTTGTACTGGTAGGTGGGTTCTTTACCACTAGTGTCACCTAGGACCAAAAGCAGATACTGTGTCAAGATAGGAAAGATTTTTGTATATTTAGCTTTTTTAGCTGGACACAAGCAGCTTTTTACCACTGGAGATATTCCAGTGGAAGTCTACTGACACCCTGTTAAGTCACCAGGTAGGCTTTCAAAATTGAGTCACACTAGATATCTTCTATGTGACTTAAAAGTGGAATATTCTAGCACTCAAACAATATGATATGCTCAATGTCAAGATCATGAACTATGAGCCTCATATAATTTGGCATCATTGGACAGAATCAGGAAACTACTCATTTTTGTTGTATCATGAGATGTCCTCCTTTCTCTTCTATGACTGTTATTTTCTCTATTCAATAGTTACTTTGGTTCTTTCATTTGTTTATGTGTTCATTTACTCACTTATTCAACAAACACTGTTGAGTTCCTCACCTGTAGTATCAGATACCTTCCTGAGGACCAAAAGATGAAAAAGACAATGTACCTGCTTTGTCCCTGTGAAGGTGAGTCTATGGTCAGCTGCTATCAAACTTAGAGCTTTACCCTTAAATATATGCAATGCTTTTAATTTTTTATTGGTTGTTTAGGCTCTCAAAATATGGTGTCATCCATGCAATCTGTTCGTTCCAAGAAAGATGAACTGCAAACAAATATTCCAGGAGTTAAAGCAAGAAGGCATTTGAACTATCATGTCAACAAATGACATCAATATGAAGCCTATAGGAGAAAAAATGGTACTCTTGGAAAATAGCAGAGATATGGGAATGCAAATGAGAAAACATGATTAATGCCTTCAAATATTTGATGCTTCTCATGAGCTAGAAGGATTAGATTGTTCTATGTTGTTTCCAGTAATTATGTGTGTGTGTGTGTGTGTGTGTGTGTGTGTGTGTGTGTGTGTGTGTGTGCTCAGTCATGTCCAACTCTTTGCTACCCTAAGAACTGTAGCCACCAGGCTCATCTGTCCATGGGATTCTCCAGGCAAGAGCACTGTAGTGGGTTTCCATTTCCTTCTCCAGGGATCTTCCCAATCCAGGGATCGAACTGAGATCTGCTGTGTCTCTTGTACTGGTAGGTGGGTTCTTTACCACTAGTGTCACCTAGGACCAAAAGCAGATACTGTGTCAAGATAGGAAAGATTTTTGTATATTTAGCTTTTTTAGCTGGACACAAGCAGCTTTTTACCACTGGAGATATTCCAGTGGAAGTCTACTGACACCCTGTTAAGTCACCAGGTAGGCTTTCAAAATTGAGTCACACTAGATATCTTCTATGTGACTTAAAAGTGGAATATTCTAGCACTCAAACAATATGATATGCTCAATGTCAAGATCATGAACTATGAGCCTCATATAATTTGGCATCATTGGACAGAATCAGGAAACTACTCATTTTTGTTGTATCATGAGATGTCCTCCTTTCTCTTCTATGACTGTTATTTTCTCTATTCAATAGTTACTTTGGTTCTTTCATTTGTTTATGTGTTCATTTACTCACTTATTCAACAAACACTGTTGAGTTCCTCACCTGTAGTATCAGATACCTTCCTGAGGACCAAAAGATGAAAAAGACAATGTACCTGCTTTGTCCCTGTGAAGGTGAGTCTATGGTCAGCTGCTATCAAACTTAGAGCTTTACCCTTAAATATATGCAATGCTTTTAATTTTTTATTGGTTGTTTAGGCTCTCAAAATATGGTGTCATCCATGCAATCTGTTCGTTCCAAGAAAGATGAACTGCAAACAAATATTCCAGGAGTTAAGCAAGAAGGCATTTGAGAGCAGATATCCAGTGTCATATTTTACTACTTTCTCCTTGATCATAACTGGGTGATTGAACTTGTTGATGGTCAGTTGAGGGCAAAGGTAGGATTCAAAGTCTGCTTCCTTTGTTGATTAGCTGTGAAACTGGCTGCCTAAACCTTCTGTATCTTGATCTATTCACCTGGCAAAGGGAATTATATAGACCTGACCAACAAGGGTTCTTATGCACAATAGAAATAATGTTCATAAACCACATACTACAAGGCTTCACAGATAGCAATTAATCAATGACAATAAGCTCTGATTATGGTACCTTAGATGAGGTTCTTCTCTGTGCTTATTTCTACTTTAGTATCTATTGCATTGAATTTTCGTAACTTCAGTGGGCCCTTTAAACACTCAGGTTTGAACTTATGGGTCTATTTATATGCAGATTTTTGCAGTTGTAGTTCAGTAACTGTTCTGTTGACTTTTTTTTTTAAAAAAAGGAATATTTATTTATTTATCTGCTAGGTGTTTGTTGCTGCAAAGGCTACTCTCTAGTTGTGGTGCATGGACCTCTCACTGCAGTGGCTTCTTTTGTGGCTTCCAGGCTCTAGAACCCAGCGGGCTGTGTTGCTCCGAGGCATGTGGGATCTTCTCAGATCAGGGATTGAACCTGTGTCCCCTGAATTGGCAGGCAGATCCTTTACCACTAAACCACCAGGGAAGCCCTCTGTTGACTTTTCTTTTTTAAAATCTTCTACTCTCTAGCTCCATTCTTGTGCCTTAAAATTGAAATATTATTTCTCTGCTTTCTGTTTTCTGAATGTAAATCCCATATCCTGAAATCTTGAGCTTCTTCCCCCAAATTTCATGTTTTGAAATCTCAAAGCTCATTTAGGTTCTCAATTTGCTACTTAATGGCTGGTTACTTGCATATGTCCACTAGTTTTATAACAGACCATCAGGAGCAAGATATAAGTGTCTCTAATATCTAAATAAAGTTTCTATTTATGGTGGCTTAAAATTTCATGGCAGTTATTAGGGAGAGGTGCTTATTTTGCTACTGTGGTCTATGGAATGGGCTTGTTCTCAAAGTTAGCCTCTTACCTCAATCATTAGTCATGGAGGTAAAATGAACTAATGGTTGGTAAGTGAAAGGAATTGATTCACAACTTTCCTTTGGGTAGAGCCAATATATTAAGAGTTCTTAGGCACAGAAGATCCTGTCTGTTGTAGCTATCCCAACTGGCTGCCTAAACCTTCTGTATCTTGATCTATTCACCTGGCAAAGGGAATTATATAGACCTGACCAACAAGGGTTCTTATGCACAATAGAAATAATGTTCATAAACCACATACTACAAGGCTTCACAGATAGCAATTAATCAATGACAATAAGCTCTGATTATGGTACCTTAGATGAGGTTCTTCTCTGTGCTTATTTCTACTTTAGTATCTATTGCATTGAATTTTCGTAACTTCAGTGGGCCCTTTAAACACTCAGGTTTGAACTTATGGGTCTATTTATATGCAGATTTTTGCAGTTGTAGTTCAGTAACGGTTCTGTTGAGTTTTTTTTTTAAAAAAAGGAATATTTATTTATTTATCTGCTAGGTGTTTGTTGCTGCAAAGGCTACTCTCTAGTTGTGGTGCATGGACCTCTCACTGCAGTGGCTTCTTTTGTGGCTTCCAGGCTCTAGAACCCAGCGGGCTGTGTTGCTCCGAGGCATGTGGGATCTTCTCAGATCAGGGATTGAACCTGTGTCCCCTGAATTGGCAGGCAGATCCTTTACCACTAAACCACCAGGGAAGCCCTCTGTTGACTTTTCTTTTTTAAAATCTTCTACTCTCTAGCTCCATTCTTGTGCCTTAAAATTGAAATATTATTTCTCTGCTTTCTGTTTTCTGAATGTAAATCCCATATCCTGAAATCTTGAGCTTCTTCCCCCAAATTTCATGTTTTGAAATCTCAAAGCTCATTTAGGTTCTCAATTTGCTACTTAATGGCTGGTTACTTGCATATGTCCACTAGTTTTATAACAGACCATCAGGAGCAAGATATAAGTGTCTCTAATATCTAAATAAAGTTTCTATTTATGGTGGCTTAAAATTTCATGGCAGTTATTAGGGAGAGGTGCTTATTTTGCTACTGTGGTCTATGGAATGGGCTTGTTCTCAAAGTTAGCCTCTTACCTCAATCATTAGTCATGGAGGTAAAATGAACTAATGGTTGGTAAGTGAAAGGAATTGATTCACAACTTTCCTTTGGGTAGAGCCAATATATTAAGAGTTCTTAGGCACAGAAGATCCTGTCCGTTGTAGCTATCCCAACTTTCCCCTAAACAGTGCTAGGCACTGATCCTCAGGGATCACGTATACTCTGACCCCCACTTTCTTAGATAGACTCTTCCAAAATATAAACCAGAGTGAGGAGCGACAAGATGTTTTAGTAGGTCTATTTGGCTCTTACCCTAAGTCATTCTCTTCAATATGGCTTTATCAGAAATTAGGTGGTCATTATGGCTTTCACCTCCCCGATTGCTGTAACTGTATTTCAGTTAGTTCCAAATTCAGATAGAGAAGAGGACTATCATTTATTAGGACTTCCAAAATGTCAACAACAGTCAGTTGCTAATAGTATGCAATTTGGATTAAGAAATAATCCTCAGAAAAGAAGTGACATTTATACATATATATATAATATATATAATATATATATATATATATATATTATCTCACACAGATGGTAAAACGTTCCAATCATACGCATGAATACAGCGAAACATGAAACTCTCTTTCCTTTCCCTTGTCCTTCCCTACAAAGTTAATCACTATTAACATTTCCGTGAATCTTCAGAGAAGAAAACGTGTATGCTCACAAAGTTTTTATGTACTTTAGAAAATAAACACAAAACCTTGGGCAAGGCAACAGTTTGTTAGAGATGACACCACAAGTGCATGCTAAGTTGCTTCAGTCGTGTTCAACCCTCTGTGATCCTATGGACTGTAGCCTTCCAGGTTCCTCTGTCTATGGGGATTCTCCAGGCAAGAATACTAGACTGGGTTGCCATGGCCTCCTCCAGGGGATCATCCTGACCCAGGGATTGAACCCGCATCTCTTATGTCTCCTGTATTAGCAGGTGGATTCTTTACCACTAGCATCATCTGGGGAGACCCACTCTACTTATGAGTCCCACCCCTCTTTGCCTTCTGTCCCTTATCCCTGAAGAGAGATGATGGTAGGGAATGACTAGTAATCCAGGAGCTCTTAAGTCCCTTACCTCAATCATTAGTCATGGAGGTAAAATGAACTAATGGTTGGTAAGTGAAAGGAATTGATTCACAACTTTCCTTTGGGTAGAGCCAATATATTAAGAGTTCTTAGGCACAGAAGATCCTGTCTGTTGTAGCTATCCCAACTTTCCCCTAAACAGTGCTAGGCACTGATCCTCAGGGATCACGTATACTCTGACCCCCACTTTCTTAGATAGACTCTTCCAAAATATAAACCAGAGTGAGGAGCGACAAGATGTTTTAGTAGGTCTATTTGGCTCTTACCCTAAGTCATTCTCTTCAATATGGCTTTATCAGAAATTAGGTGGTCATTATGGCTTTCACCTCCCTGATTGCTGTAACTGTATTTCAGTTAGTTCCAAATTCAGATAGAGAAGAGGACTATCATTTATTAGGACTTCCAAAATGTCAACAACAGTCAGTTGCTAATAGTATGCAATTTGGATTAAGAAATAATCCTCAGAAAAGAAGTGACATTTATACATATATATATAATATATATAATATATATATATATATATATATTATCTCACACAGATGGTAAAACGTTCCAATCATACGCATGAATACAGCGAAACATGAAACTCTCTTTCCTTTCCCTTGTCCTTCCCTACAAAGTTAATCACTATTAACATTTCCGTGAATCTTCAGAGAAGAAAACGTGTATGCTCACAAAGTTTTTATGTACTTTAGAAAATAAACACAAAACCTTGGGCAAGGCAACAGTTTGTTAGAGATGACACCACAAGTGCATGCTAAGTTGCTTCAGTCGTGTTCAACCCTCTGTGATCCTATGGACTGTAGCCTTCCAGGTTCCTCTGTCTATGGGGATTCTCCAGGCAAGAATACTAGACTGGGTTGCCATGGCCTCCTCCAGGGGATCATCCTGACCCAGGGATTGAACCCGCATCTCTTATGTCTCCTGTATTAGCAGGTGGATTCTTTACCACTAGCATCATCTGGGGAGACCCACTCTACTTATGAGTCCCACCCCTCTTTGCCTTCTGTCCCTTATCCCTGAAGAGAGATGATGGTAGGGAATGACTAGTAATCCAGGAGCTCAAGTTATTAAAAAGGTTAATAAGTTATACTTCAAAGTTGATGAGCTATATTTCAAAGTTAAAAACTGTGCTTCAAAGGACATCATCCAAATAGTGAAAAGACAACCCAAAGAAAAGGAGAAAATATTTGCAAATCATATATACATTTAGTGACTAGTATTCAAAATCAATGAATAACTCTTACAGCTCAATAATGAAAGACAACCCAATTGAAAAATAGGGAAAGGATCTGAATTGACATTTTTCCAAAGAAGACAGATGAATGGCTAATGGCACATGAAAAGATACTCAACATCATTAGTCATTAGGAAAGTGCATATTAAAACCAAAATGAGATGACACTTTATACCCAGTTGCATGAATATAATAAAATAAAGATGGATAATGACAAATGTTCGTGAGGAGATGGAGAAATTGGAATCCTCTTAAGTCACTGGTAGGAATGTAAAGTTCAGCTACTTTGGAAAACAGCCTAACAGTTCTTCAATATGTCTAAATATAGAATTACTATATGACCAAGCAATTCCATTCATATAAATATAAATATATATACACACAAGAGGAATAAAAACATATGTTCACATAAAAACTTGTACACAAATGCACTTAAAAGTATTATTCACAACAGCCCCAAAGTGGAAACAACCTAAATGTGCATCAGCAAACTAACTGGGTAAATAAAATATGATGTATTCATACAATAAAATATCATTAGATCATGAAAAAGGAATTCAGTACTGATATATTGTAAAAATATGGATGATTCTTGAAAACGCTATGCAAAGTGAAAGCAGCCACTCTCAAAAGACCACATATTGTGTGATTTCATTAACATCAGATGTTCAAAATAGGCACATCTCTATAGAAAGTCATTTAGTTGTTATCTGAGTCTGGGAGAAGGGAGAATGGTGAGTGATTATTAATGGGCACAGAGTTTCTTTCAGGAATAATGAGAAAAGCTCTAAAATAAGATTATGGTGATTAAGTGTACAGCCCTGTCAATACACTGAAAATCATGCAATTATGCACTAAGATGATGGTAGGGAATGACTAGTAATCCTAGGACCCCTCAAGTTTTTTATTAAAAGGGTTAATAAGGGTTAAAAAAAACTTCAAAGTTGATGAGCTATATTTCAAAGTTAAAAACTGTGCTTCAAAGGACATCATCCAAATAGTGAAAAGACAACCCAAAGAAAAGGAGAAAATATTTGCAAATCATATATACATTTAGTGACTAGTATTCAAAATCAATGAATAACTCTTACAGCTCAATAATGAAAGACAACCCAATTGAAAAATAGGGAAAGGATCTGAATTGACATTTTTCCAAAGAAGACAGATGAATGGCTAATGGCACATGAAAAGATACTCAACATCATTAGTCATTAGGAAAGTGCATATTAAAACCAAAATGAGATGACACTTTATACCCAGTTGCATGAATATAATAAAATAAAGATGGATAATGACAAATGTTCGTGAGGAGATGGAGAAATTGGAATCCTCTTAAGTCACTGGTAGGAATGTAAAGTTCAGCTACTTTGGAAAACAGCCTAACAGTTCTTCAATATGTCTAAATATAGAATTACTATATGACCAAGCAATTCCATTCATATAAATATAAATATATATACACACAAGAGGAATAAAAACATATGTTCACATAAAAACTTGTACACAAATGCACTTAAAAGTATTATTCACAACAGCCCCAAAGTGGAAACAACCTAAATGTGCATCAGCAAACTAACTGGGTAAATAAAATATGATGTATTCATACAATAAAATATCATTAGATCATGAAAAAGGAATTCAGTACTGATATATTGTAAAAATATGGATGATTCTTGAAAACGCTATGCAAAGTGAAAGCAGCCACTCTCAAAAGACCACATATTGTGTGATTTCATTAACATCAGATGTTCAAAATAGGCACATCTCTATAGAAAGTCATTTAGTTGTTATCTGAGTCTGGGAGAAGGGAGAATGGTGAGTGATTATTAATGGGCACAGAGTTTCTTTCAGGAATAATGAGAAAAGCTCTAAAATAAGATTATGGTGATTAAGTGTACAGCCCTGTCAATACACTGAAAATCATGCAATTATGCACTTTAAATAGGTAAACTTACGGTATGTAAATTATATATATATATAAAATGTTACTAGAAACAAAAATGTCCACCTATGTAGTATGGTATACACACACCTTGTTTTTTTTTCATGTAACACATCTTTGGGTGATTTTTAAAAATATTAGAACATATAAAGCTGCCTATGTTTTTCCGTGGTTATGCAGTATTCCAAATTATGACACTTGATTGTTTTATGTAATTTAAGCTTACATCGCAGGCTTTCCTGAAGTTAGAAAGTCTAGTACTTGACCTACTAATGACCACAATAATGGTATAAGAAGCATTTAGAACCAATGCAACAGAATGTTAGGGCCGGGAGATGGCTAGGTTTTTTTTTGCTGTTGATGAGGCCAGGAGTCCTGGAAGAGAGGCAGAATGACTGCAGGCTGCTCGTTTCTTTCTGAGAATCTTTCCTTGTCTGACCTCATCATTTACCAGATGTTGAAAATGGACCACCAGGCCTGCCTTTAACATGAGGAGCTTCATTGGAGTGAATGCAATACACCTGTGTGGCTGATGATTTTGCTTTTTGATTGGGCCTACTTTGCATTACTTCATAGCAGCCTATAGGTTTTAAAATATTTTATATCTCATTTTAATATTTTTGCTTTCTTTCTCAACTCAGGTCTGTAGGTTAATGTTTATTCATAGTTGAGTCCTTAGAGGTAGCAACTTTTGATGTACATATTTTGCTGTTAGTTTCTGATAAGTCCTCTTATACAGTTAATGATGTTTTCTTCTGCTTCTTGATGAATAATTTTTCTTAAAAATCAGGAATGGATGTGGAGATTTACCCAATTTTGGGGAGTAACCATCATAATGATTGTATATGTATTTTTTTTTCCTCCTTTTCATGTGATGAATTGCATTAGTGCATTTCCTGATCTATTTTCAATCATTCATTTGGCATTCATTTCACACATATTTATTTAGTGCCTTCTACATGGCAGATGCTGTGCTGAGCACCAGTGATACGGTAATAAGCAAAACAGACATTTTTCTTTAAACAGATTGCTAAATGCAATCTGCTAGCATTTAACTTTTCTTGCATTAGATTTTAGAATCTATCTCAAGACATATTCAAATGTACACACAAATATATATTCTAAAGGATGGTTATGATAACATTCTTTTCAAACGTTACATGTCCATTTATAGGAGAATATTTAAATATATTTTAGTTTCTCCACAGTACAGAAAAATATATAGTAATTCTAAAGAACTAGGTAGCTTAGTATATACAGATATGGAAATATTTTAAAAAATCAAGATGTAGGATTTAAGTATATGTAATGTCATGTCATTTTTGTAAAAATGAAAAATAAAAATCCTGTGTGTGTATGGTTTCTAAAGACATGCAAAATGACTGGAAGAATGTGATACAGCAAACTATCAAACATGGAAATTCCTTTAGAATCTAGGTTGAGAGGAGTAGGGGGCAGAGATTTTAAATTTTCAATGAATGACTTCTGTATTGCTCTATTTTAATTTTTTTATAACAAGCAGGTATTATTGTTATAACTACAAGAAGACCTTGTCTGACCTCATCATTTACCAGATGTTGAAAATGGACCACCAGGCCTGCCTTTAACATGAGGAGCTTCATTGGAGTGAATGCAATACACCTGTGTGGCTGATGATTTTGCTTTTTGATTGGGCCTACTTTGCATTACTTCATAGCAGCCTATAGGTTTTAAAATATTTTATATCTCATTTTAATATTTTTGCTTTCTTTCTCAACTCAGGTCTGTAGGTTAATGTTTATTCATAGTTGAGTCCTTAGAGGTAGCAACTTTTGATGTACATATTTTGCTGTTAGTTTCTGATAAGTCCTCTTATACAGTTAATGATGTTTTCTTCTGCTTCTTGATGAATAATTTTTCTTAAAAATCAGGAATGGATGTGGAGATTTACCCAATTTTGGGGAGTAACCATCATAATGATTGTATATGTATTTTTTTTTCCTCCTTTTCATGTGATGAATTGCATTAGTGCATTTCCTGATCTATTTTCAATCATTCATTTGGCATTCATTTCACACATATTTATTTAGTGCCTTCTACATGGCAGATGCTGTGCTGAGCACCAGTGATACGGTAATAAGCAAAACAGACATTTTTCTTTAAACAGATTGCTAAATGCAATCTGCTAGCATTTAACTTTTCTTGCATTAGATTTTAGAATCTATCTCAAGACATATTCAAATGTACACACAAATATATATTCTAAAGGATGGTTATGATAACATTCTTTTCAAACGTTACATGTCCATTTATAGGAGAATATTTAAATATATTTTAGTTTCTCCACAGTACAGAAAAATATATAGTAATTCTAAAGAACTAGGTAGCTTAGTATATACAGATATGGAAATATTTTAAAAAATCAAGATGTAGGATTTAAGTATATGTAATGTCATGTCATTTTTGTAAAAATGAAAAATAAAAATCCTGTGTGTGTATGGTTTCTAAAGACATGCAAAATGACTGGAAGAATGTGATACAGCAAACTATCAAACATGGAAATTCCTTTAGAATCTAGGTTGAGAGGAGTAGGGGGCAGAGATTTTAAATTTTCAATGAATGACTTCTGTATTGCTCTATTTTAATTTTTTTATAACAAGCAGGTATTATTGTTATAACTACAAGAAGAGAGAGAAATGAGAAGTGGAACTTAAGGATTGGAAAGAGGGCAAATGGAAATATTTTGAACCTGAGTCCATGGTTTAAAGCCCAATTGTAAGCAACATAATCATTGGAGCTAGTTTTAAGCAGAATAGGTTTTTCCTCTGTATAAGATGGCTTATAATATTGGGAAAGCTGAAGGAACGAGTGGTAGGTGAAATTTCCAGGATCACCCTGCCTCCCTAGAGATCTGAGCAAGTTACCATCACTGCAGCAAGAAGCTAGAGAGTCAGGAAGCTAGAGAGTGGGGACCTCAAAGCCACACAGCTTCTACTGTGATCTGCTTCAGTCTGTACCCCTCAGCCTGCCTCCCTTCTCATTCAACTCACTTTCAACTTCTAGCCTTATGTGACCATGTCTGACTGGCAGAACCTGAGTCTCATCTGGAAACCTAGCTGCAAAAGATGCTAAGAATTATAGTTTTCAGCTTTCCAATGCAATGTAGGAAGATGTACTAGAAAGGAGACCTAGATGGGTATGAAGCAGGCAAGCCACCTAGTATCTGTCATGATAATCAAATAGCACATTGCTTTTCGAATATAATAAATGTCTATTTCTCCCACAAAGGCTGGGAAGATCAATGATTCACTAGCAGAATCTGTTTTTGCATTATATAGAAAAAATGAGAAAATAAGCAAGCACAGGCTAGGAAAAGGTAGAATGTTAATATTTTGATGTATGATCTTTCAAACACCTACATACACTATCCGGCCCAATGCAGCACACACACTTAAAAAATAGCATATCACCCATGGATAGAATCTGTTTTAGATGTGTAACAATGCTTGATGCAAAATTAAACAAAATAAAGTTAATTAAAAATTATAAAACACTTAATAACTTAATTAAAAAACTCATTGAAATAAAAGACATCAAGTTACCTTTATGACACAGTTTGTCACTTTCATCAAGTCAAAAATAGGCTATGTTTTCTTCATTTTTGATGAACTCTAATTTTCAACTCAATCAGGGTTTGTTTTTAATTACCTTATTTTAAAGTTTCAAAAACATCTCCCTTAATTCCTTGTCTGCTCCAGCATTGAGGGAAATTCTTTATTCTGTCTAATTTTAAAACAAAGAAAAAAAAAAAAACCTAGATTGGTTGTCACCCATCCATATGACCCACACAAGCCATAGAACCTCTCTATATCTTGGTTTCCATGTCTACAAAGTAAAGAGGTTGAACTGTAGTTCAGCTCTACAAGACAGCAATCTGTAGAGACATTTCCATCCTTGGGTAAAGGTTTCAATCTGCAAAATCTTGGCTTTGATTTCCAGGCCTGTTTTTTTATGGACCAGGTGACCTTGAGCTCATTATGAACGGCTGGATGCCTTCCTTTATGTATCTGAGCTCTGAGATTAAAAGCAGTTCCTATTTACTTCCTGGAGTTTGACAAGGGTTGCCAGCTCCCTTGCAGCAAATGTCCTATATATATATTCTAACTAATTAAACAGTAATGTGGTCCAAGAGATAGCTAATAGCCTGCCTCTTCTCATTCAACTCACTTTCAACTTCTAGCCTTATGTGACCATGTCTGACTGGCAGAACCTGAGTCTCATCTGGAAACCTAGCTGCAAAAGATGCTAAGAATTATAGTTTTCAGCTTTCCAATGCAATGTAGGAAGATGTACTAGAAAGGAGACCTAGATGGGTATGAAGCAGGCAAGCCACCTAGTATCTGTCATGATAATCAAATAGCACATTGCTTTTCGAATATAATAAATGTCTATTTCTCCCACAAAGGCTGGGAAGATCAATGATTCACTAGCAGAATCTGTTTTTGCATTATATAGAAAAAATGAGAAAATAAGCAAGCACAGGCTAGGAAAAGGTAGAATGTTAATATTTTGATGTATGATCTTTCAAACACCTACATACACTATCCGGCCCAATGCAGCACACACACTTAAAAAATAGCATATCACCCATGGATAGAATCTGTTTTAGATGTGTAACAATGCTTGATGCAAAATTAAACAAAATAAAGTTAATTAAAAATTATAAAACACTTAATAACTTAATTAAAAAACTCATTGAAATAAAAGACATCAAGTTACCTTTATGACACAGTTTGTCACTTTCATCAAGTCAAAAATAGGCTATGTTTTCTTCATTTTTGATGAACTCTAATTTTCAACTCAATCAGGGTTTGTTTTTAATTACCTTATTTTAAAGTTTCAAAAACATCTCCCTTAATTCCTTGTCTGCTCCAGCATTGAGGGAAATTCTTTATTCTGTCTAATTTTAAAACAAAGAAAAAAAAAAAAACCTAGATTGGTTGTCACCCATCCATATGACCCACACAAGCCATAGAACCTCTCTATATCTTGGTTTCCATGTCTACAAAGTAAAGAGGTTGAACTGTAGTTCAGCTCTACAAGACAGCAATCTGTAGAGACATTTCCATCCTTGGGTAAAGGTTTCAATCTGCAAAATCTTGGCTTTGATTTCCAGGCCTGTTTTTTTATGGACCAGGTGACCTTGAGCTCATTATGAACGGCTGGATGCCTTCCTTTATGTATCTGAGCTCTGAGATTAAAAGCAGTTCCTATTTACTTCCTGGAGTTTGACAAGGGTTGCCAGCTCCCTTGCAGCAAATGTCCTATATATATATTCTAACTAATTAAAGTAAGGACAGTAATGTGGTCCAAGAGATAGCTAAATAGAGTTCTTTAATTTTGGTGTAGATTTTAATTTTGAGGAGGCTCTGCGAGATGTTAAAGCACCAATGGCAAGGCTTTAAGAAAACAAGAGCACAGAAATTTATTTCATATAATGAATGAATTAGATGATCACTCCAAAGGAAGTGTTTACCTAGCAACATATATCATGCATCTACCAGTCTACTGACTTACATTCCATACATCTACACATATCCTGAAAGATTTTTACAAATTAAATATACTTATCTCTGAAATGAAATTGGAAGTGATTTTTCTGAATTTTCCAGTAAAATTATTTACCTTTAGTGAACAGATGATATTTTTGTATTTAGAAAACATATAATCGGACTTCCCTGGTAGCTCAGTGGTGGAGAGTTCACCTGCCAGTGCAGGGGACACGGGTTGGATCCCTGATCCGGGAAGATCTCACATGCTGTGGGGCAACTAAGTCCATGAGTCACAGCTACTGAGCCTGTGCTCTAGAGCCTCAGAGCCGCAACTATTGAGCCCATGTGCCACAACTACTGAAGCCTGTGTGCCCTAGAGCCCGAATTCCACAAGAGAAATCACAGCAACAAGAAGCCTGCTCACCTCAGCTAGAGAGTAGCTCCCACTCCCTGCAACTAGAGAAGAGCCTGTGGCAGCAGTGAAAACCCAGAATAGCCAAAAATAAATAAATAAATAAAATTTAGAAAATCATAGACAAGTATATTTTTTAAATGTATGTGTTAATGAAAAAGGTTGTGCTTTGTTGCATATATTCGGAGACTGCAGCAGCCAGTAACAAGGAAGGAAAGAGAAAATACCTGTTAAGTTGTTCTTGCGGTCACAAGGAGAGTGACAGTCAGTACGTAGAGAGTACCAACGTCCTTTTCATCATTTGTGACCCTAACTTATCACCTGTCAGATGACCTTAACCTGTCACCTAGCTTTTGGTTTATCAGTCCTGTCCTCTCCAAACTCATTTGTCTTCCTCAAGTTCTATTTTCAGTCTTTTAATAAAACTGAACTCATTCATCCTCTCCTTCATTTCTTCACTTGACCATCATTTAATCCCATCCTTTTCACCCTTGAAGAGGTGGGTTCTTTGATCGCTAAGAAGCCAGGTGACACTGGCTCAAATGAGACTTTCTTCAGTCACCAGGACTGTTTCACTAGACTCCTGTTTCTCACTGTCTTCAGTTCCTCCCCTAACCATTTTACAATCTCTTTTCATTGCTTTCTGAAGCACAGCTCTCAAGGTTGTCCTCCATGGCTCAATAATCACAAGTACATCCCTCGTATGGGGGGAAAAAACCCAAATTCACACAAAACAATATAAACTCCTGGGAAACAGCAATCAACCAAACAACAACAGAAAACACCAAAAATTCCTCCAGTCTTGAGGTGGATTTTCAAGGCTTCTTGTCTGTGCCCCAACCTATCTTTCCAAGTTGTTCTTTCTTCTTTCTCTGATCCCTCCTTTTCCAGCTCTTTGCCTTGACTTTGGCCAGCTCCTTGGAATGCCCTGTCCTTTTCCTTCACCTCCATGCCTCCATCTCCTTGTCACTGAGGATTCAGCGAGGAAGCTTGCTCCAATTCCCTTCCTTGAACTTCTCTATTCCTGTCTTTCTCAGCTTCTGTAACAGATCACCTTTTCTTCTCTTTGGCACTTGCAACATTCCAGTGTATATTGTTATTTGTGCTCTCTAGGAGCCCAGCCATAAACACGCAGTCTCTGATCTGATTTGGCATTTTCTGCTGAAAGCTTGTAATAAATATGTGCTATTAAAGAATTGGATTCAGCGTTGTTTCTGGGTTGGATCCCACCAGGGGTAACTGTACAGTGAATGCCTATAGAGCTTTTGGGGGGAAAATGAACTTCCCCAGACCACAGAAGCATCATTTAGTGCATGAGGGCTACAATTTATTAAATGACCCAGGCTGAGTTATTTCCCTGACGATGAATTACCCAGAGCCCACATAACACTGTCTTTGGGTGGGGGTGGAGTGGGGTTGTGAGCTGTTTCTTGATACTAACCCTAAATTGGCATGGTATCTCTGAAACTAGAAAATGGAAAAATCATTCACCATAGCTTTTGAAATCACAGGCAGTGGAATCAATTTTAAACTTCTTATCATATTTTGCCCACTGTTCCAGCTCTGCCTCTTACCCCTCTGATTTATTTGTTTATACTTTTCCTTCACATACAGGTTGGCTTGCAGCTATTTTTTAGAGTGATTCCATTGGGGTAGCTGCCAACCTCAATTAATGGCAACCTGTGAGTGCTTAAGGAGGGGGATGGGAATGCGGTGAGACAGAAGCAGGGAAGGCTTTTTTTTTTTTTTTCCTGGGAGAGGGGGTGTTTCATCTGGGATAGTGGAAGACAAGACTCCCCTCCTCCTGCTTTATGTCAGCCATCCATCGATCTTGTGTGGATACTCTGAGTTCATGAAGGTGACTCCATATCAACAGATGATCATGAAATGACCAGTGTTAAGTTTCTCCACTCAGCAGCGTGATGTTTCTGAATAGCAAATTAATTCAGATGAGAACGTACAGTAATATTTCTTGAACATCTGGGTTTATGATCTGAAATTTGAACCCATTACATGTCACTTTCAGATGATTTTGTTGGGTTATGCTGGAGTCTGATAAACTGTGAAGTCCCTAATCAAGTTGATTTTCTAGACTGTTGATTTTTCAGACAATGAAGAGCTGTGATTAAGTTCTAGATCATAATCATTTCACCACAGATATGCTGTTCTTAAAGTCTTCCCACTGTAAACCTTTGGGTTATGACTCTTTACAGGAAATATGAGTGGGAAGAGGAGAGGAATGGCATTCATGTGGACATGGCAGTATGTTGTAGAGGTGATTTTTTATGATTATGTGTGTGGCAAATTCTAAAGAAACGCATAAATATTTTTTATATCATAAAGGGAATGATTTCACATTTTAGTTTAAATAATATTTAAAAAGTGCATTGAATAAATATATGTAACTTCTGTCAAATTGTTTCGACAAAATTCACCCTCAGTTTAGTTCAGGTGCTCAGTTATGTCTGATTTCTTTGCAACTCTGCGGACTGTGGCACACCAGGCTTCACACCTTTGCATGCACCTAGACACTCTCTAAAAAATATTCATACTCATTTTTTTCTCTGATAGTTGATAATTTATATGAATGTAATAATATTAAAAGAGAAAAGAATACAGAGGAAGATAATGTGGCAATATGGATAAAATGGTAGTTTTAAAAAAATCATTGAGTTTTCAGAAGAAATACGGTAATACAGTAGGTTTCAGATACCCCACATTAAAAAGTGATATGTGAACCACCTGTGCAGGACGCATGACATGATACAGGAACAGGTCAGCGTGATCTCTTCACTTGGAGAGCATTGAAGGGGTAAGAACATTGAGAAGGTGAGATGCCTCTCACCTAGTGAAGTGTTTCAGAAGATCTACTTGAAATACATGATATTCATCTCCTGGAGTCTGCTGAACTCACAACAAGGGCCTGTTTCTTTCCAGGAGAAATTCTAATGTAAGGACACACTAGGGATGCTGGGAGTAAGCTGTGCTTTATTTGAAGGTGGGAAAAATGTGTATTTTTTTTCCTTGACCCCATTGGAAGTAGCAACCTGGAATTATATTAAAATAGACTAATTCCCAAATACCGCATGAGAGGGCAATGGGACTCCAGCCTGGATCTGAAGTGGTAGGATTCCAGGGTCCTGGTGGTGTCAGAAGTGAGTTAGCAGAGAGGCACTGAGGGCGTAAGAGCTAACTATAATCAGAGGCATCCAGGGATGAATGAATGAGGAATGTGCAGAAGATCCCTATGAAAAAGTCAGCTCTGTACTCTCCTTTCCCAGACACCCACACCAGATTATGAGTGAGTCATTCTGCATAGCCCGTTCTTGCACCTCTACCTCTTCTCACCCTTCACCCTCAGGCAACCCCCAAGAGACATGCAGTTCAGATAGCAAGCTGCAGAGGAGGCAGAGAAAAGAAACTGAGCTCTCATCCTTTTCCCCGTATAGTCTTTATCCACAGTGGAGCCAAACACGACTGCTCATTATATGTAAAGAGATACATTGGATATGAATTTGGAATTTTAAATGTTATGCCTGATTGGAATTGTGTGATCCTTAGATTAGACTGGATTTTGTATTACCCAGAAAAAACACCATTCCTTTATTATTTGGGTCACCAAAAAAAACATTTGGAAACTCTGAAATTTTATCCAAGGGCAGGGCTTAGCAAATTCATAGAGTGGATTCATAGGAGCAGCACTGAGAAAATGTGATTGGTTTCTTCTTGCTCTTAGAGTACCCATCTCCTGAGATAACAACCACCCACAGGTAACTGATGCCTCTCAATTTCTTTCTTTCCAGCTTCTCCTCTTTGCCTATAATACATTTCGTAAAAAAACAAAATTGGAATCATATTCTATTACTTATATTTTGTTTTCCTTTTATTTTCCTAGTCTTTTACTAAAGTCTTAAAATTAGACAACAGTAACAAAATCCTCTAAAAAATGAATTGGGGTGAATCTGGCAGAGGTTAAAGGCACTTTAGTGTTAACAATTTTCTGTAAAATTCAAGGCAGTTGTATAATTATAGGGTGACTATTGTTAAGGACTGTTACAGTCGTTTGCAAATCAGTTAGCTTTACCGACTGAATTTTGTTGGCAGATGTGAGGCATAAGTGTATCTGAAAAATTTACACTCAATTTCTGTCCCATATCAAACCCAGTGTGTGTGTGTCCCTGGTCTGCTCCCTTTATCACAAGTCATCAGTCTCTATTGAAGTATCAGAAACACCTGGTAATTGCAGGGAGACAATAATCTTGGCACTATTTCATTAATTATGTCTCCTTTCCAGCTGGTGTTTTTATTTCCAGCGTGTTTTTCTCTTTCCTGTGTAGACTTCGTGCCCCATGGGCAGGGACCACGTTTTCCATTTTGTCTCGTCTTCTGCTGTTGCCTAACACTGAAATATAATTTAAAAAGTGGCTTTGATTCACTTAATTAGGATTCATCTACAGAGATTGGCAATGCCAAAAGTGCTTTTCAGCCTTGTGTCTTGCAAAGATAATATGCTCCAAAATTTTAGCTTGTCCAGCATCTTCTCTTGTTAGGGGAAAGTGCGCAAAGGATTTATGACTTTTTTTGTAAATGAAGATGCCAGATATGATGGCAGAAGAAGAAGAGGTCAACAGAGGATTAGATGGTTAGATGGCATCACCCATTCAATGGACACTAACTTGGACAAAAAGCTCTGGGAGATAGTGAGGGACAGAGAGATCTGGCAGACTGCAGTCCATGAGGTAGCAAAGAGTTGGACATGACTTAGTGACTGAACAACAATATGCCAGGTATCAAAGATATTCATAATCAGAAGGGACTACCCCTTTTAACTAGGGCTTCCCAGGTGGCACTAGTGGTAAAGAACCTGCCTGCAATGCAGGAGAGAGATGTTAGTTTAACCCTTGGGTAAGTAAGATCCCTTTCAACAACTAAGATGTGACAAATATTGGCAAAGTTGCTTGCTTTATTCTCTATTCATAGTTGCAGATTGACAGCCTAGGGTAGGTTTGTTTCATCTGGTTTATACATTTATAAATTGAATTAACTAATTCTGTACAAATGAAGAGGCTTACATAAATGTTTAAGATAAAAATTGCTGGCAGCTCAACGCTCACACTCCTGCATGACAACAAACAACTGAGTAGCTATTTTGCTTGTGGGTAGGATGAGAACACTCCACAGGCTACAGCTCTGCTGCTCCATAATCTATTATCAATTCAGTGGCAATATGATATTTATCACTTAGGACTGTTTGTATTTTTTCCTAGACTCGGGCATTTCAATCACTCAGATATCTTGCTTTGTCCCTATAAGCATTTTGCATTTTTTGGCCATGCCTAGGGACATGAGGGACCTCATTTCTCCAACAGGATTGAGCCTGCACCACCTGCATTGGAAGCACTGAGTCTTAACCACTGAGCCTCCAGGGAAGTCCCCTTGTAAGCATTTTAATTAGAAAATTAAAAGTCCAGATCCTTTTCTGGTCCAAGCTAACAACCTTTCTGGAAAACCCTCTTAACTTGTTCCCTGGAATGTCTCTTGTCCTTCTCCAGTTTCCTTAAGACAATGGCTTCACATTATCTTCAGGACAAAAATCCACTAACATCCATTAACATCTCTCTAAGACCCTCCACCATCCATTTCATCTGGCATCGCCTTTGTCTTTCCAGAATCCTTGTCTTTTTTCCCCACCTCTGAACAGCCTTTCCTGAAGACATCATGCATGCTCTTTGCTCATCCTGGAATCCTCTGACCCAAACACATTACTCTATGTTTACTTTTCATGTCAAACTTCCATTCTCAGTCAGTTTTTTCATACTCGTGTGCACTCTCCTAGTATCTCATGGTTTTCTTTCTGAAACAACCGTCACATTTTAACTTATTTGTTCAATGTCTTGAGCTCCACTAGACTCTAAGGTTATGATTCTGTTTGTCTTATTCACAGTTGTAACTCCAGTGCTTAACTCAGGGTCTAGTATCTGCTTTTAGTGCTCAACTATAGTAAAGCAACCAAACAGGCCATAAGGTTCTTTCAACTTAAGAAATATGCATGAGGTGAAAAACCTAAGTGAATTGGTTATTTAGCACTAGAACATTGTACAGTTTTGCTGCAGAAGTCAAGTATAAAATCATGAAGTGCAGAAAAATAAAGATAAGACAAATTACTCCAAATCCTTCCTTCAAGATATGTGAGAACTATAAATCTGTATAAATCAACCATGTGTTTATTCTTTGCACATATAAGTATAGGAATGGGTTGGTAATTTAGATTTTATTTTTAGTTTTTTCTTGCAAATATTATGAAGCTACCCCAATACATTTAAATATTCTTTCAAACATCATTTTATGCTTATTGTACATGTTTCAAAATTGATGCTCCTATAATTCGGGCATTTTTTTGGACTGTTTGTATTTTTCCTAGACTCGGGCATTCAATCACTCAGATACCCTTTTGAGGGACAATGAGGGACCTCATTTCTCCAACAGGATTGAGCCTGCACCACCTGCATTGGAAGCACTGAGTCTTAACCACTGAGCCTCCAGGGAAGTCCCCTTGTAAGCATTTTAATTAGAAAATTAAAAGTCCAGATCCTTTTCTGGTCCAAGCTAACAACCTTTCTGGAAAACCCTCTTAACTTGTTCCCTGGAATGTCTCTTGTCCTTCTCCAGTTTCCTTAAGACAATGGCTTCACATTATCTTCAGGACAAAAATCCACTAACATCCATTAACATCTCTCTAAGACCCTCCACCATCCATTTCATCTGGCATCGCCTTTGTCTTTCCAGAATCCTTGTCTTTTTTCCCCACCTCTGAACAGCCTTTCCTGAAGACATCATGCATGCTCTTTGCTCATCCTGGAATCCTCTGACCCAAACACATTACTCTATGTTTACTTTTCATGTCAAACTTCCATTCTCAGTCAGTTTTTTCATACTCGTGTGCACTCTCCTAGTATCTCATGGTTTTCTTTCTGAAACAACCGTCACATTTTAACTTATTTGTTCAATGTCTTGAGCTCCACTAGACTCTAAGGTTATGATTCTGTTTGTCTTATTCACAGTTGTAACTCCAGTGCTTAACTCAGGGTCTAGTATCTGCTTTTAGTGCTCAACTATAGTAAAGCAACCAAACAGGCCATAAGGTTCTTTCAACTTAAGAAATATGCATGAGGTGAAAAACCTAAGTGAATTGGTTATTTAGCACTAGAACATTGTACAGTTTTGCTGCAGAAGTCAAGTATAAAATCATGAAGTGCAGAAAAATAAAGATAAGACAAATTACTCCAAATCCTTCCTTCAAGATATGTGAGAACTATAAATCTGTATAAATCAACCATGTGTTTATTCTTTGCACATATAAGTATAGGAATGGGTTGGTAATTTAGATTTTATTTTTAGTTTTTTTTCTTGCAAATATTATGAAGCTACCCCAATACATTTAAATATTCTTTCAAACATCATTTTATGCTTATTGTACATGTTTCAAAATTGATACCCACACTCTTGCCTACTATAGAATTTTTAGACTACTCATATTTTAATATTTGCTTTTATTGATGCCTTAAGTGGGTAAAGATGGCTCTGCAGGGAAAGAATCTGCCGGTGAAGCAGGAGACACAGGAGGCGTGGGTTCCATCCCTAAGTTGGGAAGATCCTCTGGATGAGTAAAATGGTAACCCAGTCCAGTATTCTTGCCTGAAAAATCCCATGGACAGAGGAGCCTGGTGGACTACAGTCCAAAAAGGTCACAAAGAATTGAACAGAACTGAGTGACCTAAGCAAATACATACATGCATACCTTAAGTATTTGCTTAGAAGGTCATGCTGTGGCTATAACCTTTGCTTTAGGAATACTGGCAGAGACAGTATATTTTCGAGAAGTCTTACTATTGAGTAGTCCTGCAACAGAGTAGTTAAGAGCATAGATTCTGGATCTAGATTTCCCAGTCTAGAATCATGGCTCTGTCACTAATCAGCTGTGTGGCTTTGAACCTGTTACTCAACTTCTGTGTGCTTTTGTTTCCTTACTGATAAAATGTAACACCGTGCCAAATTGGGCTTTCTGTAAACCTCGCCTGGACTCTTTCAATGGATGTTTTTCCTACTTACCTTTGACCTTCCCTTGCATTCCAATTTGTAGTCTGTCTTCTATTGAATTTGGAAGCACAGTTCTGATATTTTCATTCTATTGTTCACAAATCACCAATATCTTCTATGTGGAAAAAAAATTCTGTAGAGCCCTTAGCTAAACATTCAAGGCTCTCCACATCTACGCTCCCACTCTACCTCTTTAGGCTTATTCTCTGTGCCTTTCTTGCTCTTCACTGTGGCTCTCATAGGTACCTTGGCTCAGCATACTATACCTTGCCTCCATTCATCCTTATGCTTATAATAAAGCTAGAACTTCCAGGAAGCTCAGAGCTCTTATTTCCCCTCCTTGACTACTTGCCCTTTTCCCTTCTCCACAAGCTTATTACACTTTATCTTTCTCTTTGGTCACTTACTTTTTTTTTTTTTCAGTTGCATTTTGGTTATTTGAGATTTGGGGAGTCTGGCATGTAATGACATGTGTACCATCTGTCTCTGATCTAGCTTGCTCTTTGCTATAGGACTATGCCTTTGCAATACATATGTGCTACATTAATAAATTGATTCCCAAGGGTTTGGGTAATAGATCCGACTATGCTTTAGGAAAAAATTTATTTTTCCAGCTTATAGGGTTTAAATCATGTGGTTAAAATGAGAATTAAAACAATAGTACACACAAAGCATTTACATCTCATTTAGATCAGCTCGATGCATCTTTTCCTACATCCACTGTGTTTTTCTCATGTTCTGTAGCAATGGAATGAAAGCCAGGCTTTTTCTTTTCAGCAAGGATTGATAGAAGGTTTTGTCCTTTCATTGCCTCCATGTATAGCACTTTTCTTGTAAACAGGTACAATGGCCATTGCCATTGCTCTCTTCTTTACTCCTTTGCCATCACATTTGCTGTGGCCTCATTGCATTCTGGAACATACAGTGTGTCAAGCCATAGTAAAAGATGAGAGTGAGGTCAGGGTCATAAATATAGTGTTTTGTCTTGAAGAACAGAACTCTCGTGCAGTGAAAGGATGGTTGCCAAGGGTTTTGGTTGTCACCAAGTGTAGAAATCTAGTCAGGGAACAGATAGTAAAATGAAATCAATGTGTCTTGTTACCTTAACTCATGTTGCCTGTGTTTCACAAGGCACAGCCTTGGTCAATTTTCTGCAGTCCAGCAGCATCAGCAGCATCTCAGTTCACCTGCCTCAGAGTTAGGGTAGAGACCGCCCAGATTCTGGCATGGGGCTTAATTGTAAGTGTTGCTTATAAACACTGAGTTTAAGGGAGAAGTGGAAATAGTGTATTTCAGGTGTTTCTTGGCATATGTCTTTGCCAATTGGAAATCATGCGAGATATTTTTTTAAGTCTAAATTTCTTTATAATTGAAAGTGTATGTATATAGCTGATGTAGCCCGTAAATGCCAAAGTCACAGCAACAGTCTGTCAAACTCCCTGCACAGATGGTATCCCACTTACTCGGTGACATTTGGATAATTCCAATTCTCACAGGCTTATTGTCTTGGCTGTATTTTGGTTATTTGAGATTTGGAGTCTGGCATGTAATGACATGTGTACCATCTGTCTCTGATCTAGCTTGCTCTTTGCTATAGGACTATGCCTTTGCAATACATATGTGCTACATTAATAAATTGATTCCCAAGGGTTTGGGTAATAGATCCGACTATGCTTTAGGAAAAAATTATTTTTCCAGCTTATAGGGTTTAAATCATGTGGTTAAAATGAGAATTAAAACAATAGTACACACAAAGCATTTACATCTCATTTAGATCAGCTCGATGCATCTTTTCCTACATCCACTGTGTTTTTCTCATGTTCTGTAGCAATGGAATGAAAGCCAGGCTTTTTCTTTTCAGCAAGGATTGATAGAAGGTTTTGTCCTTTCATTGCCTCCATGTATAGCACTTTTCTTGTAAACAGGTACAATGGCCATTGCCATTGCTCTCTTCTTTACTCCTTTGCCATCACATTTGCTGTGGCCTCATTGCATTCTGGAACATACAGTGTGTCAAGCCATAGTAAAAGATGAGAGTGAGGTCAGGGTCATAAATATAGTGTTTTGTCTTGAAGAACAGAACTCTCGTGCAGTGAAAGGATGGTTGCCAAGGGTTTTGGTTGTCACCAAGTGTAGAAATCTAGTCAGGGAACAGATAGTAAAATGAAATCAATGTGTCTTGTTACCTTAACTCATGTTGCCTGTGTTTCACAAGGCACAGCCTTGGTCAATTTTCTGCAGTCCAGCAGCATCAGCAGCATCTCAGTTCACCTGCCTCAGAGTTAGGGTAGAGACCGCCCAGATTCTGGCATGGGGCTTAATTGTAAGTGTTGCTTATAAACACTGAGTTTAAGGGAGAAGTGGAAATAGTGTATTTCAGGTGTTTCTTGGCATATGTCTTTGCCAATTGGAAATCATGCGAGATATTTTTTTAAGTCTAAATTTCTTTATAATTGAAAGTGTATGTATATAGCTGATGTAGCCCGTAAATGCCAAAGTCACAGCAACAGTCTGTCAAACTCCCTGCACAGATGGTATCCCACTTACTCGGTGACATTTGGATAAATATCCAAGTAATCTCCACATGGCTTAGATCTGATCAGGATGACAATGAATCTTGTTAGTTGCATTTGAAAGGGAGAGTTCCCTTTCAGTTTGATGCCAGTTATGAAAAGCCAGAGGGAATCGGGAGGAAAGAAAAAGGTTCGGGCCCAGGGTCTTAGGTCAACTTCACCAAGCTTTCAGCAGCTCTACTGGCGGAAGTCAAAGGATTGATGCAGAAACCAGGCTTTTTCTGAGAAGTCAAACACAGAACTCTAGGTATGTATGCCTATATTTTTATCAAGACCCCATTTGGCTACAAAAAGAATGGAAGGAGAACATACATTGGTTCTAGAATTCTGAATTCTGGATATATTTTCTCTTTATTACTATAAGCCTTGAAACTTGCTTCTTGCTACACTTCACAGTATCATAAAAGCAGACATCACTTTGCTGACAAAGGTACATATAGTCAAAGATATGGTTTTTTTCAGGGAGTCATGTACAGATGTGAGAGTTGGACCATGAACAAGGCTGACTGCTAAAGAATTGATACTTTCGAACTGTGGTGCTGGAGAAGACTCTTGAGAATCCTTTGGCCAGCAAGGAGATCAAACTAGTCAATCCTAAAGGAAATCAACCCTGAATATTCACTGAGAGGACTGATGCTGAAGAGCCAATATTTTGGCCACCTGATGTGAAGAGCCAGATCACCGGAGATGACCTCGATGCTAGGAAAGACTGAAGGCAGGAGGATGAGCAGGTGACAGAGGATATGATTAGATGATTAGACAGTAGATATGGTTAGATGTCACGAGCAGGTGACAGAGGATATGGTTAGATGGTTAGATAGCATCACTGACTCAAGCAAGCTCAGGGAGATAGTGAAGAACAGGAAAGTCTTGTATGCTGCAGTCCATGGAGTCGCAAAGAGTTGGGCATGACTTATTGCCTAAACAACAACAACAAAACATAAATTTCTCCTGGCATAAATATTTCTCAAATATCAGCATATAGACCACCTGATAGTACTAAGTTAAACCTTATATCAAATCAAGCAATCAAGGTTTTTGTAATTTATAGATGATGAAAGCCCGTAAATGCCAAAGTCACAGCAACAGTCTGTCAAACTCCCTGCACAGATGGTATCCCACTTACTCGGTGACATTTGGATAAATATCCAAGTAATCTCCACATGGCTTAGATCTGATCAGGATGACAATGAATCTTGTTAGTTGCATTTGAAAGGGAGAGTTCCCTTTCAGTTTGATGCCAGTTATGAAAAGCCAGAGGGAATCGGGAGGAAAGAAAAAGGTTCGGGCCCAGGGTCTTAGGTCAACTTCACCAAGCTTTCAGCAGCTCTACTGGCGGAAGTCAAAGGATTGATGCAGAAACCAGGCTTTTTCTGAGAAGTCAAACACAGAACTCTAGGTATGTATGCCTATATTTTTATCAAGACCCCATTTGGCTACAAAAAGAATGGAAGGAGAACATACATTGGTTCTAGAATTCTGAATTCTGGATATATTTTCTCTTTATTACTATAAGCCTTGAAACTTGCTTCTTGCTACACTTCACAGTATCATAAAAAGCAGACATCACTTTGCTGACAAAGGTACATATAGTCAAAGATATGGTTTTTTTCAGGGAGTCATGTACAGATGTGAGAGTTGGACCATGAACAAGGCTGACTGCTAAAGAATTGATACTTTCGAACTGTGGTGCTGGAGAAGACTCTTGAGAATCCTTTGGCCAGCAAGGAGATCAAACTAGTCAATCCTAAAGGAAATCAACCCTGAATATTCACTGAGAGGACTGATGCTGAAGAGCCAATATTTTGGCCACCTGATGTGAAGAGCCAGATCACCGGAGATGACCTCGATGCTAGGAAAGACTGAAGGCAGGAGGATGAGCAGGTGACAGAGGATATGATTAGATGATTAGACAGTAGATATGGTTAGATGTCACGAGCAGGTGACAGAGGATATGGTTAGATGGTTAGATAGCATCACTGACTCAAGCAAGCTCAGGGAGATAGTGAAGAACAGGAAAGTCTTGTATGCTGCAGTCCATGGAGTCGCAAAGAGTTGGGCATGACTTATTGCCTAAACAACAACAACAAAACATAAATTTCTCCTGGCATAAATATTTCTCAAATATCAGCATATAGACCACCTGATAGTACTAAGTTAAACCTTTTAAAATCAAGCAATCGAGAGAAACAAGGAAGTTGACATTATCTTTATAATGAGGATTTGAAACTAGTAATTTAATCATTAACTGGTTCATGATTGCCAAGCAATCAGAAAGTGAAAAGTTCTATGAAGAGTTCCAGTGAGGTCAGACAGTGCGTTTTAAGTAGATCATAAAGCAAATGCACAACTGTGGCTTGGAATTTTTCTTTTAATAAAGCAACAATTTTGGAAATTCTTAAAATATTGTGCATTCAGTAAAGAGGTTTATCTTCTGCATCCTCTGGCCTTCCCATCCAGGCATGGGTTTTTGAAACCAGTGAACGGCGGTGGGTGGTAGCTGGTGGTGATTGCAGGGTCAGTGCTCTTGAGGTGTGAGAGGCTCCACACAGTGCTGTGTCACGAGGATTCGGAAGCTTTTCCTTCCACACTCATCCAAGACATCCAGCTATTCCTGATGCTTGGGCGTGCTCTCCAACAAGGAAAGACTCAGCATCAGGCTGTGATCTTTAAATTCTTCTTGGTCATGATTTAGGATTCTTTGCTGGTACCTCTGATTCGTGTCTGGGTTTCCCTGAAACCCAGGGAAACAATTGTCAGCATTCACCTAAATTTTCTGTGGTGCCTTGTGCCTCCTCATCCTCTGTGAACCTACCGACAATGAAACTTCCTGGTCTCCACCCCAGACCCAGAGAGTCAGGATGACTGGCAGGGAGGCCCAGGAATCAGCACAAGCAATTCCTTTGAAAAGATTTTAAAAACCCAAGAAAGTAAAATCCATGTTTATCAAATACACATACACTCTCTGCCCCCCCTACCAAACTAATAGATTTAATTTTATGATTTTGGTTTTGAATTTTTCAAAAAAGAGAGATCACATTTCAGGTACAATTTAAGCTCCTTGTATTTCTCTCTCACTACTCAACCCCATGCTGCTTTTCAGCTGTGATCACAGTCATGAATATGACTTGAGTCCAGGTTTTATATGTATATTATGGCTTCCATGTGGCAATTCCTTCTCAGCATTACCTTCACTTATTGCTTCTTTAGTGTTCTTACTTTATGGAGATCTGAGTTACTGATCTGTATGACTTCCCTTTTTTCTAAAGAACTGCTTTTAACATTTCTTGCAGTTCAGTTCTATTGGCAACAATTCCTTTAATTTTTTGTTTGAGAAAGTCTTTATTTCTCCTTTACTTTGGAAAGATACTAGGTACAGAATTCTAGATTGCAGGTGGGAATGTTTCATTCTACTCTCTTCTTGTTTACTTCACTTCTGAGAAGTTGTAATTCAGGTAAGGTATTTTTTTTCCTTCTTTTTTTTTTTTGTAAGATTTTTCTTTACCGTTGATCTTGTGTAATTTGAAAATGATATGCCCAGGTGTCAGTCTGTTTGTTTGTTTGGTATCTATCCTGTGTGTTCTCTGAGCTTTCTGGATTTGTAGTTTATAGTCTGACACTATTTGGTGGAAATTCTCAGTTATTATTGTGTCAAATATTTTTACTGCTACTTTCTGTCTTCTTCTGGTATTCTCATCATGTGTATGTTACACCTTTTCTAGCTGTCCCCCTGTCCTTGGATAATCTATTCCATTTTTTTTGTAATCTTTGTTGCCTTTGCTTTTCAGTTTTCAAGGATTCTATTGATACATCCTCTAGCACAGAAGTTGTTTTTAGCTGTGTCCAGTGTACTAATAAATCCATCAAAGGCTTTTTTATTCTTTTGTGTTGGTATTTTTTTCTGTTTCATTTTTGTTGTTGTTGTTCTTTCTTAGGATTTCCATCACTTTGCTTACATTGTTCATCTGTTTTTGCATTGCTGTCCATTTGATACATTAGAGCTCTTTGCATATTGGTAATAGTTGTTTTAAATTCCTGGTCTGACAATTCCAACATCCCTGACATGCCTTATTTTTTTGCTTGCATTATCTCTTTACATTGTATTTTTATTTTTGTATGCCTTTAAAATTTTCTTCCTTATGGCTGGACATGATGTACTGGGTAAACAGTCCTTTAGGGATGTGGTAGTGATGTGTTGAGGGAGGAAGCAATATAGTTTTATGATTAAGTCTCAGTGTTTTAGTAAACTTATGTCTCTGGACTGTGCGTTTCACAAATGTTTCCATTTTTCTCTTGATTCCTTAGGTGGGAATGGATGATTAGGGCCAGCAGCAGTCGGGTATTTCCCTTCCCTGGGGTTAGTTAGGCTCTGATAATTCTCAGCAGGGTTAAATTCTGTTAATTAGTTTCTCCTGAAGACAGGCCTTATTAAGAACAGACGGTGCTGATGAATTTCAAAATGGTTCTCTTTCCTTCTGCTGGATGACGCCCAGGTTGAGGATTCCGTTTTTTCTCTTTGTGGGAGCCCCAATGATTACTTCACTTCTGAGAAGTTGTAATTCAGGTAAGGTATTTTTTTTCCTTCTTTTTTTTTTTTGTAAGATTTTTCTTTACCGTTGATCTTGTGTAATTTGAAAATGATATGCCCAGGTGTCAGTCTGTTTGTTTGTTTGGTATCTATCCTGTGTGTTCTCTGAGCTTTCTGGATTTGTAGTTTATAGTCTGACACTATTTGGTGGAAATTCTCAGTTATTATTGTGTCAAATATTTTTACTGCTACTTTCTGTCTTCTTCTGGTATTCTCATCATGTGTATGTTACACCTTTTCTAGCTGTCCCCCTGTCCTTGGATAATCTATTCCATTTTTTTTGTAATCTTTGTTGCCTTTGCTTTTCAGTTTTCAAGGATTCTATTGATACATCCTCTAGCACAGAAGTTGTTTTTAGCTGTGTCCAGTGTACTAATAAATCCATCAAAGGCTTTTTTATTCTTTTGTGTTGGTATTTTTTTCTGTTTCATTTTTGTTGTTGTTGTTCTTTCTTAGGATTTCCATCACTTTGCTTACATTGTTCATCTGTTTTTGCATTGCTGTCCATTTGATACATTAGAGCTCTTTGCATATTGGTAATAGTTGTTTTAAATTCCTGGTCTGACAATTCCAACATCCCTGACATGCCTTATTTTTTTGCTTGCATTATCTCTTTACATTGTATTTTTATTTTTGTATGCCTTTAAAATTTTCTTCCTTATGGCTGGACATGATGTACTGGGTAAACAGTCCTTTAGGGATGTGGTAGTGATGTGTTGAGGGAGGAAGCAATATAGTTTTATGATTAAGTCTCAGTGTTTTAGTAAACTTATGTCTCTGGACTGTGCGTTTCACAAATGTTTCCATTTTTCTCTTGATTCCTTAGGTGGGAATGGATGATTAGGGCCAGCAGCAGTCGGGTATTTCCCTTCCCTGGGGTTAGTTAGGCTCTGATAATTCTCAGCAGGGTTAAATTCTGTTAATTAGTTTCTCCTGAAGACAGGCCTTATTAAGAACAGACGGTGCTGATGAATTTCAAAATGGTTCTCTTTCCTTCTGCTGGATGACGCTCCAGGTTGAGGGGATCTTTCCCCCAGTATTTACTGGGTCTACTCGAGCTCCTGGAGGCATATCTCACAATATTTGTGGGAGCCCCCAATGACTGGGCTCCCGTATGACTTGTCTTCAATGAGCCTCCAGAAATTTGTTAATTACAGTTCAGAGTTTCCTTCCTGGAGCCAGTTCCCCAGAGGGCTTCCTCTCCTTCAGAGTGTCTACTCTGGTAAGGCACAACTCCTTCTGTTTGCCTGTTTGTCTCTTCAGTCTTGGGGACTTGGGTTTGCTCTGTGTCGTCCCCTTTGTTTTGAATGCAAGAAGGGTTGTTGTTTTTTTTTCAGTCTATTCAGTATTTTGCTTGTTGTTTGTATGGACTGGGTGCTTTCTAAGCTCCTTAAACGGACAACGGGAAAACCCTTGTTCTTATTCCTCTGTTGGTGGGCATCTGTTTCAAGTTTTCAACTTTAAGAAATAGCACATAAGTCTCCTGTAACAGTGGTTCCAAACCTTTTTGTCATTAGGGACCAGTTTTGTGGGTGGCATGTTTTCCACACACTGGGAATAGGCAGGGCTTGGGGGTGAGGGAGGCGATAGTTTCAGGATGATTTCACGCCATGACATTTATTGTGCACTTCATTTCTAATCTAAGGCCTCCACTGATCTGATTGGAGGTACAGGTCCCTGGCCGGTCTGGGAGTCCCTGTCCTATAAGATGCTTAGGTATACGTAACTAGAAGTAGTACCTCTGGTTTATTAGGTTTTATACTGTCAAGTCTACTATACTTCACCAAACTGTTTTCAAAGGTTAAATCAAATTGACCTTCCATGAGCACCCCTTGAGTGTTTTTACTCTTCATTTTCTCAAAAATCATCAGAATTTTGTCATTGGTCTGATAGATGTGGAATGGTATCTTATTTTAATATACTGGCATCACATTTGTATTTTAAAAACAAACACTTAATGCATAGCAAACTTTAATAACTTAAAGTCATAGACGTAGAAGAGATTCTTGGACCATAGAAAAGTTTGGGCAATAAAATAGTCTTTCCCTGTCGATAATTCTTTCCAAGCCTGAATTGTATTCAACAAGTTATAAAAAGAAGCTTATCCAAAAGTAATCTAACTTTTGGACACTTTCCGTCCAAAGTGGTCTATTGTGAATATGTGTGTGTGTTAAAGAAAAAATGTACTGTTTCCTGTAAAAAGCTTGGGTAGAATGGTAAAGAATCTGCCTGCAGGGCGGGAAACCTGAGTCCATTTCCTGGGTCAGGAAAATGATCTGGAAATGGAAATAGCAACCCACTCGAGTATCCTTGCCTGGGAAATCCCATGGACAGAGGAGCCTGGTGGGCTTCACAACACTTTCTCTTTTCCCAGCTGCTGAGCTGGGTGAATACTAATTCATCTGGTACTTAGTTTCCTCACCTATGAAACAAAGGAGTAGAACCAAAAATTTTCTCCTTTCAAAAATAAACCTTTAGGTTTTGCTCCCAATTTATAAAACATGTAAAAGCTGAGTCATTTTGGTGACAAAGGTAGGGGAGGCCTGCTTAGCCTTCGCCTTTTTCTCTCCGTCATTCCTGCGATCTCTCTGGAAGCTTCCCAGGATGCCACGAAATATAGCTTAAAATGTATACCTATGGCGGATTCAGGTCGACGTGTGGCAGTAAACAACAAAACCCTGTAAAAAAATTAATAATAAAGAAAAAAAATTACTGGGCCAAATGGTCTTTAAGTCCTATTCCCAGCACTAATAACCAGCAGAAGTGTGTATAGATACTCTGAAGTGGTTCAGTGTTGTCCAAAAAAAATATTTCCTCAGCCTGTGACTGCTTTTGTCTAAGGTTTCAAATTGACCTTCCAAGTCTACTATACTTCACCAAACTGTTTTCAAAGGTTAAATCAAATTGACCTTCCATGAGCACCCCTTGAGTGTTTTTACTCTTCATTTTCTCAAAAATCATCAGAATTTTGTCATTGGTCTGATAGATGTGGAATGGTATCTTATTTTAATATACTGGCATCACATTTGTATTTTAAAAACAAACACTTAATGCATAGCAAACTTTAATAACTTAAAGTCATAGACGTAGAAGAGATTCTTGGACCATAGAAAAGTTTGGGCAATAAAATAGTCTTTCCCTGTCGATAATTCTTTCCAAGCCTGAATTGTATTCAACAAGTTATAAAAAGAAGCTTATCCAAAAGTAATCTAACTTTTGGACACTTTCCGTCCAAAGTGGTCTATTGTGAATATGTGTGTGTGTTAAAGAAAAAATGTACTGTTTCCTGTAAAAAGCTTGGGTAGAATGGTAAAGAATCTGCCTGCAGGGCGGGAAACCTGAGTCCATTTCCTGGGTCAGGAAAATGATCTGGAAATGGAAATAGCAACCCACTCGAGTATCCTTGCCTGGGAAATCCCATGGACAGAGGAGCCTGGTGGGCTTCACAACACTTTCTCTTTTCCCAGCTGCTGAGCTGGGTGAATACTTAATTCATCTGGTACTTAGTTTCCTCACCTATGAAACAAAGGAGTAGAACCAAAAATTTTCTCCTTTCAAAAATAAACCTTTAGGTTTTGCTCCCAATTTATAAAACATGTAAAAGCTGAGTCATTTTGGTGACAAAGGTAGGGGAGGCCTGCTTAGCCTTCGCCTTTTTCTCTCCGTCATTCCTGCGATCTCTCTGGAAGCTTCCCAGGATGCCACGAAATATAGCTTAAAATGTATACCTATGGCGGATTCAGGTCGACGTGTGGCAGTAAACAACAAAACCCTGTAAAAAAATTAATAATAAAGAAAAAAAATTACTGGGCCAAATGGTCTTTAAGTCCTATTCCCAGCACTAATAACCAGCAGAAGTGTGTATAGATACTCTGAAGTGGTTCAGTGTTGTCCAAAAAAAATATTTCCTCAGCCTGTGACTGCTTTTGTCTATGGTCTGTGCTGTGAGTCAGTTTGCGTTTTTAAACATGTAATGTGTGCATGCTTAGTCTCTCAGTTGTTTCAACTCTTTACTGTAAAGTACAGTTATTTTGACTCTTTACTTGACTTTACTGGACTGTCGCCCGCCAGGCTCCTCTGTCCATGGCATTTTTCAGGCAGGAATACTGGAGTGTGTTGCCATTTCCTTCTCCAGGGGACCCAGGGGTTAACCTGTGTCTGTGGCATCACAGGTGAATTCTTTACTGCTAAGCAATGTGGAATGCCCTATTATATCTAACCGCAAAATGTAGTAGATGCAATTCCAGAAGCACTTTTAGTACCAAACTGGATGATTCCAGTCTTTCTGTGCTAACTACTTGAAACCATTCCTTCTGTAAGTCTTTACTGAGGGAAAAAAAAAAAATGGATTTAAGGAAGTCAATTAGAATATATTTGGCTTTCTTTTGCAGATTTTCTTTAGTCTTTCATACTATATTTTTCTTGTGAGAATAGATCAGTTTACATTTTGCACAGAGAAAGATCTCTTGCATTTTTAATATTCAATTCCCAGCAAAATGTTCCTCAGTGCAGTAGAAAGCTTACAATAATTAGTCCCTTGGATTTAAAAATATTCATGCAATTAAACCTGGTGATCAACACATAGGCATGCTTATTTAGTAACTGGTATCCGAAGTATTATGGAACAGGAAAAAGTATATGTGGAACTGATAGAAAAAATTACCCAGGGATTTAAGACTAAGCAACAGAATGAATAATTTATTGCCTTTGGATAATTTTTTTTTTTAATTCATGAAAGCATGAAAAATTAAGCCACTGAACTATTCCTGCTAAGGCAAAGAAAACAACAAAAGCCATTAGTTTCACATCACTTTAAGAGAATTAAACCTCAGTTGGAAGGGCTTGAATTTTATAAACCAAAGCTTGAAATTTTATTGAATGATGGTAGACTCTTGACCAGGCAACTGAATGCAGAATGATGCTATATAAGTCTGGTTGTGTCAATTGGAAAACAAGAGATAGTAAAATAATGAGGAAAATGTGAGTTGCTTTTCTGAGAAATTAGATATTCTCTAATTAGCTTATTTTCAGTGTCAGAGGAGACCCTCACACAGAAAAAATAAGTACATGTAAAAAAAATACATTGAACAAGGAAGAGATTTAAAGAAGAAAATGACATCATTACTTCATACAAGGATAAAAGGTAAAGAGATAATAAAACCACATTTTGGAGATAATTTGGGGATTCAGAGAATCTCTCCAATAAGTCTTCATCTTTTTCTTTCTGTGAATAATTGAAAAAGTTGAAGTGTTTTACTTTTGCTCTAGGACTTTCCTAAGGTTTATTAACAAATATGTTTTATAATAGAAACGTTAATAGCATAAACATTAAGCATTTGGGGAATAATTAAAATAGCATTTCCAAAGTTTCTTTTTCCTGTGCTTTTCCAACTACTTGAAACCATTCCTTCTGTAAGTCTTTACTGAGGGAAAAAAATGGATTTAAGGAAGTCAATTAGAATATATTTGGCTTTCTTTTGCAGATTTTCTTTAGTCTTTCATACTATATTTTTCTTGTGAGAATAGATCAGTTTACATTTTGCACAGAGAAAGATCTCTTGCATTTTTAATATTCAATTCCCAGCAAAATGTTCCTCAGTGCAGTAGAAAGCTTACAATAATTAGTCCCTTGGATTTAAAAATATTCATGCAATTAAACCTGGTGATCAACACATAGGCATGCTTATTTAGTAACTGGTATCCGAAGTATTATGGAACAGGAAAAAGTATATGTGGAACTGATAGAAAAAATACCCAGGGATTTAAGACTAAGCAACAGAATGAATAATTTATTGCCTTTGGATAATTTTTTTTTTTAATTCATGAAAGCATGAAAAATTAAGCCACTGAACTATTCCTGCTAAGGCAAAGAAAACAACAAAAGCCATTAGTTTCACATCACTTTAAGAGAATTAAACCTCAGTTGGAAGGGCTTGAATTTTATAAACCAAAGCTTGAAATTTTATTGAATGATGGTAGACTCTTGACCAGGCAACTGAATGCAGAATGATGCTATATAAGTCTGGTTGTGTCAATTGGAAAACAAGAGATAGTAAAATAATGAGGAAAATGTGAGTTGCTTTTCTGAGAAATTAGATATTCTCTAATTAGCTTATTTTCAGTGTCAGAGGAGACCCTCACACAGAAAAAATAAGTACATGTAAAAAAAATACATTGAACAAGGAAGAGATTTAAAGAAGAAAATGACATCATTACTTCATACAAGGATAAAAGGTAAAGAGATAATAAAACCACATTTTGGAGATAATTTGGGGATTCAGAGAATCTCTCCAATAAGTCTTCATCTTTTTCTTTCTGTGAATAATTGAAAAAGTTGAAGTGTTTTACTTTTGCTCTAGGACTTTCCTAAGGTTTATTAACAAAAATGTTTTATAATAGAAACGTTAATAGCATAAACATTAAGCATTTGGGGAATAATTAAAATATTTTATAACTCAAACATCTGCTGGAATGTGCTCATTAAAATTACATCCAAAGAGTTACTAAGAATAATTTTTTAAAATAATATTTAATGATATGGGAAATGCTCATCTACAATGTATGTGAATAAGCAGACTGGAGACAGAAGTATAGTCTCAGTTTAGCAAGAAAATTCATATTTACATATTGTGTATATAGAAAAAGGACAGGTAAGAAATCACAATTCATTTTCCAAAAGCAAATATAGACATAGAAGTAGACAAGCAGTTTCTTCTGGTCATGACCTTACTGTTTTATGATAAAACCTCTTAAACATTTTTCACTTTTCTTTTTTTTCTCCTTAATTCTTTGTCCCAGAAAACTGCCTGATATCAGATACTTAATACTTAGTGAATATGGAAGTGTTCTGTCATGAGTTTAAGACCCTAGAAATTTAAATAAGAATCCCAGGTGATGCTAGTGGTAAAGAATTAACCTGCCAATGCAGGAGACACAAGAGAGCAAGTTCCATGTCTGGTATGGGAAGATCGCTGGAGTAGGAAGTAGCAACCCACTCCAGTATTCGTGCCTGGAAAATTCTATACACAGAGGAGCCTGACAGGCTAGTCCGTAGAACTGCAAAAGTTGGAACATGACTGAGCACACAGAAAGTGATTAATTTCTTGGTCTTGGTACTGGGTTATCTTAATGAGAGGTATATTAATTTTGTATGGACTAGTGCTTAAGAGTGCAGGTTATGGAATGCAAATGTCTGGGTTCAGATCCAGTGAATACTTAGTTGTGTGAACTAAGGGGAAGAGAGACTTCACCTCTCTGTTCAGACTCAATTTTTGGTAGGTGTATTGGGAGTACTGAATGAGATGGCCTTTGTAAAGGTGCTTAGGATTGCCTCACACATTGTAAATGTTTACTGTATGTTAGCACTGCTTTTATTATCAAGACAAATATTAAAAATTCAGGAATGATTTAAATTAAAATGAAACTGGAAAAAGGCTAGGTCACTAAAACATGATATATATAAGCTTATATATATATATAAGCATGATATATATATATTTTTTGGGCCATTTCTATTGATCTTTCATTTATTCATCTTTGCTCTTTGACCTGTGTGGGCCTCCCATCGCAGTGGCCTCTCTCATTGCAGAGCACCAGCTCTGGGCGCATGCATTCAGAGCTCTGTCTGGGTAGTTGCTCACATCCGTACAGCTGCTCCACAGCATGTGGGAACCTCCCAGGCCAGGGATGGAACTGGCACCCCTTGCACTACAAGGCGGTGTCCTTACCCACTGGACCACCAGGGAAGCCCAAGCATGATAAATTTTTAATGAAATGCCTTAAGGGGCTAGAAGATTACTGAAGAGTTTGACATAGAATCATTACTCTGTAAATACAAGGTTTGTAGGATGTACATGTAATCACATTTATATAAAATTTTCAAAATTCTATCACCCTTCATCCACTTATCCATCTGTTCAGAGAGATATTTAGAGTAATGTTAATTCTGGTTATTTCTGAGTGGTGTGAGTTAAGTGATTAATTGCCTTATTCTTTATACTTTCCTGTAAGTGAACATTTTATGAGTGTGTATTTTTTTTGTAAAACCTATACTGGTATTTTTAAAATCATAGAATGAGAATGAATGTCAATCTCCGTAGACGGAAAATTCTATACACAGAGGAGCCTGACAGGCTAGTCCGTAGAACTGCAAAAGTTGGAACATGACTGAGCACACAGAAAGTGATTAATTTCTTGGTCTTGGTACTGGGTTATCTTAATGAGAGGTATATTAATTTTGTATGGACTAGTGCTTAAGAGTGCAGGTTATGGAATGCAAATGTCTGGGTTCAGATCCAGTGAATACTTAGTTGTGTGAACTAAGGGGAAGAGAGACTTCACCTCTCTGTTCAGACTCAATTTTTGGTAGGTGTATTGGGAGTACTGAATGAGATGGCCTTTGTAAAGGTGCTTAGGATTGCCTCACACATTGTAAATGTTTACTGTATGTTAGCACTGCTTTTATTATCAAGACAAATATTAAAAATTCAGGAATGATTTAAATTAAAATGAAACTGGAAAAAGGCTAGGTCACTAAAACATGATATATATAAGCTTATATATATATATAAGCATGATATATATATATTTTTTGGGGGGGCCATTTCTATTGATCTTTCATTTATTCATCTTTGCTCTTTGACCTGTGTGGGCCTCCCATCGCAGTGGCCTCTCTCATTGCAGAGCACCAGCTCTGGGCGCATGCATTCCAGAGCTCTGTCTGGGTAGTTGTTCACATCCGTACAGCTGCTCCACAGCATGTGGGAACCTCCCAGGCCAGGGATGGAACTGGCACCCCTTGCACTACAAGGCGGT
The DNA here is from genome assembly GCA_022376925.1 of Tragulus kanchil. NCBI lineage: Eukaryota > Metazoa > Chordata > Mammalia > Artiodactyla > Tragulidae > Tragulus > Tragulus kanchil. The sequence continues at coordinate 76,565,613 of JAIOJX010000026.1, forward strand.
GTCCTTACCCACTGGACCACCAGGGAAGCCCAAGCATGATAAATTTTTAATGAAATGCCTTAAGGGGCTAGAAGATTACTGAAGAGTTTGACATAGAATCATTACTCTGTAAATACAAGGTTTGTAGGATGTACATGTAATCACATTTATATAAAATTTTCAAAATTCTATCACCCTTCATCCACTTATCCATCTGTTCAGAGAGATATTTAGAGTAATGTTAATTCTGGTTATTTCTGAGTGGTGTGAGTTAAGTGATTAATTGCCTTATTCTTTATACTTTCCTGTAAGTGAACATTTTATGAGTGTGTATTTTTTTTTTGTAAAACCTATACTGGTATTTTTAAAATCATAGAATGAGAATGAATGTCAATCTCCCCTCTGTTAGAATAATTATAAATGTAACTTAGTGGAACACAATTAATAAAATTTTACTGTATCTGTACCCTATAGGTGAAGCAGTGACGGAACAGAATATGCACTATCATCTTTTCATGATACACAGTTGAAGTAGAATAAATTTAAAAGAATTTGTAATTAGAAAATATGCAGCTTTAACACACTTTTGAGGCTTCATTTTGCATCAGAAGAGGAATATGCCTTATGTCCTGGAGGGTTTGAGCAGATTTGTCCTAATGACACATGAATGTAGACAGACTCTATTACAAGATATTCGCATTGGAAAGAACTGTTTGAACTTATTTGTATGTCATTTGTAACACTAAAAAATATTTTTATTACAAATGTGAAAGAACCACCTCATAATTACTGAGTATCGTAGTAAATACCTGTGTAACAAGACCCTAGTGACTGAGTCCCATTTATATGCACTCAGAGGTACTAAGGACAACTCCATCTGCTCCCTGCAGTGGAAACTGTGTTGTCCCTTCCTGGGGTGATAGGGTGGGTGTGTCTTCACCTCCATCCTATTCCTACCTCCTCCAAAAGTCGATTGCCCCAGTAATGCTACTTGGCATGCTTCTAAACTTATTTCGTGATTTAATGACATGAGGTCATGAGGTCTGTATATGTCCACATGGCTCAGATGGTAAAGAATCTGCCTGAATGCAGGAGTTTGTTCCCTGGGACAAGAAGATTTCCTGGAGAAGGAAATGGCAACCCACTGCAGAATTCTTGCCTGGAGAATTCTATAGACAGACATGAATCCTTAATAAAATTTTCAAAATTACTCTGTAAATACAAGGTTTGTAGGATGTACATGTAATCACATTTATATAAAATTTTCAAAATTCTATCACCCTTCATCCACTTATCCATCTGTTCAGAGAGATATTTAGAGTAATGTTAATTCTGGTTATTTCTGAGTGGTGTGAGTTAAGTGATTAATTGCCTTATTCTTTATACTTTCCTGTAAGTGAACATTTTATGAGTGTGTATTTTTTTTTTGTAAAACCTATACTGGTATTTTTAAAATCATAGAATGAGAATGAATGTCAATCTCCCCTCTGTTAGAATAATTATAAATGTAACTTAGTGGAACACAATTAATAAAATTTTACTGTATCTGTACCCTATAGGTGAAGCAGTGACGGAACAGAATATGCACTATCATCTTTTCATGATACACAGTTGAAGTAGAATAAATTTAAAAGAATTTGTAATTAGAAAATATGCAGCTTTAACACACTTTTGAGGCTTCATTTTGCATCAGAAGAGGAATATGCCTTATGTCCTGGAGGGTTTGAGCAGATTTGTCCTAATGACACATGAATGTAGACAGACTCTATTACAAGATATTCGCATTGGAAAGAACTGTTTGAACTTATTTGTATGTCATTTGTAACACTAAAAAATATTTTTATTACAAATGTGAAAGAACCACCTCATAATTACTGAGTATCGTAGTAAATACCTGTGTAACAAGACCCTAGTGACTGAGTCCCATTTATATGCACTCAGAGGTACTAAGGACAACTCCATCTGCTCCCTGCAGTGGAAACTGTGTTGTCCCTTCCTGGGGTGATAGGGTGGGTGTGTCTTCACCTCCATCCTATTCCTACCTCCTCCAAAAGTCGATTGCCCCAGTAATGCTACTTGGCATGCTTCTAAACTTATTTCGTGATTTAATGACATGAGGTCATGAGGTCTGTATATGTCCACATGGCTCAGATGGTAAAGAATCTGCCTGAATGCAGGAGTTTGTTCCCTGGGACAAGAAGATTTCCTGGAGAAGGAAATGGCAACCCACTGCAGAATTCTTGCCTGGAGAATTCTATAGACAGACAGACAGCTTGGTGGACTAACAGTCCATGGGGTTGCAAACGCTCAGATTCAGACAGGGCTGAGCAACTAACACTTTCACTTTCATTTCAACCTCTGCATATTCAGCACTAGAAAAACTGAGGGATTTAGTATCTATGTGTAACAAACTAATCATGGATGCATTTGAAACTGTGCTATTCCCTTTTTGTTCTTCTAGTTATTACTCTAGAACCATAAACTATGTACCTAAACCTCTGACTTTTGAGCCATTAATTTTAAGTAGTATCTAATTATGTAAAATTAGGGAATTAACAGACCAAACTCTCTGCTACTCTTTCACTTCTCTATTCAGCTATTCTTTTTTTTTTTTTTTAAACAGAGGAGTTGTTTTTCTTATAAAACATGTGTTATATAAGAAGACACACATACATATGTGTGTGTGTGTATCATTTGTGCATGCATAGGCATGTACACGGAAAAATGTATTTGTGTGTATGTGTATATGTCTGTGTAATTTGAGAGAGATTTATTCTAGGCTTTTAAGATCTGCCCATAAGTTAATTATAAAATAAAAACAATGAACATTATATACTACATTATGATTATGTAAGTTGTATTCTTTGCAAAGTTAAACCAAGGCGTTCATGACTAGATACAGATAGAAGGAAATGCAGTATCAGATTTACCAACCTCCTTTAGAGATTCCTCTTTAAAGTTTTTAAACCAAGGCTTCGAGTGAAAGAACCACCTCATAATTACTGAGTATCGTAGTAAATACCTGTGTAACAAGACCCTAGTGACTGAGTCCCATTTATATGCACTCAGAGGTACTAAGGACAACTCCATCTGCTCCCTGCAGTGGAAACTGTGTTGCCCCTTCCTGGGGTGATAGGGTGGGTGTGTCTTCACCTCCATCCTATTCCTACCTCCTCCAAAAGTCGATTGCCCCAGTAATGCTACTTGGCATGCTTCTAAACTTATTTCGTGATTTAATGACATGAGGTCATGAGGTCTGTATATGTCCACATGGCTCAGATGGTAAAGAATCTGCCTGAATGCAGGAGTTTGTTCCCTGGGACAAGAAGATTTCCTGGAGAAGGAAATGGCAACCCACTGCAGAATTCTTGCCTGGAGAATTCTATAGACAGACAGACAGCTTGGTGGACTAACAGTCCATGGGGTTGCAAACGCTCAGATTCAGACAGGGCTGAGCAACTAACACTTTCACTTTCATTTCAACCTCTGCATATTCAGCACTAGAAAAACTGAGGGATTTAGTATCTATGTGTAACAAACTAATCATGGATGCATTTGAAACTGTGCTATTCCCTTTTTGTTCTTCTAGTTATTACTCTAGAACCATAAACTATGTACCTAAACCTCTGACTTTTGAGCCATTAATTTTAAGTAGTATCTAATTATGTAAAATTAGGGAATTAACAGACCAAACTCTCTGCTACTCTTTCACTTCTCTATTCAGCTATTCTTTTTTTTTTTTTTTAAACAGAGGAGTTGTTTTTCTTATAAAACATGTGTTATATAAGAAGACACACATACATATGTGTGTGTGTGTATCATTTGTGCATGCATAGGCATGTACACGGAAAAATGTATTTGTGTGTATGTGTATATGTCTGTGTAATTTGAGAGAGATTTATTCTAGGCTTTTAAGATCTGCCCATAAGTTAATTATAAAATAAAAACAATGAACATTATATACTACATTATGATTATGTAAGTTGTATTCTTTGCAAAGTTAAACCAAGGCGTTCATGACTAGATACAGATAGAAGGAAATGCAGTATCAGATTTACCAACCCTGGACACTTTTAGAGATTCCTCTTTAAATTCAGATCTTCAAAATTTCACCCTGAATCACTCAGTGTGAGCCTTTCTTTATTCAGTCTTCTTGACATTATGTGACTTTTCCATCTAAAAATGCTGGGGTTTTTTAGTAACTTTTTCTCATCTTTTTATTCTCTACATTTTCCTTATGGAATGTCTAGTAGACAGATGTTGTGCCTTCTGGATTAAGCTTCTGTGTGCTTTAATTTTTCTCTGCTTCACTTTGTCTTTTAGCATTAAATTCTGAGTGATTTATTCTTTGTTAGCTTTCAACGAACTTGATTTTCAGTCATATCCATACTAAGATACAGTCTCTCTAGTGAATTTCATATGTTGGTAATTATATACATATACTCTCTAGGAATCCATTCTTTTCCTCAGATTCCTTAAAAAAGCTTTATTTTATAGATGCACTAATAGTCTCTTTATTATCTTTGGGGATAATTATAAATTAATTAAAATCAAATTATAGTTAGGATGGAACCAAATTATTTCAACTCTTTTTATCAGTTCTGATTCTCTCGCCGTTATTCTGTTTATCTTGGTCATTCATTTTCCTGGCTGGTTTTCATCTAACATCTGACAAGAAGACTAGGTTAATTTGCATAGACTGCTGGCATAAGTTTCCTTCACTGTTGACTAAATCTCTTATTAAAAAAGATCTTTCCCTTGAATGGGAAGACATGTTAGCTTGAAAATGGTCGCAAATTCTTTGGTAGTCCCTTCCTCATGAGGTGAGGGTCCTTGTCTTTCCTTCCTTGATTCTGGATGAATTCTGATACTGCTTTAGGAATAGAAGGCAGTGGAAGTGATGTGCTCGTTTCTGTGACCAAGCACTAAAAGATCGACTTGCTGTCTCTTAAAACAACAACAACTAGTTCCTGGAATCCAGTCACCATACTAAGGGGAAACCAGAGCAGTCCTGTGGAGAGGAACTAAGGCCCGTGACTGACAGTCCTAGGTCAGCATTTAAGTTAATTATAAAATAAAAACAATGAACATTATATACTACATTATGATTATGTAAGTTGTATTCTTTGCAAAGTTAAACCAAGGCGTTCATGACTAGATACAGATAGAAGGAAATGCAGTATCAGATTTACCAACCCTGGACACTTTTAGAGATTCCTCTTTAAATTCAGATCTTCAAAATTTCACCCTGAATCACTCAGTGTGAGCCTTTCTTTATTCAGTCTTCTTGACATTATGTGACTTTTCCATCTAAAAATGCTGGGGTTTTTTAGTAACTTTTTCTCATCTTTTTATTCTCTACATTTTCCTTATGGAATGTCTAGTAGACAGATGTTGTGCCTTCTGGATTAAGCTTCTGTGTGCTTTAATTTTTCTCTGCTTCACTTTGTCTTTTAGCATTAAATTCTGAGTGATTTATTCTTTGTTAGCTTTCAACGAACTTGATTTTCAGTCATATCCATACTAAGATACAGTCTCTCTAGTGAATTTCATATGTTGGTAATTATATACATATACTCTCTAGGAATCCATTCTTTTCCTCAGATTCCTTAAAAAAGCTTTATTTTATAGATGCACTAATAGTCTCTTTATTATCTTTGGGGATAATTATAAATTAATTAAAATCAAATTATAGTTAGGATGGAACCAAATTATTTCAACTCTTTTTATCAGTTCTGATTCTCTCGCCGTTATTCTGTTTATCTTGGTCATTCATTTTCCTGGCTGGTTTTCATCTAACATCTGACAAGAAGACTAGGTTAATTTGCATAGACTGCTGGCATAAGTTTCCTTCACTGTTGACTAAATCTCTTATTAAAAAAGATCTTTCCCTTGAATGGGAAGACATGTTAGCTTGAAAATGGTCGCAAATTCTTTGGTAGTCCCTTCCTCATGAGGTGAGGGTCCTTGTCTTTCCTTCCTTGATTCTGGATGAATTCTGATACTGCTTTAGGAATAGAAGGCAGTGGAAGTGATGTGCTCGTTTCTGTGACCAAGCACTAAAAGATCGACTTGCTGTCTCTTAAAACAACAACAACTAGTTCCTGGAATCCAGTCACCATACTAAGGGGAAACCAGAGCAGTCCTGTGGAGAGGAACTAAGGCCCGTGACTGACAGTCCTAGGTCAGCTCTCAGCCAGAAGCCAGCACTAGCTGGCCAGCTATATTAGTGAGTCATCTGGAGAGTGAATGCCTCCAGTCCACTGATGTCGTGTGGAGCATAGCAGCAGTTCCCATTAAAAAAAAGGGGGACTTATTTGTAGTCTAAATTTAGTTGGGTATGATTTGTTACACAGCAATAGCTAATTGGAACAGAGGCTGTGCAGGTGAGCAAGTCCTATTGATGGAGGAATTTCCTTTCAAGGAGTGGCAAGGGAAAGTCAAGCTCCATGAACGGAGTCAATGGAGCCAGAAGCAAGAGGATAAATACTGTGTATCTCTATTTATATACATTTACAAAACAGACAAGATGTGTCTATAGTGACAAAAATAAAGTCAGTAGTTGTCTGGGGAGGCAGTAGAGAGACTGACTGGAAGAAGTCATGGGGGAACTTTTGGGATGGTGGAAATATGGTCATGCAGCATGTACATTTGTCAGAACTCACCAATCTTAAAAACCGTGGATTTTATTCTATTGAAATCATACATTTATTAGATTGAGTTTTCAACATATGATTGCTTTTCTCCTGTACCTTCTATATGCAAGGGCTCCATTCTGTTTTATTGTAAATATATCCAAATTATTTTCTTTGGAAATCCAGGCTTCCATAATCTGGCAAATGGATTCTCCATGGCCCTTCTGATTCATCCTATGCTCATTCTTTTATCTTTTCCCCCCATGCCTCTTTTTATTTATTTTATTTATTTATTTTTTTGACCACTTCTATTGGTCTTTCATTTGTTTATTTTCATCCATCTTTGTTCTTCGGCCTGTGTGGGCCCCCCATCACAATGGCCTCTTTTGTCACAGAGCACTGGCTCTGGGCTCATGTGCTCCAGAGCTCCAGCTCCATAGTTGGACACATTCATCCAGCCGCTCCGTGGCACATGGGGTCTTTGACCAAGCACTAAAAGATCGACTTGCTGTCTCTTAAAACAACAACAACTAGTTCCTGGAATCCAGTCACCATACTAAGGGGAAACCAGAGCAGTCCTGTGGAGAGGAACTAAGGCCCGTGACTGACAGTCCTAGGTCAGCTCTCAGCCAGAAGCCAGCACTAGCTGGCCAGCTATATTAGTGAGTCATCTGGAGAGTGAATGCCTCCAGTCCACTGATGTCGTGTGGAGCATAGCAGCAGTTCCCATTAAAAAAAAAAAGGGGGGGGGGACTTATTTGTAGTCTAAATTTAGTTGGGTATGATTTGTTACACAGCAATAGCTAATTGGAACAGAGGCTGTGCAGGTGAGCAAGTCCTATTGATGGAGGAATTTCCTTTCAAGGAGTGGCAAGGCAAAGTCAAGCTCCATGAACGGAGTCAATGGAGCCAGAAGCAAGAGGATAAATACTGTGTATCTCTATTTATATACATTTACAAAACAGACAAGATGTGTCTATAGTGACAAAAATAAAGTCAGTAGTTGTCTGGGGAGGCAGTAGAGAGACTGACTGGAAGAAGTCATGGGGGAACTTTTGGGATGGTGGAAATATGGTCATGCAGCATGTACATTTGTCAGAACTCACCAATCTTAAAAAACCGTGGATTTTATTCTATTGAAATCATACATTTATTAGATTGAGTTTTCAACATATGATTGCTTTTCTCCTGTACCTTCTATATGCAAGGGCTCCATTCTGTTTTATTGTAAATATATCCAAATTATTTTCTTTGGAAATCCAGGCTTCCATAATCTGGCAAATGGATTCTCCATGGCCCTTCTGATTCATCCTATGCTCATTCTTTTTTTTTCTTTTCCCCCCATGCCTCTTTTTATTTATTTTATTTATTTATTTTTTTGACCACTTCTATTGGTCTTTCATTTGTTTATTTTCATCCATCTTTGTTCTTCGGCCTGTGTGGGCCCCCCATCACAATGGCCTCTTTTGTCACAGAGCACTGGCTCTGGGCTCATGTGCTCCAGAGCTCCAGCTCCATAGTTGGACACATTCATCCAGCCGCTCCGTGGCACATGGGATCTTCCCCGGCCAGGGATCGAACCGGCACCCTTTGCACTGCAAGGCCGTGTCCCACCCACTGGACCACCAGGGAAGCCCCATGCCTCTTTTTTTTAATATTTATTTTCATCCATTTTTTTATTCTTTGGCCTGTGTGGACCTCCCATTGCAGTGGCCTCCCTCACTGTAGAGCACCGGCTCTGGGTGCATGCGCTCCAGAGTGCTGGCTCATAATTGGACACATCAGTCCAGTCTCTCTGTGGCATGTGGGATATTCCCGGGCCTGGGATTGAACCAGTACCCTTTGCACTGCATGGTGGACTCTTTACCACTGGACCACCAAGGAAGCCTTATGCTCATTTTTAATTACCTACTCACAATTCCTTAATATGAGTGTTCTTTCCTAGTACACACACTTTAGCTCTCCATAGTTTCTCCTTTTGAAAAGCGTTCTCACTATCATTTCTTAATTTTGAAATCCTATCTTTTAAGGATAAAGACTAAGTCTTTCTGGATTCTGTTACAGTCTGAATTGTCTTTCTCTTTTTGGGCTAACACAACAAGTTACTTGGAGGTTACCAGATGGTTCAGTGGTAAAGAACTAGCCTGCTAAAGCAGGAGATATGGGTTCAATCACTGGTTCAGGAAAATCCCCTGGAGGAGAAAATAGCAATCCACTCGGTATTCTTGCAGGGGAAATCCCATAGACAGAGGATCTTGGCATGCTGTATGGTCCATGGGATTGCAAAAAGAGTCACACACAATTTAGCAACTAAACAACGGCAAGTCACTTGCCTCATTCCCATAGAATACATGTGAGGATGCTTTACCTTATAAATAGATTATCTAAGTATTTGGCATACTGGCTATCTCCCCTACCCAACTTAAGCTCTTGAAGGACAAAGATGTTTTTAATTTATAATTTCAAGAATTCTTGGTCTATAGTAAATGTTCAATAGATGCTTGTTAAGTTGAATTATCTCACTGATTCTGAGCCTGTGTGGGCCCCCCATCACAATGGCCTCTTTTGTCACAGAGCACTGGCTCTGGGCTCATGTGCTCCAGAGCTCCAGCTCCATAGTTGGACACATTCATCCAGCCGCTCCGTGGCACATGGGATCTTCCCCGGCCAGGGATCGAACCGGCACCCTTTGCACTGCAAGGCCGTGTCCCACCCACTGGACCACCAGGGAAGCCCCATGCCTCTTTTTTTTAATATTTATTTTCATCCATTTTTTTATTCTTTGGCCTGTGTGGACCTCCCATTGCAGTGGCCTCCCTCACTGTAGAGCACCGGCTCTGGGTGCATGCGCTCCAGAGTGCTGGCTCATAATTGGACACATCAGTCCAGTCTCTCTGTGGCATGTGGGATATTCCCGGGCCTGGGATTGAACCAGTACCCTTTGCACTGCATGGTGGACTCTTTACCACTGGACCACCAAGGAAGCCTTATGCTCATTTTTAATTACCTACTCACAATTCCTTAATATGAGTGTTCTTTCCTAGTACACACACTTTAGCTCTCCATAGTTTCTCCTTTTGAAAAGCGTTCTCACTATCATTTCTTAATTTTGAAATCCTATCTTTTAAGGATAAAGACTAAGTCTTTCTGGATTCTGTTACAGTCTGAATTGTCTTTCTCTTTTTGGGCTAACACAACAAGTTACTTGGAGGTTACCAGATGGTTCAGTGGTAAAGAACTAGCCTGCTAAAGCAGGAGATATGGGTTCAATCACTGGTTCAGGAAAATCCCCTGGAGGAGAAAATAGCAATCCACTCGGTATTCTTGCAGGGGAAATCCCATAGACAGAGGATCTTGGCATGCTGTATGGTCCATGGGATTGCAAAAAGAGTCACACACAATTTAGCAACTAAACAACGGCAAGTCACTTGCCTCATTCCCATAGAATACATGTGAGGATGCTTTACCTTATAAATAGATTATCTAAGTATTTGGCATACTGGCTATCTCCCCTACCCAACTTAAGCTCTTGAAGGACAAAGATGTTTTTTTAATTTATAATTTCAAGAATTCTTGGTCTATAGTAAATGTTCAATAGATGCTTGTTAAGTTGAATTATCTCACTGATTCTGAAATATCTGGTTTTAGTAAAGGTCTGACTGCTAATTATTATCATTTTCTTATTTTGTACAGCAGTTGTTTTTTTCCTGAAATTTCAAATTAGCTTTGTTTTCATCTTGTGTGACTTCTTTGCCTTACATATTCCCATCCACCCTTTAGGCTTTCTCATTTTCCTTACTCTTAAGAGTTTATATTTGAAAATACTGATACTTTAGTGGTATAAAAAGGAGATAAATATGAGTGTTCAATCTATTTCAACAGAATTTTTTGCTATAATATTCTAGGGATCTCAATTGTGGACAATTATATATTATGTCCTATTACTGTGTTACCTGGGAAAACCATCTCTCTCTAAGGGAATTTGCTTCCTCATCTCTAGAATGACTGGAGTGAGCAATGTGAACTTTCAAACATTTCAAGTTTAACATTTTTGTGCATTGGGGTTCAAGGCAGATATTTTTCTAATATTGAGAGTTATTTGTGCACAGCTACCATAAGATGCAATTACTGGGGAGAAGAAAAGAATGCTGTAGATTTAAGTGAGTTTAAATGATTGTTGTTCTAGCAATGATTCCTGTTAGCAGCTTTTGAATGAGAGAGGAGGAGAACCTGTCTTTTCACATAAAAAATTCTTGTCTATTTTGCATAGAGATCTGATCATCTTTCAGGAAGCCAAAGCAGACACTAAGAAACTGACTCAGTCTCTCATAATCCTGAAAGACACTATGTGTGCTGTGGCAAGACTAATGCGTAGGAGTAGCTAACACAACAAGTTACTTGGAGGTTACCAGATGGTTCAGTGGTAAAGAACTAGCCTGCTAAAGCAGGAGATATGGGTTCAATCACTGGTTCAGGAAAATCCCCTGGAGGAGAAAATAGCAATCCACTCGGTATTCTTGCAGGGGAAATCCCATAGACAGAGGATCTTGGCATGCTGTATGGTCCATGGGATTGCAAAAAGAGTCACACACAATTTAGCAACTAAACAACGGCAAGTCACTTGCCTCATTCCCATAGAATACATGTGAGGATGCTTTACCTTATAAATAGATTATCTAAGTATTTGGCATACTGGCTATCTCCCCTACCCAACTTAAGCTCTTGAAGGACAAAGATGTTTTTAATTTATAATTTCAAGAATTCTTGGTCTATAGTAAATGTTCAATAGATGCTTGTTAAGTTGAATTATCTCACTGATTCTGAAATATCTGGTTTTAGTAAAGGTCTGACTGCTAATTATTATCATTTTCTTATTTTGTACAGCAGTTGTTTTTTTCCTGAAATTTCAAATTAGCTTTGTTTTCATCTTGTGTGACTTCTTTGCCTTACATATTCCCATCCACCCTTTAGGCTTTCTCATTTTCCTTACTCTTAAGAGTTTATATTTGAAAATACTGATACTTTAGTGGTATAAAAAGGAGATAAATATGAGTGTTCAATCTATTTCAACAGAATTTTTTGCTATAATATTCTAGGGATCTCAATTGTGGACAATTATATATTATGTCCTATTACTGTGTTACCTGGGAAAACCATCTCTCTCTAAGGGAATTTGCTTCCTCATCTCTAGAATGACTGGAGTGAGCAATGTGAACTTTCAAACATTTCAAGTTTAACATTTTTGTGCATTGGGGTTCAAGGCAGATATTTTTCTAATATTGAGAGTTATTTGTGCACAGCTACCATAAGATGCAATTACTGGGGAGAAGAAAAGAATGCTGTAGATTTAAGTGAGTTTAAATGATTGTTGTTCTAGCAATGATTCCTGTTAGCAGCTTTTGAATGAGAGAGGAGGAGAACCTGTCTTTTCACATAAAAAATTCTTGTCTATTTTGCATAGAGATCTGATCATCTTTCAGGAAGCCAAAGCAGACACTAAGAAACTGACTCAGTCTCTCATAATCCTGAAAGACACTATGTGTGCTGTGGCAACACTAATGCGTAGGAGTAGCTTTTTAGAATGATTTATTTACAGTGTACAAAATGGGGTCATTTTAACTGTTCACTGAAATGCTTTAGAAATAAATAGAAGTTGTGACACATAAAAGTACCATCCTGAACAAGCTGTCTCATACTATTTATCAGTAATTGTAATATTTATTCGCACATTTTTCTCCAAATTTCCAAAGACACGTACCACTAAAACAGAAGAAACTGCTCATGAAAAAGAAAATTGATCATGGCAAGTAGAATGCAGCTTCTTCTCTGGTGTGTTGTATTTTTCTGGGAACTTCATATGTGTACCCTAAAAAATATTTTTCAGTTAACATTTAATTAAGCCTGGCTCCTGTAATTCAAGAATATAGGACTGTTACTATTAGAAATTATATAATTCAGCATACTACAAGGATGAGGGAAATAGAAAAGAACCCTTCATAGAGGGAGGAATAAAAATTGCTCTGTAACTATGGAACGAAGTGCTACAATTAAAGACTGAGTCTGGGCACTTTCTGACCTATAAGGAAAGGGAGAAATCTTGAAGGAAACACTAACAGATTTCAAAGTCAGGAAACGGAATTAGAGGCAGGTAGGAGCATTGTTAGTGCCGGGAGAACACTCTGGGGAGAAGGGTTGCTTGCTAAGCAAGTCCACTGAACTCACTCTTAATAGTAATACTTTGGTTATACAGAAACAAGATCAGATTTCTGCCCCTTGAATCCCCTCGAGGTGTGTGGTTGCTTGTCTTTCATTTTCCATACAAGACTCAGTTATTCATTTAATATGTAAACTACTCTGGTTGAGGACCCCCAGCCTGGAGGAGGTTTATGTTAGCAAAGTCCCTGTTTGCAAAAGGGAATCTAAGAGGCTACTGATTGGTTTTCATTGTCTTTAAAAGAATGCTGTAGATTTAAGTGAGTTTAAATGATTGTTGTTCTAGCAATGATTCCTGTTAGCAGCTTTTGAATGAGAGAGGAGGAGAACCTGTCTTTTCACATAAAAAATTCTTGTCTATTTTGCATAGAGATCTGATCATCTTTCAGGAAGCCAAAGCAGACACTAAGAAACTGACTCAGTCTCTCATAATCCTGAAAGACACTATGTGTGCTGTGGCAACACTAATGCGTAGGAGTAGCTTTTTAGAATGATTTATTTACAGTGTACAAAATGGGGTCATTTTAACTGTTCACTGAAATGCTTTAGAAATAAATAGAAGTTGTGACACATAAAAGTACCATCCTGAACAAGCTGTCTCATACTATTTATCAGTAATTGTAATATTTATTCGCACATTTTTCTCCAAATTTCCAAAGACACGTACCACTAAAACAGAAGAAACTGCTCATGAAAAAGAAAATTGATCATGGCAAGTAGAATGCAGCTTCTTCTCTGGTGTGTTGTATTTTTCTGGGAACTTCATATGTGTACCCTAAAAAATATTTTCAGTTAACATTTAATTAAGCCTGGCTCCTGTAATTCAAGAATATAGGACTGTTACTATTAGAAATTATATAATTCAGCATACTACAAGGATGAGGGAAATAGAAAAGAACCCTTCATAGAGGGAGGAATAAAAATTGCTCTGTAACTATGGAACGAAGTGCTACAATTAAAGACTGAGTCTGGGCACTTTCTGACCTATAAGGAAAGGGAGAAATCTTGAAGGAAACACTAACAGATTTCAAAGTCAGGAAACGGAATTAGAGGCAGGTAGGAGCATTGTTAGTGCCGGGAGAACACTCTGGGGAGAAGGGTTGCTTGCTAAGCAAGTCCACTGAACTCACTCTTAATAGTAATACTTTGGTTATACAGAAACAAGATCAGATTTCTGCCCCTTGGAATCCCCTCGAGGTGTGTGGTTGCTTGTCTTTCATTTTCCATACAAGACTCAGTTATTCATTTAATATGTAAACTACTCTGGTTGAGGACCCCCAGCCTGGAGGAGGTTTATGTTAGCAAAGTCCCTGTTTGCAAAAGGGAATCTAAGAGGCTACTGATTGGTTTTCATTGTCTTTAAAATGACACAACAACAAACAGCAAGGTCAAAGGGAAGCCATCAGACACATCCACACCTGTAATTTACTGAATGTACAGTAGCGACGTGAGACACATGCATCCTGAAAACTCACTGCTACCACTGGAGCTGCAGTGAAATATAAAAAATGCTGCAGCAGGCCTCAGAGGTTTATAACAAATGTTGGGTTTTTTTTGAGCCTGGCGAAGTAAAACCAGTAATCGTCGCCAGCATCATTTCAACCTGAATTCTTCATTTTTCTCAGATGCTACTCAAGTAGAACATGACACATACAGCAGATTAACAATGTATTCCTTAAATAGATCAAACCCTTCCTTTGCTTCTCAGGTCTAATAAGAACCTGGTAGCAATGGTTACCACCTTGGTTCTTCCAGACCTCTAAATGTACATGTTTGAATACAGTATCATTTAGTGTACAAAGTTCAAAACCCACATTCAACGTTTGTCTCAAATCTCAACAGTAAGGTGGTTGTGCAGGTGACAAAGACTGTGTTCCCAAGATGCACAGGTTTTATTTGTGAATGTCCTCACGAGATTCATGCTTTCAGAAGCAGAGGTGCTTTTTAGTGCTTGATTATGGAAGAAAGGGTTTCCCTGGTGGCTCAGATCCTGGGTTCGATCCCTGGGTTGGGATCACCTGGTGAAGGAAATGGCAACCCACTGCAGCACTGTTGCCTGGAGAATCCCATGGAAGGTTATAGTCCATGGGGTTGCAAAGAGTCAGACACAACTGAATGACTTTGACTTCACTCACATGGAAGAAAGCCAGGCAACCCTACTCTTCCACAATGAGACTTGGAGTACTTCTGCTTATCAGAGTTTCCAAGGTTGACTGTAGTCAACCTTCAGCTTCCCTTCATAAAAGAAGGGAACTCAGGACCCAGTTACATACTGGTGAACTGAAAGGAGCAGTATGGTGAGGATAACTTAATAGCAGAGGACAGGTTGGGAGTCCTTTACCAATGTTTAGAGATCAATTGCATTTCCCCATAAAATGAAGTGGGCATATTTCTAAGCATCTCCTCAACAACTTCATTGCACCTTTATTTCCATCTTGACTGCAACATGCCCTATTGGGTTTCATGGGGATGATGGCATAATTTCCATAAAAGCCTTACAAGTCAAGATATAGGTGGCTCAAGGTTTTATAAGAAACCTGCTTTCAAGAGGGATAAAGTGATTATGAGGGTCTGTTTCCTTCCCAAATTTATCACTGCCTGGAGAGCCTACTGTAATAGTTTTATGCATGAAAGACTTATTTGTTTCATATGAGATACAGCACAAGGCTATTGGCATGAAATATCATTAGGTCTGGAAAAGAATTGAGTCACTAATGCTTTGTCATCAAGGATCATTGGACAAAGATTTTGTGTAACCATTCATGTATTAAGTAATAAATATCAAAGTCAATAGGTATATATGTATGAAGGAACGACACTTGAACTCTGTTAGTAAAGTGACAGCCCACTTAAAAGCAAAGCACAAGTGCAGCCATGTTTTTTACTAGTCTTCTTCAGGGCACTATATCCATGTGTCTTCCTCTTCTCATTTTGACTCTGAAATGGGTGGAAAAGACAATGTTGGTCCAATTTCACTGTGTAGGATATTTTATCATGGATCTAGGCCTAGTGGCCTAGTTAATGCTTTGAAGGAAATGGAGGGGTCAGGGACTTACTTGGTAGTCCCTTACTTAAGACTTCCTGATTCCCCAGCAGGGGGCACAGGTTTGATCCCTGGTCAGGGAACTAAGATCCTGCATGCTGTGTGGCACAGCAAGAAAAGAGGACAGGCGCGAAGGATAGTTACAGGTACTTCTGATGTTTCTGCCTAGCATAGAGAAAAGTATTTTCATATATACTGTGGATTCAAACTTGTGTGCATGCTAAATTGCTTCAGTTGTGTCCAACTCTGTGTGACCTTATGGACTACAGCTTGCCAAGATCTTCTCTAGGCATGAGTACTGGAGTGAGTTGCTGTGTCCTCCTCCAGGGGATCTTCCCAACCCAGGGACTGAACCCACATCTCTTATGTCCACCTGCATTGGCAGGAGGGTTCTTTACCACTAGGGTTATGTGACGGTTATTTGCAGATGCAGATTGCTTGGGTTTGGTTCCCAGCTCTAAAGCTTTAAGAGCTTGGATAGGTTAATCAGTATCCCTGGTTCTCAGTTACCTACTCAACACCCAACTCTACCTTATCTCTGTTTGACTAATGAGAAGCTCAGGTACAGACGAAATTTAACAAAGAAATTTCAGAGGGATAAAGTGATTATGAGGGTCTGTTTCCTTCCCAAATTTATCACTGCCTGGAGAGCCTACTGTAATAGTTTTATGCATGAAAGACTTATTTGTTTCATATGAGATACAGCACAAGGCTATTGGCATGAAATATCATTAGGTCTGGAAAAGAATTGAGTCACTAATGCTTTGTCATCAAGGATCATTGGACAAAGATTTTGTGTAACCATTCATGTATTAAGTAATAAATATCAAAGTCAATAGGTATATATGTATGAAGGAACGACACTTGAACTCTGTTAGTAAAGTGACAGCCCACTTAAAAGCAAAGCACAAGTGCAGCCATGTTTTTTACTAGTCTTCTTCAGGGCACTATATCCATGTGTCTTCCTCTTCTCATTTTGACTCTGAAATGGGTGGAAAAGACAATGTTGGTCCAATTTCACTGTGTAGGATATTTTATCATGGATCTAGGCCTAGTGGCCTAGTTAATGCTTTGAAGGAAATGGAGGGGTCAGGGACTTACTTGGTAGTCCCTTACTTAAGACTTCCTGATTCCCCAGCAGGGGGCACAGGTTTAATCCCTGGTCAGGGAACTAAGATCCTGCATGCTGTGTGGCACAGCAAGAAAAGAGGACAGGCGCGAAGGATAGTTACAGGTACTTCTGATGTTTCTGCCTAGCATAGAGAAAAGTATTTTCATATATACTGTGGATTCAAACTTGTGTGCATGCTAAATTGCTTCAGTTGTGTCCAACTCTGTGTGACCTTATGGACTACAGCTTGCCAAGATCTTCTCTAGGCATGAGTACTGGAGTGAGTTGCTGTGTCCTCCTCCAGGGGATCTTCCCAACCCAGGGACTGAACCCACATCTCTTATGTCCACCTGCATTGGCAGGAGGGTTCTTTACCACTAGGGTTATGTGACGGTTATTTGCAGATGCAGATTGCTTGGGTTTGGTTCCCAGCTCTAAAGCTTTAAGAGCTTGGATAGGTTAATCAGTATCCCTGGTTCTCAGTTACCTACTCAACACCCAACTCTACCTTATCTCTGTTTGACTAATGAGAAGCTCAGGTACAGACGACTTAACAGGTTTCCTGACCTCACTAATTAACGGTAAAGCTGAGGTCTGAACCCAGGTTGTCCATTTCCACATTCATGTTTTTTACGCTATATTGTCTTTAATTCATGTAAGCATTTAAAACAATATCTGGAATTCAGACAATGCATATCATATGGATGTGAGGAAGTTAGTGGCCACTACTGAAATTTTTGCAGAGCATTGTTATATGCCAGTCACTCAGCTAGATGTAGGGAATATGAAAGTGAACCAAAGCTGACACTGTCCCCATGGAGGGGGACAAAAAAGGAAATAAAATACTAATTATAAACTATAATAAAGGCTACAAGGTGAAGATAGTGGACACTCTAGTCGTATATAACAGGGAAATCTAGCATAAATTAAGGGGAGGGGAAAGTCTTCCCCAAAGAAATAATTTTTGAATTGAGATAGAAGAATGATTAGACATTGGCTAGAAAGAGCCAGTAGGTGAGGAAAAAAGTGGAGGTTTGAAGGGCTGGCCTTTCAGTCTCAAAGAGAAATAAGGAAACTATTCAGTTTGGAGAAACTGAAGATGACTGGTGTGTTAGGAGGGTCGTGGTTATAGACGGTGGAAACATAACAGGGAACAGGAGGTATTTTCAGGAACAGATATTGCTGGACTATGTGTGCAATGTTACGGAGTTTGGACTTCTTCTAGGTGTAGTGAGAAGCCATTGAAATGTTTTAAACTGTGGAGCAGCAAACTTGACTTCCAAAAAAAGTCACTCTGACATCAAGATTTTCATATATCCCAACTCTCTTTAAGATTAATCTTCCTCATCCCTTTTAGATAATGTAGTAGTAGTAGATGCTGTGTTTTCTTTTTTAAGTTGCATTTTTTTTTTGCTCCAGGGTCCACAAATATCCTATGAAATTTTACCGTAATGTTAGATGCAGGAGGGTTCTTTACCACTAGGGTTATGTGACGGTTATTTGCAGATGCAGATTGCTTGGGTTTGGTTCCCAGCTCTAAAGCTTTAAGAGCTTGGATAGGTTAATCAGTATCCCTGGTTCTCAGTTACCTACTCAACACCCAACTCTACCTTATCTCTGTTTGACTAATGAGAAGCTCAGGTACAGACGACTTAACAGGTTTCCTGACCTCACTAATTAACGGTAAAGCTGAGGTCTGAACCCAGGTTGTCCATTTCCACATTCATGTTTTTTACGCTATATTGTCTTTAATTCATGTAAGCATTTAAAACAATATCTGGAATTCAGACAATGCATATCATATGGATGTGAGGAAGTTAGTGGCCACTACTGAAATTTTTGCAGAGCATTGTTATATGCCAGTCACTCAGCTAGATGTAGGGAATATGAAAGTGAACCAAAGCTGACACTGTCCCCATGGAGGGGGACAAAAAAGGAAATAAAAACCTAATTATAAACTATAATAAAGGCTACAAGGTGAAGATAGTGGACACTCTAGTCGTATATAACAGGGAAATCTAGCATAAATTAAGGGGAGGGGAAAGTCTTCCCCAAAGAAATAATTTTTGAATTGAGATAGAAGAATGATTAGACATTGGCTAGAAAGAGCCAGTAGGTGAGGAAAAAAGTGGAGGTTTGAAGGGCTGGCCTTTCAGTCTCAAAGAGAAATAAGGAAACTATTCAGTTTGGAGAAACTGAAGATGACTGGTGTGTTAGGAGGGTCGTGGTTATAGACGGTGGAAACATAACAGGGAACAGGAGGTATTTTCAGGAACAGATATTGCTGGACTATGTGTGCAATGTTACGGAGTTTGGACTTCTTCTAGGTGTAGTGAGAAGCCATTGAAATGTTTTAAACTGTGGAGCAGCAAACTTGACTTCCAAAAAAAGTCACTCTGACATCAAGATTTTCATATATCCCAACTCTCTTTAAGATTAATCTTCCTCATCCCCTTTTAGATAATGTAGTAGTAGTAGATGCTGTGTTTTCTTTTTTTTTTTAAGTTGCATTTTTTTTCTTGCTCCAGGGTCCACAAATATCCTATGAACAAATTCTTTCCTATCTTCCAGTGAACTGTAAACATATGAGTTATAACCTGCTTACACTAAGTGTTAGACATTTTTCTATATGCTACATAGTAGTAATGCTGTTGCCTTTAGATGATTTTCTTCCTCTTGCAAATTATAATGTGCTATTTAAGATTTTATGTTTGATCCCTAATTTTGACATCATTATGCTTTCTATCCTGATCATTTCCATTGATTCAGCTGTGATCCTTTTTTTGGGGGGTGGGGGGCATTTTTTTGGGCCACTTCTGTTGATCTTTCATTTATTTATCTTTGTTCTTGGGCCTGTGTGGGCCTCCCATTGCAGTGGCCTCTGTTGCTGCAGAGCACCGGCTCTGGGTGCATGTGCTCCAGAGCTCTGACTCAGTACTTAGACACATTGGTCCAGCCACTCTACGGCACACAGTTTCTTCCCAGGCCAGGGATGGAACTGCCACCCCTTGCACTGCAGGACCGTGTCCTTACCAACTGGACCACCAGGGAAGCTGAGCTATGATCTTCATTCTTTAATCCAACAAATATTTTCCCCAGGTTTATTGAGATATAATTGACTTATTA
Source organism: Tragulus kanchil (assembly GCA_022376925.1). Lineage (NCBI taxonomy): Eukaryota > Metazoa > Chordata > Mammalia > Artiodactyla > Tragulidae > Tragulus > Tragulus kanchil. Next base: position 76,585,720 of record JAIOJX010000026.1, read on the forward strand.
CATTGTGTAAATTTAAGGTATACAGTGTATTGATTTGATGCACTTACATGCAAAATGATGACCACCTAATGCTTGAATCATGCAATATAATTATGATTTCTCTTTTTTTTTGTGGTGAGAATATTGAAGGTCTACTCTCTTAGAAACTTCAAGTGTATAATAAAGTATTATATACAGTCACTATGCTGTGCAGTAGAGCTCTAGAATGCATTCATTCCATAGCTGGAAGTTTGTATTCTTTGACCAGCATCCAATACTCTTAGTAGTTGCCAGGTTATGTGTTGAGTATTCAACAGTGAAGAAAACAGTTTCTTTTCATAGAACATAGGTTTAGGTTTGCAGGTGACTTCTAAAATCCAGACTTGTCCATCCAGTGGTCTACTGGGCTGGTCTCCAAGATCAACACTTGGAAATTACATAGCCTATATTCAGTAGGTTTCACTGTGATGATTCCAAATTTCAAACTTCAGGACTTTCTTGGCTAATTCCTTCTCTGTGCTCTACTCTCCTGCTGTCCCTTGATCACAGATTCTCTCCTTTGAGATATTTGGCAAAAGCTTCCCCTACCTTGTTCTTTAAATTCATTCCCACCTTATTTCCACAGCTACTATCCTAGTAAAGGTTTGTTCTTTTGCATCTGGATCATTTCTCTGTCGTCACTGTCTTTTCCAGACCATGTTGCTCATTTGCCAGATTCATTTTCTAGATGTACAGTTCTGATAAGTCACTCTCCTCATCACAACTTTCTGTGGTCCCAGATTCTTACTAAAGGAAACACCACCTCTCCAGATGGACCCCCCAGACCCCAAGTTTTAGCATATTTCCTCCCCACTGCCAGGCATCTTACCTTGCAGTTAAACTGTACTATTGCTCTTTTTCATGCTTTCCTACTTTTGTTTCTTCTGTTAATGAAGTGCCCTCCATCTGGAATATCTTCCTGAAATATGTCATCTGTCAAATTCTTTCCAGACACATCCAGAATGCCGCCCACTTCATTAAGGTGTCCTTGACTCCCCCAACCAGAGATGTTTGCTTCTTTTTTAGCCTGTTAGCAAGTGAATACTGATAGAAGGCAGCTTGTAAACAGGCGTTCATTTTGCCAGCTACTTACTAAACTATCAAATTAAAAGAAAACTGTACCACGTATACATTTTTTTGTTTCTCATGTGTATACTTATCACATTCTGTATTTTCCTGAATAAACTAAATACTATCTCTTGTAGAATTGGCCCCAGGTGTATAATAAAGTATTATATACAGTCACTATGTGTGCAGTAGAGCTCTAGAATGCATTCATTCCATAGCTGGAAGTTTGTATTCTTTGACCAGCATCCAATACTCTTAGTAGTTGCCAGGTTATGTGTTGAGTATTCAACAGTGAAGAAAACAGTTTCTTTTCATAGAACATAGGTTTAGGTTTGCAGGTGACTTCTAAAATCCAGACTTGTCCATCCAGTGGTCTACTGGGCTGGTCTCCAAGATCAACACTTGGAAATTACATAGCCTATATTCAGTAGGTTTCACTGTGATGATTCCAAATTTCAAACTTCAGGACTTTCTTGGCTAATTCCTTCTCTGTGCTCTACTCTCCTGCTGTCCCTTGATCACAGATTCTCTCCTTTGAGATATTTGGCAAAAGCTTCCCCTACCTTGTTCTTTAAATTCATTCCCACCTTATTTCCACAGCTACTATCCTAGTAAAGGTTTGTTCTTTTGCATCTGGATCATTTCTCTGTCGTCACTGTCTTTTCCAGACCATGTTGCTCATTTGCCAGATTCATTTTCTAGATGTACAGTTCTGATAAGTCACTCTCCTCATCACAACTTTCTGTGGTCCCAGATTCTTACTAAAGGAAACACCACCTCTCCAGATGGACCCCCCAGACCCCAAGTTTTAGCATATTTCCTCCCCACTGCCAGGCATCTTACCTTGCAGTTAAACTGTACTATTGCTCTTTTTCATGCTTTCCTACTTTTGTTTCTTCTGTTAATGAAGTGCCCTCCATCTGGAATATCTTCCTGAAATATGTCATCTGTCAAATTCTTTCCAGACACATCCAGAATGCCGCCCACTTCATTAAGGTGTCCTTGACTCCCCCAACCAGAGATGTTTGCTTCTTTTTTAGCCTGTTAGCAAGTGAATACTGATAGAAGGCAGCTTGTAAACAGGCGTTCATTTTGCCAGCTACTTACTAAACTATCAAATTAAAAGAAAACTGTACCACGTATACATTTTTTTGTTTCTCATGTGTATACTTATCACATTCTGTATTTTCCTGTACAATAGAAGCTAAGCCATCCATCCATTCATCTTACAAATATTTTGTCAGGCAGCTGACGTGTTCTGTGTTCTCTGGTCCCGAGTGGACTGAAATGGAAAGCCATCTACTGCATAAAACAGATGCAAATAAGGAGAGATGTCTCAGGGCTGACTTAGTGGGAGTTTTAAGAACTGGACGTGTGTTCCTTTAAGTGGTAGACTTGTATTTTACCTAGTACCTAAGGTGTGTCTGGGTGCTAAAGTGGGAGGGGTGTAAGAGACAGCAAGCCCACACAGTTTGAGCTCTTCTTAGGTTGTGACTGGTTGCCTGCATCTCAGCTGGTGGCTCCCTGGGAGGTGACAAAGGAAGACCTGCTATTCTTTTGTATTAGTGTTTGTAACTTTGTCCCCTATCCATCCCATGTTCTGCTAATTTGAGAGTAAAGCAGAATCAAAACCCATTTTGAACTATGTCCCAGAGAGAATTTTCAAGTGGGAGATTTTCGATGAGGGTCTTGAGCACTTTGGTTTTAAACAATCAAGGCTCACAATGTAGGAAGCAAACTGACATGGAACATCTTGGGCTTCACTCATTACTTATGAAATTACACTAGAACTCATGGGGCTTTTTCAGTTTCAAATGTTGAAGCATCACATTTTTTAGAGGAATAGAGGATTGGGAGTCTGGTCGTGTGACCTGAGTAGACTGTATGCATTTCTCCATTTTTTTGGTGGTGATAACCTCAGAAAGGAGTTACCTATTGCTCTTTTTCATGCTTTCCTACTTTTGTTTCTTCTGTTAATGAAGTGCCCTCCATCTGGAATATCTTCCTGAAATATGTCATCTGTCAAATTCTTTCCAGACACATCCAGAATGCCGCCCACTTCATTAAGGTGTCCTTGACTCCCCCAACCAGAGATGTTTGCTTCTTTTTTAGCCTGTTAGCAAGTGAATACTGATAGAAGGCAGCTTGTAAACAGGCGTTCATTTTGCCAGCTACTTACTAAACTATCAAATTAAAAGAAAACTGTACCACGTATACATTTTTTTGTTTCTCATGTGTATACTTATCACATTCTGTATTTTCCTGTACAATAGAAGCTAAGCCATCCATCCATTCATCTTACAAATATTTTGTCAGGCAGCTGACGTGTTCTGTGTTCTCTGGTCCCGAGTGGACTGAAATGGAAAGCCATCTACTGCATAAAACAGATGCAAATAAGGAGAGATGTCTCAGGGCTGACTTAGTGGGAGTTTTAAGAACTGGACGTGTGTTCCTTTAAGTGGTAGACTTGTATTTTACCTAGTACCTAAGGTGTGTCTGGGTGCTAAAGTGGGAGGGGTGTAAGAGACAGCAAGCCCACACAGTTTGAGCTCTTCTTAGGTTGTGACTGGTTGCCTGCATCTCAGCTGGTGGCTCCCTGGGAGGTGACAAAGGAAGACCTGCTATTCTTTTGTATTAGTGTTTGTAACTTTGTCCCCTATCCATCCCATGTTCTGCTAATTTGAGAGTAAAGCAGAATCAAAACCCATTTTGAACTATGTCCCAGAGAGAATTTTCAAGTGGGAGATTTTCGATGAGGGTCTTGAGCACTTTGGTTTTAAACAATCAAGGCTCACAATGTAGGAAGCAAACTGACATGGAACATCTTGGGCTTCACTCATTACTTATGAAATTACACTAGAACTCATGGGGCTTTTTCAGTTTCAAATGTTGAAGCATCACATTTTTTAGAGGAATAGAGGATTGGGAGTCTGGTCGTGTGACCTGAGTAGACTGTATGCATTTCTCCATATGTGGATAACCTCAAAGGGTTAGTCTCTTTCTCGGGGACTAAGGTTCTCTTCATTTGGTTTCCATCAGAAAGGATTTTCCCTAAACTCCTCAGCATTCTGTACCAGCACCTTCTCCCCACAGAAGTAGAATGAGTTACCTAGATGATGGTGGGTTAACTAGACAAGTTAATTTATCAAGTCTGTATAAAGTAGATTTAACATGAAGTAATGAAAGCATTAGACCCCTCCTTTGCACAGACCACTTCCAAGGCCCTGGTTAGGGATTCTTCAAAAGGATTTAATATTAGTTGCTGCAACGAAATACTTAAAATGTCCTAAATTCCTATAGCTCAAATGTGAATGAAACTTGACAGATTTTCCCAATTTCAGACCTGAAGACACCTATCTAAAACTCTTCAGTTTAAGAAAAAAAAAATTCTAGAGAAACAAATGAATTATCATTTTTATCTCGACAGAAAAAATTAAAATTCTTATCCTACAAAATGGCAACCAAAGAGCAGTCAGTGAAAAAAAGGAGCAAGAGCGGGGTAAGAGTCTTAGGAAATAAATTAATAAATGTATCATGTGATCTTATAGTCTGATATTTGTTAACATTAAATTTTTGTTAAATTTGTTGTTTCTCTGATTTTAAATGAGTGGTTTGTACCTAACTTTTAATTTTTTAAATTTGTGTTTAGAGAGATCGTGAGATTATGTTGATGTCAAGCTCCTCAAAGCCTGGATCTACCCCTGGTTTTCTGCGCTTCCACTATTGGCCTGTGAGAGGTGATGGTTCCAGGTAAGTGTGTCTGCTCTGCAGATCCAGAATTTCTGTGTTTCAAGCTTCAAGTTAGTGGTTCTCAAACTTCATCAGAATCACCTGGATTGCCTGTTCCACTGCCCATCTCCCCAGGGATTCTCATTCAGAGTCTGCCTGATTTGTGTTTCCAACTTTTCTTTTCCAAGGACTCTACTTTGAGAGAATTTTCAAGTGGGAGATTTTCGATGAGGGTCTTGAGCACTTTGGTTTTAAACAATCAAGGCTCACAATGTAGGAAGCAAACTGACATGGAACATCTTGGGCTTCACTCATTACTTATGAAATTACACTAGAACTCATGGGGCTTTTTCAGTTTCAAATGTTGAAGCATCACATTTTTTAGAGGAATAGAGGATTGGGAGTCTGGTCGTGTGACCTGAGTAGACTGTATGCATTTCTCCATATGTGGATAACCTCAAAGGGTTAGTCTCTTTCTCGGGGACTAAGGTTCTCTTCATTTGGTTTCCATCAGAAAGGATTTTCCCTAAACTCCTCAGCATTCTGTACCAGCACCTTCTCCCCACAGAAGTAGAATGAGTTACCTAGATGATGGTGGGTTAACTAGACAAGTTAATTTATCAAGTCTGTATAAAGTAGATTTAACATGAAGTAATGAAAGCATTAGACCCCTCCTTTGCACAGACCACTTCCAAGGCCCTGGTTAGGGATTCTTCAAAAGGATTTAATATTAGTTGCTGCAACGAAATACTTAAAATGTCCTAAATTCCTATAGCTCAAATGTGAATGAAACTTGACAGATTTTCCCAATTTCAGACCTGAAGACACCTATCTAAAACTCTTCAGTTTAAGAAAAAAAAAATTCTAGAGAAACAAATGAATTATCATTTTTATCTCGACAGAAAAAATTAAAATTCTTATCCTACAAAATGGCAACCAAAGAGCAGTCAGTGAAAAAAAGGAGCAAAAGAGGGTTAAGAGTCTTAGGAAATAAATTAATAAATGTATCATGTGATCTTATAGTCTGATATTTGTTAACATTAAATTTTTGTTAAATTTGTTGTTTCTCTGATTTTAAATGAGTGGTTTGTACCTAACTTTTAATTTTTTAAATTTGTGTTTAGAGAGATCGTGAGATTATGTTGATGTCAAGCTCCTCAAAGCCTGGATCTACCCCTGGTTTTCTGCGCTTTCCACTATTGGCCTGTGAGAGGTGATGGTTCCAGGTAAGTGTGTCTGCTCTGCAGATCCAGAATTTCTGTGTTTCAAGCTTCAAGTTAGTGGTTCTCAAACTTCATCAGAATCACCTGGATTGCCTGTTCCACTGCCCATCTCCCCAGGGATTCTCATTCAGAGCTCTGGCCCTGATTTGTGTTTCCAACAAGATCCTAGGTGATGTTGAACTTTCTGTTCCAAGGACTCTACTTTGAGAACCACTACATTAAACCAAGAATTCTTAACTTTGGGAGCACACTGGAAGCACCTGAGAGGGGTTAAAACTATGAATACCTGGGAAAGTCCTTCAGAGTCTTCTGATTTAATCAGCCTGGGGATAGGGTATTTTACAAGTTTTCCAGGTAATTCTAACATGCTCTCAAGGTTGAGAACCAGTGGTCTAGATTGTGGATCAGGAGTTAACCCACATAGGTAACAAATTTTTGCTGTTTTGCAACATACTGTTATCCATAATAAGGGTGACATTTTACACATCATTTATTATACCTATGGTATTGCAGTGGTGATAATGTATGAAAAATTATTAACTAAGAAGCCTTTGGTATATAAAACAAGTGTAAATATCACTTCACCACCTATAGATTTTTGCATTTTTTAAAAATGTCAGTATGTATATGAAAAACAGTGATTAATATTTTGAGGTAAAAGTTGTGGAGAGGTCATGAATTCATGAAAGGAAATACATTCTGCAAGAACTCAACAAATTTGCAACCTTCATCCCAGACTAGAAGCTGGATATTGTGGACTTTGGACTGCTGTACATGTGCGTAAGTTACCATGTTCTGGAAATCTGAACTAGCTTGAAATTTCCTAATAGTATTTTTTGAATTATAATGTTATCTTCTTAACTAATTTCATGCCATTTTTCCTATTTGATCTGGCTTAGTAACTCTAAGAAATTATTTTTAAAGCTCAATTTTATAAGTCTCCTGGAAACTAAATTTTCTATAGTCGATTTGTTAATTCTCTGTTTTGATTTTATTTTTTTTTGTTTAAATTTTTTTCAAGCTCCTCAAAGCCTGGATCTACCCCTGGTTTTCTGCGCTTTCCACTATTGGCCTGTGAGAGGTGATGGTTCCAGGTAAGTGTGTCTGCTCTGCAGATCCAGAATTTCTGTGTTTCAAGCTTCAAGTTAGTGGTTCTCAAACTTCATCAGAATCACCTGGATTGCCTGTTCCACTGCCCATCTCCCCAGGGATTCTCATTCAGAGCTCTGGCCCTGATTTGTGTTTCCAACAAGATCCTAGGTGATGTTGAACTTTCTGTTCCAAGGACTCTACTTTGAGAACCACTACATTAAACCAAGAATTCTTAACTTTGGGAGCACACTGGAAGCACCTGAGAGGGGTTAAAACTATGAATACCTGGGAAAGTCCTTCAGAGTCTTCTGATTTAATCAGCCTGGGGATAGGGTATTTTACAAGTTTTCCAGGTAATTCTAACATGCTCTCAAGGTTGAGAACCAGTGGTCTAGATTGTGGATCAGGAGTTAACCCACATAGGTAACAAATTTTTGCTGTTTTGCAACATACTGTTATCCATAATAAGGGTGACATTTTACACATCATTTATTATACCTATGGTATTGCAGTGGTGATAATGTATGAAAAATTATTAACTAAGAAGCCTTTGGTATATAAAACAAGTGTAAATATCACTTCACCACCTATAGATTTTTGCATTTTTTAAAAATGTCAGTATGTATATGAAAAACAGTGATTAATATTTTGAGGTAAAAGTTGTGGAGAGGTCATGAATTCATGAAAGGAAATACATTCTGCAAGAACTCAACAAATTTGCAACCTTCATCCCAGACTAGAAGCTGGATATTGTGGACTTTGGACTGCTGTACATGTGCGTAAGTTACCATGTTCTGGAAATCTGAACTAGCTTGAAATTTCCTAATAGTATTTTTTGAATTATAATGTTATCTTCTTAACTAATTTCATGCCATTTTTCCTATTTGATCTGGCTTAGTAACTCTAAGAAAATGTATTGCGATAGTTTGTTTAATGCTCAATTTTATAATTTGTTCTCACTGGAAACTAAATTTTCTATGATGGTTTGTCTAGAACATTGCTGTTAGCCTTATTCCCTAATAACTAAAAGGACTGCAGCATCTCGAGGTTTCTTTTTAGCAACGTTCTAAAACAGCTGGTCATTGATCGTCTAGTGAGCAGTGGCTTGAGAATGAAAGTAATTTCTTCCTTTGACTATCTGAGCGCCTCATGGAGATGGGGAAGTCTTTAACTACATATTACATCTCTATACTTATTATTATTCCGTTTGGAAAAACATGTCGCATAGGGCCAAAGAGATCCAGTTAGGCTGTGGATTCTGCTTAAATGAATACCTGATGAAGCGATAAACCTGTTTTAAAATGAATTTGCTGCTCCCATCAATTTTTGGGACTCTGTTGCAAGCCTGAAAAATGTATCAAATAATGAAACTTTATAATCTGACCCTGGTAAATGCTGCAAGCAATGTTCCAGGCTGCACATATGGTGAGCCCTTTATTTATTTAATTCCTAAAAAAAAAATCCTCTGTAAAGGAATGTCATTTCCATCTTCTAGATAATGCATTTGGTCTGGCTCCACATGAAACTTAAATTGTCTTGGGTTATTTGGACAAACATAAAATTAATTTGCATTAAGTACTGAGTGACCCTGTCATTAATTATGATGAAGTGGAGTATTACAGTGGGAGCCAAAAGTGTCTGATTCTCATGGTTGACTTTACCAACTTGGGGGATGCATCAAAAACAAGGAGGCCAAAAGTTTGCAGGTATATGTATGAAAATTATTCAAGTTTTAATCCTTACCTATAGATTTTGTTTTAAATGTCAGTATGTATATGAAAAACAGTGATTAATATTTTGAGGTAAAAGTTGTGGAGAGGTCATGAATTCATGAAAGGAAATACATTCTGCAAGAACTCAACAAATTTGCAACCTTCATCCCAGACTAGAAGCTGGATATTGTGGACTTTGGACTGCTGTACATGTGCGTAAGTTACCATGTTCTGGAAATCTGAACTAGCTTGAAATTTCCTAATAGTATTTTTTGAATTATAATGTTATCTTCTTAACTAATTTCATGCCATTTTTCCTATTTGATCTGGCTTAGTAACTCTAAGAAAATGTATTGCGATAGTTTGTTTAATGCTCAATTTTATAATTTGTTCTCACTGGAAACTAAATTTTCTATGATGGTTTGTCTAGAACATTGCTGTTAGCCTTATTCCCTAATAACTAAAAGGACTGCAGCATCTCGAGGTTTCTTTTTAGCAACGTTCTAAAACAGCTGGTCATTGATCGTCTAGTGAGCAGTGGCTTGAGAATGAAAGTAATTTCTTCCTTTGACTATCTGAGCGCCTCATGGAGATGGGGAAGTCTTTAACTACATATTACATCTCTATACTTATTATTATTCCGTTTGGAAAAACATGTCGCATAGGGCCAAAGAGATCCAGTTAGGCTGTGGATTCTGCTTAAATGAATACCTGATGAAGCGATAAACCTGTTTTAAAATGAATTTGCTGCTCCCATCAATTTTTGGGACTCTGTTGCAAGCCTGAAAAATGTATCAAATAATGAAACTTTATAATCTGACCCTGGTAAATGCTGCAAGCAATGTTCCAGGCTGCACATATGGTGAGCCCTTTATTTATTTAATTCCTAAAAAAAAAATCCTCTGTAAAGGAATGTCATTTCCATCTTCTAGATAATGCATTTGGTCTGGCTCCACATGAAACTTAAATTGTCTTGGGTTATTTGGACAAACATAAAATTAATTTGCATTAAGTACTGAGTGACCCTGTCATTAATTATGATGAAGTGGAGTATTACAGTGGGAGCCAAAAAGTGTCTGATTCTCATGGTTGACTTTACCACTGGATGCATCATACAAGGAGCCAAGTTTGCAGCAGGAGGGTTGTCCTCATTGGCAGTCGACAAAGAATACCTAGTGAGGCTATCTTCTCTTTCACAGGCTTTTGAACTCCATGTGAATAATCTTTGGAGTGAGGGAATCTGTCTCTATCCAAGTCATTACTGGGGCTGAAAATTCACGCCTCCCGGAAGCACAACTCATACATGGGTCTCATTTTGCTCCAGGGAGAGACGAGCAGGTCTCACAGGAGCACTGAAACTAATTGTGACAACAAATTAATTAATGACATGCACAGAAGGAGTTATTCCCTTGCATGGAGAAGCCTAGAAAGGCAGCATATATCATTTTTCTTAATAGTTTAATTGTAATGAAATGATGAGGATAGCACCTTGTTTCTGTGGGTCTTCAAAAATTGAAGGCTTCAGAGTGATTTTTATTGCTGGCTGGGGATGTGTTAATGAGCCTGTCAGTGCCACTCTTCATTGGCTGTTTTCCCATGCTTACCGAGAGGTTTCCAGATGATAACTACTACTTACCATAATTACGCGTCCATATGACAATGTAGTGTTGACCCCCCTGCAGTAGAAAATGGGTTTTTAATTTATTTTTTTCCAGTTATAATGGTGAGTTTGTACTGAGCTTGCCATGCTTTTTGACTTCACCTTCTTTGTGACTAATAGTGTTTTTGTTCTGAGATAACAACTTAAGCCTTTGATGGCTATCTAATGGTTTTGCCTGCCATTTTCCATTCTGATGATAATACTTCAATTTTGGAAGAGTGTTATCATTACTCATTTTAATCCGTTTGGTAGAGGTGGTTGATTCCTCTTCTAGATGGCACATGGATCAGATGTGGGAAATGAGAAGCCAGCATGTGCTTAGATATACTGATTGATTCAGAGAAAGGCATGAGATCACGAAACCTGGAATTCTTGATGGAAGCTTTAGAAAGAAGTTTTATGCTTTTCTTCTGGTCTTGCTAAACTGGTAGGCTGTGGTTTGAGAGCGCCTGTTGGACCTTTGTGTCATTATTTGAGGGTGGTGTATCTGAAGAAAGTAGACCTGAAAGGTAGGGGCTGGGGAGAGCACAGATACCTGAAGTTAGAGCACATGAATCCAGCTGTGCCTGAAGCAAACTCCTGAACTCTTGAATTATGAGAGGTCAGAAATCCCTCTTTTTGTTGACTTGAATTGCATTTATATTACTTGCACCCAAAAGAGTAGTCTCATAAACATGTTCTCTGGTCCTTATTCTGAAGATATTAACAGAGAAAAGTATAAATAGAGTCCTCCTATGGTATATCTATAATAAAGAGTCCAGGGCATGGTATTTCTAGTTGATTTTTTTGGCTGTATAATCCACATCAACCCTAAGTCTCAGAGTTTCTAAGGCAGGAGAGAGCTAAGAATTTGTCACTTTTAAGATTGGAAATCTTGAATGCTTTCATGAGAAATCGAGAATGTTAGTACCATCTTCTGCTTCTGAATGTGAAAGCCCTTGTCTTTATTTGCAACCTAGATTTGACCAAAGAGAAAACAAGACAGAAGATGTATTAAGTTTAGACTAGCTTATTCTGTAGATTTTCTAGACCTTTACAGAAGAGAAAGTTAGAATGGTTGATAAACAGGGGTAAAGTATTTGTAAGTCATGGTGAATTCAGTTTAAACTGATCTGTAATTATTTCATTAGGTGCAAAAGAAGTAGTAACTTGAGAACAGAATTGTTAACCTCAGGCTATGGTATATTCAGGTTGTTTTGAGTGAGTTTGCTGCTCCCATTCATTTGTGTGTATAGACTGTTCTATTATATAAAGTTTTGGGGGTTTTTTTGGTCACAGTGTTAATCACATGGTCATGAAGGGCTGAACTAACATGAGGGGGCTTATTTGGACTGGGATAAAGGTAGCCTCCCATTGCCTCTTTCCTACTATTATGTTACAGATTCTGGGACTTGGAGGTCAAGGCTTTGTGAGCAGCCAGTGCCTTGTTTTTTACTGGCCTCAGTCATTCAATGGGTCAGTTGGCAACAGCTAAGTGGCTAACGATGTGGAGGAATGAGGAAAGCTAATTCGCTCTGATGGGAATTAAGCATAGGATCCTGGCATTGCTAGCCCTGGCCCCCAAGCCCTGAGGCACATTTGATGTAGAGCAGACAAATGAAAAGCTGGCAGGTCCAGCCTTTTGCCCACAGGGCTCACCAACACAGGTGCCGTAGTGCATCTGAGAGGGAAGAAACTGGATTTAGAAACCTTACTCTGCCATTCCTCAGCCCCCTCCCCACACTTAACCAATGAATTAATATCAGTAAAACAGTAAGTTTTATTTATCAATAGTTGGATGAACTTGAACCTCTTAAAGAAAATATTTTTTCCTGTATATATTTTGTGCTCACTATGTGCAGTAGGTATTATGGGTTGAATTGTATGCTCCTAAAATTCTTTTGCTAAACTCCTGCACAAAGTGATAATTCAGTGGAGATCATCGAGCATGTCCCTGTGTATGTTTGTGGGTTTTCTTTAGATTAATATAGCTGGAAGACAAATGGCTAGATTATAGATAAGCACTTCTCTGTTGTTAATAAATATTGTCAAATTGACTTTCAATGGGTTATACCAAATTATACTCCCACTTATAGCATATGAGAATGTTTCCCACAGCCTTAGTATTATTAGAGCTTTTAGAAATTTTATATAATTTAAAAATGTCACATATACACAAGTAACTTACCTGTATATACATGTATACATATATATATCCAAAAATAACATATATAGTTTTCTACACTTTTCTATGTTATTAGGTTTAACTTGAGAACAGAATTGTTACCCCAGGCTATGGTTTGGTTTTGAGTGAGTTTGCTGCTCCCATTCATTTGTGTGTATAGACTGTTCTATTATATAAAGTTTTGGGGGTTTTTTTGGTCACAGTGTTAATCACATGGTCATGAAGGGCTGAACTAACATGAGGGGGCTTATTTGGACTGGGATAAAGGTAGCCTCCCATTGCCTCTTTCCTACTATTATGTTACAGATTCTGGGACTTGGAGGTCAAGGCTTTGTGAGCAGCCAGTGCCTTGTTTTTTACTGGCCTCAGTCATTCAATGGGTCAGTTGGCAACAGCTAAGTGGCTAACGATGTGGAGGAATGAGGAAAGCTAATTCGCTCTGATGGGAATTAAGCATAGGATCCTGGCATTGCTAGCCCTGGCCCCCAAGCCCTGAGGCACATTTGATGTAGAGCAGACAAATGAAAAGCTGGCAGGTCCAGCCTTTTGCCCACAGGGCTCACCAACACAGGTGCCGTAGTGCATCTGAGAGGGAAGAAACTGGATTTAGAAACCTTACTCTGCCATTCCTCAGCCCCTCCCACACTTAACCAATGAATTAATATCAGTAAAACAGTAAGTTTTATTTATCAATAGTTGGATGAACTTGAACCTCTTAAAGAAAATATTTTTTCCTGTATATATTTTGTGCTCACTATGTGCAGTAGGTATTATGGGTTGAATTGTATGCTCCTAAAATTCTTTTGCTAAACTCCTGCACAAAGTGATAATTCAGTGGAGATCATCGAGCATGTCCCTGTGTATGTTTGTGGGTTTTCTTTAGATTAATATAGCTGGAAGACAAATGGCTAGATTATAGATAAGCACTTCTCTGTTGTTAATAAATATTGTCAAATTGACTTTCAATGGGTTATACCAAATTATACTCCCACTTATAGCATATGAGAATGTTTCCCACAGCCTTAGTATTATTAGAGCTTTTAGAAATTTTATATAATTTAAAAATGTCACATATACACAAGTAACTTACCTGTATATACATGTATACATATATATATCCAAAAATAACATATACTATTGTTTCCATAGTTTTCTACACTTTTCTATTTTTAAACTTTATACTAAAGAGTGTGATATTTTATTTTAGTGCAACTTGATTTTTTCACTCATGTATTTGTGAAATTGTTGATCTAAGTTGATGATGTGTACTGTACCATTCTAATTCACTTGTTTTTACTTCTATGTAATATGCCCCCATGTACCTCTACCCCAGTTTATTTATGCTGTCTCCTCTTGATATTGAGAATCTTTCTGATTAGGCACATTCATAGTCAATATTGCTATGAATATGCTTACATGTACATGTCTTCTCAAACATACACGTAAGGGTTTCTCTATATGCCCTAGCAAAGAAATTGCTGAGTCACTGGATAAATGGTAAACAGTTTAATATCACTGTTACTACCATCATTATTATATCTTGCCTTTTCTTTTATAGTTTCTTTATTTCTTAGTGCTTTATCCTGGGTGAAACCTTTCATATCTGTCTTCCAGTTAACTATTTCTCACTTTGTATCCAGTGAGTCATTTATAACATATACTGAAGTTTTTATTATTTTATTTTTAATTTCTAGGAATTCTAATGGGCTCTTTTTTTTTCTCTAATCAATATAATCTCGATTCCCAGTTCTGAGTGTTTGGGTCTCACAATTTTTTTTCTTATTTTACAAAAGTTATCTATTCTTCGGCCTGTGTGGGCCTCCCATTGCAGTGGCCTCTCTTGCTGCAGAGCGCTGGCTCTGGGTATATGCGCTCCAAAGCACTGGCTCATAATTGGACACACTGGTCCAGCCACTCTGCAATGTGATTAATTCATGGAAAGGATCATCGAGCATGTCCCTGTGTATGTTTGTGGGTTTTCTTTAGATTAATATAGCTGGAAGACAAATGGCTAGATTATAGATAAGCACTTCTCTGTTGTTAATAAATATTGTCAAATTGACTTTCAATGGGTTATACCAAATTATACTCCCACTTATAGCATATGAGAATGTTTCCCACAGCCTTAGTATTATTAGAGCTTTTAGAAATTTTATATAATTTAAAAATGTCACATATACACAAGTAACTTACCTGTATATACATGTATACATATATATATCCAAAAATAACATATACTATTGTTTCCATAGTTTTCTACACTTTTCTATTTTTAAACTTTATACTAAAGAGTGTGATATTTTATTTTAGTGCAACTTGATTTTTTCACTCATGTATTTGTGAAATTGTTGATCTAAGTTGATGATGTGTACTGTACCATTCTAATTCACTTGTTTTTACTTCTATGTAATATGCCCCCATGTACCTCTACCCCAGTTTATTTATGCTGTCTCCTCTTGATATTGAGAATCTTTCTGATTAGGCACATTCATAGTCAATATTGCTATGAATATGCTTACATGTACATGTCTTCTCAAACATACACGTAAGGGTTTCTCTATATGCCCTAGCAAAGAAATTGCTGAGTCACTGGATAAATGGTAAACAGTTTAATATCACTGTTACTACCATCATTATTATATCTTGCCTTTTCTTTTATAGTTTCTTTATTTCTTAGTGCTTTATCCTGGGTGAAACCTTTCATATCTGTCTTCCAGTTAACTATTTCTCACTTTGTATCCAGTGAGTCATTTATAACATATACTGAAGTTTTTATTATTTTATTTTTAATTTCTAGGAATTCTAATGGGCTCTTTTTTTTTCTCTAATCAATATAATCTCGATTCCCAGTTCTGAGTGTTTGGGTCTCACAATTTTTTTTCTTATTTTACAAAAGTTATCTATTCTTCGGCCTGTGTGGGCCTCCCATTGCAGTGGCCTCTCTTGCTGCAGAGCGCTGGCTCTGGGTATATGCGCTCCAAAGCACTGGCTCATAATTGGACACACTGGTCCAGCCACTCTGCAATATGTGGGATCTTCCCCGGCCAGAGATTGAACCAGTGCCCCTTGCACTGCAAGGTGGACTCTTTACCCACTGGATCATTAGGAAAGCCTTCATTTTTGACATTAGATTGGGATTTTCTTCTCTTAGCTTTGTTATTTATCATACACTAGAAAGACTAGTTTTTAGGTTCACGTTGAGTGACAGTTCCTTTCATGTTATCCATGCTCATTCCTTCCTGGCTCTGGGTTTGTAGAGACTTCTGCACTGACTGTGGCTTCTGTCTCGAGCCAGGCTCCACAGTACTGCCTCTCTGCTCTTATCCCATGCTGCTGCTGCAGAAAGTTCAGACTTAATTGTGAGCTTTTGGGCAGCCTGGCTGGGGTCCTACCTGCATGGCAGTCTCTGCTTCCTTTAGGCTGTCCTCACCCATCAAAGTATAAATTATGTATTACCTTATATCAACTAATATTCTGGGAATTTGCATAACATTCCTCCATTCCTAACTCCTTTTTAATCCTTCTGATGCGTTATTTCAAATCCCTGGTTTAATACAATTAGTCTGGTTCAGGTATTTCCCTACATCTTACAGGAATGAAAAAAACTCAGTTGTCATCCATATATATATGTATATGTACCCATACATGTACATACATAGACACCTTTATGTTGCACATTTGTCATCCCTATTCATATAGTGCTCAATGTAATGGTATTTGGAAAGGGGGTCTTTGAGAGATTAGATGAAGTCATGAGGTTAGGGTCCTCTTGATGGGATTAGTGCTTTTATAAGCAGAAGAGGCATGAGAGATTTCTTTCTCAAGAGCATGCAATGAAGAAAGGCCATGTGAAATGCAGCAAGAACACCACAACAGGGCTTCCCTGGTGGCCCAGTGGGTAAGGACACCACCTTGCAGTGCAAGGGGCACCAGTTGCATTCCTGGCCTGGGAAGATCCCGCATGTTGTGGTGCAGCGGGACCAATATGTCCACCTACTGAGCCGGAGATCTGGAGTGCATGCACCCAGAGCCAGTGCTCTGCAATGAGAGAGGCCACTGCAATGGGAGGCCCACACAGGCCAAAAAAACAAAGATAAATAAATGACAGATCAATAGAAGTGGCCAAAACAAACAAATAAAAAAAGCCAAATACCACATGCCAATCAGAAGGAGAGTTCTTACCAGGAACTGAATCTGTTGGCACTTTGCTCTTAGGCTTCTCAGGCTCCAGAGCTGTGAGAAATGAAGTCCTGTTGTTGAAGCTACCCACTCTACAGGATTTTGTTATAGGAGCCCGAGCTGCCTAAGACATGTGCTGTGAACAGCTCTGGGATCTGGTTGATTGGCTGTAGCCCCTACTTATCTCTGTTTCTGTTCTATTTCTAACTCTTGTGCATAATTAAAATGTTTACTATTTTAATACTTTTAAAAGTATTCAAAAAGTACTGTGAGTGAATCAAAGAGAAAGTTGAAACATTAATCCAAGGTGCCATTTTAACTGCAAGCCTTGAGGCTATTTCTCTAAGACATTCTATTAAATAAAAATGTAAGCTCAAATGGTAATGCAACAGAGATAGAGGTACTGGATTAATTAGTAGAATGTTTAGGACAGAGACAATTATGTATATTGAGTCCTTTGCAGCCCTCACCATGGTGTTCTGCATGTGTTAGATACTCAACCACTAAACCCCTGGCATCTGTGGATGTTACAGTTGTGGTTTGGAGTTTTCCCAAGTAACCTCCAGAGAGCCCTGGGATTTTGCATGTGCATCTCAACACAACTTTGTGGTCCTTAGCTCTATATCAAGTGAGGAAAAGTCCAACTTTTTAAAAATGTGTGTAAAATAGAGATGAGATAACTGTTTATGGGATTAGTGCTTTATAAGCAGAAGAGGCATGAGAGATTTCTTTCTCAAGAGCATGCAATGAAGAAAGGCCATGTGAAATGCAGCAAGAACACCACAACAGGGCTTCCCTGGTGGCCCAGTGGGTAAGGACACCACCTTGCAGTGCAAGGGGCACCAGTTGCATTCCTGGCCTGGGAAGATCCCGCATGTTGTGGTGCAGCGGGACCAATATGTCCACCTACTGAGCCGGAGATCTGGAGTGCATGCACCCAGAGCCAGTGCTCTGCAATGAGAGAGGCCACTGCAATGGGAGGCCCACACAGGCCAAAAAAACAAAGATAAATAAATGACAGATCAATAGAAGTGGCCAAAACAAACAAATAAAAAAAGCCAAATACCACATGCCAATCAGAAGGAGAGTTCTTACCAGGAACTGAATCTGTTGGCACTTTGCTCTTAGGCTTCTCAGGCTCCAGAGCTGTGAGAAATGAAGTCCTGTTGTTGAAGCTACCCACTCTACAGGATTTTGTTATAGGAGCCCGAGCTGCCTAAGACATGTGCTGTGAACAGCTCTGGGATCTGGTTGATTGGCTGTAGCCCCTACTTATCTCTGTTTCTGTTCTATTTCTAACTCTTGTGCATAATTAAAATGTTTACTATTTTAATACTTTTAAAAGTATTCAAAAAGTACTGTGAGTGAATCAAAGAGAAAGTTGAAACATTAATCCAAGGTGCCATTTTAACTGCAAGCCTTGAGGCTATTTCTCTAAGACATTCTATTAAATAAAAATGTAAGCTCAAATGGTAATGCAACAGAGATAGAGGTACTGGATTAATTAGTAGAATGTTTAGGACAGAGACAATTATGTATATTGAGTCCTTTGCAGCCCTCACCATGGTGTTCTGCATGTGTTAGATACTCAACCACTAAACCCCTGGCATCTGTGGATGTTACAGTTGTGGTTTGGAGTTTTCCCAAGTAACCTCCAGAGAGCCCTGGGATTTTGCATGTGCATCTCAACACAACTTTGTGGTCCTTAGCTCTTTATCAAGTGATCTTTTTTGTGTGTTCATCATCAAGTGCTCACAACAGAATTTTTAAAAAATGTGTGTAAAATAGAGATGAGATAACTGACAATTAAAATTTAAAATAGGAAAATGTATTAATTGGATAGGGAAAGAAAACAAGTAACTTTTTCAATAGAATATGGCTCTGAAGGAAACCAAAATCCTTTCCAAAATATTTTGGAATAGTGAATTCAGTGTTATGTAGAGAACCCTGGAAGAATTCATAATAACCGCCAGATGCCCATTGTAAATATTTGTCTATTTAAATAATTCGAATTGATCTTGGAAGTTGCCCATGTGGGAAACTATAGGAACACTCCACTGGCTTGAATTCCTCCACTTCTACTATCATGGTGTCTGATATGTCGTCCCATGAGACTGATTACTTTGCGCTAAGTATTGACCTGTCTCTAAAGATTACTCTTAACATTTATATCCATTACCATGAAGGGAGCAAGTACACTGTCACCAGCACTTTAAGCTAAAACCTTTCAGATCCACAGACCCAATACCTCTTGAATATCTCTCATATGCCAGACCCTTGTAGGTACTGTGACTGACACAAAGATGAAATATAGTACTTGTCTTTGGGGAACTCCTGGCCCAGCGGAAAAATGGCTGAAATGAATTATTAAAATATGATGTAATGAGTGACATAAAAATGTATTAATAAAACTATCCTCTGGTAGTTTAGAGGAGAAGAAAATGAATGCTTCTAGGAGAAATAAGGGAAGTCTTTAGAGGGGAAGCAAAACTTGTGTTTTATGAAAGACTAAGGAATTTGCTTACTAGAAAGAGCTGGGAATAATTCTTTCTAAGATTGAGACTCTTAAGTCCAAATCTGAAGGGTGGAAATAAGTGGGGGAAATGAGGCTCTGGGGGAAGGAGTAGGAATGTCAAAAGTTGCTTTCCCAACTTGTTCTCTGCTCCAGCTAGTTAAGAATCCTAAGGAAAATGCTTTGTTTTTTAACACTAGATGCTATTTGTAGCCTGAGTAAGACCTCAGTGGTTTTGTTTTATACATGCATGATATATGTGAAAGAGCTGGCTTAAAATTCAACAGTGCACTAAAATTATGGTATCTGGTCTCCTCACTTCATGGAAAATCGATGGGGCAACAGTGGAAACAGAAACAGATTTCATTTTCTTGGGCTCCAAAATCACTGCAGATAGTGACTGCAACCATGAAATTAAAAGATGCTTGCTTTTTGGAAAGAAAGCTATGACAAACCTAAACAGCATATTAAAAAACAGACATCACTTTGCTAGCAAAGATCTGTAGAGTCAAAGGTATGGTTTTACCAGTAGTCACATATATATGTAAGAGTTGGGCCATAAATAAAGCTGAGCATGTTTGGAGAACACTCTTGAGAGTCTCTTGGACAGCAAAGAGATCAAACCAGTCAATTTTAAAGGAAATCAACCTTGAATATGCATTGGAAGCACTGTTGTAGATGCTCCAGTACTTTGACCACCTGATTCAAAGAGATGACTCATTGGAAAAGACCTGATGCTGGGAAAGATTGAGGGCAGGAGGAGAAGGGGGCAACAGAGGTTGAGATAGCTGGGTATCAATACCAACTCAATGGATATGAATTTGAGCAAACTTGGTAGATAGTGAAAGACAGGGAAACCTAACGTGCTGTAGTCTATGAAGTCAAAGAGTTGGATACAACTTAACAACTAAATAACATGTTTTATTATGTGCTTGTAGTAGAGTGAAGATAAAGTTGGCCTACTAAGTCTAAAGACTAAGCTTCTAGACTAGTTTCATCATTAGTTAATCATATAATTCTGTGTAAGCCATTATATTCTTTGGAGCTACAACCTCCCCAACATGACAGCTCAACAAGACCAACTGCTCTGTCACTGGTTAGTTTTGGGGATAGAAAATTAAATAGCATATTTAAAAGTACACTGAAAATTGCAAGGAATATCACAATATTGATATTCACAAGTATCAATTTATGTATGGAGTTACAATTCAAGTTAAGGGGTCACTAATGCATGGATCACCAGGGGTTACATGTCAGCAATGGATGAATTTAAGGCACATAAGCTAGTAAAATAATGTGGAAGGTTTTTTTGACCCTGCAGATATTTTCTAAATTGTGTTTGAGCTATTGCCAGGATGAGAGTTCATGTATTTTAGACTTGGTTACCCTGGCCATAGTCCTCTTCTTTTTTAAAAATGTTTGTGTTTTTTTTTTTTTTTTACTGGAGTATAATTACAAACTTGTGTTTGTTTCTGCTGTACAATAAAGCAAATCGGCTATATATACACATATATACCTCCCTCTTGAACCTCTTTTACCTAATTTAAAGTTCACCCAAATATATATGTAACCATGAAATTAAAAGATGCTTGCTTTTGGAAAGAAAGCCAAACCTAAACAGCATATTAAAAAACAGACATCACTTTGCTAGCAAAGATCTGTAGAGTCAAAGGTATGGTTTTACCAGTAGTCACATATATATGTAAGAGTTGGGCCATAAATAAAGCTGAGCATGTTTGGAGAACACTCTTGAGAGTCTCTTGGACAGCAAAGAGATCAAACCAGTCAATTTTAAAGGAAATCAACCTTGAATATGCATTGGAAGCACTGTTGTAGATGCTCCAGTACTTTGACCACCTGATTCAAAGAGATGACTCATTGGAAAAGACCTGATGCTGGGAAAGATTGAGGGCAGGAGGAGAAGGGGGCAACAGAGGTTGAGATAGCTGGGTATCAATACCAACTCAATGGATATGAATTTGAGCAAACTTGGTAGATAGTGAAAGACAGGGAAACCTAACGTGCTGTAGTCTATGAAGTCAAAGAGTTGGATACAACTTAACAACTAAATAACATGTTTTATTATGTGCTTGTAGTAGAGTGAAGATAAAGTTGGCCTACTAAGTCTAAAGACTAAGCTTCTAGACTAGTTTCATCATTAGTTAATCATATAATTCTGTGTAAGCCATTATATTCTTTGGAGCTACAACCTCCCCAACATGACAGCTCAACAAGACCAACTGCTCTGTCACTGGTTAGTTTTGGGGATAGAAAATTAAATAGCATATTTAAAAGTACACTGAAAATTGCAAGGAATATCACAATATTGATATTCACAAGTATCAATTTATGTATGGAGTTACAATTCAAGTTAAGGGGTCACTAATGCATGGATCACCAGGGGTTACATGTCAGCAATGGATGAATTTAAGGCACATAAGCTAGTAAAATAATGTGGAAGGTTTTTTTGACCCTGCAGATATTTTCTAAATTGTGTTTGAGCTATTGCCAGGATGAGAGTTCATGTATTTTAGACTTGGTTACCCTGGCCATAGTCCTCTTCTTTTTTAAAAATGTTTGTGTTTTTTTTTTTTTTTTACTGGAGTATAATTACAAACTTGTGTTTGTTTCTGCTGTACAATAAAGCAAATCGGCTATATATACACATATATACCTCCCTCTTGAACCTCTTTTCCACCTTAATTCTATCCCTATAGGTCATCACAGAACACTGAGCTGAGCTGTCTGTGCTATACAGCAGCTTCCCACTAGCTAGTAATACCTGTTTTACACATGTTAGTGTACATGTGTCAATGCTACCCTCCCACTTCAGCCCACCCTCCCCTTCACCCTGAGCCCTCATCCCATCCTTCCCTTGACCCTGAACCCTGTGTTCACATGTCCATTTTCTATTTCTGCCCTGCAAAGAGGTTCATCAATACCATTTTTCCAGATTCCATATATATATATGTGTTAATATACAATATTTTTCTCTTTCTGACTTCAGAAAGATTTGTTTTCTGACTTCTTTCGTACTCTGTATGACAGAATCTAGGCCAATCCATATCATCTCATCCTATATTTAATCTTGCTATTTCGCAAATGAGGATATAAATATAGCTGGGGATATGCAAACTCATCTTTAAAATAAGAAAACCAGTTTAAGGTGATACCACTGGGACAGAGGGACATCTCTTTTGCATACAGAGAACCACCTCTTTAATCATGAAGATAAGTGAGTGGAGTAGTTTTTGCTTTAGCATGTACTTGTTAATTTGGCAGAAACTAGAACCCACATCTCCCATTACACTGTTGTCTCTTGTATTTTAGGGAAAACAGCATTCCTACTTTTGTTTTTTGTACATGATACAAAATTTGCATAAGACTAATAAGCTAAAGCAGTAACCTTGCATTTTGTGAAAGTCAAGGAAAATTGAATGCTGAGAATTACACGTCTGCAACTGAAATTAGTCCCCGGACACCCCTTCTGCTCTCAGATTCTGGGCACACCAATAAAACACCAGAAGACATGCAATACAATGAAAATAGGTTCTTTGGGTATCATAGCATCTTGATGTAGAAGGGCTTTAACCTTAGCCTCATGCCTCCTGCAGGACCTGTTGCTGAAGCTACGTAGGTGCTAGAATTATCAAGCAGCACTTAAAATTTTTCATCTGAGTAAAATTAAAAATGAAACCTTCAAAAGTCCTATAGATTCCAGACATGTTCTCTGTGCATTAAATTGAACCTAATGGACTTAGAAATGAGCATTTCAGCATGTCTAGGTAAGAATTATTTGTATGAGAATCAATCACTCACATGCCCTTTATCCAGCAATATATGTAGTTATCTACATGGGTAGGTAACACCAAAGTATCCTATTGAATCTCTCTGAGAAAACTGAGAATTACTTTTCATTCATGCCACTTAAATGTGCCTCAGCATTAGTCCACCTTTAGCTCTTGGTTTTGCTTCTCTAAAATATAAGTGACAACATTTAGGGAACATTTTGACTGTTGGGAACACTGAATAGGGACTTTAGCATGCATGTATGACTATAAAGATTAGTGGGATCATTGGTGCCATTCTTTCTAAATTCTATGTATATGTGTTAACAAACAGTATCTGACTTTCTCTGAGTTACTTCACTGTGTATAATGGGTTTGAGTTCATCCACCTCAGTAGAACTGACTCAAATGTATTCCCTTTTATAGCTAATACTCCATTGTGTGTATGTACATATATGGCAGTTCTAGTCCAAGCTTTTCAAGGAATCTCCACACTGTTCTCCATTGCAGTTGTACCAGTCTGCAGCCCTGCCAACAGTGTTAGAGTGTCCCCCTTTCTCCACACCCTCGCCAGCATTTATTGTTTGTAAACTTTTCGATGATGGCCATTCTGACCAGTGTGAGATGTTATCTCATTGTGGTTTTGATTTGCATTTCTCACCCCGGGTTTTATTTTAGGAAAACAGCATTCCTACTTTTGTTTTTGTACATGATACAAAATTTGCATAAGACTAATAAGCTAAAGCAGTAACCTTGCATTTGTGAAAGTCAAGGAAAATTGAATGCTGAGAATTACACGTCTGCAACTGAAATTAGTCCCCGGACACCCCTTCTGCTCTCAGATTCTGGGCACACCAATAAAACACCAGAAGACATGCAATACAATGAAAATAGGTTCTTTGGGTATCATAGCATCTTGATGTAGAAGGGCTTTAACCTTAGCCTCATGCCTCCTGCAGGACCTGTTGCTGAAGCTACGTAGGTGCTAGAATTATCAAGCAGCACTTAAAATTTTTCATCTGAGTAAAATTAAAAATGAAACCTTCAAAAGTCCTATAGATTCCAGACATGTTCTCTGTGCATTAAATTGAACCTAATGGACTTAGAAATGAGCATTTCAGCATGTCTAGGTAAGAATTATTTGTATGAGAATCAATCACTCACATGCCCTTTATCCAGCAATATATGTAGTTATCTACATGGGTAGGTAACACCAAAGTATCCTATTGAATCTCTCTGAGAAAACTGAGAATTACTTTTCATTCATGCCACTTAAATGTGCCTCAGCATTAGTCCACCTTTAGCTCTTGGTTTTGCTTCTCTAAAATATAAGTGACAACATTTAGGGAACATTTTGACTGTTGGGAACACTGAATAGGGACTTTAGCATGCATGTATGACTATAAAGATTAGTGGGATCATTGGTGCCATTCTTTCTAAATTCTATGTATATGTGTTAACAAACAGTATCTGACTTTCTCTGAGTTACTTCACTGTGTATAATGGGTTTGAGTTCATCCACCTCAGTAGAACTGACTCAAATGTATTCCCTTTTATAGCTAATACTCCATTGTGTGTATGTACATATATGGCAGTTCTAGTCCAAGCTTTTCAAGGAATCTCCACACTGTTCTCCATTGCAGTTGTACCAGTCTGCAGCCCTGCCAACAGTGTTAGAGTGTCCCCCTTTCTCCACACCCTCGCCAGCATTTATTGTTTGTAAACTTTTCGATGATGGCCATTCTGACCAGTGTGAGATGTTATCTCATTGTGGTTTTGACTAGCATTTCTGTAACCATTAGTGATGTTGACAGTCTTTATGTCTGAGTGGAGACTAGCTCTTGTTTTGAGCACAATGCTACTGTAATCTTGCTTCAGTAGAGTGTCACTGACCCAGATGCATTTTTAAAATTTTTATTGAAAAGGTTTTTTGGATGTGGATAATTTTAAGATCTTCATTAAATTCATTATAATATTGGTGTTTTGTTTTGTTTTCCTGGCCAAGAGGCATGTAGAATCTTAGCTCCCTGACCAGAGATCGAACCCACACCTCTTATGTTGGAAGGTGAAATCTTAACCACTGGGCTACCAAGGAAGTCCCTATTTTTGTTTAGCCATTAAATTTATTTTTATCCAGATGCATTTTCTAGGTATAGATATAACCAGAATTCTTTCTCCAATTTGCACATTTAACAAGGTAGCTCCTCCTCTCAAGAATCTCCCACTAGTTTCCTAACATCTACTAAAACCAACCAAAATTTAACTTAACAGGGCTCATTAGCTTTACCTCTCATGGATTTGCTCGTATCTTTCTACACTCAAAGTGCTGCCTCACAATGCATGTCCTGATTCCAGGCAAGTCCTTGGCTGCAATGGCCTGCTCACCTCTCTGCAACCAGTTAGTCCTTGTTCATCTGCAGCAACTTTTCTCCATAAAGCCTCCTCTAAAATCCAATGTGAAGTAATCCTCTTTTATGCTCCATCACATCCTGTGCAAACCTCTATATATTGAAATTTTATTGACAGTTTTGTGTCTCGACTTTAGTATTGTAAGGGCCCAGTAGAACTGACTCAAATGTATTCCCTTATAGCTAATACTCCATTGTGTGTATGTACATATATGGCAGTTCTAGTCCAAGCTTTTCAAGGAATCTCCACACTGTTCTCCATTGCAGTTGTACCAGTCTGCAGCCCTGCCAACAGTGTTAGAGTGTCCCCCTTTCTCCACACCCTCGCCAGCATTTATTGTTTGTAAACTTTTCGATGATGGCCATTCTGACCAGTGTGAGATGTTATCTCATTGTGGTTTTGACTAGCATTTCTGTAACCATTAGTGATGTTGACAGTCTTTATGTCTGAGTGGAGACTAGCTCTTGTTTTGAGCACAATGCTACTGTAATCTTGCTTCAGTAGAGTGTCACTGACCCAGATGCATTTTTAAAATTTTTATTGAAAAGGTTTTTTGGATGTGGATAATTTTAAGATCTTCATTAAATTCATTATAATATTGGTGTTTTGTTTTGTTTTCCTGGCCAAGAGGCATGTAGAATCTTAGCTCCCTGACCAGAGATCGAACCCACACCTCTTATGTTGGAAGGTGAAATCTTAACCACTGGGCTACCAAGGAAGTCCCTATTTTTGTTTAGCCATTAAATTTATTTTTATCCAGATGCATTTTCTAGGTATAGATATAACCAGAATTCTTTCTCCAATTTGCACATTTAACAAGGTAGCTCCTCCTCTCAAGAATCTCCCACTAGTTTCCTAACATCTACTAAAACCAACCAAAATTTAACTTAACAGGGCTCATTAGCTTTACCTCTCATGGATTTGCTCGTATCTTTCTACACTCAAAGTGCTGCCTCACAATGCATGTCCTGATTCCAGGCAAGTCCTTGGCTGCAATGGCCTGCTCACCTCTCTGCAACCAGTTAGTCCTTGTTCATCTGCAGCAACTTTTCTCCATAAAGCCTCCTCTAAAATCCAATGTGAAGTAATCCTCTTTTATGCTCCATCACATCCTGTGCAAACCTCTATATATTGAAATTTTATTGACAGTTTTGTGTCTCTACTTTAGTAGGCTATAAAGTTTTTTGAGAAATGGACTATTTTGTATTCATCTTACTACCCTCAGCATGAAGTCCAATACCTTCCATTTGGTACATGATTTAAAAAGCTCATTAAATTGTCTTTGAGTTAAGGTGATACATATAATAGTTTTACATAAGATTTCCCTTGGCTGAAAGTCTTAGGTAATTGGCCAGATTTTGGAAAAAGCTGTGGAAGGAGTCTTAATTTAGACACTTTGTGTCACTTACAGGTTGGAAAGAGGAGCGAGCATGTGTTAAAGTCCCAAGGGATATACACACCAAAGATTCAGCTTAGCTCTTTTAAGATGCTGGCTAGAAGTTTCTGGGAACTTCCAAGCTTATAGGATTGTTGCTGCCATGTAGTAACATGTACTATGAATGCATTTGAATGGTTAAAAATGGGGATATCCTTATGTGTAAATTATCAGTAATAGTTAATTCTCATCAGATTAAGATATTCACACCCTCTGAGGCTCTTCCAGTTGTAGAACTCGCCCCTAAAAACAAATCAGAATAAAAATTATTATAACTTTCTTATGCCTGACAAATTAGTGTCACTTGGTCCTGCTGTTTATCTGTAGCTGCAGAAACTGAACCCATTCCATGACCATCTGAATCACTTTTGAAAAAAGCCCAAGCACTTTGTATTAACATTCTCACTTGGTCATTTTAGTCAATTTCCTCACAGTGTAAGAGCCCAAAGAAAGAGACCAAAAGGTCTCATTCTCTGAAGATACTGGAGGTTAACATGAAACACACAATACTTCAATTGTCTCCTCTCTCTTCCAAATACTTCATCCTGAATGGATCCACTAGCTGGGGGCAGGAAAGGGGTATGCACATTACAGCTTTTTTTTTTTTTTTTTAAGATGTAATTTAATACTCTCCACAGATCCATTTTTCTTAAAGGGGGTCATCTGCTTGTTTTCAGGCTGTCTTGACTTTTCCATTCATTTGGTGGGTTTTGGCATCAAAATGCTGAGCAGCTGGACCTCTAATTTAAGGAATCTATAATGTACACATTCCTGAAATGAGGAAGCATTTTGTGTTTAGACAGAAGTGGGTTTATTTGACACTAAAGAGTTTTTGGTTTGTTTGTTTAGAGAGACTGACGTGTTTCTCCTGGCATAAGAACACCAAGAAGAAGAAACAAATCATAAAGTTCAGGAATAAAACTGATTTACTACCCTCAGCATGAAGTCCAATACCTTCCATTTGGTACATGATTTAAAAAGCTCATTAAATTGTCTTTGAGTTAAGGTGATACATATAATAGTTTTACATAAGATTTCCCTTGGCTGAAAGTCTTAGGTAATTGGCCAGATTTTGGAAAAAGCTGTGGAAGGAGTCTTAATTTAGACACTTTGTGTCACTTACAGGTTGGAAAGAGGAGCGAGCATGTGTTAAAGTCCCAAGGGATATACACACCAAAGATTCAGCTTAGCTCTTTTAAGATGCTGGCTAGAAGTTTCTGGGAACTTCCAAGCTTATAGGATTGTTGCTGCCATGTAGTAACATGTACTATGAATGCATTTGAATGGTTAAAAATGGGGATATCCTTATGTGTAAATTATCAGTAATAGTTAATTCTCATCAGATTAAGATATTCACACCCTCTGAGGCTCTTCCAGTTGTAGAACTCGCCCCTAAAAACAAATCAGAATAAAAATTATTATAACTTTCTTATGCCTGACAAATTAGTGTCACTTGGTCCTGCTGTTTATCTGTAGCTGCAGAAACTGAACCCATTCCATGACCATCTGAATCACTTTTGAAAAAAGCCCAAGCACTTTGTATTAACATTCTCACTTGGTCATTTTAGTCAATTTCCTCACAGTGTAAGAGCCCAAAGAAAGAGACCAAAAGGTCTCATTCTCTGAAGATACTGGAGGTTAACATGAAACACACAATACTTCAATTGTCTCCTCTCTCTTCCAAATACTTCATCCTGAATGGATCCACTAGCTGGGGGCAGGAAAGGGGTATGCACATTACAGCTTTTTTTTTTTTTTTTTTAAGATGTAATTTAATACTCTCCACAGATCCATTTTTCTTAAAGGGGGTCATCTGCTTGTTTTCAGGCTGTCTTGACTTTTCCATTCATTTGGTGGGTTTTGGCATCAAAATGCTGAGCAGCTGGACCTCTAATTTAAGGAATCTATAATGTACACATTCCTGAAATGAGGAAGCATTTTGTGTTTAGACAGAAGTGGGTTTATTTGACACTAAAGAGTTTTTGGTTTGTTTGTTTAGAGAGACTGACGTGTTTCTCCTGGCATAAGAACACCAAGAAGAAGAAACAAATCATAAAGTTCAGGAATAAAACTGATTTTGTATCTTAAGGAGGCGTGCAAGATTTAATTTTGTCCCATTTTTAACTCACTCATTAAAGAAATTCAAGATGACTATCTGCCAGGTGCACTGCTAGATAGATGTCACGTCAACTTCAAGTCTGGTGGAAGGGAAAGCTGAAAACTAATGTACTTATGAGGTCACAAACTTTCCAAAAAGAGAAGTTCAGGGAGCTGGGGAAGAACTCCTAAGGGACCTGACCCGATCAGAGTGGATGACTAGTGCTCCCTAAGATGTACCCTTTAGGCAAAGAACTGAGGGCTCAGGGTGGGGTTGGTCCAAGGGCTCCCGGCCAAGATGACCGAGCCCACAGTTCTTATTAGGATGAGTTGTCCCCTTTGGGAAATGTTGACCCACTCTCTAGTCTCTGGTGACCCCACCTTGGAGGTCATGATGCTTTTTCCTATTTTAGAGCTGACCTTTCTGAGCTCACTTGTCTGGGAGTCTTGTCTCTCTAGGCCTATGTAAGACTTCACTGATGAGTAAAGGAAAATGGTGATAAATGACACATTCAGCTAGAGGTGACAAAATCTACAATGAAGGACAGACTCGCTCCTTCAAAAATAGAAACCAAGCTTCCCCGCTATTGCTCTTGAACATTTCACTCTGCTGTGAAGTGGCTGCCTGTGTAGGCATCCAGTACATTCCTAAATTAATGTATATTATTAAATCCCTCGAAGAAGAAGAAAAAGTAAGCTTATAGAGTTTTTCCCTCATTTCTGATCTCTGGGTGAGATTTTAGATTTTTTTTTAATATTTATAATTATGTTTCTCTTAGTAAATCAAGACATGTAGCTCTGGCAATGAAATTAAATCTCCTTTTCATAAAGACAATAAAGGGATGCAATAATATGCCATAATCACAAACAAGATGTGGCATGAAAGAAGCCAGGTTCATTAAATAAGTACTCTATGATGCTAATAAGTTTCAAAACAGGCCAGAGTGAGCTATGTTGTTTGGAAGTTCACCATTCTGGGTGGGGATTATCCTTGGTGATGGTGAGGGCATTGACTGAAAAGGGGCACAGGGAGACTTTGGGGTGCTGGTGATAGATCCTATCAATCCTAGTCATAAGTATTATGACTTGTATGTATATGTGGTATGTCAAGAAGAAGCTGAAATGATCACTTATAATGAATCTTTTATACAAAGGAAGAAAGCATTTGGCCTTGCAAACATGGTTCCGTACAGATATTGCTAGAATCATTACAAACTGGCCCTTTTCAATGATTTGGTTTCTTTGATTCAGCTCAATAGACAAAAATCAATTCTCACAAATAATTGCTTTGGATGAGATTATTTAGTTTAACCCTAAGTCTGATGATGCTAAAGATGAAATTGCTCAGACTAAGCAAACAGTTTTAGAAATCTATATCTCATGTCAGAGCCGAGGGTAAGAGAGCGTGTTTCTACATTGTATTTCATTGCATGCGTGATGCATTTCCAAAGGCCATTTTATTTCTCCAGGAGACAGCTAAATAAAACTGTATAATGCTATATATTCAGTCTGTATACACTGGATTTGTATGTCCACAGCTTTTTAAAAAAGCTATCTATTTTTGGCTATTCTGGGTTTTCACTGCTGCCACAGGCTCTTCTCTAGTTGCAGGGAGTGGGGGCTGCTCTCTAGTTGAGGTGAGCAGGCTTCTTGTTGCCGTGACTTTTCTCATGGAACTTGGGCTCTAGGGCTCATGGGCTTCATTAGTCGCGGCACATGGGCTCAAAGTTGCAGCTCCGAGGCTCTAGAGCACAGGCTCCATAGTTGTGCCTCATGGGCTTAGTTGCTCCTCAGCATGTGGGATCTTCCCGGACCAGGGATTGAACTTTTGTCTCCTGCACTTGCAGGTGAACTCTTCACCACTGAGCTACCAGGGAAGCCCTAAAATACAGCTTTGATGGTAAACAAAGAATATTCTTAGTTGACATCATTTCAATAGGCATATGAGTTTGAAGACTGACCATGCAATTTCTGTGAGAACAAATCAATGGGATAGAATGTGTGATCAGAGATGCACATTCTGGTTTTACTTCTGTACGTGCAAAGAAGGAATGTGTCATTGCATGCTACATTGGTATTATGAAATATCATAATTCTGTGCACTCCTCTATTTTTTAAGTTGCTTTATGCTTTCCAGATGCATCCTTTCATAATTTTGCTTCTGTGACCCTAGCCATCCCCATCTCATTGGAGGATAGCAAAAGGTTTTTATAACAGAAAACAGAATCATAATTGCCTAATGAAGCCATTATAGAGAGTTGATTCTAGAGTCGAGGTAGCCAGTGACCTGGCTTCTCATAAAAGCTACATTCTAGGCCTTCTCTGATGGTCCAGTGGATACAGAATATGCCTTGCAATATAAGGAAAACCGGTTAGATCTCTGGCCGGGAAAGATCCCACATGCCACAGTGCAGCTGGACTGGTGTGTCCAATTACGAGCCAGCGCTCTGGAGCACGTGCGCCGAGAGCCAGTGCTCTGCAATGAGGAAGGCCACTGCAATGGGAGGCCCACATAGGCTGGAGAATAAAGATGTATGAAAATAAATTAAAAAAACAAAAACAATAAAAGAGGCCCAAAAATTTTTACAAAAGTTACATTCCAGAGGAAAGGGAGTGGCCAATTGAACGCTGCTGTCTTGCTCTCACTCATGAGTGATGCTGGGCTTCTCCCTCTACTACTTTTCAGTCACTTACGAGCTAGAGGTACAAGTGGGTATCTAAAGCAAGCTCAGGTGATTAAAGTCAGCATTCCTGAAGAGAGAATATTTGTCAGACTGAAAAGCAGGCAAGGGAGTGATGAGAACCTCCTGGAACATTTCTGAGTTCTCTGGAGAACCTCATGGCGCATCCAGCCCAAGTAACCAGGAGAGGAGCTCACTTTATGGAAACATGTGATGTGTCCTGGCGAACATTCTCCTCTCACTGTACCCAGGTAACCTCTGCATATCTGTATACCCAGGGAAATCCTTCTCTGTTCACCTTCTAATAGTGCTGCCCTGGAGGGCCACATCAGATAGTAAACAGAACAGACAAATAGAAGATAGGTTTTCCTGAGCAGAAAAAATGACTAGTTGCAAAAGGAAAAAAAAAATTAAATGCTTATGTTCACATTTTACACATTAAGAAATTATTTTCCTTTTTATACATGTGTCACATTGTCAATGCAATGACAATGCATTGCATTGTCATTTAGGTTCCACGCAGCTTGATTTTTTCATTCCCCTCTGCAACTCTCCTTTGCTTGTGTTCAGCCTCCCCCTGAAATCAATGTGCCACATGAGCCACGAATGATTAGGGATGGGAAATTAAGTCTACGAGCAAGTAGAACTAATGAAATGCTTCACAGCAAGGCAAAGGTGGGATAGGAATTACTGTAGGTTAAATAAGCCAGTAATTGTTAGGCACAAAAGTGGGAGAAAGTTCTAGCTCTATGGAGATGTAGCCAGTACGTGACCTTAATGGCACAGCCATCCATCTGCCATATGTTTATAGCTTTTTACATGTCTGTCCCTGTAGAGTCCGGTCATATTAACACATGGTTACAAATACACATATTCCCTTTTAGACATTTTCTACTTGCAGTTTAGAAATCATATGCCTTATATTTATAAGTCTAATAACCACAAATCTTCTCTGTAGGATATTGCCTAGCATCATTTTTATTATCTCTCTGTAAAATTGTAACCCAGGAAACTTCTTGACAGTTGGTTTCAAGGCTAGACTTGTGAGTTTACAGAGCAGGTGGTCATCCTCCGATTGTCACTTCTGAACATTTGGAAAGGGCTGCTTGCTCAGCAGTCATCACTTGTTTGCTTTCTGATGCTTTAACAGGGGCCACAGTCTTCCCCTACACAGCTGAACCTCGTACCAAGTAGGACGAGTCAATAGATGAAGCCAAAAATTACAAACTCCATGGAAAAGAATGACACTACCCGAATTCCTACTGAGATCCAAGGACAGACTTTGATAAAAGGCAGTAGTATACTGAGTACCCCCAGCATCCTTGGGTAGAGGACAGAGAATTCCACTGGTCAATAAGCTGAGTATAGAGAAAAGGGCAGATGGCATGAAGGCAAGTGATTCCTTCACATTAGCAAGGTGACCTGTGTTGACTTTATTTGGTCAGCATCCTTGATTTGGTGTCAGGCACATATTTACTTATTGGGGTAGATTTCATTATTAGCAAAATGGGGGCAGTTGCATGGTCAGAGCTGTATCAGTAGAAAGCACGAAGATATTGATTACTTCATTCTTTTGTTTAGTCTTTTGCTCTTTTAAAATTCACATTGCTGTTTCACTTCGCAGGAAGCCTTTCCATGGGCCCATGATGTTGCATATATTCCAGTTTATCTGTTCCTACCTAGAGCCGAGCACTCCCCTCTCTTACTGTGAACTTGCCTTACTCTCTGCCCCACCACGCTAAGCTCCTTGAGAGCAGAAAAAAATAAAAATGCCTCGTTTAGTCCTAACCCTAGTGCTTAGTTTCCTAGCTGGAGCATCGTTTATTGAAGAATTGAATAAACTCTTTAATGAATGTGAACAGTCGAGATGCAGGATGGCTTACGTGACTTAATGGCACAGCCTCATGCCATTTTGCTTACATGTCTGTCCCTGTAGAGTCCGGTCATATTAACACATGGTTACAAATACACATATTCCCTTTTAGACATTTTCTACTTGCAGTTTAGAAATCATATGCCTTATATTTATAAGTCTAATAACCACAAATCTTCTCTGTAGGATATTGCCTAGCATCATTTTTATTATCTCTCTGTAAAATTGTAACCCAGGAAACTTCTTGACAGTTGGTTTCAAGGCTAGACTTGTGAGTTTACAGAGCAGGTGGTCATCCTCCGATTGTCACTTCTGAACATTTGGAAAGGGCTGCTTGCTCAGCAGTCATCACTTGTTTGCT
This sequence comes from Tragulus kanchil, assembly GCA_022376925.1. Lineage (NCBI taxonomy): Eukaryota > Metazoa > Chordata > Mammalia > Artiodactyla > Tragulidae > Tragulus > Tragulus kanchil. Next base: position 76,619,721 of record JAIOJX010000026.1, read on the forward strand.
TTCTGATGCTTTAACAGGGGCCACAGTCTTCCCCTACACAGCTGAACCTCGTACCAAGTAGGACGAGTCAATAGATGAAGCCAAAAATTACAAACTCCATGGAAAAGAATGACACTACCCGAATTCCTACTGAGATCCAAGGACAGACTTTGATAAAAGGCAGTAGTATACTGAGTACCCCCAGCATCCTTGGGTAGAGGACAGAGAATTCCACTGGTCAATAAGCTGAGTATAGAGAAAAGGGCAGATGGCATGAAGGCAAGTGATTCCTTCACATTAGCAAGGTGACCTGTGTTGACTTTATTTGGTCAGCATCCTTGATTTGGTGTCAGGCACATATTTACTTATTGGGGTAGATTTCATTATTAGCAAAATGGGGGCAGTTGCATGGTCAGAGCTGTATCAGTAGAAAGCACGAAGATATTGATTACTTCATTCTTTTGTTTAGTCTTTTGCTCTTTTAAAATTCACATTGCTGTTTCACTTCGCAGGAAGCCTTTCCATGGGCCCATGATGTTGCATATATTCCAGTTTATCTGTTCCTACCTAGAGCCGAGCACTCCCCTCTCTCTTACTGTGAACTTGCCTTACTCTCTGCCCCACCACGCTAAGCTCCTTGAGAGCAGAAAAAAATAAAAATGCCTCGTTTAGTCCTAACCCTAGTGCTTAGTTTCCTAGCTGGAGCATCGTTTATTGAAGAATTGAATAAACTCTTTAATGAATGTGACAGATCAAAGGAACAGTCGAGATGCAGGATGGCTTAGCCACAAGACAACATGCAGAAGAACCAGGGGACTTGAGCATTTATTTTATTAACAAAACATCCTTTAAAAAGTCAAACCTATTTTCCAGAATTTAAAAGGCTTTGTGGTATTTTTCTTAGAGTTCATTTGCCTAATGAACTTGCTGTGGAGGAACCAGATTAAGAGATTTCAGATAAACTCTCATGTGATAATTGAAAAGGCCTTGAGAATGGTGACTTCTGAAATGGACACAAAGTCATAAGAAGAATAAGTGGGTGAGGGAAGCTTTGCCTAGAAGCTAAGTAATCTGTGTGTGTGCCTACCTCTCCCTTGAGATGGTAACAACTGGGAGCCAGGGACATACCTTTCAGCAAGATTAAAGAGATGCTATTAATTGCTATCGATTATGGGTCAGCAAATTAAATTGCATCTGCAACTGCCTCTCTGAAAGGTCTAAATGAGAAATGCAGTTAATGGGGCTGGTTGACCCAGTGCTGTGATTAATTAAAGAGAGTGAAATCAAAAAACAAAGACCAAGAAAAATGGAAAGAAAACAGGGTGGGCATCCTTGTAAATCTCAAAAGGCTCTCCTAGGACCTATATTTGCCACCTAGTCCTGTATGTTCTGAAAGAGAGAGAAAGAAAAAAAGCACAGAAGGCCACACCAGATGGTTGAAATTTTGTTCTTTAATTTCCAAAGCCCTGGTGACCTTATATAAAAATAAGACTGACTTCATTCTAAAGCGGCATCAACAGAGAGAGGTGTTGGAAACTTATAAGCAGTTTGTATCATAATATACAAAAGGAATTATTTCACCATGATGTGAGATTAATATCTATCACAAGTAGGTTAAGGATTCTGTTCTTGCCATGCCAACTTTTGACTTCCATTTCAAGACTACTATGAAAACATATAATGAAGACTGAACTCTGAAGAAGTGATGCTTTCAAACCGTGGTGCTGGAGAAGACCCTTGAGAGTCCCTTGGACAGCAAGGAGATTAAACCAGTCAATCCTAAAAGAAATAAACCCTGAATATTCATTGGAAGAATTGATCCTGAAGCTGAAACTTCAATATTTTGGCCACCTGATGCAAAGAGCTGACTCAGTGGAAAAGACCCTGATGCTGGGAAAGATTGAGGGTGAGAGGAGAAGGGGATGACAGAGATGGTTGGATGGATAACACCACTGACTTAATAATGGACAGGAATTTGAGCAAAGTCTGGGAGATAGTGAAGGACAGGGAAACCTGGTGTGCTGTAGTCCATGGGGTTGCAGAGTTGGACATAACTTAGTAACTGAACAACAACAATGAAAACATGTGACCAGTGGAGGACTTTGGCTGGAATTGCAGTTACTCAAACCAGGATGAAAAGAGAATTGGCAGGAGAAATTGGAGGCTGCCCTGGAGACAGCATATGTGAGGTTCATCCTAAAAACTTGACCATTGCCAGAAGCATCATTGTGAAGTCTTAAGTGGGCTATGTGCCACTCCCAAACAAGGCGTAGGTTCCATGACTTTGGTGGTGGTTGTTATTGTCCCTATCCTTCTTGTCACCTGAACTAGAAACATGGACTATTTTCATTCTTGATCTATTTGATCCTCCATGAAGTTCTGCTGCTCTAACCAGTCTATTCCAATGTCATCATTATCAGACAAGATCTTCATAATTCCTTCTTGGACTCTTGTAATTACTTCTGATTAGTGTCCATACCTTTGTTTCCCTTGACCCCAACCCATCCTTCACTCTGCCATCAGAATCCTAATTACAAAACTAGCATGTGGTCATATCACCTTTTTTAATGCTAATGAATCCATAGTATCAGTAAAAACCAAGTCCAGTTTTCTAAACATGATTTTCCATCCCTGACAGCTAGGTTTCCTTCCCAGATACAACTCTCTTCCACCCATCTCCAACGTCACCTTCAAATCACACCTGTTTGTCACACTCTGGAGATACTACTTATTTTTTAATATCAAACTGGATATTCCTGTCTATCTTGTATTCAAGCTACATGATACAAACCCAGGTTTATCTTACCAATGAGATTTATCATGCCATAACCAGTTCTCATAATAAATAACAGTTAATAGACTCTTCTTATGTACTGTTTAAATACCCATTAAAAGAGCTTTTTAATGGATAGCATTCTGTTTAATACTTACAACCCTGATATAAAATTGTGTGAGCCTGAGGAAATGACAGAACACCTCTGAATCTCACTGTTCCAGTCTTCACAGCTGGAATACCTGTTCATGATTTTATGAGAATGGTAGACTTGATGAATGCAAGGCACTATGTCTTATAAGGTAGCCCATATAGTCTGATGCCCAGAAGGGGCTCAAGATGTGGTAGCTGGATAACTGAACTTTATATCCAAATTTCTCCCCACCTCGCCTACTCATTTGGAAGGTTTGAAAACTCAAACTTAATTCTTAAAGTATAACTTTTTTGAAAGGACCCTTACTTAAGGCCAAGGAATAAGGTAAGCACTAGGATTGATTAAATTGGAGTTTGGGCTTCAAAGACCTATGAGTTGAAGATGTTCAGATTTAAAGAGAAAAACATTGTCATCAACACAAACAGAATTGTTTGGCATATAAAACAATTTTTCAGTCCTTAAAACTAAATGGAAGAAATCCTTTTAACTCAGGGTACTTAACTCTTAACTCTGAGAGAGGCACTAAGCCACTAGCTTCTCAAAAGAAGTAAATGCCTTCTGGGTGGTCAGGGGACTACCAGGAATCCATACCAGTCAATTCAGTTGTAGCCTCACTGATAATATTGTCCTCCACATTTGAGGTATAAATCCCTTATAAACTGGATAAGAAAGGATAGATGAGGTTGCCAACTCAGAGATAGAATTTGTTCTTCAAAATCATAAAGGTATTTTTCGTAAAGATAGCTTTTCCAATATAAACCCTAAAATAACAAACCCAGGACTCTATCATAGTTCATAGCTTTCTCTCCTATGTTTTGAAGTACCTTTCCATGGAACTTGAATCAGAAATGATCTGTAAACAGTCCTTTGCAAGGGGCATAGGGAGTAGCAAGTTGAACAGGTGAGAAACTGAAAAGCAAGATAGTCTACTCTTGTTTCAAGAAACTGTTGGTGGTGCACGGTGTGCATCTGCATGTGTAGGAATGCCATGCTGATGTTTTCTTTGTGGTTTGGCTGTTTTCTTTCTTCCTCCAACAAGGCAGTAAATGATGGCAATCTATGGAGTATTGTTCCGCTTTACTTTGTATTATGCAGTATGTTTGTCTCAAGGAGAAGAAAAATAACAGTTTGTTTATTCCCTAAGGAAAGCTTACACATGTATACAGGGCACTATCATCTGGGTGATGGTCACCAGTAGTAATTTGGGGCTCTTTATTGCTCTTCAGAGATCAACTGGTAGAAAGCCTCTTACCCATTGCTTGCCCTGCTCAGTACCTAGGAGGGAATTTAACATGGACTTTAAAAGAGTAATTTTCCCCAACACAAACCCTCTGATAAAAACAACAGCCCCAAGGAGTGTGTCGGTTGGCAGAGTTCACATCCCTTCTGTGGATATAGAAGACATAACAACCAAATACAGTGTTACAGTTGGTTTGGTTTTGATCAACCAAACACCCCTCTTCCTCTGTATTTTAGAAAAATCTAAAAAATGTGAGTATAAATTAGGTAATGATGATATTAAGAAATTATTCATTTTGTTAGGTTTGGTTTAAAAAAGTTATCCCTTTTTTCCCAAAGAGATGATTACTGTCTTTGATGAAGGGATGTAGGGATGAGTTGATACGCCCGATACTTGCTTTATAATACTCAAGGAAAAAAAAAATAGACAAAGCATGATGCAAAATCTGGAGAGATGTTACATCCGGGCAGTGGGTATATGGAGGGTCTTTTATACAGTTTTCTCAGTGTTTTGTGCATGGTTGAAAACTTTCACAGTAAAATAATTTCTGCTTTGCCACTTACGGTGTGACCTTGGGTAAAGCACTTAACCTCCTGGTATTCTGGTTTCCTCAACAGCAAAGCAGGGATAATAAGAGTCCCTCACTCATACCTGTACTCTTTGGATTGAATGGAAAAGGTTCAGTGCCCAGTGCAGGGCCTGCCACAGGGCAAGTACTCAATAATTATAGATGTTCATTATTATTATTATTATTATTAATAATAATATTATTAAGTTAATAATAATATTATTAATATTATTATTAAATGAATAATATTCATAATATAGGTCAGGAAAATATTTTCCTATCCCTTACCCTCTCACTGCTGGTTTGAGTTCCTCTCTGATCCCCAAGTCAGCCTTACCTTATGAAAAATGAAAATATATACGGACACATGCTAAAGCTGATGTTTAATTCTAGTTGAATAAAGCTCTAGTGGCACATGTATTTTTGGATGACAGACATCACTGAGAATCAGTCATTAAGTGATGAGCAGAGAGAAGGGAGAGATTTAGGAAGAAAAATATACCACAAACAATGTTTACTGGTTAACACACTTTATATTTAACAAAATAGTTTTTTAATAATATATTATTTTACACATCAAAGATTGTTGCTAGAATCCCCTTTTTACAGTTGAGTGTTGTTGTTTTTTTCTCACTAGTTTTCAGGCACACCATTTTTCAAAGATTTTAGAAACTGAATCTTTTTTTTAACAGGCATCAGTTGACAAACAGGACGTTGATCCCTTATTTAAACAGAGCTGTAGTTAAAGCGAAGAACCAAAGGCAGAGGAGATGTAGAAGAATTGAGGTGACAGGGTGCCTGCACACAAAGCTTTCAAAAGAAAAAAACAGTGGCAACAGATGGAGTTCAGAGTTCGGAAAGAATTTCTCAGTGACCTAGGTAGAAGGAAGTTGTAAAGTGTTTATCAGTTGATGAGAAATTCTGTCACAGTATAGGTTTATCTCTCCCTGAAGGGGGAAAAATATCAGTGCTACAAAGTCTTAAAGGAAACAGCTTGTAGTGAGACTCTGTGAGGAAAAGAAAAACCTAAGGACCACAAAATATTCCCTCTCTCTGGCTGGTAACCAAGGCTGCTGAGCAGCCTTCCTTCTGTGAGCTCTCTGAAGAAACTTTCTTGATGGATTTTATACTCCATTCTGGAAAATTCTTGCTGTGACTATCATTGCCCAAGGCTTTGAGGCAAAATGACTGTACCCTGGTTTTCCTGTTGTTTCTTCCTTCTGTTTCTATAAAGGACATAGTAACTCCTTAATAACAGGTGGGGTACTATGCTACATGGCTCTAGTAATGATGTTTATGGATTTCAAACTTTATTCCTGTCATTTATTATCTCTTTCCAAGAGTGCAGATTTTTGAAGCTGGCAATAGGTTAGCTCAGGGCAGAGAAAGCTCTTTAATATATCTCTGTCTAGACGTACGCTCAAGTGTGGAGGGCCTTTACTTTGGAGTGCAGGAATAAATCATGCAGAGTTGTTCATGAATGATTCATGACTGTCTATGTGATATATCCGGGGTGGCAACTGAGAAGCACCAACCTTGCTGCAAATTGGTGTTCTAAGGGAAGGCGGCTTGGTTGCCTCCGTCAGATGGCGCCAGCTGGCTGCTTGTCTCATAACACGAGCATGGTGTGTGTGAGAAGAGTCAGGTCCCACTCATCAATACATTAATTTTGGAAATGACAGCTCTTTCTTGATGATGGGAGGTGCTTCCGGGGTGGAGAGGCTTGGTAATTTTAAAGGAAAACCCAGTTGATGAGACTAAAAAGCTGTGTGTCCTCAGGGGACCTGGGGCGGTGAGGTGAGGCATCATTCCCCTTGGAGGAAACACCCCCCCACCCCACAACCTGGGCTGCTAATCCTGCCAGTCCCCAAGGGCTTGCAGGGTCCCCGGAGCTACTGGCTTAGCCAGACCTTGCCTGGTACTTCCCTCTGGCAGAAAACCACTCTTGGCTGATTATTCTAGACCACTGGTTCTCAACCAGGTGAAATTTTGCTCTCTCTCATATGCCTTGGGGACATTTGGCAATGTTCAGAGACTTTCTGTTATTAGAATTAGGGCACTGCTCTTGGCATTGAGTGGATAGAAACCAAGAATGGGCTACACCTCGTAAAGATGCACAGAAGAGCTCCCAGTGACAATTCACTGTGTGGCCCCAAATGTCAATGGCACTGAGGTTAAGAAACCTCGTGCAGGAATGTGGCACTCCGTTGGAGTTATGCCTAAGCCCAGGTGGGGGTGGGGGGACAGAACATGGATAATGAAGACCACCTTCAAGGTTCCTCAAGGACCCTGACAGATTGGTGCCAGGGTTTTCAAGACAGGAGAGTGGAATAAGCAACTAGCCACGCCATGTGGTTTCAGAACTGCTCAATTTGCACTTGAATCAAGGTGGCATCAGATACCCTGTGTATTTTTTTTTTCCTGTTACTATACTAGCAGCATGACCAGGGCACCTTGAGACTCTTCAAAGGGTCACTTTAATTGTTCAGTATCTAATATATACATTTTTTAAAAAAATGTTCAACAAATGGAATTGTATTGTGCAAGACTCACTCTACCCTAATCTTTAATTTAAATCAGCACTTGAGGTGGAAAGAGTGTCCTGAATCTGTGTTTTGGATAGAGGGCTGAGCTGTCATTACTGGAATATGGCAAACACAGTCCCAAACCAGAACATGTGACTGTGTCCAAGCACGGGCTTTCAGCCGAAGTAGAACTCAAGAGCCAGAAGTGTTTAGAAGGATTCAGTTATCTTCACCCAGGTTCTGGTATTTATGGTGCCAGGTGACAGAGTGGCAATACATTAATTTTGGAAATGACAGCTCTTTCTTGATGATGGGAGGTGCTTCCGGTGGAGAGGCTTGGTAATTTTAAAGGAAAACCCAGTTGATGAGACTAAAAGCTGTGTGTCCTCAGGGGACCTGGGGCGGTGAGGTGAGGCATCATTCCCCTTGGAGGAAACACCCCCCCACCCCACAACCTGGGCTGCTAATCCTGCCAGTCCCCAAGGGCTTGCAGGGTCCCCGGAGCTACTGGCTTAGCCAGACCTTGCCTGGTACTTCCCTCTGGCAGAAAACCACTCTTGGCTGATTATTCTAGACCACTGGTTCTCAACCAGGTGAAATTTTGCTCTCTCTCATATGCCTTGGGGACATTTGGCAATGTTCAGAGACTTTCTGTTATTAGAATTAGGGCACTGCTCTTGGCATTGAGTGGATAGAAACCAAGAATGGGCTACACCTCGTAAAGATGCACAGAAGAGCTCCCAGTGACAATTCACTGTGTGGCCCCAAATGTCAATGGCACTGAGGTTAAGAAACCTCGTGCAGGAATGTGGCACTCCGTTGGAGTTATGCCTAAGCCCAGGTGGGGGTGGGGGGACAGAACATGGATAATGAAGACCACCTTCAAGGTTCCTCAAGGACCCTGACAGATTGGTGCCAGGGTTTTCAAGACAGGAGAGTGGAATAAGCAACTAGCCACGCCATGTGGTTTCAGAACTGCTCAATTTGCACTTGAATCAAGGTGGCATCAGATACCCTGTGTATTTTTTTTTTCCTGTTACTATACTAGCAGCATGACCAGGGCACCTTGAGACTCTTCAAAGGGTCACTTTAATTGTTCAGTATCTAATATATACATTTTTTAAAAAAATGTTCAACAAATGGAATTGTATTGTGCAAGACTCACTCTACCCTAATCTTTAATTTAAATCAGCACTTGAGGTGGAAAGAGTGTCCTGAATCTGTGTTTTGGATAGAGGGCTGAGCTGTCATTACTGGAATATGGCAAACACAGTCCCAAACCAGAACATGTGACTGTGTCCAAGCACGGGCTTTCAGCCGAAGTAGAACTCAAGAGCCAGAAGTGTTTAGAAGGATTCAGATTCACAGTGGGGCTGTTCACCCAGGTTCTGGTATTTATGGTGCCAGGTGACAGAGTGGCTTTAGAGTGGGTTTCATTACAAGTTAAACTTAACCACCAGACTTTCCCATGATGTTGAATTTAATGCTGAGATTTGGAATATGCATCTTCCTTTGGATTCTTTAGCTCATGGTATTTATTCTTCACATATTAGTTTTTGATTGGCAGTTTCAAGGTTTTGTGAATGAAATGTGGGGTTTTGTAAGAACTGAATTGCGAGCCCTCACCTAACTCCCAGAGCACCAGTTCCCCACCCAGCCCAGCAGCCTAAGTGCACCTCTCGCTTCTCCCCTTCAGGGCAAGAGGGACTCTAGCGAAGGGATTGGCAGAATGCTTTTGCATCTTCCTAATCAGGAAGGGTCCTCACCCCGACACTGGCTTCCTGAAGCTTGTTTGACACAACTCAAAATCTTCCTGTGCAGTCAAATCTGGCCCCTTAGACTCTAAAGAGGAAAAAAGGAATTACTATAAGAGAAAAAAGTCATGTTTACAGAAGAGTAAAAATGGAGGAAGTTGGTAGGTAGATGGTGAGCCGGCAGGCCAGAGGTGTCACCAGAGAAGAAGCCTGTTCAAGGCTACTTCTTTCTTTTTGTTCCAGAAATCCAGTAGTCAAGTCACCATCAAGCATGGATAATTACAAAAGCGATTTCGATAGCTGTATACTATATATATTTTATATAGCAAGAAAGAAAGAGTGAAATTTCCTCTTAGTAAAATATTCACTTTTGTCAACCCTAAAAGGTTTTGCTGGTGACCCTGTTGTAGCTGGCAGGAGTTTGTTTTGTCTTGTTTGAAACGTGTGCAGTGTAGAAGCCATAGCATCGTCTCCTTAGAGCTCATCATCAGGTGGGAATCTGTTCTACACAGTCTGCTTGCCTTGGCATTCACGTTTGGAACACTGAGCAGGCTTCCACCAGTCCCCGTTGTGACAGTGACAGATGTTACATTCATCCACTTTCACTTCAATGCCAGCTGGAATGATGGTAGTTCCTGCAAAGCAGTTTGGACCTGTAACACACATATAAGCTGATTAGTTGATAAGGTCTGATGGGCTCCTTTCTTTCTTCACCCAGGTTCTGGTATTTATGGTGCCAGGTGACAGAGTGGCTTTAGAATGGGTTTCATTACAAGTTAAACTTAACCACCAGACTTTCCCATGATGTTGAATTTAATGCTGAGATTTGGAATATGCATCTTCCTTTGGATTCTTTAGCTCATGGTATTTATTCTTCACATATTAGTTTTTGATTGGCAGTTTCAAGGTTTTGTGAATGAAATGTGGGGTTTTGTAAGAACTGAATTGCGAGCCCTCACCTAACTCCCAGAGCACCAGTTCCCCACCCAGCCCAGCAGCCTAAGTGCACCTCTCGCTTCTCCCCTTCAGGGCAAGAGGGACTCTAGCGAAGGGATTGGCAGAATGCTTTTGCATCTTCCTAATCAGGAAGGGTCCTCACCCCGACACTGGCTTCCTGAAGCTTGTTTGACACAACTCAAAATCTTCCTGTGCAGTCAAATCTGGCCCCTTAGACTCTAAAGAGGAAAAAAGGAATTACTATAAGAGAAAAAAGTCATGTTTACAGAAGAGTAAAAATGGAGGAAGTTGGTAGGTAGATGGTGAGCCGGCAGGCCAGAGGTGTCACCAGAGAAGAAGCCTGTTCAAGGCTACTTCTTTCTTTTTGTTCCAGAAATCCAGTAGTCAAGTCACCATCAAGCATGGATAATTACAAAAGCGATTTCGATAGCTGTATACTATATATATTTTATATAGCAAGAAAGAAAGAGTGAAATTTCCTCTTAGTAAAATATTCACTTTTGTCAACCCTAAAAGGTTTTGCTGGTGACCCTGTTGTAGCTGGCAGGAGTTTGTTTTGTCTTGTTTGAAACGTGTGCAGTGTAGAAGCCATAGCATCGTCTCCTTAGAGCTCATCATCAGGTGGGAATCTGTTCTACACAGTCTGCTTGCCTTGGCATTCACGTTTGGAACACTGAGCAGGCTTCCACCAGTCCCCGTTGTGACAGTGACAGATGTTACATTCATCCACTTTCACTTCAATGCCAGCTGGAATGATGGTAGTTCCTGCAAAGCAGTTTGGACCTGTAACACACATATAAGCTGATTAGTTGATAAGGTCTGATGGGCTCCCTTTCTTTCTTCCATCTCCTACTCCAGTGCAGGAAAAAAAAAATCCAAACCTTGAAGCCATGAATGAATACATCAGAATACCTTAAACAATGTACATTTAAGGAATTTTCTAGCCATCTCCCTTAAATGCAAACTGTTAACTCCTACTGTCTTTTGCATACAGCTCATATTCCCCATATATGTTATACATTCAAAAGAAAATAAAGTTCCAATGCTCAAAAAAGTCTTAATATCTATTACTGAGTGCATGCATTTTTGCCAAGGTAAGGTACAGATTAAACTCTACTTGATTTATACTCTGGTTTGCCGAAGTGTCCTGTGAAATCTGAGTGGGAGTCTAGTATGGTCAGCATCACTTGTCAGTGCCCATGGCCTGGCCTCTCCCTTCCCATGGTGGGTATAAAACATTGAACTTGCTCACCTTCACTCTCTGGTTTCAGCACCTCCCCAAGCCCAGTTCCTGGAATCCCCAGCTTGTTTCTTGATAATAATGAATAATTCATGACAAAATGATTTATTCATGTCCCAAACAAGCTTTGTTAAAGGCTCATTTGATTTTTATAAATGGAGTCCCTTTAATCTGTTGGCTATCTATTTTTTTTAAAAGAATGACCCAAAGGGTTGGCTTTTGAAAGTCAGCAGAAATTTTGCTTTTTCAGATTGAGAAAAGCTTTACTGAAAATGTCACTTGCTTGTCACAGATAGATGTTTCTAAAATTCACCAATTTTTTTTTTTTTTTTGGCTTCTTGTCTTTCTCCCTTTTCCCTTCCTTTCCTTTTATCTCTCTTTAATTTTTGTTTCTTTTTAACCATCCCCATGTAGAAATGCCAGTGTTCAATATGGAAGATATTGTTTCTCAAATTCAAATGGGATAAAGATTGCTTGCCAAGATGCAATGAATTATAGTGGGGTGGTGTGCAAATTGCTCTTTCTTAGAAATGATTCAGTGTAAGTCTCTGATGTACATGTTTAGATAGAGAAAGAGCACTGCAATTGCCCTCTTTCTATAGATGATTAGTGTAACACACATATAAGCTGATTAGTTGATAAGGTCTGATGGGCTCCCTTTCTTTCTTCCATCTCCTACTCCAGTGCAGGAAAAAAAAAATCCAAACCTTGAAGCCATGAATGAATACATCAGAATACCTTAAACAATGTACATTTAAGGAATTTTCTAGCCATCTCCCTTAAATGCAAACTGTTAACTCCTACTGTCTTTTGCATACAGCTCATATTCCCCATATATGTTATACATTCAAAAGAAAATAAAGTTCCAATGCTCAAAAAAGTCTTAATATCTATTACTGAGTGCATGCATTTTTGCCAAGGTAAGGTACAGATTAAACTCTACTTGATTTATACTCTGGTTTGCCGAAGTGTCCTGTGAAATCTGAGTGGGAGTCTAGTATGGTCAGCATCACTTGTCAGTGCCCATGGCCTGGCCTCTCCCTTCCCATGGTGGGTATAAAACATTGAACTTGCTCACCTTCACTCTCTGGTTTCAGCACCTCCCCAAGCCCAGTTCCTGGAATCCCCAGCTTGTTTCTTGATAATAATGAATAATTCATGACAAAATGATTTATTCATGTCCCAAACAAGCTTTGTTAAAGGCTCATTTGATTTTTATAAATGGAGTCCCTTTAATCTGTTGGCTATCTATTTTTTTTAAAAGAATGACCCAAAGGGTTGGCTTTTGAAAGTCAGCAGAAATTTTGCTTTTTCAGATTGAGAAAAGCTTTACTGAAAATGTCACTTGCTTGTCACAGATAGATGTTTCTAAAATTCACCAATTTTTTTTTTTTTTTGGCTTCTTGTCTTTCTCCCTTTTCCCTTCCTTTCCTTTTATCTCTCTTTAATTTTTGTTTCTTTTTAACCATCCCCATGTAGAAATGCCAGTGTTCAATATGGAAGATATTGTTTCTCAAATTCAAATGGGATAAAGATTGCTTGCCAAGATGCAATGAATTATAGTGGGGTGGTGTGCAAATTGCTCTTTCTTAGAAATGATTCAGTGTAAGTCTCTGATGTACATGTTTAGATAGAGAAAGGGAGCACTGCATTGTGTCTACTAGTGACTTATTCCCCCAACTTCACTGGTCACTTGCCATAACCACTAGAGAGTAACATGGCAACATGTAACATCAGTGCCCTACTTTCACTGTCTTACCATCTGATAAGAATTTACAAGACTATGTTTATTATGAAATTAGGACTAATTTCTAGTTCACTTCAAAATTGGAATTTTGCTTTCCTAAAAATGGTAATGATTAAATTACAGTGTTTATTTCTCAACATGCAACTATTTAATAGGCTACAGATTTAATCACCACAGTTTCAGAGTTCCTGGAGATCAGCTGTATATGTACTCACCAACAACGTTTGTATAGCCATGCCTTTCCTTCATTCAGTTACACACCTAGTGCATGTACCTGGGCATGCAGTGTCAGCGAGAGTAGGAGGGATATAATGGGTCCACATTGATAATTAAACAGCTTAACAAACTCTGTGGTTTTACCCAGGAGTGTGCTTCTTGTTTAGATACTATGGTTATAAGCTCTTGGCCATCCTAACTGCTGATTACTTAAGGGTCACTGTATCAATTCCATAAGTATTAGGATTTAGATCATGGTCTGATAGACTGAACTGTCTTTGGGACTACACCTCCTTGGAAAAATTCCACACCAAATCATGAGTTTGTTTTGTTATTAGAGAACTTGGCAAAGAGACTTTTTCAGAATATAGCTGGTTTTCCCATGGCTGTGATCGACAGACCTCTCTCAGCCCTGCTGATTCTTGGCTGGACAGGGTCTGACCAGAGGCACACTAGCTTCTGAAGCTGCACTAGATGAACACTAATTACTGTTTTCCCAGAGCCTGCCCAGAGGAGCCAGTGATTTCCCTCTCTTCATTTCCTGTTGTCTGACCAGCTGTTTTCACCCAAATTGTATACTTTTAACTTTTCCAGATAGGAAAATACATTTTTTTCTTCTAAGTAGTGGTTCCAAAACAAAGAAGTCCCTGAAACAGAACAAATAGGATATTATCCAGGAAGTGTTTTCCCAGCTTCATGAAAGAATTTGGACACATGTCAGTAAAATCTTCTCTCTCTCCCTCTGTGTGTGTGTGTGTCTGTGTGTATGTGTGTGTGTGTAGAGGTACACTCCTGGTTCACAGCAGGGCAGGTACATCTCATTAGCACACTAAAAAGAGAAAAAGGCACAGAGGGATCTTGGTATAGAGAGATTTCTGATAAGTCGTCATGCTTCTCCTTAAATGTTTTTACTAGAGCTCTGGTTTTCATATCTGCCCTCTTTCAGCATATGTTGGTACCATACCATGATCAGCATGTATTGATGATTGATATTTGATCAGACCATATGCATCATTTCTTAAAAGTCATACAAAATGCCTGCATTCTCAGCTCAAGCAATATGCATTTCTGTGGATTGACAGAATGCAAAGACAGATCCTTTGCTATTTGTCAGGATTGACTGGTCAAAGGCACTGCCTGTAAATAACATAGTAATCTCGGGATAGTCTGCTCAGCAGCCAGAGGTATTTTACAGAATCAAAAACTCCTGTTTGATCCCATTAACAGTGATTTTATTAGCACCCTGTATGAGAACTTCAGGTCTAACTAAAGCAAGCTTCAAAATTGCTGTTAATCGTCTAATCTGCTTAAAAGTAATTTAGATAATTGTCAACCCAAACCATTGGCATTCTTTAGAAATTCTAGTCTTGGCCCTTTCTCCTTAATGGCAGTGACAGTAAATACTAATTTGCTTTGAGCATGTGAGTCTTGTCTGAATTCCTCACAAGAGAAATCTATCCTTCTTTCTACTCTCTTACTTTCACTGGGGGCACTGCTTTCTTTTGTCTTGGTTTATGTGAAAGAGTTAGACTCTTAGAGTGAACTCAGTGGCAAAAGCAACAAATTTTAATGCAGAAAAATTGGAGAGACTCCAGAGGGATGTAGTGAAAATGATTAAGCTGAAGACTGGCAAACAGGACCTCTGAGAAAAGGTTAAAGGGATTGGAATTATTTAATCTAGAAAGAGAAGACAGAGGTATAACTCAGTAACTCTCAGGGAATGAAGGCTTATTATGTGGAGACTGGTGACCAAATGTTCTTTCTATCTTCTGATACCTGGGATAAGAGGAAATGGAGGTACATTGATTCTCAAGGAATTGAAAGTACACACACATACAAATTGCTCAGAGACCTGAGAATTGAGTGTGGCAGTTGCCCATAGTGTGATGAGGTCTTTTCTTTTGGAAATCTTTAAAACCATAGGAAGTCTCTTCTGGCAGGTAGATTGAAACCATCAGTTTATTAAAGACAGGCACTGAGTATCTGTTAATTACTGATGATCCAGGACTAATACTGTGTTTTGCAAATATTAAAAACTCAGTACATGCTTGCTTGGGCTTCCCTGGTGGTTTAGTGGTAAAGAAGCCCCCGCAGCCAATGCAGGAGATGCAGGTTGATCCCTGGGTTGGGAAGATGGACGTCCCCTCCAGTATTCTTGCCTGGGAAATCTCATGGACAGAGGAGCCTGGCGGGCTACCGTTCATGGGGCTGCAAATGAGTTGGACATGACGTAGCAACTAAACAATGACAACAAATATGATTGTTTAACTGAATGAACTATATGAAGTAACTAGTTATCTATTGGAAGCAAAATTATTTTCTGAACTTTCAGACATGTATTTATCAGGCCTAGCCCTAGTAATATAGAAATATTTATTAATTAATGGAAGCAGTGACAATTTCTTTTTTTTTTCTTTAAAGATTTATTTATTTACTTGCTTTGGGCGGGGGTCGGGTTGGGGAGGGAGGAGAGTGGGCGGGCCACTTCTATTGGTCTTTCATTTCTCTATTTTCATTTGTCTTCATTCTTTGGCTCCTGTGGGCCTCCCATCGCCGTGGCGTCTGTCGTTGCAGAGCACCGGCTCTGGGCACATGCGCTCCAGAGCTCCAGCTTGGTGATTGGACACATCAGTCCAACAGCTCCGTGGCACGTGGGATCTTCCCAGGCCAGGGATCGAACCGGTGCCCCTTGCACTGCAAGGCGGTGTCCTTACCCACTGGACCACCAGGGGAAGCCCCAGTGACAATTTCTTAAGCCCTAAACTTCATGCCAGGAATTTGTCTCATTTAATCTTTCCAAAAGCCCATATAAGATCCACATTCTTATCTTGAGGACACTGAGCCTCAGAAATAGAAAACAACTTTCCTGAGATCACATATCCAGGAAGTGGCATCCATGAGATATGAACTCAGCCCTGGCCTGTGGGAGAGAAGGCAGCATCTAGGAGGGCACTGCTGGGTTCCTTCGTCCAGATCCTTAAGAGAAACAACTTTTCTGGATCGAGATCATGAAAAGGAAGTCTCTTCTGGCAGGTAGATTGAAACCATCAGTTTATTAAAGACAGGCACTGAGTATCTGTTAATTACTGATGATCCAGGACTAATACTGTGTTTTGCAAATATTAAAAACTCAGTACATGCTTGCTTGGGCTTCCCTGGTGGTTTAGTGGTAAAGAAGCCCCCGCAGCCAATGCAGGAGATGCAGGTTGATCCCTGGGTTGGGAAGATGGACGTCCCCTCCAGTATTCTTGCCTGGGAAATCTCATGGACAGAGGAGCCTGGCGGGCTACCGTTCATGGGGCTGCAAATGAGTTGGACATGACGTAGCAACTAAACAATGACAACAAATATGATTGTTTAACTGAATGAACTATATGAAGTAACTAGTTATCTATTGGAAGCAAAATTATTTTCTGAACTTTCAGACATGTATTTATCAGGCCTAGCCCTAGTAATATAGAAATATTTATTAATTAATGGAAGCAGTGACAATTTCTTTTTTTTTTCTTTAAAGATTTATTTATTTACTTGCTTTGGGCGGGGGTCGGGTTGGGGAGGGAGGAGAGTGGGCGGGCCACTTCTATTGGTCTTTCATTTCTCTATTTTCATTTGTCTTCATTCTTTGGCTCCTGTGGGCCTCCCATCGCCGTGGCGTCTGTCGTTGCAGAGCACCGGCTCTGGGCACATGCGCTCCAGAGCTCCAGCTTGGTGATTGGACACATCAGTCCAACAGCTCCGTGGCACGTGGGATCTTCCCAGGCCAGGGATCGAACCGGCGCCCCTTGCACTGCAAGGCGGTGTCCTTACCCACTGGACCACCAGGGGAAGCCCCAGTGACAATTTCTTAAGCCCTAAACTTCATGCCAGGAATTTGTCTCATTTAATCTTTCCAAAAGCCCATATAAGATCCACATTCTTATCTTGAGGACACTGAGCCTCAGAAATAGAAAACAACTTTCCTGAGATCACATATCCAGGAAGTGGCATCCATGAGATATGAACTCAGCCCTGGCCTGTGGGAGAGAAGGCAGCATCTAGGAGGGCACTGCTGGGTTCCTTCGTCCAGATCCTTAAGTTCTGATCAGAATTTTGGAGCCTAGTTAGCTTTAGTATTGAGCATGCATACTGAGATAAGAAATTTAATGGCTAAAAAGAAGTGAGACTCTATTCCTAGAGATCTTTATCAGATTTCTCAAAAATTTACTAGCTTTATATTATGTATCCATATTAGATTAGTACATCCATATTGTCTCCAGGAAACCTGATTCATCTAAACAAGAAATTTCTCCTGGAGCAGATGCCTGGGTGCTGAGGCTTTGACTTCCCTTTGATCTATGGTGAAGTTTCCATTGGTCCGGGAAGTAGACCAGCTAAGAGGCAGAAAGAAAGCAGAGTCTGACTCAGGATACCTGGTTCAAGTTGTGATTTCCATGACTGATTATCTATATTACTTTAGGAAAGCACTCTTTAATCCAAATATGCATGGGAGTCCATATGATCAAGTCTCAGAAAGGATTCATAGTGTTGAAAATGCAGTAAGATTGGAAACACGATGTTGGAGCAAGAAGGGAAGAAGGTAAAGCAGGCTAAAGTTTTTTATTCATGAGAAAAATTTTCCATGAAACACAATTTTTCCCATTATTCTGTATTCTCTAAGCACCTATTTTGCATACTGAAAAATAAAAATTGCTTCTCAAACATTTTTTCATATGATTTATAAGACATCTCATAAGGAAGACTAATACATGGAGTATATAATGGCAGAGAGTCTCTGGTGAGATGGCCATGGGTATTCTGGAGCTATCAGTTCAGTAGGACTTTTTTCCCTCAATTTTCCACCAGGGTCTTCCAGAGGTAGCCCAGGAGGCATCTGCATAGGGTATCTAGTGGTCAGAGAAAAAAAGCATTGGAAATGATCTCCTCCAGCTTCAGTTATTTAAGAAACTGAGAGAAATTAGAAGGAATTCTATCATATTTGTGGTTGGAAGAAACTGAACTGATTTGCCCAGCCACTGAAGTTTTTGGTAAACTCTGAAATATCCCTTATAAAGGGTACATAGAAACTGTATGGAAAAGAAAGTCTGTAGCTACTCAGATCACACCTCCTATAGATCTGTGTTTTCTTATGATGTTAAATATCTCTTCTGTTGCATGAGAGAACAACTATGTAACCTGAAATCAATGCTCTCGAGGAGAGAATCACAGAGCAGTGGAAGATGAACAGAGAATTTGACAATGGGTCTATGAAAATATTTGTGTATCTGTGTGTGTGGTGTAGGGAGATGGGTGGGGGGTTATAACCTACTGAGGAAGTTGAAAAGCCAGCGGGGTTAGAATGGTGAACACACTGAGAAGTGTGAGCGGTGGCTGAGAAAACATTGGTGCTCTGGAGCTGGGGGTACCCATTGGCTTGCAAGAACCAGTGTTAAATAGTAATTTTAAAACCCGGATGATGTTATTTTGATAGCTTGAGCTTGACATATGGGAAGTATTTATGCCACTAAAATCAGCAAATGCTGATTTTAACCGCTCCTTCCCCCACCTGAAAGCCAAATCACATAATAATTTATTAATATATCACTAGGTTAGGGCTCAGGATTCACAGCCTGGTTGGGCATGTTAAAAATTTTGGTCCTGGGGCTTCCTGGTGGTCCAGTGGTAAGTCTGCCTTGATTTTTAAAGTCCTCATAAGGAAGATTCTAAAATTTCAAAAATTTTTCCCATTATTCTGTATTCTCTAAGCACCTATTTTGCATACTGAAAAATAAAAATTGCTTCTCAAACATTTTTCATATGATTTATAAGACATCTCATAAGGAAGACTAATACATGGAGTATATAATGGCAGAGAGTCTCTGGTGAGATGGCCATGGGTATTCTGGAGCTATCAGTTCAGTAGGACTTTTTTCCCTCAATTTTCCACCAGGGTCTTCCAGAGGTAGCCCAGGAGGCATCTGCATAGGGTATCTAGTGGTCAGAGAAAAAAAGCATTGGAAATGATCTCCTCCAGCTTCAGTTATTTAAGAAACTGAGAGAAATTAGAAGGAATTCTATCATATTTGTGGTTGGAAGAAACTGAACTGATTTGCCCAGCCACTGAAGTTTTTGGTAAACTCTGAAATATCCCTTATAAAGGGTACATAGAAACTGTATGGAAAAGAAAGTCTGTAGCTACTCAGATCACACCTCCTATAGATCTGTGTTTTCTTATGATGTTAAATATCTCTTCTGTTGCATGAGAGAACAACTATGTAACCTGAAATCAATGCTCTCGAGGAGAGAATCACAGAGCAGTGGAAGATGAACAGAGAATTTGACAATGGGTCTATGAAAATATTTGTGTATCTGTGTGTGTGGTGTAGGGAGATGGGTGGGGGGTTATAACCTACTGAGGAAGTTGAAAAGCCAGCGGGGTTAGAATGGTGAACACACTGAGAAGTGTGAGCGGTGGCTGAGAAAACATTGGTGCTCTGGAGCTGGGGGTACCCATTGGCTTGCAAGAACCAGTGTTAAATAGTAATTTTAAAACCCGGATGATGTTATTTTGATAGCTTGAGCTTGACATATGGGAAGTATTTATGCCACTAAAATCAGCAAATGCTGATTTTAACCGCTCCTTCCCCCACCTGAAAGCCAAATCACATAATAATTTATTAATATATCACTAGGTTAGGGCTCAGGATTCACAGCCTGGTTGGGCATGTTAAAAATTTTGGTCCTGGGGCTTCCCTGGTGGTCCAGTGGGTAAAGAGTCTGCCTTGCAGTGCAAGGGGCACTGGTTTGATCCCTGGCCTGGGAAGATCCCATGTGCCATGTAGCAGCTGGACTGGTGTGTCCAATTACCAGCCAGCACTCTGGAGCACATGCACCCAGGGCCGGTGCTCTGCAACGAGAGAGGCCATTGCAATGGGAGGCCCACAGAGGCAAAGAATAAGGATGGATGAAAGTAAATAAATAAAAAACAATAAAGGAGGCCAAAATTAAAAAAAAAAATTAAAAAAATTTTTGATCCTTACTCTAAAAGCAATTGCAAGCAACTGAAGCAGTTAGGGGTGTGTGTGTGTGTGTGTATGCATGTCAGCCTCTGTGTATATGCATGCATGTACATGTATAATCATGAAGCAAGACTGATTCCATAAACTGCACCAGTGTTACCATGTGATTGGTCCACACCACAATGTACCCATCTTTGGACTGTATGTAATATATCTTGATGGATGTAGGACCTTTGAGATTGCAGACAAAGAGTAGAAACTTCACAGGCCCTGGCACTAGTGAGATGGTAAAAACACATTCTTTTTTTTTTTTTTTTAAGATTTATTTATTTATTTATTTTGGTGGGGGTGGGGGTGGGGAGGGAGGAGAGCAGGCAGGCCACGTCTATTGGTCTTTTATTTGTCTATTTTCATCCATCTTTGTTCTTTGGCCTGTGTGGGCCTCCCATCGCGGCGGCCTCTGTTGTCGCAGAGCACCGGCTCTGGGCGCATGCGCTCCAGAGCTCCGGTTTGGTAGTTGGACACATGGGTCCAGCCGCTCTGCAGCACGTGGGATCTTCCCAGGCCAGGGATCAAACCGGCACCCCTTGCACTGCAAGGCAGTGTCCTTCCCCACTGGACCACCAGGGAAGCCTGACATTCTTTTCCCCTTTGTTCTGAGGCATTAAGAGTGCCTGCTAAAATACTGAGGTAATATTAAATTAGCATGGGCAATTAACACGTTGGTTTGAATGAACTGATCAGATTATTCCTTATAGGAAGTAAGATCCTAAGGGAAAAGACATGAGGAAATGTGTAATTTGATCTGGGAGAAGGAAAAGGTTGGAAGGAAGGAGCAGGAGATTTCTTAGGATAGTTTAGTTAGTCCTTTAAGGGACCACAGGGTCATGTTCAACCCAGTGGAGATACTGGGCTGTCTGAGGAACTGGAGGATCCCATCAGTCAAGAGATAAACCAACCCTGGGTAACTGAAGCATAAAAAAGCACTAATTAAGCATGTATCTAGAGAATATCCAAAACAGTCAAAAGAACCAGGCTTGGAGGTAATACCGTCAGTCACAAGGGCCAAAATCATCCCTTAGATCTGACCCAGTGACAACACACAGCTTGGGTGCAGACATAGCAGCTTGCTCCATCAATGTTCCCAACCTAGGACCCTGGGGGCTGCTGTGAGGACCACTGGCAGAGCTGGCTCTCTGACCAGTCTTGCCAGGATGGAAATTGTGTCATTTTTTTTGAAGCCACTAGCTTTCAGTGGGAAGTATGCAGTGGGTGAGCCTTGAGACAGAGCTTATAGTCAGGTCCCTGCACATGAGCTGCAAGGGAGCCTAGGGTGTAGGAACCTGCATTCTGGCACTTGTAGCTTCTCAAGGGAGAGAGAAGTTTGCTTTATGCACTGAAGATTCCCCAGTCACAGGAAGGAGGCAGTTGATTTCTGATGCTAAATTGGACTGGGGGAGGGGTCAATGAGAGCCAATGTCATCTGCTTCAACATTTTTCTGGGGCTGACTGCCAGTATGTCTTGTCTACTGCCAACGCTGGGCCTCCCATCGCGGCCTCTGTTGTCGCAGAGCACCGGCTCTGGGCGCATGCGCTCCAGAGCTCCGGTTTGGTAGTTGGACACCTGGGCCCAGCCGCTCTGCAGCACGTGGGATCTTCCCAGGCCAGGGCTCAAACCGGCACCCCTTGCCCTGCAAGGCAGTGTCCTTCCCCACTGGACCACCAGGGAAGCCTGACATTCTTTTCCCCTTTGTTCTGAGGCATTAAGAGTGCCTGCTAAAATACTGAGGTAATATTAAATTAGCATGGGCAATTAACACGTTGGTTTGAATGAACTGATCAGATTATTCCTTATAGGAAGTAAGATCCTAAGGGAAAAGACATGAGGAAATGTGTAATTTGATCTGGGAGAAGGAAAAGGTTGGAAG
The DNA here is from genome assembly GCA_022376925.1 of Tragulus kanchil. Classification (NCBI taxonomy): domain Eukaryota; kingdom Metazoa; phylum Chordata; class Mammalia; order Artiodactyla; family Tragulidae; genus Tragulus; species Tragulus kanchil. Next base: position 76,641,797 of record JAIOJX010000026.1, read on the forward strand.
GAAGGAGCAGGAGATTTCTTAGGATAGTTTAGTTAGTCCTTTAAGGGACCACAGGGTCATGTTCAACCCAGTGGAGATACTGGGCTGTCTGAGGAACTGGAGGATCCCATCAGTCAAGAGATAAACCAACCCTGGGTAACTGAAGCATAAAAAAGCACTAATTAAGCATGTATCTAGAGAATATCCAAAACAGTCAAAAGAACCAGGCTTGGAGGTAATACCGTCAGTCACAAGGGCCAAAATCATCCCTTAGATCTGACCCAGTGACAACACACAGCTTGGGTGCAGACATAGCAGCTTGCTCCATCAATGTTCCCAACCTAGGACCCTGGGGGCTGCTGTGAGGACCACTGGCAGAGCTGGCTCTCTGACCAGTCTTGCCAGGATGGAAATTGTGTCATTTTTCTTGAAGCCACTAGCTTTCAGTGGGAAGTATGCAGTGGGTGAGCCTTGAGACAGAGCTTATAGTCAGGTCCCTGCACATGAGCTGCAAGGGAGCCTAGGGTGTAGGAACCTGCATTCTGGCACTTGTAGCTTCTCAAGGGAGAGAGAAGTTTGCTTTATGCACTGAAGATTCCCCAGTCACAGGAAGGAGGCAGTTGATTTCTGATGCTAAATTGGACTGGGGGAGGGGTCAATGAGAGCCAATGTCATCTGCTTCAACATTTTTCTGGGGCTGACTGCCAGTATGCTTGTCTAGCAATCAGGTAACAGAATAAATATTCAGAACAAGACTGCTCTAAGCATGAGTGATACAGCTGTTAAGACAGAATTTCTACCTTAGGGGAGTTGATATTCTTTGGGGGAGGTGAATCAGACAGGCAGTAGAAAAACAAACAGGACATTTCCAGTCGTGCTATAAAGAAACAAGACAGTGGAATTGAGGACCTAAATCCAGAGAAAGGAGCATTTTTTAGAGTTTACAGAACATGTGTTATATGTCTTTGTTTGCACATGTGAGGAAAGTGAACCTTAGAGAGATCAAGGGATTTGCTTAAGGGCAGAGAGCTAAAAACTGAGAGAGTTTAAATGTCCATGGTCCTACTCTGACTGCTTTCTTGAGCAGAGGCTTCTTTTTATGTGTTCTATCACTTACTGCAAATGTCAACCAGAATGTTACTCTCTCCTGTTCCTGACTCCCCAGCTTTCTGTTTTTTAAAAAACACTTTTTGTTTTATGTTGGAGTGGTGGCTCAGACGATAAAAAATCTGCCTGCAATGCAGACCTGGGTTCAGTTCCTGGATTGGGAAGACCCCTTGGAGAAGAGGATGGGTATCCACTCTAGTATTCTTGCCTAGAGAGCCTGGCAGGCTACAGTCCGGGGTCACAAAGGAGTCAGACATGATTGAGCGAGTAATAACTTGTACTTAACAGCTGATTAACAGTGTGATAGTTTCAGGTGAACAGCAAAGAGACTCAGCCTTATGTATGCATATATATGTATCCATTCTCTACCTCCCTCCCTCCGGGGTGCCACATAACATTGAGCAGAGTTCCCTGTGCTATACGGTAGGACCTTCTTGGTGGTGGTTGTTCAGTCTGTCAGTTGTCTCTGACTCTTTGCAACCCTGTGGACTGCAGCATGCCAGAGCTTGCTAAGATTCATGTCCATCAAGTCTGTGATGTCACTCAAACATCTCATCCCTCATCATCCCCATCTCCTTCTGCCTTCAGCCTTTCCCAGTTATTGGTGTCTTTTCCAACAAGTTGGCTTTTCACATCAGGTGGCCAAAGTACTGGAGCTTCAGCTTCAGCGTCAGTCTTTCTAATGAATGTTCAGGGTTGATTTCCTTGAGGATCGACTGGTTTGATCTCCTTGCTGGTTATCTATTTTTAAATAGAGCAGTGTGTACATGTCCATACCAAACTCTCCAACCCAGCTTGTTCTTGTAGGAAGCTCAGATGAGATTCAGATCCAGTTGGCAACACTAGAAAAACAAACAGGACATTTCCAGTCGTGCTATAAAGAAACAAGACAGTGGAATTGAGGACCTAAATCCAGAGAAAGGAGCATTTTTTAGAGTTTACAGAACATGTGTTATATGTCTTTGTTTGCACATGTGAGGAAAGTGAACCTTAGAGAGATCAAGGGATTTGCTTAAGGGCAGAGAGCTAAAAACTGAGAGAGTTTAAATGTCCATGGTCCTACTCTGACTGCTTTCTTGAGCAGAGGCTTCTTTTTATGTGTTCTATCACTTACTGCAAATGTCAACCAGAATGTTACTCTCTCCTGTTCCTGACTCCCCAGCTTTCTGTTTTTTAAAAAACACTTTTTGTTTTATGTTGGAGTGGTGGCTCAGACGATAAAAAATCTGCCTGCAATGCAGACCTGGGTTCAGTTCCTGGATTGGGAAGACCCCTTGGAGAAGAGGATGGGTATCCACTCTAGTATTCTTGCCTAGAGAGCCTGGCAGGCTACAGTCCGGGGTCACAAAGGAGTCAGACATGATTGAGCGAGTAATAACTTGTACTTAACAGCTGATTAACAGTGTGATAGTTTCAGGTGAACAGCAAAGAGACTCAGCCTTATGTATGCATATATATGTATCCATTCTCTACCTCCCTCCCCTCCGGGCTGCCACATAACATTGAGCAGAGTTCCCTGTGCTATACGGTAGGACCTTCTTGGTGGTGGTTGTTCAGTCTGTCAGTTGTCTCTGACTCTTTGCAACCCTGTGGACTGCAGCATGCCAGAGCTTGCTAAGATTCATGTCCATCAAGTCTGTGATGTCACTCAAACATCTCATCCCTCATCATCCCCATCTCCTTCTGCCTTCAGCCTTTCCCAGTTATTGGTGTCTTTTCCAACAAGTTGGCTTTTCACATCAGGTGGCCAAAGTACTGGAGCTTCAGCTTCAGCGTCAGTCTTTCTAATGAATGTTCAGGGTTGATTTCCTTGAGGATCGACTGGTTTGATCTCCTTGCTGGTTATCTATTTTTAAATAGAGCAGTGTGTACATGTCCATACCAAACTCTCCAACCCAGCTTGTTCTTGTAGGAAGCTCAGATGAGATTCAGATCCAGTTGGCAACACTGAATTTATTGCACACCTCGGGAGTTCTTTTTAAGAATTTCTATGTACAAAATTCCTCCTCCCATGAGCTATTATTTTCTGTGTTTCATAGGTGAGACAATGAGCCCCAGAAGGGTCAAGTGGCTTCCTGAAAGTCACACAGCTCATGAATGAGTCAGCAGGGATCCAGAGCCATTTTTCCAGGCTCTGTCCCAGAAGTCAGTCTTCCTGGTTGTAGGAACTGTTCTTCACTTCTTCCAAGTTTTAGTAGCACCTATCACCACTTTGGGATGGTGTGGGATGAATTATACAAAGAAGGCTAGGGTGTTTAAATTCCTGTTTAAGAGTCTGTGTGTCAGGGAACTCAGTTCCGTGCTCTGTGATGACTTAGAGGGTTAGGATGGAGGGTGGTAGGAGGGAGGCTTAAGAGGGAGGGGATAGGGCTTCCCCTGGTGGTCCAGTGGGTAAGGACACTGCCTTGCAGTGCAAAGGGTGCCAGTTCGATCACTGGCCTGGGAAGATCCCACATGCCGCGGAGCGGCTGGGCCCATGTGTCCAACTACTGAACCGGAGCTCTGGAGTGCATGCTCCCAGAGCCAGTAGTCTGCGACAACAGAGGCCACCATGATGGGAGGCCCACACAGGCCAAAGAACAAAGATAGATGAAAATCAATAAATGAAAGACCAATAGAAGTGGCCCGCCTGCCCTCCTCCCTCCCAAATCCGCGCCCCCCACCCCCCCAAAAAAAGAGGGAGGGGATATATGTATACCTATAGCTGATTCACATTGTGGTACAGCAGAAACTAGTACAATGTTGCTAACTGGAGCAATTATCCTCCAGTTAAAAAAAAAAAAAAAAGTGAGTTGGGGGGAGGGAGGCACACATGTGTAGGTCAAGGAAAGAGGAAGGTCATTCTACATAATTCCTGTGGAGCATAGAATGGAGCCCCTTCAGAAGCATTGTTCAGTCTCTTCTCTGTAAGTGCAAAACAGCAATTGCTCCCAGGAAGCAGACATGGCTGAGAAAGAGTCTGGCTCCAGTGATCGGCCAGCCTGGTGCTGTGATCGCTGTGTCGCTCAGCAGGAGGTGCCCTGTTCTTGTGGCTTGTCGACCTAAATCTTTTTCATAGTCAGGCCTCCTCCTTCCCAGAGATTTGGAAAACTAGGCTGGTCATGACCATTATATAGACACTTCTGGGATTATAAATTGGTCTGTGGCGTCCCTGAAACTCTACCTTGTGACAACACATTGCAATTTCTGGCCTTGATTTGAAAATTTATTATTGGTGCTTGGTGTCTTGGAAATTGGTTGTAAACGATCTTGCTGCATAAATGAAGCCGGTTTCTATTGTGTAAGCCTATAAACAGCCTATATTTATTTGGCAGGGCATCTAAATCATTGTTTCAGCAAATACTAGGCTTGTATTCATCCGTCCAGGGTTGAATTGGATTGGGTTATGTTCCTCCTTTTAACGGATTTTAATTCTCTGCTTCCTGAAGTCTGAGAGATGTTATTGTGCTGCTGAAAAGCAAATAGGCTTCCGATCAGGTGAGGCCATTTCCGACTATTAACATATTGGAGAAAATGTTTCTAGAAACCGGTAATTAGAGCTGATGGCAGTGAAAATGGAACTAAGTGACTGAAACCTCCCTGGTAACGCGTTCCAATGGCCCTTTTAGGCCTGGACAGAGAACAGGGATGAGATTCCGGTTGCTAAGGGAGCTTCCAGACTGGAGAATGGGGTGCTTGTCTCTACCTGCTACCTTCAACCCTACCTGACTTTCCAAGCATTTTTATTAAACCCCAGAACAAAAAGCTTCCCTGGATTAAGGTGACAAGTCAGGAAGGATTGGTTTCTCAGAGGCTGCCCTGGAGGTGCCTGTTAATCATTTTATTCGAAAATTCAATATTGTTGAACTCCCACACAAATTTCAGTGCGAGGGCTCTGGAGAGGTTTTTGGTCCTTAAGTACTTAAGATTTATAGCATGGGACTCCAATTAAGCAAAATGTAGATGGGAGAAGAGAGAGGAGAGCCGCAGTCAGGCCACACAATGGAGGTGAAGGTTGGCTGCTCTTTTCCTAATTTCAGGCAGCTCAACTGCTATGAAAGTCTGGTGCTGTTCATGGCCTGTGTCACTGCCCAGTTCAGTGTCACCTTCAGAAGGGGGCGCATGGTCAAAAAGGACTCGGTTTGGTTGTATCAAGCACTGTCCACTCGGACTTCCCTGGTGCTTCTGTGATTAAGAATCTACCTGTCAGTGCAGGGCACCGAGGTTCGATCCCAGGACTGGGAAGATTTTGCATGCCACCGGGCAACTAAGCCCCTGTGCACCACAACTCCTGGGCCTATACCCTAGAGCCTGTGCTCCACGATAAGAGAAGCCAGTGCAATGAGAAGCCTGCACAGCAATGAAGAACCAGGGCAGCCAAAACAAGAAAAAGAGGAACAACTCTGCCTCAAACACTATCTGCTTAATATTTGTTTCAAATGATGAACTTGAGTCAGCCCAGTTTTCCAGCCTTAAACCAGATGACCTCCTTTTGTTAGACATTTTCCCTCTCATGTTCCTCCTCAGCAATTCTAAGGGTGGGACGAACTGGCAATACTCTGCCCATCTTACAGCTGAGATCTCTGAGGTTTTAAGGGAGGGCGTAAGGTTACCATGTGATTTCAAGGTGAGGAACTTTATTTCAAAGTGAACAGACAGAGCTCTGGAGTCAGGCTGCTCACATTTCACTCCTCCTCCTCCGGCCATTTACTGGGGGGATGATCTCCATGCCCTCAGCCATAAAGTGGGGATAATGTTGAAATAATGAGTACCTAGTGGAAGTTTTGAAGAAGCAAATGAATTAAAGTCTGTAACGTACTTAGAACATTGCCTATCCTGAATGAACACTCAGTGTCAGTTGCCGCTTTTTATCATTTCTGATTTTATTATTGAGTTACAATCTGTGCTACTTTGGGTCAGTTATGGAGTCTAGCACCTCTGATTCTTATTGTTTTCCTTTTTTTAATTTTGAATTATCATGGAAAAAATCAACATGGTTAATGTCAACTGATATCTTTTGTAAAGTGAGTAGAGGTACAAGAATAAGAATCATTCCTATTATTTGTAGCTTTGTTTATTGTTTACCTGGAAGTCAGACAGATAAAGAGAGCACCTGAATAGAGAGAGAGCATGCATGACTGGAAGAGTTAAGGGGAGCTATATTAGTCTGAATCAGTTGTTGACTGTGGGATAATTCATTAGGAAATTGAATTAAAGAAATTTGCTTGACAAAATAAAAGTAAAAAAAAGAGATTTGCTTGAATGACATTGATAGCTGGTTACATTTGTTGGAAAGAAAGAGCCCAGTTATGGTGTGAGGATGTTTAAGGTAAAGGCTAACAAAGAGATTGCAAGCTAATTTGAAGAGAGAACAGGCCATGAGAGTCATCCATTGTTTGATCAACTTATCTATCTAAATTTTTTTGATTTCACATAGCATTTTTCTTAGTGTTTTAAAAAAGGATAAGGTGTATACGCCCACCAGTAACAGAAATAATGATGGATGATGGTGCCCCACTTTATAGATGCTACCGTAGCCATGAATTAGAATGAATTATAATTTCTAGCTGACTTGCAGATATTTTCATGAGTTATTATGAAATAAGAAAGTAATTAAATGCAGAGAAGTGGGTGTAATATCCTATTTTAATAAAACAAATATAGACAAATGTCTATGTGTATGTTTCTACAGGATTATACGAGGATGGAAGGAAAATAAAGAAGCATAAATCCTGAGTGGTTAATGTGGATTATCTTGCTGGAGGAAGGCATTGCTGATGGGGGAGCAGATGAGGATAGGACAGAACAAGTACACCATGAAATACTTGTTTGTATGTATAAAAATAGAGAGTTCTTATACTAGCATGCATCTTCAAATCAATGTGCACATTTAAACCTCCAACTATTCCTCTTGTTTCCTTAAAATCTGTTCTTAAATTGATGTATCTGATGAGGCACCTCTTAAAACTGAGGAAATGTGAACGTCATTGAAGAGCCCTCAGTGCCCTAGTTTCCTTGAATCTAAAGTTCTAGTGTCGTGCTGCCCATGATAGCAGCCACTAGCTGTGTGTGCTTACAGAGCACTTGGGATGAGCCCTGTCCAAAATGAGATGCTCAGTAAATGTCAAAAGCAGACATCAGATTTTGAAGATTTGCATGTCTTTGAACAGAAGAGAAAAAGAGGAAAATTACCTATTAATATTCTTATATCCAGTATGTGTTGGGCAACACTATTTTGGATATATTGAGTTAAATGTTAGAATTAATTTCATATCTTTTTACTTTCTAAGTGGCTAATTTAGAAAACTGAATTTTATGAAACTAAATTTAGAGAATTTAAAATTCAGTGTATGAGTCACATGGTATTTCTGTGAGATGATACTGGCCTCAAGGAACTACAAAAGGATGAAGAGGTGTTAGGAGTAACCAAGAGGAAACTAATGTTTATATAATTTGGTAGGAAACAAGGCTAGGTGTTGTGGAAAAAGACATGACTTTAATACAGGGCTTCTCAAAACATGGGTCCTTGATCACCAGTATACTGAGATTATCTTTTAAATGCAAATTCTCCAGCCCCACCAGACACTTACTGATAAGAAGCTCTGGGTATGATGTCCAAGATCTGTGTTTCTTTGTTTTAATAAACATTCTAGTTGATTTTGATGCAGGCTGAAATCTGCTTTAGGATAAGGCAGAATTCGGATAGCAACTGTAGAGATAGCGTGGTCCGAGTTTTAGAAGATAGCCCAAAATAGACTAAACTTATCCCAATGGCAATAAATTCAGCATGCTGCATAGACTTTTAGGAATGAATCATTCCTGAGAAGAAACTCTGAGCAAGAAAATGGTGGTTAAATGGTTCAATTACTTGCAAGTTTCAGCATCAACCTCTGAGCTGTCATTACTGTGTTTCTTTGATAACTATGATTTTTACTCACATGATGGCTTTGAGAATCAAAGAATCATGTGTGAAACTTGGCATTTGAAACCATTTTGGATGCTTTAATGACCTCACTTTCCAAAAACAAGTTGGTTATCACTAGAAAGAAAATAATATATATTTTTCTGGGGATAGAAACAGGTTAGAAAAGATTGTATTACTTAGTTTTATCTAACTTCCATAGAAAAGATAGAATTTCTTTAAGCAACAAACTTTCTACCTCTGACAGCAAATTTAGTACTATCTTTAAAACTGTCTACTTCACTGATGAAAAAACTGCAGAGTTTTTTTCATTTCCTTACAATTTCTTCAATAAACACACTATAATGGAAGTTATGTCCTCATTGCAGGAGAGGGACACATAGGGTATGCTTTCAACAAAGTGGGCACCTAAAGACACACACACACACAGACTCACACACACATACACACAATCCATAGAACATGCTTTATAGTGGAAATAGCGGAAAACTTTCCATGTTCAAAGAAACAAAATGTCTTGCAACTAAAAAAGGTGTGAGTAGGTTATTTCATTAGTAGATTATGTGACTAAAGTTGCCCTATTGACATTTTCATGCTTTTTGTGATCATGAATTATTAGACATGCCATGGGTAAGTGAAGAAACAAAATGACCTTTTCTTTAATGTTCATATAATAGTACCTGTAGATAGCTAATAACTATGCCACAAAAATGAGGACAAGAGTAGTGAAAAATAGTCCACCAAGTGTATACTGAACCTTGTCCAGAAATACAATGTAGACTAGGCAGGTGTATTTGCTTCATGTATGGATGTGGCAAAAGTAGACATTGAATAGAAATAACAACGGGATAAAATCTGTAAAAAATAGTACACATACTAAGGGGATTTGATTGGGTCTAGAAGTCAGAGAAGGGTGCCTTGAGGAGGTGAGTGATAGGTGATAACCAGAGGGAAGCGGGCTCAAAGGACGTTCATAAACATGTCAGAGGATAGACTAAACTTATCCCAATGGCAATAAATTCAGCATGCTGCATAGACTTTTAGGAATGAATTATTCCTGAGAAGAAACTCTGAGCAAGAAAATGGTGGTTAAATGGTTCAATTACTTGCAAGTTTCAGCATCAACCTCTGAGCTGTCATTACTGTGTTTCTTTGATAACTATGATTTTTACTCACATGATGGCTTTGAGAATCAAAGAATCATGTGTGAAACTTGGCATTTGAAACCATTTTGGATGCTTTAATGACCTCACTTTCCAAAAACAAGTTGGTTATCACTAGAAAGAAAATAATATATATTTTTCTGGGGATAGAAACAGGTTAGAAAAGATTGTATTACTTAGTTTTATCTAACTTCCATAGAAAAGATAGAATTTCTTTAAGCAACAAACTTTCTACCTCTGACAGCAAATTTAGTACTATCTTTAAAACTGTCTACTTCACTGATGAAAAAACTGCAGAGTTTTTTTCATTTCCTTACAATTTCTTCAATAAACACACTATAATGGAAGTTATGTCCTCATTGCAGGAGAGGGACACATAGGGTATGCTTTCAACAAAGTGGGCACCTAAAGACACACACACACACAGACTCACACACACATACACACAATCCATAGAACATGCTTTATAGTGGAAATAGCGGAAAACTTTCCATGTTCAAAGAAACAAAATGTCTTGCAACTAAAAAAGGTGTGAGTAGGTTATTTCATTAGTAGATTATGTGACTAAAGTTGCCCTATTGACATTTTCATGCTTTTTGTGATCATGAATTATTAGACATGCCATGGGTAAGTGAAGAAACAAAATGACCTTTTCTTTAATGTTCATATAATAGTACCTGTAGATAGCTAATAACTATGCCACAAAAATGAGGACAAGAGTAGTGAAAAATAGTCCACCAAGTGTATACTGAACCTTGTCCAGAAATACAATGTAGACTAGGCAGGTGTATTTGCTTCATGTATGGATGTGGCAAAAGTAGACATTGAATAGAAATAACAACGGGATAAAATCTGTAAAAAATAGTACACATACTAAGGGGATTTGATTGGGTCTAGAAGTCAGAGAAGGGTGCCTTGAGGAGGTGAGTGATAGGTGATAACCAGAGGGAAGCGGGCTCAAAGGACGTTCATAAACATGTGAACATAGCCAAGTGTAGCAAGAGCTTGACTCTTAGGGAAGCACTTGAGGTGCTCTAGAGTAGACAGCCAGTGGGAGATAGACCAAAGATAAAAGCAGAGACATAAGTAACATCTTATTCTTTTTTTTAAAACTGTATTTGGACTTTGAGATTGCTTCTAGAGGGCCATTGACATCATGATGCCACCAGATTCACTATCTAACTGGATTTTGCTGGCTTAAGTGCACATAATGAGCTGGAGCAGAGATGAGGGACCTTTGCAGAAAGTAGGCTAGTTGAATCCATTCTTGCATTAGTCCAGGCAAAGGTAAGTGTGGGATAGACTCCAGTGATGGCCATGGGAATGGAGAGACACTTCTGGATGTGAGCAGTATTTAAGAGATTGAAGCAACGAGATTTGGTGGTGGAGCCAATGTGTGGAATGAGATAGAAGATGCGCCACAGGTTCCTGATGTGGGACATGGAACACTGAGGAAGGAACATAATTGAGGGGAAAGAGAATGCAGTTAGTGTGAGTGATGTTGTATTTATGCACATGTGATTTATCTAAATGAAAATGAATAGTGAAACAGAATTGACTGAGCTTGGCAGAGAGTTGGCTGTTGCTGGCAAATGAACACTAATTGAAGCCAGGGGAGAGGAGGATGCACCCCTGGAGATTTTGGTGCAGGGCAAGAGAAAAGTGGGCTTGGGACAGCAGACTCGGGAGTTGGACTGAACTTAGGGTGACTGAAATGAAGTCTCCAAAGGGGAAAGAGGAAAAATTGACAATGCATGGGGCCAGAAGAGTAAAGAACGGGAAGTATTTCTGGTAAGGGCAATGACCGCAGTGTCGAATGTAGCTGAGATAGCAAATGAGATATGGGCTGAGAGAAGTTTACTGGTGTCTCACAAGAGCACTGTCTGTGGAACAGTGCCAGCAAAAGCCTGAAGGTTGAGGGACACGTGGGCATAAAGGAAGCCCTATCAGTAGCTGAATGAAGCTAGAGTTGAGGGAAAGTGTGAAAGATGAAAGAGAGAGAAGTATGTTTCAATGCTGGTGAGAGAGTCTCAGTGGAGGAGAAGAGTTGAATGTAGAAAGGTGGGATGTGGGGCAGGAGATAGTAGAATACAGTCCTGGAGAAAGCAAAAGAGCCCCATATTCTGTGTTCTCTATGGGAGATGGGGACCTCTTCAATTGCAATAGACAACAGAAAGCTATAGGAGTTTCTGATGACTTCAGTTTTCTTTCTGGGAAGTAGGAGGAGCACTAATCAGCTGGGAGTGGAGGAGAAGGTGAGGAAAAAAGAGGGTGGATGCAGTCATTGCAGGGAATGAAAGAGACAGCAGCCTGAGGTTGCGTAATGGGATTGTGGAAGAGGATGGGGAAACAGATGAGGATGCTGACAGCAGTCGTGGCATCCATTTGATTGCTCCTGTCATCTTCCCACTGGAGCTTGGCATTAGTGTGGAAGAGTCCCCCAGGCAGAGCTCCATCACTAAACAGCCTTGTGACCTTAGGCAAGTCACTTTCCTTATCTGTGAACTGGGCACTATGAGTACACATCTGATAGGATTGTTGGGATTATTAATGTAGTTTATAGACGTAAAGTATTGAAAATAGTAAAGAGTGTGCACTTTGGGTGGGGGAGGGGCATAGTGCAGGGCATGTGGATCTTCCTCAACCAGGAATCGAACCCACACTCCCTGCAGTGGAAGTGAGAGTTTTAAGCACTGGACTACCAGGGAAGTCAAATAGCGTACACTTTGTTAAGTGTTAACTATGCTCCAGCTTTGGAATTTTGGCAGGCCATGAGGTGCTAGGAGTGATGGAATGGGAAATACAAGGAAAAATTATAGATGGAGAAATTAAACAGGACAACAAGGGAAGTGAACCATAGAGTTTGGAAATCACTAGATTGTTGTGTATTTACCAGAAGTCCTCCTGGTATGAATTCCTGGCCTAAGAGGTACAGTTTTGCCCACAGAATTAGTGTTAATGAAAAATGCATAACTGTGTCTGAGCTCTGCTATTCCAGCTCCCATTCTGTACTTTAGTTTTGGTATCTAATTGCACAAGGAATTTATATCAAAAAGGTGCTGTTTTGAGACTTTCAGCTTGAAGCAAATCCTGTGTGTGAGACTTTCATGTTCTGAATTCCTGTAAAATGGGAAAGTTTTTTTAAAAAAGCAAAAAAAAAAAAAAAAATATATATATATATATATATATATATATATTGGAAACAGTATTAAGGGAATTCCCTCAAGTTAAGGCAATTTTGTTTAAAGGCTTTAAATTTGCCAACTGTGCATGTTCTTTTCCTTGAGGTCCAGAATGCAATTTAAGTCACAAAAACAATCGGTTTGGCTCAAGCTGAATTGCTGAAGAATAAACAACTTTTAAAAGTGAACTTTAAAAGGAACTCCTTGTAATCCTGACGGGATGAGATACTCATAGGTGTTTTTTGCCTCTGAGAATAAGTTCTGTATGGTCATTCAGATCATGCATTGGGGCCCTTAATCATAAATGTAAATGGACTTTGGGTACCCACGTTTATTTCCAGGTTGGAGAATGATTAAGGTTTTATATGGTAAACATATTACTGAAGAACCTCCTGAGCTCTCTGAAAATATGAAAATAGTTTAACGCACTAACAAGCAATTAAATAAAATACAATTATAGACTAGGGCCTGCTTCCATAGCAGTCTAGACACCTTGATTTTATTTTTGCCCTGGCAAATGACTTTTTCTTAATTTAGCAGAGACCTTTAGAGGTGGGGAGGGTGGAGAGATGAGAGATCAGAATGGTCCAACTCAGGTGCAAATACCACCGTTCTTATCTCAAAGATACCCCTGAATTTGGTGCCTTCCCCGGAATTGCCAAGGGACAGATGTCAAGCATCAAGGATAGTTTATACATTCATTCAAAAGCATTTGTTCAAACCTCTCTCTGTGCCAGAATCTGTGCAAATCCCTGGAGAAACAGTGGTAACAAGATGCATTCCCAAGTCTCAATGGGTTTATACTCTAGCAGGAGTGAGGCAAGTACTACAAAGACAGAAGCAGGATTTTATAGGAGGAATTAGTGTTAATGAAAAATGCATAACTGTGTCTGAGCTCTGCTATTCCAGCTCCCATTCTGTACTTTAGTTTTGGTATCTAATTGCACAAGGAATTTATATCAAAAAGGTGCTGTTTTGAGACTTTCAGCTTGAAGCAAATCCTGTGTGTGAGACTTTCATGTTCTGAATTCATGTAAAATGGGAAAGTTTTTTTAAAAAAAAAAAAAAAAAAAAAAATATATATATATATATATATATATATATATTGGAAACAGTATTAAGGGAATTCCCTCAAGTTAAGGCAATTTTGTTTAAAGGCTTTAAATTTGCCAACTGTGCATGTTCTTTTCCTTGAGGTCCAGAATGCAATTTAAGTCACAAAAACAATCGGTTTGGCTCAAGCTGAATTGCTGAAGAATAAACAACTTTTAAAAGTGAACTTTAAAAGGAACTCCTTGTAATCCTGACGGGATGAGATACTCATAGGTGTTTTTTGCCTCTGAGAATAAGTTCTGTATGGTCATTCAGATCATGCATTGGGGCCCTTAATCATAAATGTAAATGGACTTTGGGTACCCACGTTTATTTCCAGGTTGGAGAATGATTAAGGTTTTATATGGTAAACATATTACTGAAGAACCTCCTGAGCTCTCTGAAAATATGAAAATAGTTTAACGCACTAACAAGCAATTAAATAAAATACAATTATAGACTAGGGCCTGCTTCCATAGCAGTCTAGACACCTTGATTTTATTTTTGCCCTGGCAAATGACTTTTTCTTAATTTAGCAGAGACCTTTAGAGGTGGGGAGGGTGGAGAGATGAGAGATCAGAATGGTCCAACTCAGGTGCAAATACCACCGTTCTTATCTCAAAGATACCCCTGAATTTGGTGCCTTCCCAGGAATTGCCAAGGGACAGATGTCAAGCATCAAGGATAGTTTATACATTCATTCAAAAGCATTTGTTCAAACCTCTCTCTGTGCCAGAATCTGTGCAAATCCCTGGAGAAACAGTGGTAACAAGATGCATTCCCAAGTCTCAATGGGTTTATACTCTAGCAGGAGTGAGGCAAGTACTACAAAGACAGAAGCAGGATTTTATAGGAGGAAGTAGGAGGGAATTTGATCAAAACGGAAGAAGAAGGTTTCCTGAGAGGTGAGCACTAAGTGGATCATGTGGGGTGACCAAGGAACAATTTTGGTAGAGAATCAGGACAGTGTGGTGGTGAGTGGGGAGGTTAGTGGCATAAGCAAAGAAGGAGTTATGACCCATTTGAAAAGGGTAAAAAATTCTGTATAGCTGGAGCTTAGGGTCCCAGGAGCAGAATGGGAGCTGAAACTGGAACATAGGAAAGAACAGTGCCAGGTTCTGAAAGACCTTGTAAGCTGTACTGAGTAGGCTTTCCTATTATAGCACTGTGGGGTCATTGAAGGATTTTTAAATGGTGAAGGGATATAACTAGGTGGCGCTAGTAGTAAAGAAGGTTTCCCTGTTGGCTCAGTTGGTAAGAATTTGCCTGCACTGTGGGATACCCGAGTTCAATCCCTGAGTCGGGAAGATCCCCTGGAGAAGGGAATGGCAGCCCAGCCCAGTATTCTTGCCTGGGAAATCCATGGACAGAGGAGCATGATGGGCTACAGTCCATAGGATTGATAGCAAAGAGTTGGACACAACTGAAGTGGCTTAGCATGCATGCTTTAGTCAGATTGCCCCTGCTGCTGTGTAGGGTGAGGTTGGATGGCTCTCAGTCAGGTAGGAGCAAGAGCAATAATTGCTGCAGGACAGAAATGAGGGCAAGGTCTACACTGAACCAGTGGAGGTAGGAATGGAAGGCAAAAGTTTAACGCACTAACAAGCAATTAAATAAAATACAATTATAGACTAGGGCCTGCTTCCATAGCAGTCTAGACACCTTGATTTTATTTTGCCCTGGCAAATGACTTTTTCTTAATTTAGCAGAGACCTTTAGAGGTGGGGAGGGTGGAGAGATGAGAGATCAGAATGGTCCAACTCAGGTGCAAATACCACCGTTCTTATCTCAAAGATACCCCTGAATTTGGTGCCTTCCCAGGAATTGCCAAGGGACAGATGTCAAGCATCAAGGATAGTTTATACATTCATTCAAAAGCATTTGTTCAAACCTCTCTCTGTGCCAGAATCTGTGCAAATCCCTGGAGAAACAGTGGTAACAAGATGCATTCCCAAGTCTCAATGGGTTTATACTCTAGCAGGAGTGAGGCAAGTACTACAAAGACAGAAGCAGGATTTTATAGGAGGAAGTAGGAGGGAATTTGATCAAAACGGAAGAAGAAGGTTTCCTGAGAGGTGAGCACTAAGTGGATCATGTGGGGTGACCAAGGAACAATTTTGGTAGAGAATCAGGACAGTGTGGTGGTGAGTGGGGAGGTTAGTGGCATAAGCAAAGAAGGAGTTATGACCCATTTGAAAAGGGTAAAAAATTCTGTATAGCTGGAGCTTAGGGTCCCAGGAGCAGAATGGGAGCTGAAACTGGAACATAGGAAAGAACAGTGCCAGGTTCTGAAAGACCTTGTAAGCTGTACTGAGTAGGCTTTCCTATTATAGCACTGTGGGGTCATTGAAGGATTTTTAAATGGTGAAGGGATATAACTAGGTGGCGCTAGTAGTAAAGAAGGTTTCCCTGTTGGCTCAGTTGGTAAGAATTTGCCTGCACTGTGGGATACCCGAGTTCAATCCCTGAGTCGGGAAGATCCCCTGGAGAAGGGAATGGCAGCCCAGCCCAGTATTCTTGCCTGGGAAATCCATGGACAGAGGAGCATGATGGGCTACAGTCCATAGGATTGATAGCAAAGAGTTGGACACAACTGAAGTGGCTTAGCATGCATGCTTTAGTCAGATTGCCCCTGCTGCTGTGTAGGGTGAGGTTGGATGGCTCTCAGTCAGGTAGGAGCAAGAGCAATAATTGCTGCAGGACAGAAATGAGGGCAAGGTCTACACTGAACCAGTGGAGGTAGGAATGGAGAAGAGCAGATAGATGGAGGTGATCTTAAAGGAAGTAGAATGAATAGAATGTGGATGTAAGTGATATGGAGGAGACAGGAGAGGAAACAGTGTCCATATTTGGCTTCTCACGTGGCACTAGTGAGAAAGAACCTGCCAGCCAATGAAGCAGACATAAGAGATGTGGATTCGATCCCTGGATCGGGAAGATCCCTTTGGAGGAGGGTATGGAAACCCACTCCAGTATTCTTGCCTGGAGAATTTCCATGGACAGAGGAGCCTGGTGGCCTATGGTCCATAGTGCTGCAAAGAGTTGGACATGACTGAAGTGACTTTGTATAGCACATATGAACGAATATATGTAAACTATATACTCAAGAAAGCTTGTTTTGAAAAGAAGGTTAAATGTAGGACTAGAAGATGAGAGAGAGAGAGCTTAGTGGGCTGGCATTTATTCTTCAGTCAACTTCTGAGTTTCTTTGTTTTAACTTTTTATTCTCTATTGGATTATAGCCTATTAACAATGTTATGTTTGTTTCAGGTGGACAGCAAAAAGACTCAGTCATACATACATATGTAACCTGTTTTTTTGTTTGTTTGTTTGTTTTTAACATTGGGAGATGTGCCTATCTCTATGTCTAGAGAAAAGAGCCGCTAGTGAAGGGAGAATTGCAGGTTTGGAGAAGAGGCATTTCTGGTTGTTCTGGCAGGGGTGAGTTCTAGGAATTGATAATGGAAGTGCCATGGTCTCAGGGTCAGCATCAAAGGCATCAATAGGGATAGAAATGAGTAACATCAGACCCTCCCCAAGACTTATGTAGCCTGGATCCATCTTTTAACAAGAAAGAAAATCATCCCTGAGATATGAAGATAAGATAGGAAGATAAAGATGCAGATAAGTTTCTTGATGTTGGCCAAGGAAGGAGCTGAAATGACATGATCTCATTTTGCTGTGAAGGAGAGAAGTGATTTACTGAGAATAAGTATGGGGCAGTGCATATAGCAGAAGAGATACAGCTCATGGGTTGAAATGGGTGGCACTGTAAGCTGGATGGAGAAGGAAACTCTGAGCTTATTGTGCTCTTCATGTGACTGTGTGGACATCTCCAGCAGCCTAGGAGTGAAGTAGCCTAAGAGTGAATTGATGTAGGTTTGAAGTTTTAGCAAAAGTGGGAGTCAGCAAGAAAGAGGGTGGATGAATGAACCACAGGATCTGTGTTGGAAAAAGAAGTCAATAAAAATCAGTGAAAACTGATAGATTGGAAGGAAATGAGGGTCAATCATAGCTATTAATAGAAATGAGAAATACTACACTGCCAGCAACAGTAGCCACTCATCCAAGAAAAAACAGCTCTTCCTTCTCACTGAAAAGCCCTTTTGCTTGTATATTTTACATATAACACATCTAAAACTTTCTTCTCCCACTCCTGGTCCTGGTTGAACTAGAGTCTGAAGCTCTCCAGGCACAAAAAATGCCCATTAAAATAGCATCCTCTTTATAATATTGACTAAAGCTTCTCAGTTCTTTAAACAGAAATAAGACTTGTAAGCTCTGACTGAGGACATTAAAAAATCAGAATAACATTCTTTGCTATCTTGAATGCCTTTTATTTTTTATAACCATTTGTAAAACTTATACTTGAAGTATGTTATGAATATTACACTGATTCTTTGCCCAAATGTTTTCTCTTGAATTGTCAAACTGCAAACCACGTTATTCCTCCCTTATGACACTATTTAACTGTATAGTTGGCCCTTGAACAACACATGTTTGAACTGTGCAGGTCCACTTATACATGGATCTTTTTTCAGTAACAGATACGATTCTATATGATCTGTGGTCGGTTGAGTTCACAGATACGGATCGACTGACACAGAGGAGCTGCCTGTGTGGAGGGATGACTATAAAATTATAGGCAAAATTTCCACTACACAGAAGGATGATGTTGTTCAACCATCAACTCTGTGTGTGTGTGTGTCTATATTTTTAACAAGTTCAATAGTTTCATCATTTCCAAGAGATTGTAAAATGTTGAATACCAGGAGCTGTCTTACTAATTCCATTGCATTGTTGAATGAAGAGAAGGTTTTACAGGTGAATCACAGGGCTCAGGAATAGAGTAGAGTATGCTAGAGAGAGGACTGGTAGATGATTATGAAATGCCTTTGCACCAAAATTAAATGTTTACATATTAACCTCTAAGATTTGCATGCATGCTAAGTTGCTTCAGTTGTGTCAGACTCGTTGAAACCTCATGGACTCCTCTGTCTGTGAGAATCTCCAGGCAAGAATACTGGAGTGGGCTGTCATGACCTCCTCCAGGGGATGCTCCCAACCCAGGGATAGAACCCGTGTCTCACATCTCCTGCATTGGCAGGCAGGTTTTTTACCACTAGCGCCACCTGAAGGCAGTGACTAAGAAGTAAGGTAGGGAGGTGACCTGACATTCACTTTCTGCAAGCTCACACTGTCCAGAGAGTGGAGGACTGAACAGAGCGGTGCAATATGAGACACACCAGCGTGAATTACAAAACAGTGCGATCACACAGATTGAGAGGCAAGGATCCAACACCAGACATAACTTTAAAATAGCATCCTCTTTATAATATTGACTAAAGCTTCTCAGTTCTTTAAACAGAAATAGATTTCATTAAAAATCAGAATAACATTCTTTGCTATCTTGAATGCCTTTTATTTTTTATAACCATTTGTAAAACTTATACTTGAAGTATGTTATGAATATTACACTGATTCTTTGCCCAAATGTTTTCTCTTGAATTGTCAAACTGCAAACCACGTTATTCCTCCCTTATGACACTATTTAACTGTATAGTTGGCCCTTGAACAACACATGTTTGAACTGTGCAGGTCCACTTATACATGGATCTTTTTTCAGTAACAGATACGATTCTATATGATCTGTGGTCGGTTGAGTTCACAGATACGGATCGACTGACACAGAGGAGCTGCCTGTGTGGAGGGATGACTATAAAATTATAGGCAAAATTTCCACTACACAGAAGGATGATGTTGTTCAACCATCAACTCTGTGTGTGTGTGTGTCTATATTTTTAACAAGTTCAATAGTTTCATCATTTCCAAGAGATTGTAAAATGTTGAATACCAGGAGCTGTCTTACTAATTCCATTGCATTGTTGAATGAAGAGAAGGTTTTACAGGTGAATCACAGGGCTCAGGAATAGAGTAGAGTATGCTAGAGAGAGGACTGGTAGATGATTATGAAATGCCTTTGCACCAAAATTAAATGTTTACATATTAACCTCTAAGATTTGCATGCATGCTAAGTTGCTTCAGTTGTGTCAGACTCGTTGAAACCTCATGGACTCCTCTGTCTGTGAGAATCTCCAGGCAAGAATACTGGAGTGGGCTGTCATGACCTCCTCCAGGGGATGCTCCCAACCCAGGGATAGAACCCGTGTCTCACATCTCCTGCATTGGCAGGCAGGTTTTTTACCACTAGCGCCACCTGAAGGCAGTGACTAAGAAGTAAGGTAGGGAGGTGACCTGACATTCACTTTCTGCAAGCTCACACTGTCCAGAGAGTGGAGGACTGAACAGAGCGGTGCAATATGAGACACACCAGCGTGAATTACAAAACAGTGCGATCACACAGATTGAGAGGCAAGGATCCAACACCAGACATAACTTTAAATGTACTATGCTCAGTTGCTTCAGTCATGTTCAACTCTTTGTGACCCCAGGGACTGTAACCCACCAGGTTCCTCTGTCCCTGGAATTTACCAGGCAATAATACTAGAGTAGATTGCTATTTCCTTCTTCAGTATCTTTAAATATGAACAGGAAACTTTTTATTTACTACATTGTAGGATTTAATGACCTTGGAGAGAGGATGAGAGAGAGGGGTAGGGAAGAGGTCTAAAGCTCATCCTGGGTTTCTGGATCGGGTGACACAGATAATGTCACTCACTCTGAGGTGGGCAGAGAAAGAAAGAGGTTCAGTGAAGAGGAAAGGGATGGTGATGATATGTGGAAGGTGGGGAGTGATCAGTTTTAGAAATTCTAAACTACATTTTGGGGACTTCCCTGGTGGCTCAGATGGTTAAAAACCCTGGATGGGGAGGATCCCCTGGAGAAGGTCAAGACAACCCATTTCAGTAATCTTGCCAGGAGATTCCATGGACAGAGGAGCCTGGTACTGTCTAGTCCATGGCATCACAAAAAGTCATACACAAATGAGTGACTAACACTTTCACTATGGTAATAAATATTGGTTGAATATGCTAGAAGAAAATGAATCTGAGACTGCTTTGAACTTTAAGGAAGAGCCAAGGTTGAAATGGAAACATGTTATTAAAAATGTTTACATTTATTTTCCCCAAATGAAATTTCTAACCGTTCCTACTGCCAAGTCTGTGGTGGGGAAGCGTAACATCTGGTTGAAATTCCACTGACCTTTAGATACACCCGAGTTTTCCTGTGATGCTCATTTTCATTCCAAATGGTACAGCACAGCCCTAGGGATTGTAGTTCCTGGAGCATTCCAGCAATAAAGAGCAGCGCTTGCATTTCACATGCACATTTTGGAGCCAACTTGGTTGGAAACACTGAATTGGGTACTTTGAAAACATTATTTGCATATCTGAGTTTGTTTCTTTTTCGCATCAGAAAGTCTGCAGATTGTGAAAGAGGTTAGGAAGTCAAGTCTTTGAAGCAGTCAGTGTTTTCCTCTGAGACTTAGCAGAGACATGTAGATAAAAGGACAGAAGGGGTGTCAAAGATGTCATGTTTAGGAATCAAGAAGGAGGATTCAAGATAAGCACTTGTATTTTGACACAGTTCCCAATTTTTCGTGACATAAATTTGTGGCTAGGCTAACTTCTTAATACAGCTTGTTGCAGTAGTAAAACTTAAGGTTGTTGTAGCTGCTTGTTTTCATCTGTGATCCTCTGATACTTTCCAGGGTGAGATAATGTCCCATATATGCAGAGCTGCTATTTTTATGTCCTCTTTGCTTTGCCACCCGTGGTAACCTGCACAGGTGCTTCCTTGAAATGGTCACATCCTGGTCCCTGGAGCTGTGACTAGGTGGCCTTACATGATCAAAAGGAGTTTACAGATGAGGTCAAATTGAGGATTTTGAGACAAGGAGATTATTGTGAATTATCCACGTGGACCCAAATGTAATCCCAAGAGTTCTTATCTGAAGGGCACAAAGGGTTTAGGAAATTTGGGGGACATGGAGATTAATTGATGAGGACTTTGATCCACCCGATGTGAATCTGGACAATTAAGGAATCAGGGAAAGGGCCTGGTACTGTCTAGTCCATGGCATCACAAAAAGTCATACACAAATGAGTGACTAACACTTTCACTATGGTAATAAATATTGGTTGAATATGCTAGAAGAAAATGAATCTGAGACTGCTTTGAACTTTAAGGAAGAGCCAAGGTTGAAATGGAAACATGTTATTAAAAATGTTTACATTTATTTTCCCCAAATGAAATTTCTAACCGTTCCTACTGCCAAGTCTGTGGTGGGGAAGCGTAACATCTGGTTGAAATTCCACTGACCTTTAGATACACCCGAGTTTTCCTGTGATGCTCATTTTCATTCCAAATGGTACAGCACAGCCCTAGGGATTGTAGTTCCTGGAGCATTCCAGCAATAAAGAGCAGCGCTTGCATTTCACATGCACATTTTGGAGCCAACTTGGTTGGAAACACTGAATTGGGTACTTTGAAAACATTATTTGCATATCTGAGTTTGTTTCTTTTTCGCATCAGAAAGTCTGCAGATTGTGAAAGAGGTTAGGAAGTCAAGTCTTTGAAGCAGTCAGTGTTTTCCTCTGAGACTTAGCAGAGACATGTAGATAAAAGGACAGAAGGGGTGTCAAAGATGTCATGTTTAGGAATCAAGAAGGAGGATTCAAGATAAGCACTTGTATTTTGACACAGTTCCCAATTTTTCGTGACATAAATTTGTGGCTAGGCTAACTTCTTAATACAGCTTGTTGCAGTAGTAAAACTTAAGGTTGTTGTAGCTGCTTGTTTTCATCTGTGATCCTCTGATACTTTCCAGGGTGAGATAATGTCCCATATATGCAGAGCTGCTATTTTTATGTCCTCTTTGCTTTGCCACCCGTGGTAACCTGCACAGGTGCTTCCTTGAAATGGTCACATCCTGGTCCCTGGAGCTGTGACTAGGTGGCCTTACATGATCAAAAGGAGTTTACAGATGAGGTCAAATTGAGGATTTTGAGACAAGGAGATTATTGTGAATTATCCACGTGGACCCAAATGTAATCCCAAGAGTTCTTATACGAAGGGCACAGGAGGATGAGGGTTGTAGGACATGTGATTAGGGGAACAAGAGACTGGAGTAATGAGAGGAAGGGGTCATGAATGAAGTGATGCCAGTGACTTTGAGAATAGGGGTCCCCAACCCCTGGGATCTAATGCCTGATGACCTGAGGTGGAGCTGATGTAATGATAGAAATAAAAACTGCACAATAAATGCAATATGCTTGAATCATCCCCAAGCCATTCTCTGACCCTGGTCCATGGAAAAGCTGTCTTCTGTGATAAGGGTCTCTGGTGCCAAAAAGGTTGGGGACCGCTTCTCTAGGAGCTAAGAAATGCAAGGCTTTCCTGATGCCTCCAGAAGAAACGCAGGAGCCAGCCTGCACCTTGATTTTCGACTTCTGAACACCACCCCTTGACTCAATTTGTAGATGATGCTATCACAGAATGGGTAAATCTAGTAGAATTTCTCAATGAATTTTTAAAGACTTTCAAACTGTATATTGGTTACTAATGCTGTCATTAGTGCTCTGAAAAAGAATCTCTGGAGGAGGGTAAAGGTTGTGTCCACCCAAAACACACAAGATTACCCTCCTTAAGTACATCATTGTGGTGGCCACTTGACAAATTGTTTATGTGAACAGCTTGGTTGGATTTGACTGAAGCATTTGTGGTCTGCCTTGAACTGCTTTTTGTGTACTTAAAAAATCAAGCATTCTTCAATGCTCTCAGAATGGGACTTTGATCCACTGGATTTGGTTGAATTCCCTGCTCAGACTTGAATTTGCAGGCGTGCTTTAGAGTATTTATATCTTGTAGTCAAAACATGGAAATTTATTTGTGAATTTAAGTCCTGGCTTGCCCTGTTCATTTTCAGAAATCAAAAGTACATCATCTCTGCCAAGTGCAGTTTGAAAAAAAATTGCCTACACAGATGCTAGAGAATATTGGCATTTTTTTTTTTAAATTTGTGTAAATGTTTCAAGCTTGTAAATTGCAAGCCTTGTGTTGTCAAATAGTGATGAAACACCCATAATACAAGGAGAGACGGTGAATCACAGGGCTTAACAGAACTAACAAGGGTTCTGAATAGTACGAGTGACTAACACTCTGCTGGTGTACTCATGGCAACAAACCAAAGAGAGGAAAACACTCGTGAGTCATAAGATTTTTGTGAATTTAATGACAACTCTAAAATTGCATTGGCATTGCCTCCAAATTGGGAAGATATTAAAGAAAGCAGAATTCACATGAACTGGTATGACTCAGTGTGAAACCTAAAAAGAAGCTGGAAGATGAAATAAAAGCTTCCAGGCATACAGAAGAAGAAAATCTTCATGTGTTTATAGATTCACTCAACAAACTCTACATAGTGCCTATGGTATACCATGCACTGTGCTTTTTCAGGACAAAATATTTTACTTCCAACTGTAAATATGGGAGAATGGTTGTAGTAAGATGAGAATGAATGAGGTCTTGATAAGATGGTTTTCTATTAAGAACCAGGTATTTAGAGACTGTTATTACTAATTTGCATCCCTTAGAATGTCTGTACTTTTGGCTATCTGTGACATGATTATATCTGGAACACTTTAACAACTGAGTGTTACTAGGGAAAAAGCTAGGTCAGATTTTGTAGAGTTTTGTTCTTTATGGTTTTCAATGAGTGCTACTCAATTGGTCTCTTACTCTCAATAACTTTCATAGTGAGGATGGTATCTATCATTCAAAAATTAATTCTAGCATTTATTTTAAAAGAGAACCAAGAACACAAACAATCACAGACCACTTAGTAAAATGTCTTTGAATATCTCCTATGCTGTCAACCTAATAGATGTTAGCTAGACCCAGATTGATGATGTGAAAATGTTCTCTAGCCTACTCTGAGTTGGATCTACTCTGGCTTTTAATCATATTATATGCTTGACTTCTAGGGTTGATTCAAGGATTTTAGGACAGTGCAAACTCGAAGAATAGAGGATGTAACCCCAAGAGTTCTATTCATTTTCCTAGAATTTACCCAAGCCCTCAAATCATTGCTGAATATATAGAGTAGGATTCAAAGGGGTCTTCAGATCCTGATTGACAAAATGTCACTTGTTTGAAATAATCATCCTTCCTTTAGGGTCTTCCCTGCCCTAAGTTCAGTTCTTTGTTGTGGTATCTGTCACAGAAGGCTATTAATTTGCAAGCTCATGTCCATGCTGGACTTTTGAGCACTACAAAGGCACTTGGCACAGTGTGGAGGAGAAGCTCAGCAGCTGACTATAGCATTTATCTCAATGTACTTCTGAAAGAAGGTTTTGCTTTTGGTATTAAAAAAAAAAAAGGCTTTCAGCCTCTTTGGGACTCCCTCTGCAACTCTTGGTTTGGACAGAGAATCAATCACTTGAACATGCCAACTCTATCAATGAAAACCCTTCTCCCTCAGCCGCTTTCATGGTTTCTGACGTTCAGTGTTCTCAGTGTTTGTTAAACATGGTGATCACGAAAACTAGAACTTCAGAGATGGAGGAATGACATTTGAGATATGCCAACATGGTCATACATCATATGACATGAACTCTCGAAAAAAGTGCCTATGGTATACCATGCACTGTGCTTTTTCAGGACAAAATATTTTACTTCCAACTGTAAATATGGGAGAATGGTTGCAGTAAGATGAGAATGAATGAGGTCTTGATAAGATGGTTTTCTATTAAGAACCAGGTATTTAGAGACTGTTATTACTAATTTGCATCCCTTAGAATGTCTGTACTTTTGGCTATCTGTGACATGATTATATCTGGAACACTTTAACAACTGAGTGTTACTAGGGAAAAAGCTAGGTCAGATTTTGTAGAGTTTTGTTCTTTATGGTTTTCAATGAGTGCTACTCAATTGGTCTCTTACTCTCAATAACTTTCATAGTGAGGATGGTATCTATCATTCAAAAATTAATTCTAGCATTTATTTTAAAAGAGAACCAAGAACACAAACAATCACAGACCACTTAGTAAAATGTCTTTGAATATCTCCTATGCTGTCAACCTAATAGATGTTAGCTAGACCCAGATTGATGATGTGAAAATGTTCTCTAGCCTACTCTGAGTTGGATCTACTCTGGCTTTTAATCATATTATATGCTTGACTTCTAGGGTTGATTCAAGGATTTTAGGACAGTGCAAACTCGAAGAATAGAGGATGTAACCCCAAGAGTTCTATTCATTTTCCTAGAATTTACCCAAGCCCTCAAATCATTGCTGAATATATAGAGTAGGATTCAAAGGGGTCTTCAGATCCTGATTGACAAAATGTCACTTGTTTGAAATAATCATCCTTCCTTTAGGGTCTTCCCTGCCCTAAGTTCAGTTCTTTGTTGTGGTATCTGTCACAGAAGGCTATTAATTTGCAAGCTCATGTCCATGCTGGACTTTTGAGCACTACAAAGGCACTTGGCACAGTGTGGAGGAGAAGCTCAGCAGCTGACTATAGCATTTATCTCAATGTACTTCTGAAAGAAGGTTTTGCTTTTGGTATTAAAAAAAAAAAAGGCTTTCAGCCTCTTTGGGACTCCCTCTGCAACTCTTGGTTTGGACAGAGAATCAATCACTTGAACATGCCAACTCTATCAATGAAAACCCTTCTCCCTCAGCCGCTTTCATGGTTTCTGACGTTCAGTGTTCTCAGTGTTTGTTAAACATGGTGATCACGAAAACTAGAACTTCAGAGATGGAGGAATGACATTTGAGATATGCCAACATGGTCATACATCATATGACAAGGTTTCCTAACCTGGCATGCATTTTTCTGTTGTTAAAAATATGATATTTGCTAAAAAATTACTTGGCCTTCCTGTGAATGCTACTTCATTTTTATTAAACTAACAACAGCTGCAGCATAGAAGTGCAATTGCACTTCTACTATGGCCATTTCTAGAATAACACAGAGTTTCTGCATGTTCCCCTCTACTGCATTATTGAGAAAGGAAGGAAAACATTAGATTTTCAGCAGAATCTATGAGATGCTACAAGATTCAGCAAACAAGATCTAGGGAGCATTTGGTTGAAGGAGAATTAACTCAATGAACATATGGTAATCAAACTGAAATTTTGTACATCTTAGTAGTTATGTGCCAAATGACACAGTGATTCTTTCTCATTGCTTAATAAATAGACCTAACCCTAAGAGGGAATGAAAAATTCAACAGCACAAGGAAACACAAATGATTAAGGCTTCATTCACTAGACAGTTTTAGGGGCAGTTAATTTCCTGGAGCCCTGGTAGGGTGGTTTCCCTCTTATTTATACAAATTACCTCCCCCATTCAACCCCAAGTGTTAATATTTAGCTCTGGCATGAGACTGCAAATCAGATCCTGATTGACAAAATGCATTTTAAACACTTCCTTTAGGGTCTTCCCTGCCCTAAGTTCAGTTCTTTGTTGTGGTATCTGTCACAGAAGGCTATTAATTTGCAAGCTCATGTCCATGCTGGACTTTTGAGCACTACAAAGGCACTTGGCACAGTGTGGAGGAGAAGCTCAGCAGCTGACTATAGCATTTATCTCAATGTACTTCTGAAAGAAGGTTTTGCTTTTGGTATTAAAAAAAAAAAAGGCTTTCAGCCTCTTTGGGACTCCCTCTGCAACTCTTGGTTTGGACAGAGAATCAATCACTTGAACATGCCAACTCTATCAATGAAAACCCTTCTCCCTCAGCCGCTTTCATGGTTTCTGACGTTCAGTGTTCTCAGTGTTTGTTAAACATGGTGATCACGAAAACTAGAACTTCAGAGATGGAGGAATGACATTTGAGATATGCCAACATGGTCATACATCATATGACAAGGTTTCCGAACCTGGCATGCATTTTTCTGTTGTTAAAAATATGATATTTGCTAAAAAATTACTTGGCCTTCCTGTGAATGCTACTTCATTTTTATTAAACTAACAACAGCTGCAGCATAGAAGTGCAATTGCACTTCTACTATGGCCATTTCTAGAATAACACAGAGTTTCTGCATGTTCCCCTCTACTGCATTATTGAGAAAGGAAGGAAAACATTAGATTTTCAGCAGAATCTATGAGATGCTACAAGATTCAGCAAACAAGATCTAGGGAGCATTTGGTTGAAGGAGAATTAACTCAATGAACATATGGTAATCAAACTGAAATTTTGTACATCTTAGTAGTTATGTGCCAAATGACACAGTGATTCTTTCTCATTGCTTAATAAATAGACCTAACCCTAAGAGGGAATGAAAAATTCAACAGCACAAGGAAACACAAATGATTAAGGCTTCATTCACTAGACAGTTTTAGGGGCAGTTAATTTCCTGGAGCCCTGGTAGGGTGGTTTCCCTCTTATTTATACAAATTACCTCCCCCATTCAACCCCAAGTGTTAATATTTAGCTCTGGCATGAGACTGCAAATCAGATGAAGACGTGAGTGAGTAGGATTTGAGATGGAGGTGAGGAGGGAGTGGGTATAGAAATACCTTACAGAAGGAAAGTTGTTTTGGTGAACAGCCCCCAGTTATTTTTGTTAGATCTAGTGTAAAAAAATTCGATTCCATTGATGCTGAATGATTAAATGATTTCATGGGTTATTTTCCCTTTAGGATGTGGGAGAAAAAAAAAAGAAAATCAGGCATTCCTCAAATTGTATAGTGAGGACTAGTGGGATATCACGGTTGACTCTGCGGTGAGATACTTGGATCATAGTTGTCAAGGGTGTTTATGAAGTTTCTTGATTTCTGTGATAGTCCACCAAAAAAGTTTTATGAAACATTTTATTAGACTATACTTGCTTCACAATGTTGAGTTAGTTTTTACTGTACAGCAAAATGAGTCAACTTTATGTATACATATATTGCCTCTTTTTTGGATTTTCTTCCCATTTAGGGGGCTGAATTAGGAGATAGAGATTGAAAAAAATGTTTAAACAGTATTTTCAATTTGACTGAAACTTGAAAATTGCTACAGAGATAAATTTCTTTCAGGAGATGTACCAGTACTTTTAGTATTCTGCTAGCTCTGAAACAAAAAGGATCACATTATTTTTTAAAAAATGTTGTGTCACATAAAATGTGATTTTTTTTTTTTTTTTTGACTTAGTATTACTGAGGCTTCCCTGGTGGCTCGGATGGTAAAGAATCTGTCCACAGTATGGGAGACTCAGGTTCAATCCCTGGGTCAGGAAGATCCCATGGAGAAATGAATGGCATCCCACTCCAATATTATTGCCTGGAAAATCCTATGGACAGAGGAGCCAGGCTGGCTACAGTCCATGAAGTCACAAATAGTTACACACGACTAAGTGACTAATACTTTGAATTTCATTATTGTCATAAATGCCTTCTGTGTTTTGAACAGCATAATGTCTGGTTCAAAACACACCCTTTTCAATGACCATGTGCTACTATGGTACTTGGTTAAATATAATTTATGTCATTAATCCACCAGACAACAGCCATGGGTCATTCTATATTTTCCATAACAGCTTACATAGTACTCTGATTCAGTGTGCTGGCAGAGATGTTAAAGGATGAGCACTTAATAACAACAGTTTAGTTTACGCCAATGCATCCAAAGTACTTGGTTATATTTTTGTCCTATTTGTTCTTTACAAAACACCTGTGCTGTAGCCAGTTCAACCTTCCAGACTAACTTGTTTTACTACTTTACTTGTATCATTTATTTTATAATTCTTCAAAGTTCTACATGCAATGCATACTCTTACTGGGAGTCACTCTGTCATTGCTAGAAGATGCATTTAGCCATGAACTCCTGGAGATGGGGCATTTTACATGCTACTATCCAAAGTAACATTATTTTGCAGGTTAAGTCACACAGAGTATATGAAAAGTCAGGATAATGGGAAAGCAGTCTAGCATAGTGAATTTAGGAACCTGAATTCAAATCTCACTACAGCAAAATGAGTCAACTTTATGTATACATATATTGCCTCTTTTTTGGATTTTCTTCCCATTTAGGGGGCTGAATTAGGAGATAGAGATTGAAAAAAATGTTTAAACAGTATTTTCAATTTGACTGAAACTTGAAAATTGCTACAGAGATAAATTTCTTTCAGGAGATGTACCAGTACTTTTAGTATTCTGCTAGCTCTGAAACAAAAAGGATCACATTATTTTTTAAAAAATGTTGTGTCACATAAAATGTGATTTTTTTTTTTTTTTTTGACTTAGTATTACTGAGGCTTCCCTGGTGGCTCGGATGGTAAAGAATCTGTCCACAGTATGGGAGACTCAGGTTCAATCCCTGGGTCAGGAAGATCCCATGGAGAAATGAATGGCATCCCACTCCAATATTATTGCCTGGAAAATCCTATGGACAGAGGAGCCAGGCTGGCTACAGTCCATGAAGTCACAAATAGTTACACACGACTAAGTGACTAATACTTTGAATTTCATTATTGTCATAAATGCCTTCTGTGTTTTGAACAGCATAATGTCTGGTTCAAAACACACCCTTTTCAATGACCATGTGCTACTATGGTACTTGGTTAAATATAATTTATGTCATTAATCCACCAGACAACAGCCATGGGTCATTCTATATTTTCCATAACAGCTTACATAGTACTCTGATTCAGTGTGCTGGCAGAGATGTTAAAGGATGAGCACTTAATAACAACAGTTTAGTTTACGCCAATGCATCCAAAGTACTTGGTTATATTTTTGTCCTATTTGTTCTTTACAAAACACCTGTGCTGTAGCCAGTTCAACCTTCCAGACTAACTTGTTTTACTACTTTACTTGTATCATTTATTTTATAATTCTTCAAAGTTCTACATGCAATGCATACTCTTACTGGGAGTCACTCTGTCATTGCTAGAAGATGCATTTAGCCATGAACTCCTGGAGATGGGGCATTTTACATGCTACTATCCAAAGTAACATTATTTTGCAGGTTAAGTCACACAGAGTATATGAAAAGTCAGGATAATGGGAAAGCAGTCTAGCATAGTGAATTTAGGAACCTGAATTCAAATCTCACTTTTTGCTACTTACCAGTTGCATACTCTTGATCAAGTTACTTGCTCTATGTTATAGTTTTTTCTCATCTGCAAAATGGAAAAGTACTAGTACTTGCCTTGTTGTGTTGCTATAGGGCATAAAATAAAGCCTGATCAAAAGCACAATCTAGGAGATTATTCCTTTGAAGTTTGTAATCTCAGCAAATTTGCAGAGAATGTAATAATCTCTCCCATTGTAGCCATGAATACTGCAACTCAGAGAGTTTAAAAGATTTTCCCAAGGTCAATTTCAGATCCCTGCACCATTCACTATTCAGCCACCTGTTTGTGGCCCAGTCTTGGCTCAAGAGTCTTTACTCAACTATGAGGATTAGAAGATATTAACTGGGTCAGTCTGGATTGGAATATTTTCAAAAATACAGTCGGGTATATGGGGGATCCTAGAAGGTTGACTCGACTTCAGGAACTGTTAAGTCATAAAGGGGCTGTAGACAGGGGCTATGCTGTCCAGTTCGGGTCAGTGGCTCCAACTGACTGCTTGCTAGTGGTAGCTGTTGATGTCTCGAAGGCCTTCCAAACCAGATCTTCTCATAGCTACAAAGGGGCTTCCCTCGTGACTCATATGGTAAAAGATCTGCCTGCAATGCAGGAGACATGAGTTCTATCCCTGGGTCAGCCAGATCCCCTGTAGAAGGAAATGGCAACCCACTCCAGTATTCTTGCCTGGAGAATCCCATGGACTGGTGAGCAGAAGTCCATGGGGTCAAAAGAGTCGGACACAACTGAGCAACTAATGCACACACTGTCTCTCTCTAGCTACAAAATGGATCCATACATCTGAGGATATGTCTTTACCTGTACAGACAAGTGTCCCAGAATCTTCTGAATGTTAGGCCTTCGCTGTTCATGTCTAGAGTCTCTCCCCTGTCGTCTCTGACAAGCACAAAGCGACAAAAGACCATGACCTCTAGTTTCAGTTCTGTATGTTTTACCTTTTGTATCATTTATTTTATAATTCTCGTTACGATGGGGAGTCACTCTGTCATTGCTAGAAGATGCATGCTACTATCCAAAAGTAACATTATTTTGCAGGTTAAGTCACACATAGTATATGAAAAGTCAGGATAATGGGAAAGCAGTCTAGCATAGTGAATTTAGGAACCTGAATTCAAATCTCACTTTTTGCTACTTACCAGTTGCATACTCTTGATCAAGTTACTTGCTCTATGTTATAGTTTTTTCTCATCTGCAAAATGGAAAAGTACTAGTACTTGCCTTGTTGTGTTGCTATAGGGCATAAAATAAAGCCTGATCAAAAGCACAATCTAGGAGATTATTCCTTTGAAGTTTGTAATCTCAGCAAATTTGCAGAGAATGTAATAATCTCTCCCATTGTAGCCATGAATACTGCAACTCAGAGAGTTTAAAAGATTTTCCCAAGGTCAATTTCAGATCCCTGCACCATTCACTATTCAGCCACCTGTTTGTGGCCCAGTCTTGGCTCAAGAGTCTTTACTCAACTATGAGGATTAGAAGATATTAACTGGGTCAGTCTGGATTGGAATATTTTCAAAAATACAGTCGGGTATATGGGGGATCCTAGAAGGTTGACTCGACTTCAGGAACTGTTAAGTCATAAAGGGGCTGTAGACAGGGGCTATGCTGTCCAGTTCGGGTCAGTGGCTCCAACTGACTGCTTGCTAGTGGTAGCTGTTGATGTCTCGAAGGCCTTCCAAACCAGATCTTCTCATAGCTACAAAGGGGCTTCCCTCGTGACTCATATGGTAAAAGATCTGCCTGCAATGCAGGAGACATGAGTTCTATCCCTGGGTCAGCCAGATCCCCTGTAGAAGGAAATGGCAACCCACTCCAGTATTCTTGCCTGGAGAATCCCATGGACTGGTGAGCAGAAGTCCATGGGGTCAAAAGAGTCGGACACAACTGAGCAACTAATGCACACACTGTCTCTCTCTAGCTACAAAATGGATCCATACATCTGAGGATATGTCTTTACCTGTACAGACAAGTGTCCCAGAATCTTCTGAATGTTAGGCCTTCGCTGTTCATGTCTAGAGTCTCTCCCCTGTCGTCTCTGACAAGCACAAAGCGACAAAAGACCATGACCTCTAGTTTCAGTTCTGTATGTTTTTAGCTGTATGATATTCCTGAATCTTAAATCCTCACTTTAGACGAGGATAGGAATATCATTCTTGGAGTTTTAGCCTCACAGGGTTGCAGGTTTGTCAAGTAAAATAAGTTTTTATTTGACATAAAATTATTAGCATAATAGTTATTCCCATAATTTGCAGAGTGTTGAGAATTCCATGTCTCGTTCATGGATCCCAGAGTCAACATGACTGAATGACTTTCATGTGGTTTTCTTACTTCTGTAAGAAAGACTGGCAAATAGTCCCACTTTGCACCGTAAAGACTCCAGGTTCTCCTCTGACCTAGAAGCACAGTGAAAGTGAAGCCATTTGGCAGTGTGGCTGAAAACCAAGATTTCTCAATGCCCTGTGGGAACCGCTTAGCATTCTGGAGTCAGCCAGGTCGGTTTGGCTTTGAGAGGGCAGGTAGGACACTATTTGGAATCCCTTTGCTTATCCAATTAAGCTGAGACCTTGCCAGTCATCTCATTTTCTTCCCTATCTTTTTATTCCTCATGCTTACATTGGTCAGTGTATTCTGCTAGAATCTTAGAAGTTTTATCAGTTTTCAGGGAGCAAGGGCATCATAGCTTGTATTTCTGGAAAGTGCTCTGGTTAAGACAAATACTTATTGTTGATTATCATATTCAGTAACTATCTTGAAAAGCCCCTGTTTAGAAAATGAGAAGGGAAGAACCTGATGATATTGATTCGGTTTGCATGATTAACTTTTCAAGTTGTGAAATTGAATTAGCTTTTCCCTATAATTTCTATTAAATTGAACCACACCCATGTAAAATTACTGTCATGCTCAGTACATTTTTGGTAATTAAACTAAATACACTTCAGGGAAAACACTCCCTAGAGAATGGAGAGCTTCCCCACCCGCCATAAGGAAATCCAACTTTGGCTCAGTTGGAAACTCTGAATGCATTTGAATGAAAGAATTCCTTTTCAACCTATTAAGAGTTCTGGAAAAACAAAGGGAGGGGTCTTTTTGTAGTTTAAGGAAGTCCACTTTTCCCATTCACCTAAAAGGGCTGTTCTCACCATGTTGTTACTATTGAGTCTATGTCAGAGAGATACACAGTGAATACTGCATGCTCTTAGATGCAGGTCATTCTATGAGTAAGACTTAGGTTTTTCAGTGGAAGCTATCAAACACTCACAGGGTTGCAGGTTTGTCAAGTAAAATAAGTTTTTATTTGACATAAAATTATTAGCATAATAGTTATTCCCATAATTTGCAGAGTGTTGAGAATTCCATGTCTCGTTCATGGATCCCAGAGTCAACATGACTGAATGACTTTCATGTGGTTTTCTTACTTCTGTAAGAAAGACTGGCAAATAGTCCCACTTTGCACCGTAAAGACTCCAGGTTCTCCTCTGACCTAGAAGCACAGTGAAAGTGAAGCCATTTGGCAGTGTGGCTGAAAACCAAGATTTCTCAATGCCCTGTGGGAACCGCTTAGCATTCTGGAGTCAGCCAGGTCGGTTTGGCTTTGAGAGGGCAGGTAGGACACTATTTGGAATCCCTTTGCTTATCCAATTAAGCTGAGACCTTGCCAGTCATCTCATTTTCTTCCCTATCTTTTTATTCCTCATGCTTACATTGGTCAGTGTATTCTGCTAGAATCTTAGAAGTTTTATCAGTTTTCAGGGAGCAAGGGCATCATAGCTTGTATTTCTGGAAAGTGCTCTGGTTAAGACAAATACTTATTGTTGATTATCATATTCAGTACCTATCTTGAAAAGCCCCTGTTTAGAAAATGAAAAGGGGAAGAACCTGATGATATTGATTCGGTTTGCATGATTAACTTTTCAAGTTGTGAAATTGAATTAGCTTTTCCCTATAATTTCTATTAAATTGAACCACACCCATGTAAAATTACTGTCATGCTCAGTACATTTTTGGTAATTAAACTAAATACACTTCAGGGAAAACACTCCCTAGAGAATGGAGAGCTTCCCCACCCGCCATAAGGAAATCCAACTTTGGCTCAGTTGGAAACTCTGAATGCATTTGAATGAAAGAATTCCTTTTCAACCTATTAAGAGTTCTGGAAAAACAAAGGGAGGGGTCTTTTTGTAGTTTAAGGAAGTCCACTTTTCCCATTCACCTAAAAGGGCTGTTCTCACCATGTTGTTACTATTGAGTCTATGTCAGAGAGATACACAGTGAATACTGCATGCTCTTAGATGCAGGTCATTCTATGAGTAAGACTTAGGTTTTTCAGTGGAAGCTATCAAACACTTGCAAAGAAAAGGTTTGGTGTGATACAGTAACAACACAGAGTGGGTGTACAAAAAAGGTTTGCTGAACGAAGGAACCTCAAGCTGGCCCATGGTCTTTAATTGTGCATGCATTTCAGTAATGGGAAGATTTATACAAATCTGTATAATCTGCGCACTTTCTTGGATGAAAGTGTACAAAAATTGTACAGCCATTAGCTCTAATCACGCCTGGGATAAATCCATGCCTGGGAAAGGCAGAGGCTGAAGGTTGAAAGATTGGAAAAGGCATAGGAGAGACACACAAGGGGATAATCAGATGCAGGGAGCTTGTTATGATGGATGCCCGCAGCGATTTTTGCTTGCCTGGGGCACCTAGTCAGCCCGTGGTAGACCCTCGCTAAAATAGAAATGGCCTTGGCAGCTCTCACACCGTCATCTTGCATTAACTGCGCATTTTCAAACGATTTCAGGGTCAATTGGCATCAGGCAGCAGCAGGAGAAGTTTTCAGTCACTCCAATCTTGCTCCCACCCCTGTGTTAGGACCATCAGAGCCTTGTCAGTGGCAGCGACTGCTCACTGATGCGCCAAGTGTGGAAGACAGTGGCGACTTGGCCATGCTGGTCCCAGGACAGGTGCACAGCTGCTGGGTCAGGCATCTGAGAAGCACTGGGCTCCAGGTCGGTTTTGAAGGTGTTGATGTAATTTGCTAAACTGGCTGGAAGTTTGGCGGCTTGTGTATAAACGATCAGATGCAAATTGTCCCCAGCAATCGCAGCTTGTTTTCCCCAGTGTTACCACACTGCGCTCAAGGACAAGCTTATGGGAGTCTGTTAATAATAATCTGCGGCCAGAACCACCTAAGATGTGGGGAAACCATTAAAACCAGACAGACTGTCATCGAATTACATTTGCCCAGGGAGCCAACAGTGTCCCGTAATTAGTGCCCTCTTCCACCTGAGCAAAATGAAACAATCACGCAGCTCCTCTACGGCTGAACTTCCCTTTTGGTGGCTGTTTATTATTCTTCCAAATTAGACAGAAAACTTTTACCTCGGGGAAAAAAAACGTTAACAGTGCTTACTCTTCCCCTGAACGCTAATGCTATTCTAAAATTCACCTAGAGTATAGGAGAGTCAGATGACTCAGATTAAAATTTCCATATTATGAGTGCAAATTAACTGCTTACCACCAGAAAAAAAAAAAAATGCTAGTATTGCAGTTTTGCTTGATGTCAGGCACTGAGCTGAATCTGAACCAAGCCAGTTTGCCCCAGTTTCAGAGATGGAGAAGCCAAGGTTGGATGAGGTCAAGTGTCTTGCTCAAAGCACCAGCTAATGTGTAGAAGGAATGTAAAATGAAGATGACCCTCTTGCATAAACTTGAGTTCTTCACCATGATTCATACTATTACTTTTAACCATACACTACACTGAAAATTCTTCCATGATACATTGCAAGTTCACTCAATCATTTGTTTGACAAATGTAGTTTGAGTTTTTAATTCTCCACCAGACAGCATGCTGATCAATGAATCACGATGATGCGTGGCAACGAGGCAGCTCTGCTGGGGATGGGAAAAGGAGCTCTCAAGGGGACCTTGACTGAAGGCGCTCAGACTGTTGTGGAAACAGCTAAATGTCACTGAGAGACATGAACAAGGAGAACACACAGAAGGGAGAATTGGGGTGTTGGTTTGCCTATGAGGGTGGTACCAAGACTGGAGACTAAATGAGGGAACTGGAAGGAATGAAGTATAAGCTGTTATAAAGAGCGAAATGGCCTTGACAGGGGATGGCATAATCAACAATGTACTGCTGTCCGTGTCCAGGTAGTTAGACAGCATCCCACTACTTTGCGCCAAAGTGTTCCTGGATTTGGTCTGAATAAAAGATCCTGAATTTTACTAGCTGAAGTACCAGCTTTCTGTACTTTTATCCCAAGTATTGTCATCTAATAAGTGTCTTAATAAAAGCCAAAAAACCCAGCAACAACACGGTGTCCCCTCTGGTGAGAGAGAAAAAACTAAATTTTGAGACATGAAATAAAACAAGGTGAAATACATAATGGGGCAGTGATGTGAATTCCCTTAAAAAGAACTGCAGCTCCTCTACGGCTGAACTTCCCTTTTGGTGGCTGTTTATTATTCTTCCAAATTAGACAGAAAACTTTTACCTCGGGGAAAAAAAACGTTAACAGTGCTTACTCTTCCCCTGAACGCTAATGCTATTCTAAAATTCACCTAGAGTATAGGAGAGTCAGATGACTCAGATTAAAATTTCCATATTATGAGTGCAAATTAACTGCTTACCACCAGAAAAAAAAAAAAATGCTAGTATTGCAGTTTTGCTTGATGTCAGGCACTGAGCTGAATCTGAACCAAGCCAGTTTGCCCCAGTTTCAGAGATGGAGAAGCCAAGGTTGGATGAGGTCAAGTGTCTTGCTCAAAGCACCAGCTAATGTGTAGAAGGAATGTAAAATGAAGATGACCCTCTTGCATAAACTTGAGTTCTTCACCATGATTCATACTATTACTTTTAACCATACACTACACTGAAAATTCTTCCATGATACATTGCAAGTTCACTCAATCATTTGTTTGACAAATGTAGTTTGAGTTTTTAATTCTCCACCAGACAGCATGCTGATCAATGAATCACGATGATGCGTGGCAACGAGGCAGCTCTGCTGGGGATGGGAAAAGGAGCTCTCAAGGGGACCTTGACTGAAGGCGCTCAGACTGTTGTGGAAACAGCTAAATGTCACTGAGAGACATGAACAAGGAGAACACACAGAAGGGAGAATTGGGGTGTTGGTTTGCCTATGAGGGTGGTACCAAGACTGGAGACTAAATGAGGGAACTGGAAGGAATGAAGTATAAGCTGTTATAAAGAGCGAAATGGCCTTGACAGGGGATGGCATAATCAACAATGTACTGCTGTCCGTGTCCAGGTAGTTAGACAGCATCCCACTACTTTGCGCCAAAGTGTTCCTGGATTTGGTCTGAATAAAAGATCCTGAATTTTACTAGCTGAAGTACCAGCTTTCTGTACTTTTATCCCAAGTATTGTCATCTAATAAGTGTCTTAATAAAAGCCAAAAAACCCAGCAACAACACGGTGTCCCCTCTGGTGAGAGAGAAAAAACTAAATTTTGAGACATGAGATAAAACAAGGTGAAATACATAATGGGGGGCAGTGATGATTTACCTCTTTCCTGTGCTGTCTAAAGAAAGGTTTTTGTCCTATCTGCTCACTAGTTGGTGAAGGAGAGGACATCTTTTTAAATTAGAGAATACCTACTTAACAATATTGTGCTGGTTTTGCCATACGTCTACATGAATTATCCATAAATAGTCCTCCTGGTAGTCACAGAGCACTGGCATTGGCTGCCCTGTGTCTGTCACCAGCTCCCCCCTCCCCCCCGCCGTGTCCAAATGTCTGTTCTTTATGTCATTTTGATACTGCTGAGGGCATGTGCTACATCATTGTAAAATCTACACCCAGTGTCTCTCATTTGCCTTTCAATGTGTCGTTTACAGATGCTAGGCATTTTCAAAGAAAAGCTGTTGGATTTACCACACATTTCTCAAGGAGCAAGTTAATTTCCCTGGGATTCCTCTAATTCAGATGAGCTCCTGGTTCTCATGCAAATATCAGTAAGAGTGTCATGTACATTAATGTTGAAAAACTTGGAACTCCAAATACAAATGTCTTCCATCCAATGAGAATGAAAGATACCAATTTTCCAATATGTGTCTACCATCTGTGAGGAGAAGGCTTCTCTTCTGGGAAATTAAAATGTTTCATTTTTAGACAGTGATGCACCTTAGTTTCCAGTGGGGGTCATGGGACCATATTACTTGAGTCTGGATTTTGCTGTAGCATTTTCTATCTGTAGGACCTTTACCCAAGTTACTTCACTTCTTTGAGCATCAGTGTTCTTGGTTGTCAAATGGGATGTCTTACTCATAGGTTTTTGTGAAGATCCAAGAAATAATGCACATAAAGACTAAAAGTCCATTAAATATTATTTTTGATGTAATAATCTACCTTCTTTCTGATTTTTCTCAACCAAGTTTTCCAATACAACTGGCTTATATGGTATCCTTAGGACATGTAGATTCTATTCAATAAGCATTAACAATTATCTCCTATTTCATGTGAGTCTCTTGCCAAACAGATTTCAACACTTCAGGAAGGCATTTAATTCTAAGTTGGCTTCTTGGGAAGAATGGATCAGAAGCAATAGGTTCTAAATTTTGTACTTCATTCCTTTAGCTAATTTATCTGATATTTTTGAGTTTTCTGTGAATTTTGCCAATGCAATACACGCACACACAAAGCCCTAGGTAGCACTAAAAAATACATAGTCCAAATCAAAATTAATCTTCATGTTTTACTTTAAAAATTATCTTTTTTGGTTATATATATATATATATATATATATATATATATATATTCAGATTCTTTTCCATTTTGTTTATTACAAGATATTGAGTATAGCTCCTTCTGCTATACAATAGGTCCTTGTTCTCTATTTTATATACAGTAATGTGTATCTGTTAATCCCGAACTCCTAATTTATACATTCCCTCTTCCCCTTTAGTAACCATAAGTTTGCTTTCTTTTTTTTTTTAATATATACCTATTTTTATTTTACTTCTATAGAGTTTTGTTGTTTAGAGTTATACCTAAATCCAAGTCAGTCATAGGTATACCCTTGACCCCTCCCACTTGAACCCCTGCCCAGTTCCTTCCCACCCCTCCCCTCCAAGGTTGTTACGTTAAAAATTATTTTAGACATGAAGTTTAAGCTGTTAATTGTTTATTGTATTTTCTAATACCAGTTTATAAATAATTTTGTGCTATTTTATTTATTTATTTATTTTGGTAATTTTCTGACTGTGCCATGCAGCAATTGGGATCTTAGTCATCTCAGGTAAGTTAGTATCTTTGTTAGAATATTAGCTGGAAAATATTTAAGAAATTTAATTACATTGCTGCCTATCAAAAAGAAATAGTACATCAAGAGAATATAGAATACAAAACAGAACTCTCAGCTTATATTAGCTACTTTTAAACAAGGTCAGGGTAACTTCGTTATTCATTAACAAAGGGTGTGGATAAATATGAAAATTGGAGCTTCTTGATTTCATGGTTCAGAATAATAAGTATTCAGACAGTAATGGAACTGAAAGGTCGCTTTCATTCTCATTGATTTTTTTTCCCCCTAATTGGTACAAGGTATACACAAAGATTTCAGCAACAACTTTCTTAACGGTGACCAATCACTGTACTTATTTTGCATTTCGATTGTGGCCAATTTTGGAAAAAGGAATAAAAGAGCTTTTAAAATAATTTCATAAACTTTTCTGCAGTTGAATTGCATATTTAGGGAATAAAGTTTTCCTTGATGCCAAGTGGCCTATGCTTTGTTGCTCCTCTGAGATGATTTACATCTCCTTTGTAATGTGATCAAGTGTTTGTTATCATTCTTAGTCAAGCATGGTAGTCCCCAAACTAATCAGAGATGGTGGTATATCCAAGGAGAGCACCATCACACTGGCTTTAATTGATTAATTGATTGTAGAGTTGCTTTATTTTATGAGGTGTCATTATAGCAAGCATTGCTCGATGTAGAGCCAGAGATCCATTCATGCAAAGAAGATCTATAGATGCAATTTAAAAGTGCTCAGTTTAGAAATTATGAGGGTTTGTTCCCAGTGGAAATTTTAACATGAGTTGTGCAAATAGGCTAGGCAGCTAATTCCTTTCTTAAATAACTGAGAACTGAGGATCCTGATAGAAGTCATCTGGCATTCCTTCACTTGATGATAGCTAGCTCTTAAGTAACTTCAAATTGACAAAGCAGAGTATTAAAATTCAGTTGTTGTTGTTTGTTTAGTCTCTAGATTGTCTCTCACTATTTTGTGACGCCATGAACTGTAACCCATCAGGTTCCTCTGTCCATGGGATTCTCCAGACAAGAAAACTGGAGTGGATTGCTAATTCCTTCTCTGGGTGATCTTCTGGGAAGCCCAAAATTAATGTAGCAGAAAGTAAATTATTTTTTGAATGTACTTGGGAGAAGGCAGAGAAAACATTCCATTAAGACATTTCTTTAGCTAAAAGTATAGTTACACTAAATTACATATATTAAATATATATATATGTATATATACACATAGTATGCATACTAAAGTATACTGAAAATGAACTCTAAGGATTTATTTGACTTTTTGAGTCTTCATTGCAAAATAAACCAGTTTAGTCAAAATATTTTTGGTTCAGAATAATAAGTATTCAGACAGTAATGGAACTGAAAGGTCGCTTTCATTCTCATTGATTTTTTTTCCCCCTAATTGGTACAAGGTATACACAAAGATTTCAGCAACAACTTTCTTAACGGTGACCAATCACTGTACTTATTTTGCATTTCGATTGTGGCCAATTTTGGAAAAAGGAATAAAAGAGCTTTTAAAATAATTTCATAAACTTTTCTGCAGTTGAATTGCATATTTAGGGAATAAAGTTTTCCTTGATGCCAAGTGGCCTATGCTTTGTTGCTCCTCTGAGATGATTTACATCTCCTTTGTAATGTGATCAAG
Organism: Tragulus kanchil; assembly: GCA_022376925.1. NCBI lineage: Eukaryota > Metazoa > Chordata > Mammalia > Artiodactyla > Tragulidae > Tragulus > Tragulus kanchil. Next base: position 76,683,201 of record JAIOJX010000026.1, read on the forward strand.
TGTTTGTTATCATTCTTAGTCAAGCATGGTAGTCCCCAAACTAATCAGAGATGGTGGTATATCCAAGGAGAGCACCATCACACTGGCTTTAATTGATTAATTGATTGTAGAGTTGCTTTATTTTATGAGGTGTCATTATAGCAAGCATTGCTCGATGTAGAGCCAGAGATCCATTCATGCAAAGAAGATCTATAGATGCAATTTAAAAGTGCTCAGTTTAGAAATTATGAGGGTTTGTTCCCAGTGGAAATTTTAACATGAGTTGTGCAAATAGGCTAGGCAGCTAATTCCTTTCTTAAATAACTGAGAACTGAGGATCCTGATAGAAGTCATCTGGCATTCCTTCACTTGATGATAGCTAGCTCTTAAGTAACTTCAAATTGACAAAGCAGAGTATTAAAATTCAGTTGTTGTTGTTTGTTTAGTCTCTAGATTGTCTCTCACTATTTTGTGACGCCATGAACTGTAACCCATCAGGTTCCTCTGTCCATGGGATTCTCCAGACAAGAAAACTGGAGTGGATTGCTAATTCCTTCTCTGGGTGATCTTCTGGGAAGCCCAAAATTAATGTAGCAGAAAGTAAATTATTTTTTGAATGTACTTGGGAGAAGGCAGAGAAAACATTCCATTAAGACATTTCTTTAGCTAAAAGTATAGTTACACTAAATTACATATATTAAATATATATATATGTATATATACACATAGTATGCATACTAAATTATACTGAAAATGAACTCTAAGGATTTGTTTGAATTTTTGAGTCTTCATTGCAATAAACCCAATAAAACCATTTAGTTTAGTCAAAATATTTTTGGAGTATGTTCTCTAAATAAAGTTTTTGAGCATTTGAAACCACAAAATTATTTGCTCAACACACTTTCATTGAACTGACTGAATCAGAGATGTTTGTACCATGATTGTTCTTGTGGTTTAGTTACTAAGTCAGCATTTAACTTACATAAGCTATACTGAGCATCTTACTCTTTCTGCCTGTACAAGGGGCCTACTATATTCATCTCCAGGGTAGGAGGCTGTCTATGGGTCTAATCAACGTGATGATATTCTAGAGAGAGAAAAGTTCCCAAGTATGTGAACAAATTAGTAGCTTATGATGAGCCATTCAGTGGTAGTCAATTAATAGTACTCAGTCTATCTTGCAGCCTTTTATTTTGTGTCTCATGGTCATGCAGCTATTGGGATCTGTGGCTGTCATGTTGTTTGCTGCATCTTCTTATAATCCAGTTCTGGGTGAAATCGTCCTGTACCCTTCTGTGCTCTCATGAAAAATGACAGTAAGAACATGCATGCTTCCCAAAGGATAAAATTATTTGGGGTGAGGGGATGGACATACATAACGACATACAAATTTACTCAGTGTTCAGTTCAAAATCTTATCCATAGCAAGTCTACCAGAAAGTCCATCACCAATCCATTTGGAAGCAACCTGCTCGTCCTTGGTTATTTGTTTAGGTTTATCTGTTGAGTTAGGACATTCAATGAGAAATTTATGCAGAATTCTTTGGAGGAAGAATAAAAAAGGCATGGATAGGGCTTCCCTGGTGGTCCAGTGGGTAAAGAGCCTGCCTTGCAGTGCAAGGGGCACTGGTTCGATCCCTGGCCTGGGAAGATCCCACATGCCATGGAATGGCTGGACTGGTGCGTCCTATTACAAGTCAGAGCTCTGGAGTGCATGTGCCCTTCTCTGGGTGATCTTCTGGGAAGCCCAAATTTAAAGTAAAGTAAATTATTTTTGAATGTACTTGGGAGAAGGCAGAAAACATTCCATTAAGACATTTCTTTAGCTAAAAGTATAGTTACACTAAATTACATATATTAAATATATATATATGTATATATACACATAGTATGCATACTAAATTATACTGAAAATGAACTCTAAGGATTTGTTTGAATTTTTGAGTCTTCATTGCAATAAACCCAATAAAACCATTTAGTTTAGTCAAAATATTTTTGGAGTATGTTCTCTAAATAAAGTTTTTGAGCATTTGAAACCACAAAATTATTTGCTCAACACACTTTCATTGAACTGACTGAATCAGAGATGTTTGTACCATGATTGTTCTTGTGGTTTAGTTACTAAGTCAGCATTTAACTTACATAAGCTATACTGAGCATCTTACTCTTTCTGCCTGTACAAGGGGCCTACTATATTCATCTCCAGGGTAGGAGGCTGTCTATGGGTCTAATCAACGTGATGATATTCTAGAGAGAGAAAAGTTCCCAAGTATGTGAACAAATTAGTAGCTTATGATGAGCCATTCAGTGGTAGTCAATTAATAGTACTCAGTCTATCTTGCAGCCTTTTATTTTGTGTCTCATGGTCATGCAGCTATTGGGATCTGTGGCTGTCATGTTGTTTGCTGCATCTTCTTATAATCCAGTTCTGGGTGAAATCGTCCTGTACCCTTCTGTGCTCTCATGAAAAATGACAGTAAGAACATGCATGCTTCCCAAAGGATAAAATTATTTGGGGTGAGGGGATGGACATACATAACGACATACAAATTTACTCAGTGTTCAGTTCAAAATCTTATCCATAGCAAGTCTACCAGAAAGTCCATCACCAATCCATTTGGAAGCAACCTGCTCGTCCTTGGTTATTTGTTTAGGTTTATCTGTTGAGTTAGGACATTCAATGAGAAATTTATGCAGAATTCTTTGGAGGAAGAATAAAAAAGGCATGGATAGGGCTTCCCTGGTGGTCCAGTGGGTAAAGAGCCTGCCTTGCAGTGCAAGGGGCACTGGTTCGATCCCTGGCCTGGGAAGATCCCACATGCCATGGAATGGCTGGACTGGTGCGTCCTATTACAAGTCAGAGCTCTGGAGTGCATGTGCCCAGAGCCAATGCTCTGCAATGAGAGAGGCCACTGCAATGGGAGGCCCACACAGGCAAAGAATAAAAGTGGATGAAAGTAAGTAAATAAAAAACCAATAAAGGAGGCTAAATTTTTTTTTTTAAAAAGGCATGGATATATTTGTTCATTTATTCCATGAAGTATTATTAAGTTTTGATTATAATAGACTATTATGTTGGATGTTAGAGAACCAAAGATATGAAGACTCAAACCCTGAATTCTGAGAGCTTGCAGACTACTAGGTAAGGGGTGAACTGACAAACAAATTATGACAGTACAAATTTTCTTTAAGAGTGCCACCCAACACAGCTTATGGGAGGATGTGCTGGATGAGGACTTGTATGTATTTTTGGAAGAATGATCCTCAAGCTAATTAAAAAGATGAATAGTGATTAGCCTGGTGTATGTGTCGAATATGAGCTTGTGGGTTTAGGAGAGAGAGGCATCACCATACAGAAAGGACAAGATGGAGAGAAGTGAAATGTGTGTTTAGGAGCTTGAAGTGCTACATATTTATTTGACGATTGTTGGTGGTTACTATTGGTTCGAGTGATAGTACATGAGCCTGCAGAATATATGGGATAGATCATCAAGCTTTTGATAAACCATACCATGAATCTGGATGTTACACTGAAGGCATTTGTGAGAATTTTAAGCACATTCTGAAAAGATCACACTTATATTTTGATAAAACTCTTTCCAGAGGCAGGGAGGGTGAAATGCTTTGTAGGATCCTAAGAAAAGTGATAATAATTTTTCTTCTATAAGAAGAGGTATATATTTTTTTCTGTAAAAGAGAGAAATGATAAATTTTCATTTCTTTTTTTCTATTTCTACCCACAAACATTGTCGAATGTCAGCGAAGTTTGGAATTTCCCGTCATAGATTAAGTAGATAGCGGCCTGGAAGAGGCAGTCTCTTACTGGCTGAAAAGTATACAAACAGTACAGAAAGTAGCTACGACTATGAAGTCACTCCTACTCATGGTGATCATACAGAAGGCACTGCTGGTATACGGAATGGATTCAAGTCCCTCTAAGATATTTTTTCATATTAACATTTGACATTGACTTGGAAGTGCACTACAATTTACACATGTGTATATGGAGTGCTGCTATATATGTGGAAATCCTTGTAGCAGAACAGTAAATGTGTGTTCCATGAAAGATGAAAAAAAAAACCCTCTTATTCAATAGTTTAAAAAAAGTACTTACTGAGCCTTTGTTTTTGTTCAGTCACTAAGTCATGTCTAACTCTTTGTGAATCCATGGGTTGTGGCAATCCAGGCTTCCCAGTCCTTCACTATCTCCAGGAGTTTGCTCAGACTCGTGTCCATTGAGTCAATGATCTCAACTATCTCATCCTCTGTCACCTCCTTCTCCTCCTGCTCTCAATCTTTCACAGCATCAGGCTCATTTCCTGTAAGTCAACCCTTCACATTAGGTGGCCAGAGTATAAAACTACAGTTTCAGTCATTCCAATGAATATCCAGGGTGGATTTCCTTTAGGATTGACTGGTTTGATCTTCTTTCTGTCCAAGGGCTCTCAGGAGTCTTCTCCATCACCACAGATCAAAAGCATCAGCCTTCTTTTTGATCCAACTTTCACATCCGTACATGACTACTGGAAAAACAATAGCTTTGACTAGACAGACCTTTGTCAGCAAAGTGATGTCTCTGCTTTTTAATATACTCCATAGGTTTGTCATAACTCTCCTTCCAAGGAGCAAGCATCTTTTAGTTTTGTGAGTGTAGTTATCATCCACAGTGAGTTTGGAGTCACTATTTCCACTTTTTCACCATCTATTTGCCCTGATGTGATGGGACCGTATGCCATAATCTTGGTTTTTTGAATGTTGAGTTTTAAGTCAGCTTTGTCACGTTCCTCTTTCCCTTTTATCAAGAGATTTTTTAGTTCCTCTTCACTTCCTCCATAAGGGTGGTGTCATTTGCATACTTGAGGTTATTGATATTTCTCCTAGCAATCTTGATTCTAGCATGTGACTTATCCGGGCAATCATTTCACATTGTGTACTCTGCATATCAGTTAAATAAGCAGGGTGACTATATAACAGCCTTGGCGTACTCTTCTCCTAATGTGGAATCAGTCCATTGTTTCGCGTCCAGTTCTTGACCTGGTTTCTCAGGAGGCAGGTGAGTTGGTCTAGTATTTCTATCTCTTTCAGAAATCTCCACGGTTTGTTGTAATCCACACGGTCAGAGGCCTTAGTGTAGTCAATGAAACAGAAGGGAATGATTATTTGAAATCCCATTTCTTTTTTCTATGATCCAACAGGTGTTACCAATTTGATCTCTGGATCCTCTGCCTTTTCGAAGTCCAGTTTATTCATTCTGGAAGTTCTTGGTTCATGTACTGTTGAAGCCTAGCTTGAAGGATTTTGAGTATGACCTTGCTAGTGTGTGAATTGAGTGCATGTGTGCAGTAGTTTGAACATTCTTTGGCATTGCCTTTCTTTGAGATCGGAATAAAAACTGACCTTTTCCATTTCTGTGGCCTCTGCTCAGTTTTCCTAATTTGCTGGCATATTGAATGTAGTACTTGAATAGCATCATCTTTGAGGGTTTGAAATAGCTCAGCTGGAATTCCATCACCTCCACTAGCCTTGCTCATAATAATGCTTCCTATGGCCCACTTGAGTTCACACGCCAGGATGTCTGGCCCTAGGTCAGTGACCACACCATCGTGGTTATCTGGGTCATTAAGATCCTTTTTGTACAATCTTCTTTGTACTCTTGTCACCTTTTTTAAATCTCTTCTGCTTCTGTTATGTCCTTGCCATTTCTGTCCTTCATTGTGCCTGTCTTTGCATGAAATGTACCCTTGGTATCTCCAGTTTCATTAAAGAAATCTCTATTCTTCCTCATTTTATTGTTTTCCTTTATTTCTTTGTTCTCTTAAGAAAGCTTTCTTAGAGGGGAGGGGACCAGGGATATGCATATGACTGATCTGGAAACATGCGTGTCTGTGAACAACAGAACTCTGTAAAAACTTTAAAGAAATAAATTTTTTTAAAAAAGGCTTTCTTGTTTCTCCTTGTTATTCTCTGGAACTCTGCATTCAATTGGGTATATCTTTCCTTTCTCCTTTGCCTTTCACTTCTCTCCTTTTTTCCCACTATTTGTAAGGCCTCCTCAGGCAACCCTTTGCCTTCTTGCATTTCTCTTTCTGTGGGTTGGTTTTGGTCACCATCTCCTGTACAGTGTTACAAATCTCTGTCCATAGCTCTTGAGGCACTCTATCAGATCTAATCCCTTTAATCTAATTATAGCCTCTCTTGTATAGTCATAAGAGATTTGATTTAGTTCATACCTAAATGGCCTCAGTATAAGCCTGAATTTTGCAATAAGGAGTTCATGATCTGAGCCACTGTCAGCTCCTGGTCTTGTTTTCACTGACAGTATAGAGCTTCTCTATCTTCAGTTGCAAAGAATGAAATCAATCTGATTTCAATATTGACCATCTGGTGATTGTCCATGTGTAGAGCTGCCTCTTGTGTTATTGGAAGACAGTGTTTTTTGTTTGTTTGTTTCTCCCCCCCCCCCCAATCATGCCTCTTTTATTTTTTTGTATTTATTGTTCATTCTTCTTTATTCTTCAGCCCGTGTGGGCCTCCCATTGCAGTGGCCTCTCTTGTTGCAGAGCACCGGCTCTGGGCTCATGTGCTCCAGAACACAGGCTCATAATTGGACACACTGATCCAGTCACTCCGTGGCACATGGGATCTTCCCAGGCCAGGGGTCGAACCGGTGCCCCTTGAACTGCAAGGTGGACTCTTTACCCACTGGACCAGTCGGGAACCTCGAGAGTGTTTCTTATGACCAGTGCATTCTCTTGGCAAAACTCTTTATCCTTTGCTGTGCTTCATTTTGTACTCCAAGGCCAAACTTGCCTGTGAGTCTTTATTCAAGGTCACCCATCATGCTTGCCAGTGGAACTCCAAGGTGGACAGAAAGACGTCCTCAGGTGAGTCGGAGTATAGCGCACTCATGGATGGATAGGAAATCATCTCCTTCCTTATAATAGTCAAAGCTATTGGAGAATATTTAAATGAGCATGCCAGGAAGACTGTCCAGGGCAATGCTTAGGCTTGAAGAAAGCCTGAGCAACTAAGACCACGTATGCACATTCTTTTTTAGAAAAGGGAGGTTGTTAGTCACTTTGTAAGGTTAGAGCCCTGTCTTCACTCTGGGTATTTCCCTGGTGTAAAGTATCATTGTCCTCTGCATATGTCTTTTTTTTTTTTTTGTAAGGCCTCCTGGTTTCTTTCATTTCTCTTTCTGTGGGTTGGTTTTGGTCACCATCTCCTGTACAGTGTTACAAATCTCTGTCCATAGCTCTTGAGGCACTCTATCAGATCTAATCCCTTTAATCTAATTATAGCCTCTCTTGTATAGTCATAAGAGATTTGATTTAGTTCATACCTAAATGGCCTCAGTATAAGCCTGAATTTTGCAATAAGGAGTTCATGATCTGAGCCACTGTCAGCTCCTGGTCTTGTTTTCACTGACAGTATAGAGCTTCTCTATCTTCAGTTGCAAAGAATGAAATCAATCTGATTTCAATATTGACCATCTGGTGATTGTCCATGTGTAGAGCTGCCTCTTGTGTTATTGGAAGACAGTGTTTTTTGTTTGTTTGTTTCTCCCCCCCCCCCCAATCATGCCTCTTTTATTTTTTTGTATTTATTGTTCATTCTTCTTTATTCTTCAGCCCGTGTGGGCCTCCCATTGCAGTGGCCTCTCTTGTTGCAGAGCACCGGCTCTGGGCTCATGTGCTCCAGAACACAGGCTCATAATTGGACACACTGATCCAGTCACTCCGTGGCACATGGGATCTTCCCAGGCCAGGGGTCGAACCGGTGCCCCTTGAACTGCAAGGTGGACTCTTTACCCACTGGACCAGTCGGGAACCTCGAGAGTGTTTCTTATGACCAGTGCATTCTCTTGGCAAAACTCTTTATCCTTTGCTGTGCTTCATTTTGTACTCCAAGGCCAAACTTGCCTGTGAGTCTTTATTCAAGGTCACCCATCATGCTTGCCAGTGGAACTCCAAGGTGGACAGAAAGACGTCCTCAGGTGAGTCGGAGTATAGCGCACTCATGGATGGATAGGAAATCATCTCCTTCCTTATAATAGTCAAAGCTATTGGAGAATATTTAAATGAGCATGCCAGGAAGACTGTCCAGGGCAATGCTTAGGCTTGAAGAAAGCCTGAGCAACTAAGACCACGTATGCACATTCTTTTTTAGAAAAGGGAGGTTGTTAGTCACTTTGTAAGGTTAGAGCCCTGTCTTCACTCTGGGTATTTCCCTGGTGTAAAGTATCATGTGTGCCTCTGCATATGTTTTCATTTTTGTAACTTGTGTTTGAATTTCTCTCATGATTATTAATTCCTGTTGTTAAACTCCATTTACTACATTGAGCTCAGCCTATCCTATGTAGCTGCATCCAGTCTGTGTCAGCCTGACAGCTCAATACCTAATGTTTGAAACTGGGATGACTTGCACAGTTGTGAGAACCACCTTTCTGTTTATATTTCTAAAATAAAAAATCATGCTTTACAGTACCCGTACTGTCACTTGAATTATAGTCTCTAAAAAGTAGCTCCTAAATCCATCTGAAATGTAGTGAACTTGGTGTTTCCCTTCAGGAAACCAAACTCAGCTCACATTTCAATAGGTCAGTGCTGGGTACAAGGGACTCTTGCCTGGGAGGTGTGACCCTACATAGTTGTGAACATCTTGAACCAGGGGAATAGAGAGGGACATGGGGAATTTTACAGAAAAGATATCTTCTGTCTATCTATTTTATAAATCAAATGGCAAACTGTAAAGCTCCGTAAAGAATTTGGCTGGTGGTGTACAAAAGTTAGAGAAAATATGGAAAAGAATACACACATGCATATGCGTGTGTGTGTGTGTGAGCTTCCTTGGTGGCTCAGTTAGTAAAGAATCTTCCTGCGATGTAGGAGACTCAGGTTTGATCCCTGGATTGGGAGGATCCCCTGGAGAAAGATATGGCAACTCTCTCGTGTGTTCTTGCCTGGACAGTCCTGTGGACTGAGGATCTGCGAGGGCTACAGTCCATGGGGTCATAAGAGTCTGACACAACTTAGCAACTAAACCACCATCACTACACACACACACACACACACACACAGTATACATACCTCATTTCTTCTGAAACAGGGATGCTGTTTTGTTTTGATTTAAAGCAGACTTCATTATTTAACAGTATTTAAAGAATATACTTTAAGCCTGGGGAAAATAAACCTTCTAAAATCATTTTTGAAATACTATCTATGCTACTTCAATGACCCTTTTCTTTATGATTTCATTTTGTATTTAGGTTTTATGCAATGTTTTCATTAGTTGTGAGAGAAATTAAAACTGGTTAGTTGTCCAAGGATTTAACCTCTTGCCAAAGAGCTACTTCAAAACAAACAGGATGATGGAGAATTCCTTTCTGTTCCTTTCTGTTTTACTCATATGACCCTAATTAGCAGAGCACTGCTTGAAAGCGAGACATGTCTGCGTCTGTCAGTCCTGTTATTTGATGTTTGAAACTGGGATGACTTGCACAGTTGTGAGAACCACCTTTCTGTTTATATTTCTAAAATAAAAAATCATGCTTTACAGTACCCGTACTGTCACTTGAATTATAGTCTCTAAAAAGTAGCTCCTAAATCCATCTGAAATGTAGTGAACTTGGTGTTTCCCTTCAGGAAACCAAACTCAGCTCACATTTCAATAGGTCAGTGCTGGGTACAAGGGACTCTTGCCTGGGAGGTGTGACCCTACATAGTTGTGAACATCTTGAACCAGGGGAATAGAGAGGGACATGGGGAATTTTACAGAAAAGATATCTTCTGTCTATCTATTTTATAAATCAAATGGCAAACTGTAAAGCTCCGTAAAGAATTTGGCTGGTGGTGTACAAAAGTTAGAGAAAATATGGAAAAGAATACACACATGCATATGCGTGTGTGTGTGTGTGAGCTTCCTTGGTGGCTCAGTTAGTAAAGAATCTTCCTGCGATGTAGGAGACTCAGGTTTGATCCCTGGATTGGGAGGATCCCCTGGAGAAAGATATGGCAACTCTCTCGTGTGTTCTTGCCTGGACAGTCCTGTGGACTGAGGATCTGCGAGGGCTACAGTCCATGGGGTCATAAGAGTCTGACACAACTTAGCAACTAAACCACCATCACTACACACACACACACACACACACACAGTATACATACCTCATTTCTTCTGAAACAGGGATGCTGTTTTGTTTTGATTTAAAGCAGACTTCATTATTTAACAGTATTTAAAGAATATACTTTAAGCCTGGGGAAAATAAACCTTCTAAAATCATTTTTGAAATACTATCTATGCTACTTCAATGACCCTTTTCTTTATGATTTCATTTTGTATTTAGGTTTTATGCAATGTTTTCATTAGTTGTGAGAGAAATTAAAACTGGTTAGTTGTCCAAGGATTTAACCTCTTGCCAAAGAGCTACTTCAAAACAAACAGGATGATGGAGAATTCCTTTCTGTTCCTTTCTGTTTTACTCATATGACCCTAATTAGCAGAGCACTGCTTGAAAGCGAGACATGTCTGCGTCTGTCAGTCCTGTTATTTGATGTTTATGAAGTAACCTTGACCCAGAGTTACAGAGTCTGAGAGCTGGAGTTAATACTGGAGACAGTCTCACTTAAATTTCTTGCTGAAAATGAGAAAAGTCAAGACTCAGAGAGCAGAAGAACCGGAGCCTGTGTCTCCTAAATGGATACTTTGATTTGAGTCACTTTTTCTTTAGGAAGATTTTCCCAGGGGTATCTGTGATCCTATAGGAGTTTCTTCACGGCATAGCTCCAGGGGGTGCTGTGAACACTGGGATCTGAACTAATGATGGCCTTTAGGGACGTGCATCAACATGGAGTTGTACACACTCTGCAGCCCCTACCATGGCTTTCTCTTTGGCGGTGATGTATCTCTGTTTAGGTGGAAGGTGCTCAGAGACAGCCCCTAAGGCTTCATCCACATCACAACTTCAGTTTTAAAACGTTTCTGTCAAAGAATGAAGAGATACCAGGCGATGACCTGGAAACAAAGGAATATGGCAATCTCTTTGAAAACCTGTTTTTTAATTGCAGTGTGTGAAATTAAAATGCATAGTGCTCAGGACAGTGGTGACCCGAGCAGGATGCGGTGCAGTCTGATGGACATGAAGATGTGACACAACTTTTCAATATAGCCCAGTGTTAGCTCTATTTTACCATCTTGGCTGCAGCTTTATTAATACCTTGGACACTTACCACACATCTCAGAGATACACGGTGTGAATCAGAGGGTCCGATCTGGCCCTTAGTATGTCCCCTCTGTGAACCTTTTCTGGGGCTTGGCCCTTGATTTCAGCCACCAGTATCTGCAACTGAATCAGAGTGTTCTGAGCTTAAACCTTCTAAAATCATTTTGAAATACTATCTATGCTACTTCAATGACCCTTTTCTTTATGATTTCATTTTGTATTTAGGTTTTATGCAATGTTTTCATTAGTTGTGAGAGAAATTAAAACTGGTTAGTTGTCCAAGGATTTAACCTCTTGCCAAAGAGCTACTTCAAAACAAACAGGATGATGGAGAATTCCTTTCTGTTCCTTTCTGTTTTACTCATATGACCCTAATTAGCAGAGCACTGCTTGAAAGCGAGACATGTCTGCGTCTGTCAGTCCTGTTATTTGATGTTTATGAAGTAACCTTGACCCAGAGTTACAGAGTCTGAGAGCTGGAGTTAATACTGGAGACAGTCTCACTTAAATTTCTTGCTGAAAATGAGAAAAGTCAAGACTCAGAGAGCAGAAGAACCGGAGCCTGTGTCTCCTAAATGGATACTTTGATTTGAGTCACTTTTTCTTTAGGAAGATTTTCCCAGGGGTATCTGTGATCCTATAGGAGTTTCTTCACGGCATAGCTCCAGGGGGTGCTGTGAACACTGGGATCTGAACTAATGATGGCCTTTAGGGACGTGCATCAACATGGAGTTGTACACACTCTGCAGCCCCTACCATGGCTTTCTCTTTGGCGGTGATGTATCTCTGTTTAGGTGGAAGGTGCTCAGAGACAGCCCCTAAGGCTTCATCCACATCACAACTTCAGTTTTAAAACGTTTCTGTCAAAGAATGAAGAGATACCAGGCGATGACCTGGAAACAAAGGAATATGGCAATCTCTTTGAAAACCTGTTTTTTAATTGCAGTGTGTGAAATTAAAATGCATAGTGCTCAGGACAGTGGTGACCCGAGCAGGATGCGGTGCAGTCTGATGGACATGAAGATGTGACACAACTTTTCAATATAGCCCAGTGTTAGCTCTATTTTACCATCTTGGCTGCAGCTTTATTAATACCTTGGACACTTACCACACATCTCAGAGATACACGGTGTGAATCAGAGGGTCCGATCTGGCCCTTAGTATGTCCCCTCTGTGAACCTTTTCTGGGGCTTGGCCCTTGATTTCAGCCACCAGTATCTGCAACTGAAGGGACTCAAGCAGCACTAGTGTTCTGAGGCTATGACCAAGAAAGAGAGAGAGAGAGCTGAAAGGGTTCCATCCATTTTATTGGCAAGGAGTCAAGGAAAAAAGTTTCAAAATCTTTGTACAAAGAGGGACTCAAGAAGTCACGGTCACTTGGGAGGTTTACGGCCAAACTCCATCTCCCATTATCCATAGATAACCCCAACAATTTAAATTATAGAAGCCTCATATAATTCAGGAGAAATTATAGGCAGTCCCTAAACCTCCTGTTCTTCTCTTGGTTGACTAAAACCAGAAAAATATCTGTGACTTACTAGGCAAATGCCTTACTTAAATCAGAGACTTCCATGGGATTTTACTCTCAGGCTGAATTTGCATTTATATGAATAGAATAACAAGTGTGCATCTGAAGAATGGATCCTCTCTCTTGTTTGTTTTTTCAAATCCCCTATTAAATCCCTTGGCTATTTTTCTTTTTGCCTGTCTCCAGCCTTGCAAGGGAGTTGATCACTCTAGATTGTTTTAAGATTGCGTGTTGAAGCAGGGAGAATCCAAATCGGTGGTAGACCCCAAGGGTAGAGATCTGGCAAGAACAGTTCCAAGCTGACTGCTCAATACTAGCAGCCTCGTATAGAGAGCAGATGATTGTCAGCTGTAGGTTTGTTCAATTATTCTTTCTCATTAAGTATTGCTAGAGCACCTTATATAACTAGTGCTTTAAATATAGATGTGTACACACGTATACCTGTATATTTATGATGACTGTTCAAAACAATCTCATGAGGTAGATTTGCACAGGGAGATTTCTGTGTTACAAAAGAAACTGGAGCTTGGTGAGGCTGAATGGTTTATCAGGTAGTTGTGAGCAAAATGGTGAATCAGATACAGTGATGCAGGCACAATTTTAGCCTGCTCACTTGTAGAGGTTGTAGGCTGTCCTGGCTTTTGTTCTGTAAAAAGAGTCACAACTTTGGAAGTTGAGATATGTGTCAGAAACTATTTGGGTTGAGGGGAGAGGAATTGTGAAAATGATTGTGGAGCTTAGCCCACCAGGCACCCATTTCTCCTGCACAAGCTCGTTGGCTCTGGCATTGGGATCCCCAACCCAGCCTTATGGTTTTAATGTGTTTACCTCTGATTCATCCCATCCAGTCTCAAGTGGCAGAGACTCAAGTGGAAGAAAGTCTAAGGTTTGTGTGCTAACATATGAAGTGAAGCCTGCCCCCTGCTCTATACCCTGCCTTCTGTCTCGACTTAGTTAAGGCCACTGAGTAGATAGTTGCCCTTGTCAGTTTCTTATGTTGAGAAACATGTAACTTAAAAACAAAACATACAACAACACACACACAACATTGGATGGTTTCATAAAAGTCTGCAACCTTACCAGGGAACTAAAAATCAGAGATACTAGCCTTTCTCCTTCTCTAATTTTGGTACCACCAAAAATGGAAATGGATTTAAAAGACATTTGACATAATCATAAAATTTTTATTAGACTGTTGAAAGAAAAAGGTGGGAATTTTGCTTGATTCTACATGTCAGTAGAAAGGCTACTTATGTCATATACATGTGGTCTGTTTCTTAGTGTGGATCCAGTGAAGCAAGTTATTTTTTTCCTAGCACATTTATCAAAAAACTACATTCTTACCTCAGCAATATCCATGTGAGAAAAGCAAGAACAGTTCCAAGCTGACTGCTCAATACTAGCAGCCTCGTATAGAGAGCAGATGATTGTCAGCTGTAGGTTTGTTCAATTATTCTTTCTCATTAAGTATTGCTAGAGCACCTTATATAACTAGTGCTTTAAATATAGATGTGTACACACGTATACCTGTATATTTATGATGACTGTTCAAAACAATCTCATGAGGTAGATTTGCACAGGGAGATTTCTGTGTTACAAAAGAAACTGGAGCTTGGTGAGGCTGAATGGTTTATCAGGTAGTTGTGAGCAAAATGGTGAATCAGATACAGTGATGCAGGCACAATTTTAGCCTGCTCACTTGTAGAGGTTGTAGGCTGTCCTGGCTTTTGTTCTGTAAAAAGAGTCACAACTTTGGAAGTTGAGATATGTGTCAGAAACTATTTGGGTTGAGGGGAGAGGAATTGTGAAAATGATTGTGGAGCTTAGCCCACCAGGCACCCATTTCTCCTGCACAAGCTCGTTGGCTCTGGCATTGGGATCCCCAACCCAGCCTTATGGTTTTAATGTGTTTACCTCTGATTCATCCCATCCAGTCTCAAGTGGCAGAGACTCAAGTGGAAGAAAGTCTAAGGTTTGTGTGCTAACATATGAAGTGAAGCCTGCCCCCTGCTCTATACCCTGCCTTCTGTCTCGACTTAGTTAAGGCCACTGAGTAGATAGTTGCCCTTGTCAGTTTCTTATGTTGAGAAACATGTAACTTAAAAACAAAACATACAACAACACACACACAACATTGGATGGTTTCATAAAAGTCTGCAACCTTACCAGGGAACTAAAAATCAGAGATACTAGCCTTTCTCCTTCTCTAATTTTGGTACCACCAAAAATGGAAATGGATTTAAAAGACATTTGACATAATCATAAAATTTTTATTAGACTGTTGAAAGAAAAAGGTGGGAATTTTGCTTGATTCTACATGTCAGTAGAAAGGCTACTTATGTCATATACATGTGGTCTGTTTCTTAGTGTGGATCCAGTGAAGCAAGTTATTTTTTTCCTAGCACATTTATCAAAAAACTACATTCTTACCTCAGCAATATCCATGTGAGAAAAGCAAGAATTCAGATTTTATTGCCCATTTTAAAATCTTTAGAATTTGAAGTAATGATGATACTGCTAATATTATTACTACCCTTCCCACGACTTCTGGCTACGTATTGCTTCTCTGTATATACCGAGCATTTCACTGTGATTGGAAGTGGATTAAGTCAAACCATAGGGCAGGTTTTTGTCAATCGCTGTTCTGTTTCCTGTCTCCATGGCTACCTTTGCATTCTGTGATCTCGAGATTTGTAACCGTGCTTTTTTGGAAATTCTCAGAGAAGTGGACTTCTTTTGCTTCCCCTTATCTTACTGTACCTACAGAGAAATAGCAAGTATTATGGGATAGGTCCTTTCGGAGGAAAGACTGTGGACTGCAGAAATAAAAAATAAATTAGTGTATGACTGGAAATACAATAACACTGCAGCTGGATATGCTACGATGGTTTTCATTTCTGCTTATTCCTTGAATCTGCTAGGAAGATAACAGTGGGAACCTGAACCCTAAAAGCAAACTGACTCTATTTCAATAAGAGAGCAAGATGGTGGGCGCTTCCACTGACAGTCATGTTCTTGTGTGGGCTCTCCCCCAGACAGTCAGTAACGTGAGAAACTGCTTTGGTTGTAGAGTCCCATGGGCCACTTGTAGCTCTGAATCTGCCTTAACATGAAGCAAACCACTTCTGCCAAGAGCCCACTTAAGAAACGGCTTTGCTTGACATCTGCCTACTGAAGAGTTCACCTTCCCCAGAAAACAGAACACTTCACTCCCAGGAAAGTTGATTACCTGCAAAATTGACCTAATACTCTAATACAGAGAAAATGCAAAACTGCTTCTTTTATTTCCACATTTTTCTACTGTGCCAGAATGAATTACCTGTTCTCCTGTACTTTTGGAAGAAGGAATAGCAGACTAAGGAAAAATAACTTGATAAAATTTTTATTAGACTGTTGAAAGAAAAAGGTGGGAATTTTGCTTGATTCTACATGTCAGTAGAAAGGCTACTTATGTCATATACATGTGGTCTGTTTCTTAGTGTGGATCCAGTGAAGCAAGTTATTTTTTTCCTAGCACATTTATCAAAAAACTACATTCTTACCTCAGCAATATCCATGTGAGAAAAGCAAGAATTCAGATTTTATTGCCCATTTTAAAATCTTTAGAATTTGAAGTAATGATGATACTGCTAATATTATTACTACCCTTCCCACGACTTCTGGCTACGTATTGCTTCTCTGTATATACCGAGCATTTCACTGTGATTGGAAGTGGATTAAGTCAAACCATAGGGCAGGTTTTTGTCAATCGCTGTTCTGTTTCCTGTCTCCATGGCTACCTTTGCATTCTGTGATCTCGAGATTTGTAACCGTGCTTTTTTGGAAATTCTCAGAGAAGTGGACTTCTTTTGCTTCCCCTTATCTTACTGTACCTACAGAGAAATAGCAAGTATTATGGGATAGGTCCTTTCGGAGGAAAGACTGTGGACTGCAGAAATAAAAAATAAATTAGTGTATGACTGGAAATACAATAACACTGCAGCTGGATATGCTACGATGGTTTTCATTTCTGCTTATTCCTTGAATCTGCTAGGAAGATAACAGTGGGAACCTGAACCCTAAAAGCAAACTGACTCTATTTCAATAAGAGAGCAAGATGGTGGGCGCTTCCACTGACAGTCATGTTCTTGTGTGGGCTCTCCCCCAGACAGTCAGTAACGTGAGAAACTGCTTTGGTTGTAGAGTCCCATGGGCCACTTGTAGCTCTGAATCTGCCTTAACATGAAGCAAACCACTTCTGCCAAGAGCCCACTTAAGAAACGGCTTTGCTTGACATCTGCCTACTGAAGAGTTCACCTTCCCCAGAAAACAGAACACTTCACTCCCAGGAAAGTTGATTACCTGCAAAATTGACCTAATACTCTAATACAGAGAAAATGCAAAACTGCTTCTTTTATTTCCACATTTTTCTACTGTGCCAGAATGAATTACCTGTTCTCCTGTACTTTTGGAAGAAGGAATAGCAGACTAAGGAAAAATAACTTGATCTAAAAGGCATTTGTTACCTCCAAGTAATAATTATTTGGCACTGTTTCTTCACTTCCTCAGCAGAAAAATGTGTCCTGAGTAACATGGTGCACATACAATCAGGCATGTGGACATGTGGCAAGTCCTCTCTCTATGTATGTGTGTGTGTGTGTGTGTGTGTGTGTGTGTACACATACACACACATAACATGCTGGAGAGATAGGGTCTGCTAGCTGTTTAACTTGTTTTCCTGAATTGCTTGAATTTTTTGTATTTTCTCTGACCCCAACATGATTCAAGATTTGTAGAGGTGCCGGTTGGAAGGTCCTTGGGGAGTAACCACTTTGCTTTTCAATCTCATTGAATTTATGGAGAAGTAGCAAGGTCAATGCCAAAATACAGCAAAGTTCATTTAGGAAAGAGAACAGAAATATCCTAGATTTGGTAAATACCAAATTTGCTGTGGGGGTGGCAATATTAAAGCACCAATCTTGTAGAGACTATTGTGGTTTTCATATTACTTTTTCATCCTAATGTGATTACTAGTGCCTCTAACTATAACACAGAAAGTTGATATGGCTGTTTATGAGATGGTTTTGTCATTTGGAGGTCTTCTTTTTATAGGGGTGCCATGTTAATGTTGTTTTTATAATAAGCTTTACTCATGAGTACGCATATATTTTATGGATCACTACATCATTCACTTGCTCCAGGATGGAGACAGACATTCCAGCTTCTTGTGCCCCCAGTTTATTTTCAGAACTGGCATGAGTTATGCATAATTTTCTGAAATTGACTTCAGTCCCTAATCTCCTTTTTTATCCACTCACTACTTGCAACCTCCAGATCCAATTCCCCAAGTGGCTCCTCTTCTGGTGTTTTTCTCCTTATTCTCGCTGGTGGTCATGAGCCCATGAGTCAGGAGTGGGTGGGCAGGTCTATCTGTCTTTGGAGATTCATCAGTGCTAAGGATGTGTTTATATTAAAGGACCAGCTGCTTTGGCTTTGGGGCAGTGATAAATGTTATCCCTTGTGTATTATAAACAAATGGCTAAGTGAGGATCAATATTAATACGAGAAAATGAGGAGTCTGTCATCACTCACAGCTGAACTCAACAACAACCTCCACCTCCTCTCCTAGCGTTTGGCATTAACTTGCCCTCCTCACAGAATAATTGCTGATTGTCTGTGTTACCCACACACCACGAGCCAAGGAAATGATGATGTTGTCATGACTTCTGCATTTTAACTAAGGAAAGGTGAGCCGTGAAGGAGAGAAGGTTTGGCTTGAGCCCCACTTGGCAGGAATTCATTTTTAAAGTACTTCACACACAAAAAACAGAGACCTAAGTACAGAGTAATTTCATTTCTCCCCCACAGGGTAAGTTAGTTTCTAAGCTACTGTAATGCTCATGACTCTGACGTGGGTATTGCTCTTTCAGCTGCTGGTGGTGTGAGATCTGAATTGTCAGTTGGAAGGAAGCTTGTGCTTTTAAACTTAGGATGGACTGCATTTACTAAATTGTCTGATTGCATGGTGACGACTTTTGGAACTACCAGTCCCTAACCTGATTGAAGACGAAGGATAAACCTATCAAATATCTAAGCTTAAGCATGAGTCACTTTAATAGATACAGGGACATGATGTGACAATTCATTGATCAGAGAAACAAATCTTAGTGACAGATTTTCTCACACATTATAATGATACCTTGTGTGGGATCAATGCAATAATAGAAATGACTCAGCACTTCCTCTGAACTCAGTTTGTAGAAATGCTTCATAATTTAGATGCAAAACCATGATGGAACAAAACCTGAACCTGGCAGTGGCTTTGGTATGAGTTATGAGTCCTTTTTGCCTTACAAGTTTTTCCAAATTAACTCCATGGGTTCCACTGCTTAAAGATGTAAAACAAATAGGCATTCCTGTGTTCTTCGAGGAAGAAATGACTTTTTAAAAAATTACATTCAAATGAGAAAACAGATTTTGGTCATTTTACTTCTAGTGACTTTTTTAAAATCAAAAGGCAGATGGTAGCAAAGAAATAATGAAACTGTCACACGGGCTAAGGGTGTTTCTGCATAGAGTCGGGATTCTCGCTGGTGGTCATGAGCCCATGAGTCAGGAGTGGGTGGGCAGGTCTATCTGTCTTTGGAGATTCATCAGTGCTAAGGATGTGTTTATATTAAAGGACCAGCTGCTTTGGCTTTGGGGCAGTGATAAATGTTATCCCTTGTGTATTATAAACAAATGGCTAAGTGAGGATCAATATTAATACGAGAAAATGAGGAGTCTGTCATCACTCACAGCTGAACTCAACAACAACCTCCACCTCCTCTCCTAGCGTTTGGCATTAACTTGCCCTCCTCACAGAATAATTGCTGATTGTCTGTGTTACCCACACACCACGAGCCAAGGAAATGATGATGTTGTCATGACTTCTGCATTTTAACTAAGGAAAGGTGAGCCGTGAAGGAGAGAAGGTTTGGCTTGAGCCCCACTTGGCAGGAATTCATTTTAAAGTACTTCACACACAAAAAACAGAGACCTAAGTACAGAGTAATTTCATTTCTCCCCCACAGGGTAAGTTAGTTTCTAAGCTACTGTAATGCTCATGACTCTGACGTGGGTATTGCTCTTTCAGCTGCTGGTGGTGTGAGATCTGAATTGTCAGTTGGAAGGAAGCTTGTGCTTTTAAACTTAGGATGGACTGCATTTACTAAATTGTCTGATTGCATGGTGACGACTTTTGGAACTACCAGTCCCTAACCTGATTGAAGACGAAGGATAAACCTATCAAATATCTAAGCTTAAGCATGAGTCACTTTAATAGATACAGGGACATGATGTGACAATTCATTGATCAGAGAAACAAATCTTAGTGACAGATTTTCTCACACATTATAATGATACCTTGTGTGGGATCAATGCAATAATAGAAATGACTCAGCACTTCCTCTGAACTCAGTTTGTAGAAATGCTTCATAATTTAGATGCAAAACCATGATGGAACAAAACCTGAACCTGGCAGTGGCTTTGGTATGAGTTATGAGTCCTTTTTGCCTTACAAGTTTTTCCAAATTAACTCCATGGGTTCCACTGCTTAAAGATGTAAAACAAATAGGCATTCCTGTGTTCTTCGAGGAAGAAATGACTTTTTAAAAAATTACATTCAAATGAGAAAACAGATTTTGGTCATTTTACTTCTAGTGACTTTTTCAAATTACAAAGAGTCAGAAACTCCTCATAACCAGCAGCTAGTAACAGTAAAGGCAGATGGTAGCAAAGAAATAATGAAACTGTCACACGGGCTAAGGGTGTTTCTGCATAGAGTCGGGACCTTTGTGTTCCAATTCCCAATTCCCCAATTTATGGTTTTGGTTCATAAACTTCTCTTAGATTCAGTTTCTACATTTTAAAATAAATTTTATTTATCTATTTATGTATTTGGCTGTGCTGGGTCTTAGCTTCTGTGTGGATTTTTCTGGTTGCAACAAGCAAGAGCTACTCTTCTTTGAGGTGCACAGGCTTCTTGTTGCAGTGACTTCTCTTGTGTCACACAGGCTTCAAAGAGCTCAGGCTTCAGGAGGCTCCCAGGCTCTAGAGCACAGGCTTAGTAGTTGTGACACACAGGTTTAGTTGTTTTGCAATATGTGGGATCTTTCCAAACCAGGGATTGAACCTGTGTCTCTTGCATTGGCAGGAGGATTCTTTACCACCAGACAAGACCAGTTTCTATGTTTTTTTAATGTGGAAAAGATGATGAAATCTGTTTGGAAGTACAACATCTTCACTTCCTGTCTTGGAATTTGAAAGACTGTCCTCAGGGAGAGTGTGATATGATCCTGAGAGCCTTGGAGTAGCAGTCTGGCTTCTGACCCTGCTCTAGTCACTATCTTGTGTGTGATCCTAGGCGAGTTACTTACTCTCCATAAACTAATGTCTTCACTTGACATTTGTTGGTGTATTTTGTTCTTATTTAATGATATATTCAGGTGAATTCTAAGAAAGTACTATATTTTTCCAGCTTTGTTGAGATAGAATCAGTATCAAACACCATGCAAGTTTATGGTGTAAAAACATGCAAAAAGTCAATGTTTGAGAAATGCTTCATAATTTAGATGCAAAACCATGATGGAACAAAACCTGAACCTGGCAGTGGCTTTGGTATGAGTTATGAGTCCTTTTTGCCTTACAAGTTTTTCCAAATTAACTCCATGGGTTCCACTGCTTAAAGATGTAAAACAAATAGGCATTCCTGTGTTCTTCGAGGAAGAAATGACTTTTTAAAAAATTACATTCAAATGAGAAAACAGATTTTGGTCATTTTACTTCTAGTGACTTTTTCAAATTACAAAGAGTCAGAAACTCCTCATAACCAGCAGCTAGTAACAGTAAAGGCAGATGGTAGCAAAGAAATAATGAAACTGTCACACGGGCTAAGGGTGTTTCTGCATAGAGTCGGGACCTTTGTGTTCCAATTCCCAATTCCCCAATTTATGGTTTTGGTTCATAAACTTCTCTTAGATTCAGTTTCTACATTTTAAAATAAATTTTATTTATCTATTTATGTATTTGGCTGTGCTGGGTCTTAGCTTCTGTGTGGATTTTTTTCTGGTTGCAACAAGCAAGAGCTACTCTTCTTTGAGGTGCACAGGCTTCTTGTTGCAGTGACTTCTCTTGTGTCACACAGGCTTCAAAGAGCTCAGGCTTCAGGAGGCTCCCAGGCTCTAGAGCACAGGCTTAGTAGTTGTGACACACAGGTTTAGTTGTTTTGCAATATGTGGGATCTTTCCAAACCAGGGATTGAACCTGTGTCTCTTGCATTGGCAGGAGGATTCTTTACCACCAGACAAGACCAGTTTCTATGTTTTTTTAATGTGGAAAAGATGATGAAATCTGTTTGGAAGTACAACATCTTCACTTCCTGTCTTGGAATTTGAAAGACTGTCCTCAGGGAGAGTGTGATATGATCCTGAGAGCCTTGGAGTAGCAGTCTGGCTTCTGACCCTGCTCTAGTCACTATCTTGTGTGTGATCCTAGGCGAGTTACTTACTCTCCATAAACTAATGTCTTCACTTGACATTTGTTGGTGTATTTTGTTCTTATTTAATGATATATTCAGGTGAATTCTAAGAAAGTACTATATTTTTCCAGCTTTGTTGAGATAGAATCAGTATCAAACACCATGCAAGTTTATGGTGTACAACATGCTAATCCAGTACACTAATATATTGCAAAATAATTAACCACATATCGATAGATAACAACTCCATCACCTCCCATAATTATCATTTCTTTTATGTGCTGTGAACATTTACGATCTACACTCTTAGCAAGTTTCAAGAATATAATGCAGTATTGTTAACTTGTCACTATGTCCTGCATCAGATGCCCCAACGTTACTCATTTTGGAACAGAACATTGGTTCCCTCTGACAAGCATCCACATTCCATATACACCTGCTATTGTCTATCCTCTGTCCCTGGTAAACAATCCAGTTTCAGGTTCTGAGTTTGGAATTTGGTAGATTCCACATATAATGATCTCATATAGTGTTTATCTCATTAATTCACTTAGTATAATGCCTTCAGGTTTCATCTGTGTTGTCCTGGATGGCAGGATTTTCTTCTTTCTCACGGCTGAATAATATGTCTCTGTGTGCATGTATATACCTATACACGTACACCACATTTTCTCTTGCCATTTGTCTGCTGTCAGACACTTAGGATCTCTTGCTATTGGGCACAGTGCTCCAGTGAACAAGAGAGTGCCGACATTTCTTCAAGGCCTGATTTCATTCCCTTTGACTATATACCCATGAGTGAAATTGTTGGATATAGGGTACTTCCAGTTTTAATTTTTTGAGGAACCTCAGTTCTATCTTCTTTAGCAGCTGTACCAATTTACATTCCTACCAACAGTGCATGGGAATTTTCTTTTCTCCACATCACTGCTGACACTTATCTCTTATCTCTTTGATGACAGTTATTCAAACAGGCATAAGGTGACAGCTCATTGTGATTTAGATTTAAAAATTGCTATTTGTATACGTTAAAATAACTCTACATATTGAGTTATTTTGAGCAGGAATTATAGTTTATCTCTACAAACTTAGCAGTCTGGCTTCTGACCCTGCTCTAGTCACTATCTTGTGTGTGATCCTAGGCGAGTTACTTACTCTCCATAAACTAATGTCTTCACTTGACATTTGTTGGTGTATTTTGTTCTTATTTAATGATATATTCAGGTGAATTCTAAGAAAGTACTATATTTTTCCAGCTTTGTTGAGATAGAATCAGTATCAAACACCATGCAAGTTTATGGTGTACAACATGCTAATCCAGTACACTAATATATTGCAAAATAATTAACCACATATCGATAGATAACAACTCCATCACCTCCCATAATTATCATTTCTTTTATGTGCTGTGAACATTTACGATCTACACTCTTAGCAAGTTTCAAGAATATAATGCAGTATTGTTAACTTGTCACTATGTCCTGCATCAGATGCCCCAACGTTACTCATTTTGGAACAGAACATTGGTTCCCTCTGACAAGCATCCACATTCCATATACACCTGCTATTGTCTATCCTCTGTCCCTGGTAAACAATCCAGTTTCAGGTTCTGAGTTTGGAATTTGGTAGATTCCACATATAATGATCTCATATAGTGTTTATCTCATTAATTCACTTAGTATAATGCCTTCAGGTTTCATCTGTGTTGTCCTGGATGGCAGGATTTTCTTCTTTCTCACGGCTGAATAATATGTCTCTGTGTGCATGTATATACCTATACACGTACACCACATTTTCTCTTGCCATTTGTCTGCTGTCAGACACTTAGGATCTCTTGCTATTGGGCACAGTGCTCCAGTGAACAAGAGAGTGCCGACATTTCTTCAAGGCCTGATTTCATTCCCTTTGACTATATACCCATGAGTGAAATTGTTGGATATAGGGTACTTCCAGTTTTAATTTTTTGAGGAACCTCAGTTCTATCTTCTTTAGCAGCTGTACCAATTTACATTCCTACCAACAGTGCATGGGAATTTTCTTTTCTCCACATCACTGCTGACACTTATCTCTTATCTCTTTGATGACAGTTATTCAAACAGGCATAAGGTGACAGCTCATTGTGATTTAGATTTAAAAATTGCTATTTGTATACGTTAAAATAACTCTACATATTGAGTTATTTTGAGCAGGAATTATAGTTTATCTCTACAAACTTAGATGCAGAAACTATCATTGTGATCTCATTTAATTGCAAGAAAAAAAATGAGATAAGAAATGATTAGAGAATGGAGACTTCTGGGGTGGTGAAAGAGAGGCCAGTATTTTCTAGATTATTTGCTTTTATTGTTTCCCTTCTATGTGTTAAACTTCTAGGTGGCTTTATATGCTTTGTTGTTGTGTTGACATCATGTACATAGGTTTTTGACAGATCACTTTATTTTTCAGTGATCTGGTCACCTGTGGCAAGGGATTCATTTCTGAGCCACATCTGCTAAGAGGGCTCTAGAGAAAGTGGTATGAATTAAAAAGATTGCTCCCTGGTGAAAACTTGAAACAATGGTATGTTAAGAATAGCTGAAAAGAACTGAAGATGATATTCCAGAGAAAAGTTAAGAGGATGTTACAATTGTCTTCTGAAATGCAAAAAGCTGTTATGTTTAAGAGAGATTATGTTTATTCCACAGAGATTTAAGATACTGAAATCAGGCCAATGGATATAGGTTAATGTGAGCCTGTCTCATCACATCTTTTTAGATTTTCTAAAAGTCAGACCTCTCCAAGGAAGAAAGGGTTACCTTAAGAGGCTGTAAATTCCTCATTAATGGAAAACAAGTACTTGGTAGCAACATTATGGAAGGAATTCAACTGTTAGATGACTGGATGTTTCTAAGGCTTTTGCATGGTCTTCTTACTGCTGTCAGACACTTAGGATTTGCTACATTCCAGTGAACAAGAGAGTGCCGACATTTCTTCAAGGCCTGATTTCATTCCCTTTGACTATATACCCATGAGTGAAATTGTTGGATATAGGGTACTTCCAGTTTTAATTTTTTGAGGAACCTCAGTTCTATCTTCTTTAGCAGCTGTACCAATTTACATTCCTACCAACAGTGCATGGGAATTTTCTTTTCTCCACATCACTGCTGACACTTATCTCTTATCTCTTTGATGACAGTTATTCAAACAGGCATAAGGTGACAGCTCATTGTGATTTAGATTTAAAAATTGCTATTTGTATACGTTAAAATAACTCTACATATTGAGTTATTTTGAGCAGGAATTATAGTTTATCTCTACAAACTTAGATGCAGAAACTATCATTGTGATCTCATTTAATTGCAAGAAAAAAAATGAGATAAGAAATGATTAGAGAATGGAGACTTCTGGGGTGGTGAAAGAGAGGCCAGTATTTTCTAGATTATTTGCTTTTATTGTTTCCCTTCTATGTGTTAAACTTCTAGGTGGCTTTATATGCTTTGTTGTTGTGTTGACATCATGTACATAGGTTTTTGACAGATCACTTTATTTTTCAGTGATCTGGTCACCTGTGGCAAGGGATTCATTTCTGAGCCACATCTGCTAAGAGGGCTCTAGAGAAAGTGGTATGAATTAAAAAGATTGCTCCCTGGTGAAAACTTGAAACAATGGTATGTTAAGAATAGCTGAAAAGAACTGAAGATGATATTCCAGAGAAAAGTTAAGAGGATGTTACAATTGTCTTCTGAAATGCAAAAAGCTGTTATGTTTAAGAGAGATTATGTTTATTCCACAGAGATTTAAGATACTGAAATCAGGCCAATGGATATAGGTTAATGTGAGCCTGTCTCATCACATCTTTTTAGATTTTCTAAAAGTCAGACCTCTCCAAGGAAGAAAGGGTTACCTTAAGAGGCTGTAAATTCCTCATTAATGGAAAACAAGTACTTGGTAGCAACATTATGGAAGGAATTCAACTGTTAGATGACTGGATGTTTCTAAGGCTTTTGCATGGTCTTCTTAGTGCTGAAATTATATTACTTCAAAAGTTTTAATCTTTCCATGGTTGTTATAGGATCAACCAAAAAAATCAAACAGGCCCATTATTTGAAAACTGTAAAAACCCTTTGCATATGAACTGTGTAAGGTTTAGTTTCTTCTATGTGTTACTATTACTCCTAGACCCAAGGAGTGCCTTAAAGTTAATGTTGAGTTACACAGCTTGCAAGTTACTTTGTGTCAATAAAAAATGACTTAATGTATATCATAGTGTCTGGGACTATAGGTCAATAACTAAATAAGAAAGACTTCATTTGTACCATGCAGATAACTAAAAAGAACACTTTTTGCTAATGTTACTTTATTAATGTCAAATAAATATTGGTTTGCATGCACGCTAAGCTGCTTCAGTTGTGTCAGACTCTTTGTGACCAATGGACTCTAGCCCACCAGGCTCCTCTATTCATGGGATTCTCCAGGCAAGAATACTAGAGTGGGTTGCCATTCCCTTCTCAAGGTGATCTTCCTGACCCAGGGATCAAACCTGCATCTCTTGTGCCTCCTGCATTGGCAGGCAGGTTCTTTACCACTCGTGCCACCTGGGAAGCTCCAAATATTAGTACTTCAAGGTAAATAAAACTGGTGGAATGATAGATGAATCGGGAGAGGATAAGCAGGAGGGCTACCTTAGATGGAGTAGTCAGGGAGTGCCTGTTAGTGATGTCATTTATCATCTACCAGCTCAGATAACAGATGAAGTCAGGTCAAGCATGATCTAGGGGATAAATACTCCAGGCAGAGGCAATGGTAAGTGTACGGACTCCCGAGCAGGAAGGAGCCTGGCTCAAGGATAGAAAAAAGCAGGCCAGCATGGGAAGAGTGATGTGAGAGGAGGGGCCAGAGGCACAGAAGGCCCTGCCATGTGTGGCCTCATAGACTGAGTTAAGGATTCCCTTGAGAAGTCACTGGGCAATAATAAGCAGGTGGAGCAAGATGGGTATTCTGTGTTAAGAAAGTTTTAAGGAAAACAAGTACTTGGTAGCAACATTATGGAAGGAATTCAACTGTTAGATGACTGGATGTTTCTAAGGCTTTTGCATGGTCTTCTTAGTGCTGAAATTATATTACTTCAAAAGTTTTAATCTTTCCATGGTTGTTATAGGATCAACCAAAAAAATCAAACAGGCCCATTATTTGAAAACTGTAAAAACCCTTTGCATATGAACTGTGTAAGGTTTAGTTTCTTCTATGTGTTACTATTACTCCTAGACCCAAGGAGTGCCTTAAAGTTAATGTTGAGTTACACAGCTTGCAAGTTACTTTGTGTCAATAAAAAATGACTTAATGTATATCATAGTGTCTGGGACTATAGGTCAATAACTAAATAAGAAAGACTTCATTTGTACCATGCAGATAACTAAAAAGAACACTTTTTGCTAATGTTACTTTATTAATGTCAAATAAATATTGGTTTGCATGCACGCTAAGCTGCTTCAGTTGTGTCAGACTCTTTGTGACCAATGGACTCTAGCCCACCAGGCTCCTCTATTCATGGGATTCTCCAGGCAAGAATACTAGAGTGGGTTGCCATTCCCTTCTCAAGGTGATCTTCCTGACCCAGGGATCAAACCTGCATCTCTTGTGCCTCCTGCATTGGCAGGCAGGTTCTTTACCACTCGTGCCACCTGGGAAGCTCCAAATATTAGTACTTCAAGGTAAATAAAACTGGTGGAATGATAGATGAATCGGGAGAGGATAAGCAGGAGGGCTACCTTAGATGGAGTAGTCAGGGAGTGCCTGTTAGTGATGTCATTTATCATCTACCAGCTCAGATAACAGATGAAGTCAGGTCAAGCATGATCTAGGGGATAAATACTCCAGGCAGAGGCAATGGTAAGTGTACGGACTCCCGAGCAGGAAGGAGCCTGGCTCAAGGATAGAAAAAAGCAGGCCAGCATGGGAAGAGTGATGTGAGAGGAGGGGCCAGAGGCACAGAAGGCCCTGCCATGTGTGGCCTCATAGACTGAGTTAAGGATTCCCTTGAGAAGTCACTGGGCAATAATAAGCAGGTGGAGCAAGATGGGTATTCTGTGTTAAGAAAGTTTTAGTGAGGAGACAAAGTAATGGGAAAAGAGGGACCAGTAGGAGGAAGCAGAATCTTTCCCCGATCCTTTCAAGTTGAGTTTATGATGATGAATCAGGTCAAAATAAGATTTATCTAGATTTGAGTCATCTATCAGTCTTACACGTTTTATCCTTATATCAATAATGATGACTTTTTTTTTTTTCTTAATGTGGGCTGTGATTTGGCCATTAAATACCTCAGGCCCTAATTGTATCATCTATTATATTTTACCCTAAAAAATTAAATGATGCAAAGGAAGTATTTTATGAAGGTGGGGAGATGTTGGCAGGAAGATTGATCTGTCTTTGTTTACCTTTTAACTGAGTTTCTGAATGTTGAAACCAAGTTTAGAAATCAAGTTTCTAAATGTAATTGTATTCAAGCCTCTGGATAGAAAATGGCTCTTTCCCCAGGTATCTGACTGTTTTCCTCCCAAATATTTCAATAAAAACTCAGATACGCTGAGAAAGAGTAGTCACGGCCTGCTTTTGAAAATGCTACTACTAGTCACCTCTCTCTGACCATATGAAGTATTCTGAGCCAACTGAGTGATAATTAATCAGCCAAATACATTAATGTAACTACAGAATAAAAATTATAGTTAATATTTATTGGCACTTATATTGTGAACACTAATTGAAATGCTTTACATATATTACCTCATTTAATTCTCACAATAATGGCATGTAATAGTTACTAATTTTTACATCTATATTTAACATGTGACAAAACTGAAGAAGAAAAAGGTTTACTTAGAAAAAGGCTTTCTCTAATCACACCTACATTACACTGAAAACCCAAAGATTTAAATAAAAGACAAAGTTCCGTCAAAATCAGGTGCCACTTTCTGTTTTCATACTCACAACTCAACATTCACTATTAGTGTTATAAACTTTTTTCTCATAGGAGATGATCTCCTTCAGTTCAGACGTAATCAGTTGATGGATCTGGGAGTGTCATGTGGAAATGAGGAATAAAATATTGCTGAAAGTGTTTGTTAGACCACCAGTTAGTTTAGTCACTAAGTCATGTCCAACTGTTGTGACCCCAGTGACTGTAGCCAACCAGGCTCATCCGTCCATGGGATTCTCCAGGCAAGAAAACTGGAGTGTGTTGTGATTTCCTTCTCCAGGGGATCTTCCCCACCCAGGAATCAAACCGAGTCTCCTGCATTGCAGGCAGGTTCTTTACCGACTGAGATATGATGGAAGCCCACGAGTTAGAAAAGACAATACAAGGGTGACTGTTGAAAGGCGGTTCCATACGTAGACATCTTAGTGAACTTCTCCACACATAGTATCTTCTCAGGGAGGTGGAGTGAATGCTAATTTACTACAAAATTTTTAAAAACTATTTTGAAAACTTGGGCTTCCCCAGTGGTCCAGTGGGTAAAGAGTCCACCCTGCAGTACAAGGAGCACCGGTTCCATCCCTGGCCTGGGAAAATCCCTCATGCTGTGGAGTGGCTGGGCCCTGTGTCATGCACATAGAAAATGGCTCTTTCCCCAGGTATCTGACTGTTTTCCTCCCAAATATTTCAATAAAAACTCAGATATGCTGAGAAAGAGTAGTCACGGCCTGCTTTTGAAAATGCTACTACTAGTCACCTCTCTCTGACCATATGAAGTATTCTGAGCCAACTGAGTGATAATTAATCAGCCAAATACATTAATGTAACTACAGAATAAAAATTATAGTTAATATTTATTGGCACTTATATTGTGAACACTAATTGAAATGCTTTACATATATTACCTCATTTAATTCTCACAATAATGGCATGTAATAGTTACTAATTTTTACATCTATATTTAACATGTGACAAAACTGAAGAAGAAAAAGGTTTACTTAGAAAAAGGCTTTCTCTAATCACACCTACATTACACTGAAAACCCAAAGATTTAAATAAAAGACAAAGTTCCGTCAAAATCAGGTGCCACTTTCTGTTTTCATACTCACAACTCAACATTCACTATTAGTGTTATAAACTTTTTTCTCATAGGAGATGATCTCCTTCAGTTCAGACGTAATCAGTTGATGGATCTGGGAGTGTCATGTGGAAATGAGGAATAAAATATTGCTGAAAGTGTTTGTTAGACCACCAGTTAGTTTAGTCACTAAGTCATGTCCAACTGTTGTGACCCCAGTGACTGTAGCCAACCAGGCTCATCCGTCCATGGGATTCTCCAGGCAAGAAAACTGGAGTGTGTTGTGATTTCCTTCTCCAGGGGATCTTCCCCACCCAGGAATCAAACCCGAGTCTCCTGCATTGCAGGCAGGTTCTTTACCGACTGAGATATGATGGAAGCCCACGAGTTAGAAAAGACAATACAAGGGTGACTGTTGAAAGGCGGTTCCATACGTAGACATCTTAGTGAACTTCTCCACACATAGTATCTTCTCAGGGAGGTGGAGTGAATGCTAATTTACTACAAAATTTTTAAAAACTATTTTGAAAACTTGGGCTTCCCCAGTGGTCCAGTGGGTAAAGAGTCCACCCTGCAGTACAAGGAGCACCGGTTCCATCCCTGGCCTGGGAAAATCCCTCATGCTGTGGAGTGGCTGGGCCCCTGTGTCCAATTGCAAGCCAACGCTCTAGAGCGTGTGCACCCAGAGCCAGTGGTCTGCAACAAGACAGGCCACTGCAGTAGGAGGCCAACACAGGCCAAAGAACAAAAATGGATGAAAATAAACAAACAGACAAACAATAAAAGAGGCCAAAAATTAAAAAAAAATTATTTTGAAAACTCATTTTAAGTCTGGAGTTTTCCAGACTCATTCACTATGGAGATATATTCCCTTCCAATTAATAGTAATATCAATTTTTGTAGAACACACATAATAAAGTGAAGTTTTTTTTTTTTTTGTGGAATATAGCAATCAACTTGATATTCTGCTAGGAGTTGTTTAACTTGGGGTCCATGAGCTTCTTAAGACTAGCAGCAAAATTATGTATATATGTGTTTATTGCAATATGTATTGCCCACTTTTCCCAAGTCCCTCTACCTCCCAGGCCTCAGGCTCACC
Organism: Tragulus kanchil; assembly: GCA_022376925.1. NCBI lineage: Eukaryota > Metazoa > Chordata > Mammalia > Artiodactyla > Tragulidae > Tragulus > Tragulus kanchil. Next base: position 76,714,548 of record JAIOJX010000026.1, read on the forward strand.
ACTTTTCTCTGATTCTCAAAGTTACCTCTGAGCTGTAAGATGATTAAGAATCCCAGACAGGGATGTTTCCTATGGAAAACATACTTGATAGGCTAAAATCCTTTTTAGCTAGTGTAAAAAAGAATTTATAGAGGGACTAATGAGCTTATTGTTTATTTAAAGCTAAAAAAAAAAAAAAGACTACTGCTCTCCCTGACTCCCTCCAGTTCCAGGCTTTTTAAAACACAAGCCATTCAATAAGTGTGTGGCTCGGCCTTGTACTTGGCATTTCTAAAAAGCATAAAGTCAGCTGACATACCCTTCCATCTGAAACCATAAGTGAAGAAATAAAAATGAATTCTTTGTGCTCCTCTAACCTTTGTTTGGGGCTTCACTGGTGGCTCAGACGATAAAGAATCTGTCTGCCATGCAGGAGATCTGGATCAGAAAGATACCCTGAGAAGCTATCCACTCCAGTATTCTTGCCTGGAAATTTCCATGGAAAGAGGACCCTGGTGTGCTATATTCCATGGGGTCACAAAGAGTCAGACATGACTGAACAACTAACACAATGACAGCAGCCTTTGTTTGAGCCAAGATTAAATAACTGTCTATGATATATTTAGTTGGTCAAGTGGTCTAGTTCTTTACCTAAGCTTTGAAAAGTGGAGTCTTGCACTTGGGGAGACCAGGCCATGAATGACAGAAGAGCAATAGTGGAGGTAGCAATGCAACATCATGTTCCTGCAACAAGGCAGTAAGTCAGATGTGGGCAAGGACCCTGTGCTGTGCTCACCATCATGTCCTTGGTATTTAAATCCATGCCTGGCCCATGGCAGTGTTGACTAGATATTTGTGGAATGAATACAAAGGAGTTTAGAATCAGAACAGTTCTCATTTTGTTGCCAAAAAAGTTCAGAGAATCATTCTGGCTTAATCCTTTCATTTTTAATGTATGAGAAAATGTCGGCTCCAACTCAGACTAAGGGAGAAAAATTCTCAGAACTTGGCTGATATCTATGACTTTTATAGAAGGTATAAACTATTGGAACAAAGAATTCCAGAACCATGTCTGGTTACCTTTAGAAAACTGAGACAAGTTGTTCTTTCTGGTCTTAAGGTAACATTTATCTGATTGAACTTCAGCATTTAATAACTGAGAATAACTTGGATGGATAGAACCAGGAAAGAGGGGACCAGTATAAAATGAATTTAATCCCGTTAGATGACAAAGAATATATTATAATTTACTTCTTAAAAATTACTCTATAACAAGATGTGGCATGGTTCAGTCTATCTGAAATTTTCTTTTTGTGTTCTCTTACAATAAACAATGGTTTCTTGAAGCTTATAGCTTTATGAGACATGCGTAACTTAATTTTCTTGCTCAAATTAAGCTTAAATCATTCCACCCACCATGCTTTCCTTCATGTGTGTTAGTTGCTATGTCATGTCTGTGACGCCATGGACTATAACCCCTACCAGGCTCCTCTGTCCATGGAATTCTCCAGGTCAGAATACTGGATTGAGTAGCCATTCCCTTCACAGGGGATCTTCCCAATTCAGGGATCAAATCCAGGTCTCCTGAATTTCAGGCAGATTTTTCACCATTTGAGCCACCAAGGAAGCCCACTTTCCTTCATAGCCACAGCTAAGTCCAAGAAATAGCTTTACCAGTAAAGGCAGACAGTTTGACAAAACTTGAGTCTTTTTAAGACCACTAATAATTTCATATTTATTTCTCTTTGGTGTCTCAATTTCTTTTCCTGGCTTTGAAAAAAGTATTCATTTCTCAATTGAATGAATTAGACATTCATTCTAAAATGCTTTTCTAATGAGTATTCTCATGAGTATGAGTATTTACGATTTCTAAAATACTTTGCTAATGAGGAATGCTCACATTTATCATGCAAAGGACACCAGAAGACTAGAAACTTGTCAAACTATTGTAAATGTGTTGAATGTCTTGGGGAAATAGGAAAATGTATCAGGTTCACAGGCTTTTACTGGCTGTTTAGAAAATAAGAAATAAGGAACTCAGACCCACTAAAAAAAATAGGTTGTTCTGTGGCACTTGTCTCAAAAATGTGAATGCCCCAAAGGCTTCTGTGCTTTGACTCCTGCTGTTATAGAGATCAAACAGTTGGGACATGACTGGACTTGAAATGAGGTGATGCTTTGGGGTCAGAGGAACAAGGCCTGGACATTGACTTGTGCCTTGACAGAAGTCACTAGAAAGAGAATTATGGGAAAGTTATTTCTTTTCTGACAAAAGTTAACAGACCAACGTTCTCCTGGTTCATTTCACCTGCACATTTACCAACAAAATCGAGCAACCTTTTTCATTGGATAATTTCCAAATTACTCTATAAACAAGATGTGGCATGGTTCAGTCTATCTGAAATTTTCTTTTTGTGTTCTCTTACAATAAACAATGGTTTCTTGAAGCTTATAGCTTTATGAGACATGCGTAACTTAATTTTCTTGCTCAAATTAAGCTTAAATCATTCCACCCACCATGCTTTCCTTCATGTGTGTTAGTTGCTATGTCATGTCTGTGACGCCATGGACTATAACCCCTACCAGGCTCCTCTGTCCATGGAATTCTCCAGGTCAGAATACTGGATTGAGTAGCCATTCCCTTCACAGGGGATCTTCCCAATTCAGGGATCAAATCCAGGTCTCCTGAATTTCAGGCAGATTTTTCACCATTTGAGCCACCAAGGAAGCCCACTTTCCTTCATAGCCACAGCTAAGTCCAAGAAATAGCTTTACCAGTAAAGGCAGACAGTTTGACAAAACTTGAGTCTTTTTAAGACCACTAATAATTTCATATTTATTTCTCTTTGGTGTCTCAATTTCTTTTCCTGGCTTTGAAAAAAGTATTCATTTCTCAATTGAATGAATTAGACATTCATTCTAAAATGCTTTTCTAATGAGTATTCTCATGAGTATGAGTATTTACGATTTCTAAAATACTTTGCTAATGAGGAATGCTCACATTTATCATGCAAAGGACACCAGAAGACTAGAAACTTGTCAAACTATTGTAAATGTGTTGAATGTCTTGGGGAAATAGGAAAATGTATCAGGTTCACAGGCTTTTACTGGCTGTTTAGAAAATAAGAAATAAGGAACTCAGACCCACTAAAAAAAATAGGTTGTTCTGTGGCACTTGTCTCAAAAATGTGAATGCCCCAAAGGCTTCTGTGCTTTGACTCCTGCTGTTATAGAGATCAAACAGTTGGGACATGACTGGACTTGAAATGAGGTGATGCTTTGGGGTCAGAGGAACAAGGCCTGGACATTGACCTTGTAGCCTTAGACAGAAGTCACTATGAAATGTTAGAATTATGGGAAAGTTATTTCTTTTCTGACAAAAGTTAACAGACCAACGTTCTCCTGGTTCATTTCACCTGCACATTTACCAACAAAGTCTGATTTGCTAACACTTATTTCCATATGGATATAATGTCTGACAGTGTGTCTGATATACATTACATTTACATACAACGTGTTTCTGGAATATTAAAATGTTAGCTTTGGGACTTTTACCTTGTATATGAAGGTTCTTTGTTTCTTTTTTATTATTCTGTGTGTTTTGTTTTCAATATAAATATTTAATATATCAAGATTTAATAAAAACAAAGACAACATATGGAAGTGTAGTTTCTTATTCTATAAAATAGCTATCATATTCATTTACATGTAAGCTTGTATTTTTATAGCTCATAAGTATGTATTTAAAAATTTACTCAAGTGTATCTCTAAAAGACAACTTAGAATGACTCCTTTGTAGATATGCTAGGGATTTTTTTAGGTAGGTGTTATACATTTAAAATACTGTGTGCAGGGTTAAAGACTATCATAAAGATTGTATAATTGTTATCTGGATTTTAATAGAAATAGAAGCAAACATGTCATTTACAAACATGTTTGTTGTTTGGTTGTGTCTGACTCTTTGCAACCCAATGGACTGCAATATGCCAGGTTTCCCTGCCCTTCACTGTTAACCAGAGTTTTCTCAAACTCATACGCATTGAGTCAGTCAGGTTGTCCAACCATCTCATCCTCTGTCATCCCCTTCTCCTCCTGCTTCAATCTTTCCCAGTATCAGGGTCTTTTCCAATGAATAACCTCTTCACATCAGGTGGCCAAAGTATTGAGAACATATTTACATTATCTCTTCCTATCTGTCTTCTTAAAATTTATTAAAATCAATACTAATACAGGGGAAATACAGTTATCCTATTAATGTGGGAAAGAAAACAGTTTGGATACTAATGTAGCCACTTTGCTCACAGAGGTGGCACTTCTAATGAACAGAGTGCAAAGGTATAAGCAACGGCCAGTTAATGTTTATTGGGATAAGCAACACCCCACGTAGTATAGTTTTAGGATGCTAGGAAGTGATGCTTCAAGTAATAGCAAAGCAATCCCTTGTATTTGGGCAACCTGTGGTCGCTGTGAGACATTGAAAGTTATCTCGTATTCATATCTTCTTGAGCTCAATACGATCTTTTCCCAGGGAAGCTGGTCATATTTTATTGACAACAGTTTTAGTTAGAAATCCTTTTATTTGAGAATGACTGTTTAAAAAAAAAGATGATTGCTTTTAATGATTTTTAAGAGATTTTAAAAACTTAAATTTTATTGGAGCATAGTTGATTTACAGTGTTGTGTTTCCTCTGTATAGTGAAGATAATCCCTAAATACATATACATATATCCACTCTTTTCTAGATTCTTTTTCCAGATGTCTTATTTCAGATTATTGAGCAGAGTTCCCTGTGCTATACAGTCGGTCTTACTAGCTACCTATTTTCTATATGGTGGTGTGTATATGTCAATCTCTATCTCCCAGTTTATCCCTCCTCTTCCTTCCCCTCTTGCTAACTGTAAGTTTGTTTCATACATGTTTGACTTTCTATTTTGTACGTAAGTTCATTTGGAGCATTTTAGAGTCCACATGTAAGTGACATTATATATTTGTCTTTCTCTGTGTTAATTCAGTATGATCATCTCTAGGTCCATCCATGTCACTGTGTGTGCTCATTGAACAAATAATAATTGACAAATATGGTAAGTAGAAGGAAGAAAAGGGAAAAAGCAGGATCTATAGAATTCAGCTTGGATTTAAATCCTAGCCTGGCCTTGATCATACTCTTTTGAAAATGCAATATTAAAAGTCTGCACAGTTCTGGGGATTAAACGACATGGCATGCTTCCTGAAATATGGAAAATTTTGAATGAATAGTACATATAAATAGTACATTGGAAAAGACTTTGATTTGGGGAAACACTGAAGGCAGGAGAAGGATGGGATGACAGAGGATGAGGTGTTTGGAGGGCATCATCAACTCAATGGATGTGAGTCTGAACAAACTCCAAGAGATAGTGAAGAACAGGGAAGCCTGGCATACTGTAGTCCATGGGGTTGTACAGAGTCTGACATGACTTAGTGACTGACCAAAAGAAATAGTATTATTAATATTGTTACATGAAGATAGATGTCATTTAATATTCTACCACCAAGTGCTAACCATTCTAACATTTTCATGTATTTCCTCCCATTTGTTTTTTAGACATACATTTGCATTGTATATACATATTGTGTATTGTATATACAGTTTTTCATACTTTGTTTTATTTAACACTATGTATCACCAGAAAGAGATCAAAGTGTCAATGGTGACAAAAAAAGAAATAACACGTGAGACAGAGTCATGATTGCTGTGATTTATCATCGGTGAGAGTATCAGGTAGTATTACCTATCTGGAAAGCAATTTAGGAAGTATATTTCAAGAGCATTAAAAATCATTACCTTTTGACCTGCTAAGTTTATATCTATATAGCCAGTCTGAGGAAATAAATGAATATATGAATAGAGACTTATGGCCAAGGAAGTTCATTGAAGAGTTGTTTATAACAACTAGAGGATAAAGCTCATTACTGCCTTCCATAAGGAAATTACTACATAAATTATATTCAAAGTAGAAAAATGTATAAAGAATAATTAAGAACGTGGGAAAAAGTTCTTGATATGATGGTGCATATAATGTGCATGACACATGCTGCAAAGCCCCCATATTTCAACTTAGTTTGCAAAATGCAAGCATGTTTGGAGAATGACCTGGAAAAATAGATGCCTAAATGTTAGTAATGATTATCTCTGGCTATTGGGATTATATATGATATTTATGGAAGTATTTGTTTGCTTATCTGTATTTCTCAAATTTCTACTTTGAATGTGGGCTTATACAAGCATAAGTGGAGAATAGATATGTATTCATATATACATGCACACAGATACACATAGATACATACATTCACATAGTAAACATCTATGTTCAGTGCAGAAAATTGGAGAAATAAAAAATATACATACACACAGGTATAAATATATATATATATATATATATATATATATATATATATATACACACACACACACACACACACACACACATATGAGAGTTGGACCATAAAGAAGGTTGAGTGATAATGATTGGTGCTTTCAAATTGGTTCTGTAAAAACTTAAAAAAAAAATTGTGCTGCAGTATAAGACTGACTTGTTGGAAAAGACCCTGATGCTGGGAAAGACTGAAGGCAAAAGGAGAAGGGGGCAGCAGAGGATGAGATGGTTGGATGGTATCACTGACTCAATGGACATGACTTTGATCAAACTCTGGAAGATAGTGGAGGACAGAGAAGCCTGCAGTCCATGAGCTCGCAAAGAGTTGGACACAACATAGTAAAGCAAACATTACATCCTGAGAATTTACCCATGCCATTAAATTGTCTTAAAATTTGAGGACTATGTATTCTTAATAGCTTTATAGTGTTTCATTTTGAGGCTATACCATATTATTTTTAACATTTTTTGATATTATTCAAAATGTGTAGATCATTGCACTCTAAGTCTTTGTGCATAAATATCATTGTATTTCTAGACCATTCCCTTTGTGGTATAAAGATATGGTGGATCATGTAAGCGAACCTGGGCAGGATATGTGTAGGTATGTGTATACTTGCATATGCCTATGCACCTGCAGGAGCAGAAGGGAGGAAATGAGACCATCCATTCAGAGAATGGAGAGAAATGATGTAGTGTTTCTGAGAACGAAGGACAAGGCTTTTCTAATTAAAGACCAGGAGATTCTGAGGATTACCTGTTGCCTGGGAGAGAATTTAACCAGCAAGCTGCTGCGATCACTTCAGTTTTTTTTTTTTTGACTTTTATCTTGAACTATCTTTACAGATTTCTCTGCCTAGCTAGGCTTTTTTCTTTCTAGATACACTGTGCTCTCATGGTTTCCAACATGGGCCAAGAATGATACTCTCAGAGCACCCTGCACCTCCTTCCATCTTTGCAATTTCTCTTCTAGGCTGAACTGATCTATGTGCTCATTCTTTTGTCTCCATTGTCATGAAAGGTGCTTGGTACATAGTGGGTGCTCGGTAAATTTTTGAGGCAGGGAGGCAACAATGCATTGGTAAGAAGTGGAAATCCCAAATGGACGGACAGGTTCTGACAGGTTTATAATGTGAAGGAAATATGCAATCTTGTGCTTCCTTGCTTCCCCTGACTCCCTAATCACACTGATTATGAATAAATCAGCGTGATTTTCTTGTTAAGACTTTTTAAAAGAAGAGAAACTTTCCCAACCTCCTTAGAAAGCCACTTTTTGCCACAATACTCACTGCATCTCAGTGCAGTTGAGTCTTTTTTCAATAAGCTTGTTCTAATGTGCTGTTAGTAAGGAACACTTGCCTTCCAGAAAGATCCAGTATTCTCTTTGCTGAGCATGTGGCAAATAAAGCAGGATATTCCCCTGAGGAACTCAAGGGTATTGTAGAAGTAAGTTATCCAATGTGAAGGTTAATATTTGTATTGCCATTTATAAATTAAAACTGATTTCATCTACATTGTCTCACTTAATTGGCTGATGGCTAACATTCCTCTGAGAATGAGGTTGTTCATCCCACAGTATCAGATAAAATTTTAAGATAGAGTCCTACTGAGAAAAGTAATCCCCGTAATGGCAATGTTATCAGATCATGTGTTTCTGGGAGGTATTTGCAAGTGGAAAAATCCTGGTCTTGAAGGACAGGGAGGAAGAAAATGACATAAAGGAGAATAAATATACCCATCAGAGATAAGTTTTTCATGACTCACAATGTTCCTTTTGCTAGTTCTGGTTGGAAGGGGAAAATCCAATGCATCTCTCATGTGTGCTAAGTCGCTTCAGTCATGTCTGACTCTTGGTGACCCTCTGGACTGTCGCCAGGCTCCTCTGTCCATAGGATTCTCTAGGCAAGGTTACTGAAGTGGGTTACCATGCCCTTCTCCCAGGGATCTTCCTGACCCATGGTTTTTTTTTTCTTGAACTATCTTTACAGATTTCTCTGCCTAGCTAGGCTTTTTTCTTTCTAGATACACTGTGCTCTCATGGTTTCCAACATGGGCCAAGAATGATACTCTCAGAGCACCCTGCACCTCCTTCCATCTTTGCAATTTCTCTTCTAGGCTGAACTGATCTATGTGCTCATTCTTTTGTCTCCATTGTCATGAAAGGTGCTTGGTACATAGTGGGTGCTCGGTAAATTTTTGAGGCAGGGAGGCAACAATGCATTGGTAAGAAGTGGAAATCCCAAATGGACGGACAGGTTCTGACAGGTTTATAATGTGAAGGAAATATGCAATCTTGTGCTTCCTTGCTTCCCCTGACTCCCTAATCACACTGATTATGAATAAATCAGCGTGATTTTCTTGTTAAGACTTTTTAAAAGAAGAGAAACTTTCCCAACCTCCTTAGAAAGCCACTTTTTGCCACAATACTCACTGCATCTCAGTGCAGTTGAGTCTTTTTTCAATAAGCTTGTTCTAATGTGCTGTTAGTAAGGAACACTTGCCTTCCAGAAAGATCCAGTATTCTCTTTGCTGAGCATGTGGCAAATAAAGCAGGATATTCCCCTGAGGAACTCAAGGGTATTGTAGAAGTAAGTTATCCAATGTGAAGGTTAATATTTGTATTGCCATTTATAAATTAAAACTGATTTCATCTACATTGTCTCACTTAATTGGCTGATGGCTAACATTCCTCTGAGAATGAGGTTGTTCATCCCACAGTATCAGATAAAATTTTAAGATAGAGTCCTACTGAGAAAAGTAATCCCCGTAATGGCAATGTTATCAGATCATGTGTTTCTGGGAGGTATTTGCAAGTGGAAAAATCCTGGTCTTGAAGGACAGGGAGGAAGAAAATGACATAAAGGAGAATAAATATACCCATCAGAGATAAGTTTTTCATGACTCACAATGTTCCTTTTGCTAGTTCTGGTTGGAAGGGGAAAATCCAATGCATCTCTCATGTGTGCTAAGTCGCTTCAGTCATGTCTGACTCTTGGTGACCCTCTGGACTGTCGCCAGGCTCCTCTGTCCATAGGATTCTCTAGGCAAGGTTACTGAAGTGGGTTACCATGCCCTTCTCCCAGGGATCTTCCTGACCCATGGATTGAACTCATCTCTTTGGTGGTCCAGTGGTCAAGGCTTTGCCTTTCAGTGCAAGGGGTGTGGGTTCAGTCCCTGCTGGGGAAGCTAGGATGTCACATGCCTCATGGCCAAAAAAAAAAAGAAAAGTAACAATGTTGTAATGAATTCAGTGAAGAGTAAACAAGGCTAATAAGAAAAAAAGTTAAAAGCCTGATCGCAGGCCAACTTGCCAATTCTCCTAACTTTTTTCAAAGGCCAACGTCATCATCATCACCATCATCATGTTATGTGTGTTGGTTGTGTATCAAATGTTCCTCTAAGAGTCATATATGAATTATCTAAATTAGTCCTCCAAAAAATGTTTACGTTTATTGTAATGTACATATTTGACATGAAGAAACTGAGGTATCTTGCCCAAAGTCAAAGAAAATGTAGAAACATGAATTTAAATCCAATCAACCTCATCGACAAATGAATGGATACAGAAGCTCTGGTACATATATACAATGGAATACTACTCAGCTGTTAAAAGAAATGCAGAAGACTCAGTCCTAATGAGGTGGCTAGCTCTAGAACCTATCATAAAAAGTGAAGTAAGTCAAAAAGAGAAAAACAAGTACAGTATACTAACTCATATATATGGAATCTAGTAAGATGGTCATGATAACACACTCAGTGAACTCATGGAAAAACAGACAGAGAATAGATATAAGGACTTGTGGAGAACGAACAGTGAGAGGGAGGCATAGAGGAAGTAACATTGAAACCTATACTGGCATGTATGGAAAAGATAGCTATTGTCATTGTGCTAAGGGAATAGGAGTGCCTACAATCACTTGGGGTGATGGTACGGAGGGTTGGGGGTGGGTCCAGGGATATGCATATGAGTGATCTGGTAACATACATGTCGGTGAACAACAAAACTCTGTAAAATCTTTAAAATAAAAAAATCCAATCGGCCTGAGTCCAGTTGCCTTATCAATGAGCACACAGCACTATTTCTAATTTTTATCTTTATGTTTATCATTAACCCAAATCATCTCTATTTGCTCTGAATTTCTTAAGAACTAGTTTATAAGTGCAAACTTATGATATCTTTCAAATAATATTGTGTCTTATAGCGATTGGTATACTAATATTATATTCTCTTTACTTTCTTTGCTCCAGTACTGTTAACCTTTCTCATCTTTGGTGTTTACTTATCTGCTTCCTTCCCCATGCAGTCTCCCTATAAATTTCTTCCTCCTCTTGGGATCTGCTTTTACTTGTCCTTCATCTAAGTCAATGTTTTTCCATGTTGGTTGCACATTGTAATCACTCAGGGATCCTTAAATAATACCAATGCCTGGTCTCAGCCCAGAGATTCTAATTTAGTTGGTGTGGTTAGATATCAATATTTCCCAAAGCTCTCCAAGTTACTTAAATCTGAGCCACAATTGGAAAACACTGGTCTGAACATTTCCTACTATTTTTCATATCTCACCATCTGCATTTTCATTTCCTTCACTAGAGTTCAACATCCCTATTACAGTCTGTCATAACATGATGTAGTTAAAGTGTATAGACCCGGGAATTGGTAGTGGTCATGGCGGGGAGGAGAGCCCCGAGAGTCTGGAGGTTCTGAAAGCCAATTGAAGAAAATATGTGCGCAAGGAGGAGTTGATGAGCTGTGTCACATGCTGTCACAAAAGATGAGACTGAAGACTTGACCAGTGGATTTACTAATAGTAATTTGGATGTCACTTGTGGCCTTGAGATCAACAGAAACCATTGGAATGCTGGGAAATAAAACCCTGAGTATAAAAATAAGAAATTGATGATACAGGGGAGAGAGAGGAAGAGAATCACCAGGGCAAAATTCTTGGGAAGGCAAAATAGAAAGGGTTAGTGTACTTCCATCTCATTGAATCCTTGTCACAACCCTTAGGGGCAGATATTATTTGCATTTCTATTTTACATATGAAAGTGAGGCTTACAGAGTTTGCTGACTTGTTCAAGGTCACAGAGCTCAGTTGTCAGAACTGAGGTCCAATGGAAGTCTACCTGCCTACAAAGCCTTTAGCAACTGCATTCCCTTGTCTCTTAAATCAGCTATGTATGCATTTCTTCCTGAGCTTATTTTCATATTTTTAAGAACCTGCTGCTTCTACAGCAAAATTGTGTTTAATGATAAACTATGTGATCTTTCAAATAATATTGTGTCTTATAGCGATTGGTATACTAATATTATATTCTCTTTACTTTCTTTGCTCCAGTACTGTTAACCTTTCTCATCTTTGGTGTTTACTTATCTGCTTCCTTCCCCATGCAGTCTCCTATAAATTTCTTCCTCCTCTTGGGATCTGCTTTTACTTGTCCTTCATCTAAGTCAATGTTTTTCCATGTTGGTTGCACATTGTAATCACTCAGGGATCCTTAAATAATACCAATGCCTGGTCTCAGCCCAGAGATTCTAATTTAGTTGGTGTGGTTAGATATCAATATTTCCCAAAGCTCTCCAAGTTACTTAAATCTGAGCCACAATTGGAAAACACTGGTCTGAACATTTCCTACTATTTTTCATATCTCACCATCTGCATTTTCATTTCCTTCACTAGAGTTCAACATCCCTATTACAGTCTGTCATAACATGATGTAGTTAAAGTGTATAGACCCGGGAATTGGTAGTGGTCATGGCGGGGAGGAGAGCCCCGAGAGTCTGGAGGTTCTGAAAGCCAAGTGAAGAAAATATGTGCGCAAGGAGGAGTTGATGAGCTGTGTCACATGCTGTCACAAAAGATGAGACTGAAGACTTGACCAGTGGATTTACTAATAGTAATTTGGATGTCACTTGTGGCCTTGAGATCAACAGAAACCATTGGAATGCTGGGAAATAAAACCCTGAGTATAAAAATAAGAAATTGATGATACAGGGGAGAGAGAGGAAGAGAATCACCAGGGCAAAATTCTTGGGAAGGCAAAATAGAAAGGGTTAGTGTACTTCCATCTCATTGAATCCTTGTCACAACCCTTAGGGGCAGATATTATTTGCATTTCTATTTTACATATGAAAGTGAGGCTTACAGAGTTTGCTGACTTGTTCAAGGTCACAGAGCTCAGTTGTCAGAACTGAGGTCCAATGGAAGTCTACCTGCCTACAAAGCCTTTAGCAACTGCATTCCCTTGTCTCTTAAATCAGCTATGTATGCATTTCTTCCTGAGCTTATTTTCATATTTTTAAGAACCTGCTGCTTCTACAGCAAAATTGTGTTTAATGATAAACTATGTGATCTATATAAACTAGACATCAGTGCACTCTTCAGATTAAAAGGAAGAAATCTTTGGGTTCTGAAGCTCTGACAAAACTATTGGGCACCCTAGCTTCCTCTAAGTCAGTGACAAAACTGGTTGGTCTAGGGCCTCCTGGTTTGAGGAGTCCCAGTGGAGCTCTAATGCCCTGACACAAGTAAATCTCAAGATCTCTTACTCTGTTGAAGGAGTTCACAGCAGCTCCCTACAAGCTTGACTGTAAATGACTGAAGGTTGATAGCTGGAAAGCATGGGAGAGGGCGAGTCTTGGTAGGTGAGACCAGAATTATACAGATCCCTGGTGACCTACCTGCTCAGGTGAGGCAGTAACAGCAGTGATGTGCTATAATCGTTACCAACCAGCTCAAGGAAAAAGAAGAACTTTGATTTGTAGTATTTGCCTACTTCTGTGATGTGAATACTCTCACCAAGGCTCATTCCAAGCTATCAGCTTGAAGTCACTACATGGGAGTCAGGAAGAAATGAGAATGAACGGTAGGTTCTTAAGAGTCTGTGTGAAACTGGCTCCAGCCCATCATCAGTTAAAAGTTTTCCCTGCTCCTCTTAGAGGACATTAGCACTTCCTGAAGCAACAGAAAGTTAAACACAAGAAGGGGTAGAAAGAACATCATATTCAAATTCCAGAGAATGGCAGTCTGGTTCTGATTATTCAGTGATGAGTCTTGTGCCTTTTGCCAGCCCACTTAGCTCTGTCTCTGGTGAGAAATGAGCATTGGCCTTAGAGAGGAAGAGAATCACCAGGGCAAAATTCTTGGGAAGGCAAAATAGAAAGGGTTAGTGTACTTCCATCTCATTGAATCCTTGTCACAACCCTTAGGGGCAGATATTATTTGCATTTCTATTTTACATATGAAAGTGAGGCTTACAGAGTTTGCTGACTTGTTCAAGGTCACAGAGCTCAGTTGTCAGAACTGAGGTCCAATGGAAGTCTACCTGCCTACAAAGCCTTTAGCAACTGCATTCCCTTGTCTCTTAAATCAGCTATGTATGCATTTCTTCCTGAGCTTATTTTCATATTTTTAAGAACCTGCTGCTTCTACAGCAAAATTGTGTTTAATGATAAACTATGTGATCTATATAAACTAGACATCAGTGCACTCTTCAGATTAAAAGGAAGAAATCTTTGGGTTCTGAAGCTCTGACAAAACTATTGGGCACCCTAGCTTCCTCTAAGTCAGTGACAAAACTGGTTGGTCTAGGGCCTCCTGGTTTGAGGAGTCCCAGTGGAGCTCTAATGCCCTGACACAAGTAAATCTCAAGATCTCTTACTCTGTTGAAGGAGTTCACAGCAGCTCCTACAAGCTTGACTGTAAATGACTGAAGGTTGATAGCTGGAAAGCATGGGAGAGGGCGAGTCTTGGTAGGTGAGACCAGAATTATACAGATCCCTGGTGACCTACCTGCTCAGGTGAGGCAGTAACAGCAGTGATGTGCTATAATCGTTACCAACCAGCTCAAGGAAAAAGAAGAACTTTGATTTGTAGTATTTGCCTACTTCTGTGATGTGAATACTCTCACCAAGGCTCATTCCAAGCTATCAGCTTGAAGTCACTACATGGGAGTCAGGAAGAAATGAGAATGAACGGTAGGTTCTTAAGAGTCTGTGTGAAACTGGCTCCAGCCCATCATCAGTTAAAAGTTTTCCCTGCTCCTCTTAGAGGACATTAGCACTTCCTGAAGCAACAGAAAGTTAAACACAAGAAGGGGTAGAAAGAACATCATATTCAAATTCCAGAGAATGGCAGTCTGGTTCTGATTATTCAGTGATGAGTCTTGTGCCTTTTGCCAGCCCACTTAGCTTCTGTGGACTCTGGTTGAGAAATGAAGCAGTTGGCCCTTTAAGGCTCTTGAAAGTTTGAAGATGCTGTGATGCAGCGGCCCCCAGGATGCTAGAAGTCAGTCCTCTCCTCAGTAGGGGTGGAGAAAATCTCCTGTAAGACCATGTGCTACATTGTGCTTTTGAGTTTCAGATGAAAACATTGTCTTTCCTCAGTGCTCGCCCATGCTGTTCTCTATCACTGTGGCCTTTGAGATTTCTCAAAGAAACCAGCAGGGATGTTTGAGGCTGTTCACGTATAATGTTCCCAAAGAGGCTGTCTAAATAATGAAAAGGAGTATGCAATCACACCAGATAACTTCTAATTCTGGGGATAGATAGAGCTGCAGTCTTAACCTTTAATTTTACAGCTTTGCCATCTTTTGCTAACCCTTTAACATTAGATTAACAAAAGATGGACTGAGCGGGAGCAGGAAGGGTCTTAATGCTCTTTATGACCTGTTTGAACATTTTTATCTATTTAAAAAAAATAAATTTGCCTTAAGAATTAAAACTGTATTTTATCCTTTTAAACACAGCCCTAGATGATGTATGTAACTGTGCTGGCAGCCAGTCAAGTCTACACAAAGCCCAAATTGAATCTGCCTTCTGACTACAGCTGTGCATGATATTTTATGCAATTTTTTATGCTGGTCATAAATGAGGTGGAAACTGTGATTATGCCAATTTTGGAATAACACATCTCCACCAAAGGAGCGAGTGCCAGTTTTCAGACACGTATATGTATTTACAGGATTCAGCCCTCCTGTTCTCATCACTAGATTGCATGTTGTTGACCTAATAAAAGATTTCTAGGTGAAGTGCAGTAGTCACTTAATATCCTACTGCTACAGAACCTAGGATTGCAAAAATAGTCTCCTGATTTCCTCTTACAGCACTATCTTTTTGGTAAAATTTAGGCCCTCAGCTACTGGATATTCTAAAGTTGGGGGTGGGTTTTTGTTGTAAAAACAATCTATTCCATTATATATGTAGATAAATCAATCTCTCTAATAGACAAAGACCAACAATGAATGGGAAGGGAGGTTTAAAAATTCAAAATTTGCCCTGATACTCAAATGTCATATTTCATATGTGAAATGGTATCAAGAGAGAAGAAAACTATTACCTAAAGATCAGAAATGGATGTTTTTCTGTTTTTCTTGCCTCTGTTTGACACAATACAGATGCTTTCTGACTACATCTAATATTAACATAGAGATTATCTGTAAACAATTTAAATTGGAAAGCTTGAGAGGGAAAAATTAAAATGTTAAGTAAATGATTACAGAAAAAATAAACCTTTTATATGAACCTTAACAACCATTTATCCAAATTAATATGGCATTACATTTAGGGCTATAAAGATGAAGCTATCAGCATGAGTACATGTGTATGGGCTAAACCATCTATCAGTTCTCACTGACAAATAGAGCTCAGAGCCAAAGATATTTGCTCTACCAGTGGCCTACTGTCATCCTGAAGACCGCTTCTGGCAGAATTACAGCCCTTCAAGTTGCTGACTGAGCTGAACCTGCCATGTGACCAGCAGAGCATTGTAGCTGTAGCCGATCATATTAGAGGACAGATTTCCAACATTTGAGAATTTGTCCTGACGACTTTCCTGGAAGGTTTTAGCCAGAGACTAAATGACTGCTTGATAGGGTGCTAAAGATGATACAATTGCATTAGATAGAGGGTCTGTTGTGTAACTTATATGTTTTGTTTTCTCCAACGTGGTCCTTTCCATGAATAAAAAATGGATGCCAATTTGAATAACACATCTCCACCAAAGGAGCGAGTGCCAGTTTTCAGACACGTATATGTATTTACAGGATTCAGCCCTCCTGTTCTCATCACTAGATTGCATGTTGTTGACCTAATAAAAGATTTCTAGGTGAAGTGCAGTAGTCACTTAATATCCTACTGCTACAGAACCTAGGATTGCAAAAATAGTCTCCTGATTTCCTCTTACAGCACTATCTTTTTGGTAAAATTTAGGCCCTCAGCTACTGGATATTCTAAAGTTGGGGGTGGGTTTTTGTTGTAAAAACAATCTATTCCATTATATATGTAGATAAATCAATCTCTCTAATAGACAAAGACCAACAATGAATGGGAAGGGAGGTTTAAAAATTCAAAATTTGCCCTGATACTCAAATGTCATATTTCATATGTGAAATGGTATCAAGAGAGAAGAAAACTATTACCTAAAGATCAGAAATGGATGTTTTTCTGTTTTTCTTGCCTCTGTTTGACACAATACAGATGCTTTCTGACTACATCTAATATTAACATAGAGATTATCTGTAAACAATTTAAATTGGAAAGCTTGAGAGGGAAAAATTAAAATGTTAAGTAAATGATTACAGAAAAAATAAACCTTTTATATGAACCTTAACAACCATTTATCCAAATTAATATGGCATTACATTTAGGGCTATAAAGATGAAGCTATCAGCATGAGTACATGTGTATGGGCTAAACCATCTATCAGTTCTCACTGACAAATAGAGCTCAGAGCCAAAGATATTTGCTCTACCAGTGGCCTACTGTCATCCTGAAGACCGCTTCTGGCAGAATTACAGCCCTTCAAGTTGCTGACTGAGCTGAACCTGCCATGTGACCAGCAGAGCATTGTAGCTGTAGCCGATCATATTAGAGGACAGATTTCCAACATTTGAGAATTTGTCCTGACGACTTTCCTGGAAGGTTTTAGCCAGAGACTAAATGACTGCTTGATAGGGGTGCTAAAGATGATACAATTGCATTAGATAGAGGGGTCTGTTGTGTAACTTATATGTTTTGTTTTCTCCAACGTGGTCCTTTTTCCATGAATAAGAGAGAATGTGTCTCATTAGGACCATCAGTGGCAACTTTTGTTTGGCACTGAGCAACTCCTCAAAGTTACCTGTTGAGTATTTGAGTGAATGGATGAATAAATGAATGGCAGATCTGGGCAGATACCACGTTGAATGGCATGTCATTATGTCATACTTCCAATGGGCATCAATAGTGAGACTCTTCTCAACTATATTACGAGTCTTCGTGTGTAATTCTTGCACACAGATGATATCAAGGGACAGGACTTTTCTCCCTCTTGTAATGGCCTAATGGAAAAATGAACTGGATTTTGTACATCTTCAGAAACAGGACTGCAATTTTGGCATCTTAAGCATATTTAAAAATAAATTCATAAACATATTATCCTTGCTTGTATAATGTCAGATGTTCCTGACTGGGAGGGCTGATTGATTGAATTTCAAGATAAAGGTGTCAAAGTTTGAAGATCAGGTTATAGTTCTAGTGTATGTAGTGATTGGAGAGATATTGCTGGTCTTCTTTGACCCTCAGACAACCAGTCTGACCAAAATGACATTCATTTTTAAGACCAGTTCTAGGACAGTTCAGTTCTAAGGTTTCCCTTGCTTGTAGTTGTGCAATAATCTATTAAACTAACTGAACTTAATGACCAAGATGCAGGCTTCTTTCTTCAAAAGAGGTTTGTTTCCTTTGTCCACATGTTAAAAACCAATATAGTGAATTCCAGAAGCATTCACCCATGAAAATCGCATTTCAGTAGATTCTGTAAGGAGTTAGCCTTGAAAACCACTGATGTTTCAGGAGGAACTTCCTAGCACATATTTTACTTACTGTCATTTATGTGATCATCTTGTTTTTACCTATACTCCATCTTGCCAACCTTGATACATAAAGTCATAAACAGTTCAGTTTCCAGTTAAATCCACATTATACATTCTTCTTTCAGTCTACCACTATTGTATGGGGAAGTTACCTCTTTTGATAGCCCTTACATTTGAGATTTTTGACTGTAGGATTTAATACATCTCCTCATGCATTTTACATTTTGACCTATGCACTTTTGGGTTTGACTGCTTGATAGGGGTGCTAAAGATGATACAATTGCATTAGATAGAGGGGTCTGTTGTGTAACTTATATGTTTTGTTTTCTCCAACGTGGTCCTTTTCCATGAATAAGAGAGAATGTGTCTCATTAGGACCATCAGTGGCAACTTTTGTTTGGCACTGAGCAACTCCTCAAAGTTACCTGTTGAGTATTTGAGTGAATGGATGAATAAATGAATGGCAGATCTGGGCAGATACCACGTTGAATGGCATGTCATTATGTCATACTTCCAATGGGCATCAATAGTGAGACTCTTCTCAACTATATTACGAGTCTTCGTGTGTAATTCTTGCACACAGATGATATCAAGGGACAGGACTTTTCTCCCTCTTGTAATGGCCTAATGGAAAAATGAACTGGATTTTGTACATCTTCAGAAACAGGACTGCAATTTTGGCATCTTAAGCATATTTAAAAATAAATTCATAAACATATTATCCTTGCTTGTATAATGTCAGATGTTCCTGACTGGGAGGGCTGATTGATTGAATTTCAAGATAAAGGTGTCAAAGTTTGAAGATCAGGTTATAGTTCTAGTGTATGTAGTGATTGGAGAGATATTGCTGGTCTTCTTTGACCCTCAGACAACCAGTCTGACCAAAATGACATTCATTTTTAAGACCAGTTCTAGGACAGTTCAGTTCTAAGGTTTCCCTTGCTTGTAGTTGTGCAATAATCTATTAAACTAACTGAACTTAATGACCAAGATGCAGGCTTCTTTCTTCAAAAGAGGTTTGTTTCCTTTGTCCACATGTTAAAAACCAATATAGTGAATTCCAGAAGCATTCACCCATGAAAATCGCATTTCAGTAGATTCTGTAAGGAGTTAGCCTTGAAAACCACTGATGTTTCAGGAGGAACTTCCTAGCACATATTTTACTTACTGTCATTTATGTGATCATCTTGTTTTTACCTATACTCCATCTTGCCAACCTTGATACATAAAGTCATAAACAGTTCAGTTTCCAGTTAAATCCACATTATACATTCTTCTTTCAGTCTACCACTATTGTATGGGGAAGTTACCTCTTTTGATAGCCCTTACATTTGAGATTTTTGACTGTAGGATTTAATACATCTCCTCATGCATTTTACATTTTGACCTGATGGCACTTGTTTTGGGCTTGTAGCATAAACTCTGTTATTAATCAGCAGGCACCTGTCACACTGATAAAAGAATTTTTAGAAAGGGACATCAATTGATTTCAAAGTGCATATGGCTCTTAGGACATTACAATAGTTGGGGTGCCATAGATATGGAATAAACATGGAAAACAAAAGACCTGCTGACCTATTTTTCCTTGAACAGGTAGCATACAGTCTCTTCAGAGCTAATTTGTTATAAAAAAGAAAAATTCATTCAATTCCTCTTGTGGGCATAATACCATAATCACACAAAACCATAACCAAATAAAATCAAGGCTATAATCAAATGAGATGAAGACTATAATCAGATGAGACCAGGTGAAATGGATGGTCCATTTGTGAGAGAGGGATAGTTTGTAAATTTGTTGTTGCTGTTTAGTAACTAAGTCATATCTGACTCTATGTGATCCCATGGATTACAGAATGCCAGACACCTCAACCCTCCACTATCTGCTGGAGTTTGCTCAAATTCATGTACATCCAGTCAGTGATGGTATCTATCTCATTCTCTGTTGCTCCCTTCTCTTTTTCTCTTCAATCTTTCCCAGCATCAGAGTCTTTTTCAATGAGTCAGCTCTATGCATGAAGTGCCCAAAGTATTGGAACTTCAGCATCATTCCTTCCAATGAATATTCAGGGTTAATTTCTTTTAGGATTGACTGCTTTGATCTCCTTGGAGTCAAAGGGACACTCAAGAGTTCTTCTCCAGCACCACAGTTTGAAAGCATCAAATTTTCAGTGCTCAGCCTTCTTTATGGTCCAATTCTCACATCCATACATGACTACTGGAAAAACCATAGCTTTGACTATAAGGGCCTTTGTCAGTAAAGTGATGTCTCTGCTTTTGAATATGCTAAGATTGGCATAGCTTTCCTTCTAAGGAACAAGGATCTTTTAATTTCATGGATGTAATTTGTAAATAATATATTTCAAAAAGAGAAGTACAAATGACAAGGGTAAGGTTAATTTCACCACTTCTTTGGAGCAAGAGCAGAACCATCATCAGTTCAGTTCAGTCACTTAGTCATGTCCAGTTCTTTGTGACTCCATGGGCTGCAGCACACCAGGCTTCCCTGTCTTTCACCATCTTCCAGAACAGGCTCAAACTCATGTCCATTGGATCAGTGATGCTATCCAAACATCTTGTCCTCTGTCATCCCCTTTTCCTTCCACTTTTCCCAGCATCAGGGTCTTTTCCAATAAGTCATCACTTCACATCAGGTGGTCAAAGTATTGGAACTTCAACTTCAGCATCAGTCCTTCCAATAAATATTCAGGGTGGATTTCCTTTAGGATTAACTGATCTCCTTGCAGTCCAAGGGACTCTCAAGAGCCTTCTTCAACAATACAGTTCAAAGGCATCTATTCTTTGGCACTCAGCCTTCTTCATGCTCCAGTTCTAACATCCATACATGACTACAGAGAAAACCATAGCTTTGACTATATGGACTTTTGTCGACAAAGTGATGTCTCTCCTTTTGAATATGCTAGGTTTGTCACAGCTTTTCTTCCAGAAGCAAGCATCTTTTAATTTCATGTCTGTAGTCAACATCTGCATTGATTTTGGAGCCCAAGAAAATAAAGTTTGTCACTGTTTCCACTGTTTGCCCCAAAGTGATGGGAACGGATCCATGATCTTTGTGTTTTGAATATTGAGTTTCAGGCCAGCTTTAGTCACTTTCCTTTTTCGCATTCATTAAGAGGCTCTTTAGTTCCTCTTCACTTTCTGCCATAAGGGTGGTGTCATCTGCATTCCTGAGTTTATTGATATTTCTCCTGGAAATCTTGATTCCAGCTTGTTCTTCATCCAGATTGGCATTGTGCACAGTGTACTCTGCACATAAGGTAAATAAGCAGGGTGACAATATACAGCCTCGACATGCTCCTTTCCCAATTTGGAACCAATCGAATGTTCCATGTCCAGTTCTAACCGTTGCTTCTTGTCCTGCATACAGGTTTCTCAGGAGGCAGGTATGGTGGTCTGGTATTCCCATCTCTTTCAGAATTTTCCAGTTTGTTGTGATCCATATAGTCAAAGGCTTTAGCATAGTCAATGAAGCAGAAGTAGATGTTTTTCTGGAATTCTCTTGCTTTTTCTATGATCCAAGAGATGTTGGCAATTTGATCTCTGGTTCCTCTGCCTTTTCTAAATCCAGCTTGGACATTTGGAAGTTCTGTCCATGTACTGTTGAAGCCTAGCTTGGAGGATTTTGAGCATTACTTTGCCAGCATGTGAAATGAGTACAATGGTGTGGTAGTTCGAACATTCTTTGGCATTGCCTTTCTTTGGGATTGAAATGAAAACTGACCTTTTTCAATCCTGAGACCACTGCTGAGTTTTCCAAATTTGCTGGCATATTGAGTTGGCACTTTAACAGCATCATCTTTTAATATTTGAAATAGCTTAGCTGGAATTCCATCACTTCCACTAGCTTTGTCGCTAGTAGTGCTTCCTAGGGCCCACTTGAGTTCACACTCCAGGATGTCTGACTTTAGGCGACTGATCACAGCATCGTGGTCATCCAGCTCATTAAGATCTTTTTTGTATAGTTCTTCTGTGTATTCTTTCCACTTCTTCTTAATATATTCTGCTTCTGTTAGGTCCATACTGTTTCTGTCCTTCATTGCACCTATCTTTGCATGAAATGTTCCCTTTGTATCTCTAATTTTTTTGTAAAGATCTCCAGTCTTTCACATTGTATTCTTTTC
The DNA here is from genome assembly GCA_022376925.1 of Tragulus kanchil. Classification (NCBI taxonomy): domain Eukaryota; kingdom Metazoa; phylum Chordata; class Mammalia; order Artiodactyla; family Tragulidae; genus Tragulus; species Tragulus kanchil. Next base: position 76,736,932 of record JAIOJX010000026.1, read on the forward strand.
TTCTCTCTCCCCCTCTCTCTCTATATATGTGTGTATATATCTATCTTTTATTTCATTCAGTTTAACATCCTTAGATCTTTAGCAGTGTGATATCTTTCCTAGGTGTGTTATCATTTCTTGAACTTCCATGACAAAATACCATTGACTGGGTTACTTAAGCAACAGAAATTTATTTTTCACAGTTCTAGAGGCAAGAAGTTTGAGATCAAAGTGCCAACAGAGGTTTCTGGTTAGGGTTCTCTTCCTGGCTTCCAGTAATGTCCTCATGTAGCAAAGAGAGAGATCACTTCTTTTACAAAACCACAGTTCTGTCAGATTAAAGCCCCATCCTTAAGACCTCAGTTAACCTAATCTCCTAAGGACACTCATCTCGAGTCCCTTTGGATGTCAGAGTTTTAATGTAACAGAATTGTCAGGAGGCAGGTAAGGTGGTCTGGTATTCCCATCTCTTTCAGAATTTTCCAGTTTGTTGTGATCCATATAGTCAAAGGCTTTAGCATAGTCAATGAAGCAGAAGTAGATGTTTTTCTGGAATTCTCTTGCTTTTTCTATGATCCAAGAGATGTTGGCAATTTGATCTCTGGTTCCTCTGCCTTTTCTAAATCCAGCTTGGACATTTGGAAGTTCTGTCCATGTACTGTTGAAGCCTAGCTTGGAGGATTTTGAGCATTACTTTGCCAGCATGTGAAATGAGTACAATGGTGTGGTAGTTCGAACATTCTTTGGCATTGCCTTTCTTTGGGATTGAAATGAAAACTGACCTTTTTCAATCCTGAGACCACTGCTGAGTTTTCCAAATTTGCTGGCATATTGAGTTGGCACTTTAACAGCATCATCTTTTAATATTTGAAATAGCTTAGCTGGAATTCCATCACTTCCACTAGCTTTGTCGCTAGTAGTGCTTCCTAGGGCCCACTTGAGTTCACACTCCAGGATGTCTGACTTTAGGCGACTGATCACAGCATCGTGGTCATCCAGCTCATTAAGATCTTTTTTGTATAGTTCTTCTGTGTATTCTTTCCACTTCTTCTTAATATATTCTGCTTCTGTTAGGTCCATACTGTTTCTGTCCTTCATTGCACCTATCTTTGCATGAAATGTTCCCTTTGTATCTCTAATTTTTTTGTAAAGATCTCCAGTCTTTCACATTGTATTCTTTTCTTCTCTCTCCCCCTCTCTATATATGTGTGTATATATCTATCTTTTATTTCATTCAGTTTAACATCCTTAGATCTTTAGCAGTGTGATATCTTTCCTAGGTGTGTTATCATTTCTTGAACTTCCATGACAAAATACCATTGACTGGGTTACTTAAGCAACAGAAATTTATTTTTCACAGTTCTAGAGGCAAGAAGTTTGAGATCAAAGTGCCAACAGAGGTTTCTGGTTAGGGTTCTCTTCCTGGCTTCCAGTAATGTCCTCATGTAGCAAAGAGAGAGATCACTTCTTTTACAAAACCACAGTTCTGTCAGATTAAAGCCCCATCCTTAAGACCTCAGTTAACCTAATCTCCTAAGGACACTCATCTCGAGTCCCTTTGGATGTCAGAGTTTTAATGTAACAGAATTCAGTCAACAGCAGCATAGTTATGAGTGTTCATTTCTTGACTACTTCAACAAATACTTACATATAGGTTCAAGGTGTTATGTTTATGGGTAAAGATTAAGACAAGATTCTTTTTTTTTTTAATTATTTTGGGCGGAGTTCGGGTTGGGGAGGGAGGGGAGCAGGCGGGCCACTTCTATTGGTCTTTCATTTGTCCATTTTCATCCGTCTTGTTCTTTGGCTCCTGTGGGCCTCCCATCACGGTGGCATCTGTCGTTGCAGAGCGCTGGCTCTGGGCACATGCACTCCAGAGCTCCAGCTCGGTAATTGGACACATCGGTCCAGCCGCTCCGCGGCACGTGGGATCCTCCCAGGCCAGGGATCGAACCGGCACCCCTTGCACTGCAAGGCGGTGTCCTTACCCACTGGACCACCAGGGGAAGCCCAAGACAAGATTCTTAACCTCAAGAATCTTACTGCAGTAAAGCTTATTGACTTCTTGTTCTTGAGGGACTTAATGCAAAAACAGGGTGAAAGACACAGAAGAAACATCAAAAATAGGCAATAAAAGTTTATAAAAAGAAAAAGCCATTTCTTTGGGGGAGGAGGAGACATGAAAGGATTTCATGTGGACGTGACATTTATGACAGGTACTGGAGGATGTATAGACTTTCCGACAAGCAGAAACAAAAGTAGATATTTCAGGCATAGAGGCCAAAGGCATGTTGTTTTCTATTTCTGCTGAAACACATTACCATAAATGTAGTGACTTACAAGGGCACAAGTACATTAACTCACAGTTCAGTTGGTCAGAAATCTGTCATGCTAGTAGGCTAAAATCAAGGTGTTAGCTGGGCTGCATTTCTCTTTGGAAGTTTTAGGGAAAAGTCCATTTCTTTGTCTTTTCTACTTTCTGGAGACCACCAGAATCCCTTGTTTTATGGCCCCATCTTCCATCTTGAAATCAGCAAGATTGCACTTCTTTTACAAAACCACAGTTCTGTCAGATTAAAGCCCCATCCTTAAGACCTCAGTTAACCTAATCTCCTAAGGACACTCATCTCGAGTCCCTTTGGATGTCAGAGTTTTAATGTAACAGAATTCAGTCAACAGCAGCATAGTTATGAGTGTTCATTTCTTGACTACTTCAACAAATACTTACATATAGGTTCAAGGTGTTATGTTTATGGGTAAAGATTAAGACAAGATTCTTTTTTTTTTTAATTATTTTGGGCGGAGTTCGGGTTGGGGAGGGAGGGGAGCAGGCGGGCCACTTCTATTGGTCTTTCATTTGTCCATTTTCATCCGTCTTGTTCTTTGGCTCCTGTGGGCCTCCCATCACGGTGGCATCTGTCGTTGCAGAGCGCTGGCTCTGGGCACATGCACTCCAGAGCTCCAGCTCGGTAATTGGACACATCGGTCCAGCCGCTCCGCGGCACGTGGGATCCTCCCAGGCCAGGGATCGAACCGGCACCCCTTGCACTGCAAGGCGGTGTCCTTACCCACTGGACCACCAGGGGAAGCCCAAGACAAGATTCTTAACCTCAAGAATCTTACTGCAGTAAAGCTTATTGACTTCTTGTTCTTGAGGGACTTAATGCAAAAACAGGGTGAAAGACACAGAAGAAACATCAAAAATAGGCAATAAAAGTTTATAAAAAGAAAAAGCCATTTCTTTGGGGGAGGAGGAGACATGAAAGGATTTCATGTGGACGTGACATTTATGACAGGTACTGGAGGATGTATAGACTTTCCGACAAGCAGAAACAAAAGTAGATATTTCAGGCATAGAGGCCAAAGGCATGTTGTTTTCTATTTCTGCTGAAACACATTACCATAAATGTAGTGACTTACAAGGGCACAAGTACATTAACTCACAGTTCAGTTGGTCAGAAATCTGTCATGCTAGTAGGCTAAAATCAAGGTGTTAGCTGGGCTGCATTTCTCTTTGGAAGTTTTAGGGAAAAGTCCATTTCTTTGTCTTTTCTACTTTCTGGAGACCACCAGAATCCCTTGTTTTATGGCCCCATCTTCCATCTTGAAATCAGCAAGATTGCATTTCTTTGACCCTAGTTGGGAAAAGTTTTTTCTGCTGTTAAGGACTGATGTGAATATACTGGGTCAAAGTCCAGGATAGTCTCTGCATCTCAAGGTCAATGCCCTTAATTACAGTGGTGAAGCTCCATTTGCTTTGTAAGATAACATGTTCATAGGTTCTGGGGATTAGAGTGGCTATCTTTGGGGAAGCTATTATTCTGCCTACTATATGGGTCAAGAGTGGAACAAGCTGAGTATTCATTCTTTTATTCAGTCATTATCTGTTAGGGAATGAGTACATGCCAGGCAATACACTCAGTGGGTGCATGGTTAATTAGCTGAAGATGCAATTCCAACCAAGTAGAGCAGCCATTAGAATGTGTCTACAAGGGTCAAGTAAAAGTCTCAGGTAAGACTAACCTTTCTCTCAGTGTTTTACATTACATTAAGCAATCCTTTCCACAGTTACAAAAGGGGAATCTAGGAGGACGTTAATTTACTACTAGATGTTTCCTTTTATATTGGGGGGGGGGGTGATCTCAGAATCACAAATACTTTGTCTGCTTTAAGACAGAAGGATAAATTGAAGAATAAGATGTGGAGGAAAAAAGCAGAAATAATACAGTTTTCTTGGGAGATTTCCTATAACTAACAGCAGCTCCAAAAAGAGGAGTTAGAAAAGTGTGAGGGAATTAAATGCTTAATGCATAAGAGGAGTAAATGATAATTTCTAAACATTTCAGCAGAGCCAAAAAGAGAACCTAGAAGTATAAATAGAATTAATCATTATAATCTCTGATAGTCAATTCAGCTTACATCTAGATCCCATTAATGAGTTATTAGGAGTCTAAAGTTTCCAGAATGAGTGTTGAATGGTCTTCTAGTTCTGAAGAAAGAAGAGACAAAATTATACTAAAGATTTGGATATAATACAGATTTAATTAAAAAGTAAGGTCCATCAAAATTAAGCCAGGTGTTTTCTGCACCAAAATTGTATGTAGTTTATGATCTCTAGTCACAAATGGGATCTGATTTTAATAGTTCATAGTTCATAGTTATAGAATAAGGTATATTTTTCTGATAACTTTATTAATAAAAATACAACTGGCTTCACTAATAGGGCACTCTGATCACATGTTCATTTCCGTTCCTTCAAGAGGCCATCCTTAAGTTGATTATAAAGGGACTGATTTAAAAATGTATAAGTCTACAATCATGAGAACAGAGAAAATGAACCATCATCAGTAGGAAATTTCAGCAATGATCTGGAAGGAGGAGAATAAATGAGCTTTAAAGTGGAGCAGAGAAATTTGCTGCTGAAATTCTGCACTAAGGGGTGATAGACAAGCAGCGAATCACTATGTCCTGCAGAACCCCGAGGCTATTCAGCTCTCAGATACACTGAATAGGGCAGACCAGACACTGAGGAAATGAGTAACAAGGCTGTCTTTAGATCAATTGTATTCTCCTTGCCGTCCTCCCCTCCTCCCAACCCACCATCCCCCCCACAATCCAAATCTGCAACATCCAGGAGTGAAGACATTTACCTCCTTGGCAAATTCAAAACCAATTGTGAACTATTTTTTTCTTTTGAATTTATTTTTCTTAGAGTATAAGTGAAAGTCGCTCAGTCGTGTCTGACCCTTTGTGACCCATAGATGAGCTGTGGAGTTCTCCAGGCAAGAATACTGGAGTGGGTAGCCTTTCCCTCCTCCAGGGGATCTTCCCAGCCCATGGATGGAGCTTGGGTGTTGTGCATTGCAGGCAAAGTCTACCATCTGAGGCACCCAGGAAGCCCTGGGGTATAACCGATTAACAATCTTATGATAGTTTCAAGCGACCAGCTGAGGGACTCAGCCATACATAAACATCTATCTATCCGGCCCCCAGCCCTTCCTCAAACAAAAAGTTTTAAGTAGAAAATATTTTTAAGTAGTATTTCCTTGGGGAGTATGTGGGCAATGTCTTAGGAAATAGAGGCTATGATAGAAAGTAGAGGCATTCATCCTTAAAAGCAAAAAAAGTCTACATTGGTTAAGTAGGAATCTTCCAGTAAAATGAATGCCTTGTGGCCTTTTAACCAGTTATGTCATACTTAATATGAAAGAACAGTCGGAGATCTGATACACTTTAGAAATTTACTGTCTTCCTTTCAATGGAAGTACAGTGGGGCCTTGGTAACTACAGGTTCTGCACCTGCTTTGGGTGAATCTGAGGATGTGGAACTCACAGATACCGAGGGCCAACCGTACTGTGCCATTACATGTAAGGAACTTGAGCACACGCAGATTTTAGTATCCACACTGTTCCCTGGAGCCAGTGCCCTGAGCATACCAAGGGAGGACTGCTGTTTTTTGGCAAATGATCTCTGAAAAATCTAGCTGTGGGGGTGGTAAGGGAGCGAGACTAGGAAGCAAAGAGGTGATAAAAGCCTGTGTACAGTTGGGCCCAGGCTCACTGAGGACCTCTGGAAACTTGCTCCAGAGTGATTCAAACAGGAAAAGGGATCCTGTAAGTGGCTGTATCCAGAAAATGAAAGACAAAGGCAAGAGAGGGGGAGGTAAGGCAGAAGGGAAGAAAACAAGGAAGGAAAGAAAGGAAAGGCTCAAAAGAAAGGCTCATAATTTCATGTCTCCAAAGCTGTGAGACACAAAAAAGTCAGAACTCCCAAATAAAATTCAGATTGAGTTCTTAAGTACATTTGAGAAACAAAAAAGCTTCATTAGTACAAGACAAACAGTATATATCATAAAAAGTAAAATCAGGACAATCTCTTGCAAGTTAAGAATAATTATGATTGCAAAAAAAAAAAAACCATGGAAATATTAGAAGAAAAGTCAAAAAAAGTTTGAGATAAAGGAAAGACAGGAAGAAAGAGATGAGAAACTCCAGGTCAAAGTGAACCTTAGTTATATAGGAAAGGGAGAGTGATTATTGTAAACTACTTAGTTATTAGTGAAAAAATGATGGTGTCAGTCATATTGTTAACCTATTTCTAGTTCCGTCATTTAAAACCATCCTATGAACAAAGCTTGATAGAAAGATTGCAAATGTCACCAACTCTGATCATCTAAGAGGAGAGAGAGCAGTTACAGGAAGTAGAAGAAAGGGAAAGGTGGGGTGAAGGGAAGGGGACAGACACTGATAAGCGTCATCTTGCCAAATGAGAAATTCCAAGGCCAAAAATGAATGCCTTGTGGCCTTTTAACCAGTTATGTCATACTTAATATGAAAGAACAGTCGGAGATCTGATACACTTTAGAAATTTACTGTCTTCCTTTCAATGGAAGTACAGTGGGGCCTTGGTAACTACAGGTTCTGCACCTGCTTTGGGTGAATCTGAGGATGTGGAACTCACAGATACCGAGGGCCAACCGTACTGTGCCATTACATGTAAGGAACTTGAGCACACGCAGATTTTAGTATCCACACTGTTCCCTGGAGCCAGTGCCCTGAGCATACCAAGGGAGGACTGCTGTTTTTTGGCAAATGATCTCTGAAAAATCTAGCTGTGGGGGTGGAAAGGGGAGCGAGACTAGGAAGCAAAGAGGTGATAAAAGCCTGTGTACAGTTGGGCCCAGGCTCACTGAGGACCTCTGGAAACTTGCTCCAGAGTGATTCAAACAGGAAAAGGGATCCTGTAAGTGGCTGTATCCAGAAAATGAAAGACAAAGGCAAGAGAGGGGGAGGTAAGGCAGAAGGGAAGAAAACAAGGAAGGAAAGAAAGGAAAGGCTCAAAAGAAAGGCTCATAATTTCATGTCTCCAAAGCTGTGAGACACAAAAAAGTCAGAACTCCCAAATAAAATTCAGATTGAGTTCTTAAGTACATTTGAGAAACAAAAAAGCTTCATTAGTACAAGACAAACAGTATATATCATAAAAAGTAAAATCAGGACAATCTCTTGCAAGTTAAGAATAATTATGATTGCAAAAAAAAAAAAACCATGGAAATATTAGAAGAAAAGTCAAAAAAAGTTTGAGATAAAGGAAAGACAGGAAGAAAGAGATGAGAAACTCCAGGTCAAAGTGAACCTTAGTTATATAGGAAAGGGAGAGTGATTATTGTAAACTACTTAGTTATTAGTGAAAAAATGATGGTGTCAGTCATATTGTTAACCTATTTCTAGTTCCGTCATTTAAAACCATCCTATGAACAAAGCTTGATAGAAAGATTGCAAATGTCACCAACTCTGATCATCTAAGAGGAGAGAGAGCAGTTACAGGAAGTAGAAGAAAGGGAAAGGTGGGGTGAAGGGAAGGGGACAGACACTGATAAGCGTCATCTTGCCAAATGAGAAATTCCACAGGCCAGAGGTTCAGAAAAAGAAGTCAAAGTAAATATGTCACTTAAAAGTTCAAGAAAGTAACGATAATTTACATGAATTGACTTTCTTAAAACATGAATGTATGTTTGTTAAGATTCATTTATAAGTGTAGCAGATTTCTGCAAATACTTTGAAACCCATTCATCAGGTGAGGAGCAGGTTATACTCTAGTGGAAAACTGAGCCCCCTTCAGGCTCATGACTGTCTCCAAGGTGGTTTAATAGTTGTTCTTTAGACTCATCAGTTATAGATGATGATATAATTAACAGTAAGAGCAATTATTTTTGGTAGAATTGCAGGAATGGATAAGCAAGAGTTATTACTTTATAGAGTGCCAGCATGGAACATTGGCACAAACTGTGGAATTTGGTTCAGAATTAAAAGTCAGGAGTACAAAGTTAAAACTTGGTTCTATCACTGAGTTGCCAACTTCCTTGATTTTGCTAACAAATTTCTCTCTAATTAGAAAAACACTTTTTCTGTTTATAAACGTAAGGGTAAAATATAGTTATATTGATAAACATGATTGTTAGTCACTGTTAACCTTTCTATGATCACTTTATACGCCCCATTATTCTATTTGATTCACTAATTAGTGAATTTCCAAATTACTTAGCACAGAATTAAGGACTTAAACTAGATTACAATTTGAAATTAAACTTTACCTGATTATGTTAGTTAAATGACATTTGCTTTTAAAAACCTATGAGAGAATTCCTTAACAATGTTAAAATATCTGTGATTTGAACAGAGTCTTTTAAGATCTTTAGATACACAAATATTATAAATATTTTCAATTATATTTAATTGTAGGAGGTCTTTTTTTTTAACATTTATTATTTCATTTATTTATCTTTTTTTTTGGTTGGGGTGGGGGATGGTGTGGGGAGGGAAGGGGATGGACAGGCCACTTCTATTGGTCTTTCATTTCTCTGTTTTCATCCGTCTTTGTTCTTTGGCTCCTGCGGGCCTGCCATCACAGTGGCGTCTGTCGTCGCAGAGCACCGGCTCTGGGCACACGAGTGCCGGCTCTGGGCGCATGCGCGCCAGAGCTCCGGCTCGGTAATTGGACACATCGGTCCAGCAGCTCCACGGCACGTGGGATCTTCCCAGGCCAGGGATCGAACTGGCACCCCTTGCACTGCAAGGCAGTGTCCTTACCTATTGGCCCACCAGGGAAGCCCAGGTCTATTTTTAAAAACAAGTTTATGCTTGTTTCGGCAGCACATATACTAAAATTGGAATGATACAGAGAGGATTAGCATGGCCCCTGCACAAGGATGACAGGCAAATTCGTGAAACATTCCATAGAAAAAATATTTCTGCTCTAGTACTTTTTGCTTCAGGGAGACATTTATCCTGACCTTGTTAATAAAATAAATGTTTTACTTTGCAATCATAAAATAGAACATTTTCCTTATAGAACATTTTACAAAAATTAGAGATGAAAATTTCCAGTAATTACAACTACTGAGATATCAATTTGTGAATATTTCAATGTATGTCTATTTTTCTCTCTGTATACTTAGACATACTTTTTAAATTTTTTTTGTATCTTTAAAAAATTATTTTTTTAATTGAAGGATAATTGCTTTAAAGATTTGTGTTTGTTTCTGCTAACATCGACAGGAGTCATCCACAGGTATACACACATATGTCCCCTTCCTCCTGCCCCTGAACCTCCCTCCCGTCTCCCTCCCTATCATACCACATAGACATAAATTTTTGAAGCATTTGGACAATCAAGTTTTATACTTTGTTTCCCATAAAACATTGTATCATAAATCTTTTCCCATGGTATATAGTCTTCAGAAATACCTTGTTGGCATAATATGCTAGTAAATGAGTAATCAATATACTTAAATTTTCACTGTTGACAATAGATTATTTCTATTTCTTTGATAGTACAAATTTGCTACATTTGTTATGATGAATAAGTTGTTATATGTCCTTCACTTCATCTTCGAAAATACTTTTAAAAAGAATTCTTAGAAGTAAAATGGCTAAATCAAAGCATATGCACATTTCTAAACATCAATTTTACCTTACCGTTTCAAACATTCAGTATTGTGATTTTTAAGGTATTAATAATGGTATGGAAGTTAAGTTATTTTCATTTTTTGATTGAGGCATAGTTGTTATACAATATTGTATGTTACCAGTCTACAACCTAGGGATTGACAATTTTTAATACTGCCTGTATTCCCAACTTTGTACAATATATGCTTATAGCTTATTTTATACTTAATAGTTTGTACATCTTAATCTTCCTCCCCTATATTGCCATTTTCCCCTTTCCTCACTCTTTCTAATAATTTTTCTCTGTATCTGTGAGTCTACTTTTTCTGTTATTTTCAGTACTTTGTTGTATTTTTTAGATTCCACACATAATTAATATCATATGGTATTTATCTTAGCTCTGATTTAACTCAGCATGATGCCCTCCAAGTCCACCCATTTCATTCTTTTTTATGGCCAAGTAATATTCCATTATGTGTGTGTGTGTATTTGCATGTATATATACACACATATCCCCTATTCTTTACCCATTCATCTGTTGGATGACCTTCAGGTTGTTTTCATATCTTGGCAACTATAAATAATGCTGCTATGAGCACTGAGGTGTATTATATATTAAAATCAGTGTTTTTGTTTTCTCAGGATATATACCCAGGAGTAGAATTTCTGGATCATGTGGTAGTCCTACTTTCAGTTTTTTGAGAAACTATATCTTTTTCAAATTGACTGCACCAAATGACATTCTTGTGAACAGTGTACAAGGGTTCCCTTTCTTCCACAACCTTGCTAATATTTGTTATTTGTGTTCTTTTTGATGATTGCTTTTAGGAGAGGTGTGAAGTGATATCTCATTGTGGTTGATTTGCACTTCCCTGAAGCTTAGCTATGTTAAGCACACTGCCTGTTGCCCATCTGCATGTCCGTTTTTGGAAAAATTTCTATTCAGGTCTGCTTATTTTTTAATTAGATTGCTTGTTTCAATGTTAAACTATTTATATGTTTTGATTATTAACCTATATTGGTCAAATCACTTGCAAATATTTCCTCCCATTCAGTAGGTTGTATTTTTGGTTTGTTGATGGCTTTCTTTGCTGTGCAAAAGATTTTCAGTTTAATTAGGTCCCATTTGCTTTTATTTTCTTTGTTTTAGGAGATGAATGCAAGAATAAATATTGCTATGATTTAGGTCAAGTAGTATTTTGACTGTGCTTTCCCCTAGAAGCTTCATGGTATCTAGTCTCACATTTAGGTCTTTAATACATTTTGAGTTTATCTGTGTATATGGTGTTACAGAATGATCTAATTTCATTCTTTTACATGTAGCTGTCCAGTTTTCCCAGAACCACTTTTTTATTTATTTTGGGGAGGAGGGGTAGGGAGGAGGGCAGGCGGGCCACTTCTATTGGTCTTTCATTTATCTAGTTTCATCCATCTTTGTTCTTTGGCCTGTGTGGGCCTCCCATTGCAGTGGCCTCTGTTGTTGCAGAGCACCGGCTCTGGGTGCATGTGCTCCAGAGCTCCGGCTCGGTAGTTGGACATATCAGTCCAGCTGCTCCATGGCACGTGGGATCTTCCCAGGCCAGGGATCAAACTGGCACCCCTTGCACTGCAAGGTGGTGTCCTTACCCACTGGACCACCAGGGAAGCCCAGAACCACTTACTGAAGAGACTGTTACTGTATATTCTCGCCAAGGGTTATTTCATTTTGATTGGTAGTTCTTTGATTACTAGTGAAACTGACCTATGTTAACTAGCCATTATTTGTATTTAATTCTGCCCTTGCCTGCCTGCGTTGGTATTTTTGTATTATCTTATAGATCTGTGTAAGCTTCTCACACACTAAACATTTATCTTTAATCTATCATCCTTGTTATAATTGATTTCTATTTTTTGCCAAATATGAACTATTTGATATCAATTCCAGTGGAAGGATAAAGTTTATGCAAATCCATGGAATAGAGTCTTATGAAAGACTAAAGATGGAATCATGTAATTTTTTTCTAAATTCTTTATTCAACTGTCCTTTATGAGACCTTGTTATTGTTAGAATGGATCATATATATAATATTTTCACTTATATTATTCAGTAGGTTGTATTTTTGGTTTGTTGATGGCTTTCTTTGCTGTGCAAAAGATTTTCAGTTTAATTAGGTCCCATTTGCTTTTATTTTCTTTGTTTTAGGAGATGAATGCAAGAATAAATATTGCTATGATTTAGGTCAAGTAGTATTTTGACTGTGCTTTCCCCTAGAAGCTTCATGGTATCTAGTCTCACATTTAGGTCTTTAATACATTTTGAGTTTATCTGTGTATATGGTGTTACAGAATGATCTAATTTCATTCTTTTACATGTAGCTGTCCAGTTTTCCCAGAACCACTTTTTTATTTATTTTGGGGAGGAGGGGTAGGGAGGAGGGCAGGCGGGCCACTTCTATTGGTCTTTCATTTATCTAGTTTCATCCATCTTTGTTCTTTGGCCTGTGTGGGCCTCCCATTGCAGTGGCCTCTGTTGTTGCAGAGCACCGGCTCTGGGTGCATGTGCTCCAGAGCTCCGGCTCGGTAGTTGGACATATCAGTCCAGCTGCTCCATGGCACGTGGGATCTTCCCAGGCCAGGGATCAAACTGGCACCCCTTGCACTGCAAGGTGGTGTCCTTACCCACTGGACCACCAGGGAAGCCCAGAACCACTTACTGAAGAGACTGTTACTGTATATTCTCGCCAAGGGTTATTTCATTTTGATTGGTAGTTCTTTGATTACTAGTGAAACTGACCTATGTTAACTAGCCATTATTTGTATTTAATTCTGCCCTTGCCTGCCTGCGTTGGTATTTTTGTATTATCTTATAGATCTGTGTAAGCTTCTCACACACTAAACATTTATCTTTAATCTATCATCCTTGTTATAATTGATTTCTATTTTTTGCCAAATATGAACTATTTGATATCAATTCCAGTGGAAGGATAAAGTTTATGCAAATCCATGGAATAGAGTCTTATGAAAGACTAAAGATGGAATCATGTAATTTTTTTCTAAATTCTTTATTCAACTGTCCTTTATGAGACCTTGTTATTGTTAGAATGGATCATATATATAATATTTTCACTTATATTATTAAGTAATAGAGTCTGATGGCAAGGTATGGAAGTAAGTCATCTTCTTTCCAAACTCCTTGCTATTCTCTACCTCCCACTACTATTCTGTGGAGAACTGGAGATTGAAAACAGCTCCCTAACCTAGTGTAGCTCAGAGGTTGAATCTCACCAAATAGCTCAGATCTGATCATTTTAAGCAATATTACTTGAATATGGGTCTCTATTTCGCTGCTCTCCCTCTCCTATGGTCCTCATGCCTTTGTAAAATTTTTGTGAGAATGTCATTGGATTTACTGCAGTGACAGAACATGATCTGCCAAAGAAGATAAATTTTATAAGACAGTTTAAGATTTTCTCATTGACATTTTCTATTATAACTCATATTGCCAATGAATTTCTTAATTCATTAACCACATAACAGAAGGAAAGACTGAAAACACAGTGCTTTGTGTAGATGTCTTTTAATTAGGACTAATTAAATACCGTGAAAGGACCTGATTATACCTTTGAGTATTTCTTAGTCTGAAAAAAAGGAAAAGAAAACACACACACAGACAGACACAGACACACAAGATGTGTCATCATGAATACATTGAACAAAAGCTGAATTCAACACTCGTTATATAGAACAAAAACTTCCAATAAAAAGAACAAATTATAGAGTAGCACTGGGGGAGTATTCTCTAAATATCTGTGCGGATTCTCTGTGGAAGCAAATGTACCACTGTTTGTTTTGGTTATTAGGCAGAGTCTCAAGTAAACCCAAGTAGAAACCACACTGATTCTGCAAATGAAGATCAGTGCCAGTGGGTAAACAGTTTCAGGCAAACAAGAAGCAGCACTCCTTGGAGTTAGGGACATATTTTTCCAGATGGCCACTGCGCATATGGCTGGGGTATGGTGGTAGCCAAAATAGGAAAGGAGAACATAATCCTTTCCAACCAAATCAGCACTGTTCTTGAGAAAAGAAATTTCATGGACCATGTCCAGGAAGATGGAGGCAGACAGGAAATAGCATTCAAGACCATCCAGACATCTTTAAGTAATTATGATATCTTTTCAAAGGTTCAGAGCAGTCAAATCTATTTTGGGATTTTAGGCGAGCAAGGCAGTGCACTAGAAATTCACAACTCCAAACTGAACTGGTCGATCTTCTTTCATTAAGCAATATTACTTGAATATGGGTCTCTATTTCGCTGCTCTCCCTCTCCTATGGTCCTCATGCCTTTGTAAAATTTTTGTGAGAATGTCATTGGATTTACTGCAGTGACAGAACATGATCTGCCAAAGAAGATAAATTTTATAAGACAGTTTAAGATTTTCTCATTGACATTTTCTATTATAACTCATATTGCCAATGAATTTCTTAATTCATTAACCACATAACAGAAGGAAAGACTGAAAACACAGTGCTTTGTGTAGATGTCTTTTAATTAGGACTAATTAAATACCGTGAAAGGACCTGATTATACCTTTGAGTATTTCTTAGTCTGAAAAAAAGGAAAAGAAAACACACACACAGACAGACACAGACACACAAGATGTGTCATCATGAATACATTGAACAAAAGCTGAATTCAACACTCGTTATATAGAACAAAAACTTCCAATAAAAAGAACAAATTATAGAGTAGCACTGGGGGAGTATTCTCTAAATATCTGTGCGGATTCTCTGTGGAAGCAAATGTACCACTGTTTGTTTTGGTTATTAGGCAGAGTCTCAAGTAAACCCAAGTAGAAACCACACTGATTCTGCAAATGAAGATCAGTGCCAGTGGGTAAACAGTTTCAGGCAAACAAGAAGCAGCACTCCTTGGAGTTAGGGACATATTTTTCCAGATGGCCACTGCGCATATGGCTGGGGTATGGTGGTAGCCAAAATAGGAAAGGAGAACATAATCCTTTCCAACCAAATCAGCACTGTTCTTGAGAAAAGAAATTTCATGGACCATGTCCAGGAAGATGGAGGCAGACAGGAAATAGCATTCAAGACCATCCAGACATCTTTAAGTAATTATGATATCTTTTCAAAGGTTCAGAGCAGTCAAATCTATTTTGGGATTTTAGGCGAGCAAGGCAGTGCACTAGAAATTCACAACTCCAAACTGAACTGGTCGATCTTCTTTCATTCAGGAATATTGGGTGAGTTTACTTAATATCTCTCTGATTATTTCCTCCTGTGTAAAATGGGAATCATATCCTCAGGCTGCCTAACAGACTTGTTGTAAAGATAAAATAATAAATGTTATGAGGCACTCTGCAATCATGAAACACTGGATTGTATTTTTTCAGGACTTGCAGGGAATAACCAATAATTTCAGTTCATGCTGTGGCTCTCATCATGGTCTGTCTTAGGGAAGATGTTACTATTTATAACGGGGTAAGATTTCTAGCATGGTTTAGGCCCTGACCCCTGACAAATTCTTGGGTGGTTATTTAATGCATCTTAATTAAAGGCTAATTTACTGGCCTCTGTATAATCTGTTTGGTTGGAAACTGACCTTTGCTAGGCAATTTGGTTGAACTTCCTAATAAATTTCAGGTCCCTAAGACATCAGCCACATAGGAGGCTCTTCCATGCCCTATCACAAGTGAGTATTCAGAGGGAGAAACTAAATACCTGTATATGGAATCCAGTCCATTCTAGCAATATCTTTGATACATCCAATGAGTGCAGGAGTCACAAGAGGCTAATTCGCATACCAATCATTCAACCCAACTATCTCTTGTTTTCTTTTTGCCTTATATATCTTGATTTTATCCTTCTCATAGGGAATCATCTAAAATTAATAATAAAGATCCTTTCTATCTTCTTCGAAATGTCCTCTATTTTTTTCTTTTTTGGTATTTCAACTGCCTATGCAAGTGGTTCTGTTTGTGCACAGTGTGCCTGTGTGTGTGCACCTGTGGAAGAGTGCACTTAGTGCTCATTCACGCTAACTCTTTGTGATGCCATGGGCTATCCCCCCCGTCCTGGAATTTTCTAGGCAAGATTACTGGAGTGGGCCAAAATCTATCCTTTCCAACCAACTCAGCACTGTCCTTGAGAAAAGAAATTTCATGGACCATGTCCAGGAAGATGGAGGCAGACAGGAAATAGCATTCAAGACCATCCAGACATCTTTAAGTAATTATGATATCTTTTCAAAGGTTCAGAGCAGTCAAATCTATTTTGGGATTTTAGGCGAGCAAGGCAGTGCACTAGAAATTCACAACTCCAAACTGAACTGGTCGATCTTCTTTCATTCAGGAATATTGGGTGAGTTTACTTAATATCTCTCTGATTATTTCCTCCTGTGTAAAATGGGAATCATATCCTCAGGCTGCCTAACAGACTTGTTGTAAAGATAAAATAATAAATGTTATGAGGCACTCTGCAATCATGAAACACTGGATTGTATTTTTTCAGGACTTGCAGGGAATAACCAATAATTTCAGTTCATGCTGTGGCTCTCATCATGGTCTGTCTTAGGGAAGATGTTACTATTTATAACGGGGTAAGATTTCTAGCATGGTTTAGGCCCTGACCCCTGACAAATTCTTGGGTGGTTATTTAATGCATCTTAATTAAAGGCTAATTTACTGGCCTCTGTATAATCTGTTTGGTTGGAAACTGACCTTTGCTAGGCAATTTGGTTGAACTTCCTAATAAATTTCAGGTCCCTAAGACATCAGCCACATAGGAGGCTCTTCCATGCCCTATCACAAGTGAGTATTCAGAGGGAGAAACTAAATACCTGTATATGGAATCCAGTCCATTCTAGCAATATCTTTGATACATCCAATGAGTGCAGGAGTCACAAGAGGCTAATTCGCATACCAATCATTCAACCCAACTATCTCTTGTTTTCTTTTTGCCTTATATATCTTGATTTTATCCTTCTCATAGGGAATCATCTAAAATTAATAATAAAGATCCTTTCTATCTTCTTCGAAATGTCCTCTATTTTTTTCTTTTTTGGTATTTCAACTGCCTATGCAAGTGGTTCTGTTTGTGCACAGTGTGCCTGTGTGTGTGCACCTGTGGAAGAGTGCACTTAGTCGCTCATTCACGTCTAACTCTTTGTGATGCCATGGGCTATAGCCCACAGGGCTCCTCTGTCCGTGGAATTTTCTAGGCAAGATTACTGGAGTGGGTTGCCCAATTCCTCCTCCAGGGGATCTTCCCCACCCAGGAATTGAACCTGAGTCTCTTGTGTCTCCTGCTTGGCACATGGATTCTTTACCATTGTACTGCACAGACCCAGATAATGCTCTGGAATCTCAACTGTTTTCAAGGCTAATCTGGTACATCTTCATAGCGATAGTAGTTTTCTTATATTCAGTAAATTGTGTTCGTCTTCAATAGAAAGATCTACCTACAGATAAAATTTCAAAGGAATAGCCTGTAGTTGCTGATCATGGAACCAGCAGTTTAATACCAGTAGGTGGTGAGAATAAGTCAGTTAGGACAGAAAAGTTATAACAAAAGCCACATGTACCTTATCTGTCTCATACCTCAACTCTGCTCCACAGAGAAAAACACTTTCATCATTTCTGACTTTGCTCTTTCATTTTACTCTAATTCAGTGTGTAATAGAATTATCTAAATTACCCATTAGAATGCAGATTCCTGAGATTTATTCTAGCCTTGCTTCATGAAATCATTACTGCTGTATCTGAAAAAGCCATAAGAAAAAGAGTACAGGCAATTCTAATGACTTCTAAATTTTGATATCCATTAGTCTAATAAATCTTGGGCCACATTATGACTTTCTTGGATTTGAGGCATTTTTGCCTTCATGTGTCTCTTCCTCTATAAAAACATTTCAAATTTTATTTTTACTACTGTGTTTAATATATGGATGGGGGCTTCCTGGGTGGCTCAGTCTGTAAAGAATCTACCTGCAGTGTAGGAGACCTGGGTTTGATCAGGGTCAGGAAGAGCCTCTGGAGAAGGGAATAGCTACCCATGCCACTATTCTTGCCTGGAGAATTCCATGGACAGAGAAGTCACGGGGTTGCAGAGAGCTGGACATGACTGAATGACTACACAGTATATGAATAAATATATTAATATTATATATTAAAAATTTTCTTCAGCCTAATTTCATTTTTCCTTCTTATTAGAAAAAAATAATAAAACATTTTCATTGGCCCCTAAAAGTATTGTGGGTATTAGGCATTGTGCCTCCTATTTCTCCTGATGAATCAGGATTAGTCAACCTAACTGTCCATCAAATATTCTTAATTTTAGATCCTAATATATCTTTGACATAGTATGATGAGATCCAGATCAAAACTTGCTGGAGTTCAGAGGACACAGCTCTGCATGAGGAAAACTTGCAGGCTGTCCTTGTGCTCAGAACTAGATGTGTAGATATGAAGGCAGGCAGAAAGCTGTTAACTGACTTCTCAGTACTGGCAAACATAAAAGGGGAGAAAATACTGGGTCACAAGTTTGTTTAAGTATTACCATCCTATTTTGTTAACACTAACAAAAGCACATAACAACCATATAAAATATAAGTTTGTAAAATATTAGGCTGTAGGAATATTAATATTAGGGTCCAGTGGCTACGGTCTGGAAAATCTTCTTATTAGAAGCAGGACAATGAGAGGAAAGGGAAAGTGAAAATGAAAAATTCAGGGTAGGTAAGAAGGAAGTTCATAATATATGAAAGCATGAAAACTTCTAAGAGGAAACAAGAAAGATGACCTGGTGTTGTGCAGAAATAGAGGGAGGTCTGCAACTGATACAAGAGCATAAAAACAATAGTTTTAGATTCTCAAGACTGGGTATCATTTTAGAATCTCAAGAAGGTTACTTCGCAGCAAACAATGCTCAAAAATGGTTATTGCTCTGAATATTTACACTTCCTCTTATATTTGCCATTTACAAAGTGACTTACATAATAATAGTTAATATTTATTGAGAACTTGCCAGTATTTCAAGTTCAGTGGGAATACACACTGAAGCCATGATTAGATGGGAAGGAAATGGTATGAAAATTATAGAAGAAGAAATAGCAGGGTTTAATTGCTGTGGTTTGCTTTCTAATTGTGGTGCTGGAGAAGATTCTTGAGAGTCTCTTGGACTGAGTAGAGATCAAGCTAGTCAATTCTAAAGGATATCAACCCACTATTCACTGGAAAGACTGATGCTGAAGTTCCAATACTTAGGCCACTTGATGTGAAGAACTAACTCATTGGAAAAGATTCTGATGCTGGGAAAGATTGAAGGCAAAAGAAGAGGGCAGCAGAGGATGATATGGTTAGATAACAACATCGACTCAATGGACATTGTCGTTGTTCAATCTGACGCTTTCATGCTGTTCATGTCTGACTCTTTGCAACCCTATGAACTGTAGCACACCACACTTCCCTGTACTTCACTATCTCCTGGAGTTTGCTCAGACTCATGTCCATTGAGTTGGCAATGCCATCAATGAACATGAATTTGAGCAAACTCTTGGAGATAGTGGAGGACAGAGGAGCCTGGTATGCTGCAGTCCATGGGGTCACAAAGAGTTGGAACTGACTTAGTAACTGAACAATAATTGCCTTGGTTATTGATTTTTGTGTAACAAATCACCCCAAAATTTAGCAATCTAAGACAATCAAGACTTTATTTGTTTGCTCCATTCTTGCTTTCCGGGTCAAGTTAGTTGGACAGTCCTTCTCCCCTTGCTGGTGGTCACTCATAGGGCTCCTGTTAAGCAGATGAATCAGCAGGGACCTGGCTTAGCTGGAATTCTGGGACAGCTGGATTTCTCTGTCTTCCTCTGTCATCTCAGGTTTCCTGCCCTAATTGGCCTTTCTGGAAGGGTAACTTGAATCTTACAAATTGGCTTGCTGGTCTCAAGAAATTCATTGAAGCATCAACCTTAAGCCTAAGCCAGGTTTAGGCTTAAGGTTGATGCATTCTTTTGGTTCAAGCAGATTGAAGGGAAGGGTACACACAGGGATCTGAATTCTGAGAGGAATGATTCCTTGGGGCTGCCAGTGGACCAGACACCATAAGCATTAGAGAGGACTATCCACCCATACGTCAGGATTCTTTCCAGGTGGTAGTGACCATGAAATACACCACTACTGGGCCACAGGGGTGGCTTATTTGGTTGCTGAGTTTGTGAAATGTAATAGCATATTTGCTTTTGGAAGTGATCTTTCTCTACTGGAGTCTAGCATTTCCAGTAGGAAAGTCAACATTATTTGCAGATTTAGTAGTAGCTACAGGCTAGATTCCAATTTTAAACTTAGGCCACTTGATGTGAAAGACCCCTAACTGGAAAGACTGATGCTGAAGTTCCAATACTTAGGCCACTTGATGTGAAGAACTAACTCATTGGAAAAGATTCTGATGCTGGGAAAGATTGAAGGCAAAAGAAGAGGGCAGCAGAGGATGATATGGTTAGATAACAACATCGACTCAATGGACATTGTCGTTGTTCAATCTGACGCTTTCATGCTGTTCATGTCTGACTCTTTGCAACCCTATGAACTGTAGCACACCACACTTCCCTGTACTTCACTATCTCCTGGAGTTTGCTCAGACTCATGTCCATTGAGTTGGCAATGCCATCAATGAACATGAATTTGAGCAAACTCTTGGAGATAGTGGAGGACAGAGGAGCCTGGTATGCTGCAGTCCATGGGGTCACAAAGAGTTGGAACTGACTTAGTAACTGAACAATAATTGCCTTGGTTATTGATTTTTGTGTAACAAATCACCCCAAAATTTAGCAATCTAAGACAATCAAGACTTTATTTGTTTGCTCCATTCTTGCTTTCCGGGTCAAGTTAGTTGGACAGTCCTTCTCCCCTTGCTGGTGGTCACTCATAGGGCTCCTGTTAAGCAGATGAATCAGCAGGGACCTGGCTTAGCTGGAATTCTGGGACAGCTGGATTTCTCTGTCTTCCTCTGTCATCTCAGGTTTCCTGCCCTAATTGGCCTTTCTGGAAGGGTAACTTGAATCTTACAAATTGGCTTGCTGGTCTCAAGAAATTCATTGAAGCATCAACCTTAAGCCTAAGCCAGGTTTAGGCTTAAGGTTGATGCATTCTTTTGGTTCAAGCAGATTGAAGGGAAGGGTACACACAGGGATCTGAATTCTGAGAGGAATGATTCCTTGGGGCTGCCAGTGGACCAGACACCATAAGCATTAGAGAGGACTATCCACCCATACGTCAGGATTCTTTCCAGGTGGTAGTGACCATGAAATACACCACTACTGGGCCACAGGGGTGGCTTATTTGGTTGCTGAGTTTGTGAAATGTAATAGCATATTTGCTTTTTGGAAGTGATCTTTCTCTACTGGAGTCTAGCATTTCCAGTAGGAAAGTCAACATTATTTGCAGATTTAGTAGTAGCTACAGGCTGATAAACTGTGAAACCACACCTGCTAACTTGATCTCTATGAGTAACCAAAGTGATATTTGGTTTCCATCCGCTACTGTTTTATTTCCTCAATTCAGAGAAAAGAGATGTGATTTACAGACCTGCTCAGGGATTATAACAACCTGAGGAGATTACAAATGATGAGATAATATGTGTAGAGACTAAAAGAAAAAAAATGAAGAGACTGTGTGACAAAACTACTGAGAAAGATAACCTAGGGAGGATAAATAATTGACAGGGTTATAGAACTTCAGACTTATATTTTGGTGAAATAAATGGCAACAACTCCAGCATTCTTGCCTTGGAAATCCCGTGAAGAGAAGAGCCTGGAGGGCTACACTTCATGGGGTTGCAAAGGAGTTGGAAACAACTTAGTGACTTAATAGCAACAGTAAGGCTCATATTTGGTTATCAAATGGAGGTTGATCATTTTTCTATACCTCTTATAACTGAAGCTGAGGTTATTTGGTTTTAGTAGCCTACTAATATTTGATTTTCCCCTTCATCTTTATATAACCCTGACTGTGTTGAGGACAGCAATGTACCCTGATAAAAATATGTTTGCTGAGATTCCTTGCAAATAAGGGGGCCATACGACCTAATCACTTGTGAAAGGTAGGTAGAAACTGTTAGGTGAGGGTATGGGAAAGTTCTCTAGAAGCTGGCAGTTATGTATGGGTAGAGTCAGGGAGAGCAGATTCAGATCAACCTTAAGCCTAAGCCAGGTTTAGGCTTAAGGTTGATGCATTCTTTTGGTTCAAGCAGATTGAAGGGAAGGGTACACACAGGGATCTGAATTCTGAGAGGAATGATTCCTTGGGGCTGCCAGTGGACCAGACACCATAAGCATTAGAGAGGACTATCCACCCATACGTCAGGATTCTTTCCAGGTGGTAGTGACCATGAAATACACCACTACTGGGCCACAGGGGTGGCTTATTTGGTTGCTGAGTTTGTGAAATGTAATAGCATATTTGCTTTTTGGAAGTGATCTTTCTCTACTGGAGTCTAGCATTTCCAGTAGGAAAGTCAACATTATTTGCAGATTTAGTAGTAGCTACAGGCTGATAAACTGTGAAACCACACCTGCTAACTTGATCTCTATGAGTAACCAAAGTGATATTTGGTTTCCATCCGCTACTGTTTTATTTCCTCAATTCAGAGAAAAGAGATGTGATTTACAGACCTGCTCAGGGATTATAACAACCTGAGGAGATTACAAATGATGAGATAATATGTGTAGAGACTAAAAGAAAAAAAATGAAGAGACTGTGTGACAAAACTACTGAGAAAGATAACCTAGGGAGGATAAATAATTGACAGGGTTATAGAACTTCAGACTTATATTTTGGTGAAATAAATGGCAACAACTCCAGCATTCTTGCCTTGGAAATCCCGTGAAGAGAAGAGCCTGGAGGGCTACACTTCATGGGGTTGCAAAGGAGTTGGAAACAACTTAGTGACTTAATAGCAACAGTAAGGCTCATATTTGGTTATCAAATGGAGGTTGATCATTTTTCTATACCTCTTATAACTGAAGCTGAGGTTATTTGGTTTTAGTAGCCTACTAATATTTGATTTTCCCCTTCATCTTTATATAACCCTGACTGTGTTGAGGACAGCAATGTACCCTGATAAAAATATGTTTGCTGAGATTCCTTGCAAATAAGGGGGCCATACGACCTAATCACTTGTGAAAGGTAGGTAGAAACTGTTAGGTGAGGGTATGGGAAAGTTCTCTAGAAGCTGGCAGTTATGTATGGGTAGAGTCAGGGAGAGCAGATTCAGATAGGAGGTGCTTATATGCCCTTGTTTTCCTATCTGGAGTTTAGGTAGGAAGTTTAAAGCTGCAGTGGCCATATTGTGACCATGAAATGACGCTAAAGATGAAATCCATGCACTAAGGATGGAAAAGCAAAAAGATAGGAGGCTGGAACCTTGATGCTATGACCAGCCCTCCATCATCTGCTCCCCAGCTTCAACTGATGTGAAGGAAAGAAAATACCCTAGTTTGTTTGTGCTCCTGTTCTGGGGTCTGCTTGTTTCTATTACTTTGCAGTGGAACACAGTTCCTGAGCGACTGTTTTATTACAGCAGATAAATAAGTATGTAGTTAATGTTTTTCCCAAGAAAGATGATGCCATTTCAGTGACATATTCACGCAAAATTATATGAGAATTTTCTTAAATGGGTATGTGTTAGAGATTTCTCATATAAGATAGACTCTTTCACCAGAGCATTAGCACTTTTGCTTACCCTGCCTGAGACTCTTCTCGTGAATATTCACATGGCACACACCCTCCCTTCACTGGGGCTTCCATTCCAACACCCACAGTTCAGAAAGGATGATCCTAATCACCCTACATACAGTAATCGCCTCATGACTCTCTAAAGCTTTATTCTAGTAACTGCCCACTCTTGACATTTTTTACTTTATGATTGTTTATTATTGTCCTTCAGTGCTTAGAAGAATGTGTTACATTTAGTAGATGCTCAATGAATACTTGTTAAATAATTAACTTAGGAAAAGGAAAAGGTGAGACTAATAATGCACACTTGACTCGGAAAGTTTTCTGAGAAAACTACCAACAAAATTATATAGAAAAATAAGAACTTACAGTCCCTTTCAAGTTGAGAACTTTAAGTATACGGTTAAACTTCAGGATGGCTCTGGGCTTGTTAAAATAATATTTCTGTTAAAATTGTTCAATGTAATGGGTAGTGTTTAAGCAAGGTGGCAATTTTTCAAACTCTGGTGCTTTCTTCACTTCGTTTTATCTGACAGAAATCAAATAGTGAGATATAAGCCTCACAAAGCACATGAATATTTTCGAAATCCCCTTTATGTTGACTTTGTCACATACTCCCTAATTTTTCTTGGGCAGATATACCCTGTGTCTCCTTAGTATTAAAATGAACACAAAACAATGGTGTATGTTCTTGAAAAGTATACCTGCCACTGGATTTTGTTATACACACACAATAAAACCCAGCTACAGAGATATATGCAATGTACATATATGAAATGTATATATATATATATATAAAGAATATGTGTGTGTATGAACAGAAAAAACACATATCCACAATTCTGTTGTTTTAAAATATCAGGAACATATTGATTTACCCACCAATTTTTACATATTATAGTATTCACATAGTTCATCTCCAAAATTAAAAAAATCTGCCTGTATTTCTAGATAACATGGGAAAAATAGTAAGAAAAAGAAATATGGAGAATTCAAACTGTTCAGCTTTGAGGGGATCCTGGTTTTCCTCTTCAGATAGGAAATTCTGGAAATGGGGGTCTTTGAATTACAGAGCTCTGATACTCCACAATGTGTTGTGGGCCTGGGCATTTTGTTTCTTTACCCTGTGGTGGCATTAGTGGCAGAGATGCTGGGTCCAGTAGAGTGTTGCTCAGTGGTGTGCAGTGCACAGTGGTTTCTGGGCATTGGTTTTCCAAGGCCTGTACTTTCTCTAGCACTTGCTAGGCAGCAAGGTGGAATGTCAAGCTTATGCCATGGGGATATGTATGGGCGGAAGTGATAAAGGCCATTTCCCGGCCACGGTCATAAACATCTCCTGGGAATCTTGCACTCTCTTTTCCCCAGTTGGCTGGCTGGATGTTGATGCGCAGGGTGATCTTGGGAAGCATGGACTGATGAAGGAGGAGCCTCTGTCAGACTCTGTCCCACAATGACTGTCAAAAGCATCTCTCCTTGCAGGTTTACGGGGTTAAGTCACAGAGATTTTGACTTTTGTTCTGTTATAGCACCAGGTGCTGCAGGTCTAACAGGTTATAAAGTTACCATTATTAGAGAAAGCTGGCTGAGCAGAGAGCAATAGTCCTCAAACTTCAGAAACTTTTGGGTAGATTGTTATGAATATAAATCCTCAGGCCTCCCTCCCAGATTCTGATCCATTAGATTTGGGACGGAGCCCTGAAATAGGCATTTTAATTACTACTCCAAGGTGATTTTGATGCCCATTTGGAAGAATACTAGATTTGCAGAAATGGCAGCTGGGCGTCTGGGGTTGGACATGGACAGCAGGTTATATCCTGAGCCAAACTGTGAGCTGGGTGAATTAGAAATCAGTGAGTAAGTGGAAAAATTGTCAAAGAAACAACTACAGAAATAAGGACTAATCCTTGTGTACTTATGATTCTGCCATCTTTCAAGGAGGAGGAAGGCTCAACCATGGGACTGCCAAAAGGCAATGAGGCCAAAAAGGAAGCAGTTGACAGACAGAGAAGGAGGAGAGGATCAGTTCAGTACAAACATTTTTAAACAGAAGCCCCTTTAAACTGGCATGACATAATTGAAGTAGATCATTTAAGGGAAACTATGGTTTTGAGGCCAATGCCACTATCAACACCAATTCGCCTCTCACAGAAGAACAATGTGTTGGAAAATCAAGTGCTTAAAATAACGTTTTTTTTCTTTCCAATATACTATCAAATAAAAATGTCATAGGTTTAAAGCCAGAGACTATTCTTGGATTGGATTTTTTCCAGTGCTCTAAATTTAACCAGCTGGGATTCTGTAAGTACCAGTCTATTCTACCTTTTGAAATGCATAATTTGCTTTTAGTGGGAAATCTGCATTTCAACGTAAGTGGAAAAGACCATCTGCTTAACTCAAAGAGGTATAGTCTTTTGGTACTGTACAGTTACCAGAAATAAAAGAAGGATTGTAGTAAGAGGTGAAAGGATGAAAAATACAAGTCAACATATCTAAGGACCATGAAAATGTACCTTTATTCCTGGTTAATGACAGGCCATTTCATGAATACTATTAGGAACGTTCACCACCAAGTTTTTACTGAGAACCAAATAGCTTGTGAGAAAAGAATTTGAAAGAAGTATACTTTTAGAATAAATGGTTGATAAACTCAGAACTTTTTAAGCTAAAGCATCACTCAATTACTGAAGATTAAATTGGTCAATAGCAACTTTATGCAATAGTACACAATTGCATAGGATCTCTCTTCAGTCATGCTTCTTTGGGGAACTCAGGTACTCTGAGCATGCATGCTAAATCACTTCTTTTGTGTCTGACTCTGTGCAACCCTATGGACTATAGCCCACCAGGTTCCTCTCTCCATGGGATTCTTCAGGCAAGAATACTGGAATGGGTTGCCATGCCCTCTTCCATGGGATCTTCCTGACGCAGGGATCACACTGTGTCTCATGTCTCCTGTATTGGCAGGTGGGTTCTTTATCACCTGGGAAGCCCAAACTAATTGGTAAAACTAACAGACAAAGTAGAGTGCTAAGCATGTTCTTAGAAACAGCAAATTAACTAAAGGGTTCATCAATGCTCGGAAAGCTGGTGCTCCTATAGATGACAGGTCTGGAGATCCAAGCATATAACTGATATTGTAAAATAATACAGGACAGAACCCAGCTCTCATTGTCTGTGAGAAGATGGCTAATATCTTGGATATGGAGATATTTTGAATCTTGAATATCTGGTACCTTTAAAGCTAAGTCACAGAGAGGACGATGCTTCCTATGCCTCTAACTCCTCTACTGTATCTTTCTTTGCAAATGTGGAGGATATTCAATTTATGAACTGTATGAACAGACTTACTGGCCTTCTTGAAATCTTTCTAGTAACTTATATGTTTAGAAGGCTCTATGAAATTTCAGAAAAAGGTGCTACTGTTCAAGTTATATCCCATGCTTTCTTTGAATGTGAATATTTTGGGTGCTTTGTACTGTAGGAAAAATGGTCCTAGAGTTTTAAAAATTGTATATTCATTTGACACAACAGTCTTGTGCAGCAGGTGGTGAAAGTGTATCTCTCGGAGTGTATTGGGCCTCTTTTTATAGATGAGGAAACTGACACAAGAAGAGATGAACAAAGCCCACTAAATTAATGGGGCAGTGAGGGGATCTGGTGGTGTTTACCAAATACTGGTCAGTCAACTGAGCAAAACTGATGATTGAAAGAGCTCTCTGATTCACTATCTTATAAAGAAACAAAGAAAAGAAATCACTTGAATTAAGAAATGTTTGTTGAGAAGCTCCTTTGGCATTTCCACTGATACAAAGATGAGAAAGCATGGTCCTTGCCATCAAGCAGCTCAGAATTTTCTGAGAAGAATAAAGGAAACACTCATAACAGGCACTCTACCTCAAGGCTGGCTCATCACTGGAAAATGGTGAATGTGGGTAGAAACTCAGCAGTGAAGGGTCAATGAATGGGGGAAAAGGGACTGGCTCAGCACCTCATGGAATGGGTTGCCATGCCCTCTTCCATGGGATCTTCCTGACGCAGGGATCACACTGTGTCTCATGTCTCCTGTATTGGCAGGTGGGTTCTTTATCACCTGGGAAGCCCAAACTAATTGGTAAAACTAACAGACAAAGTAGAGTGCTAAGCATGTTCTTAGAAACAGCAAATTAACTAAAGGGTTCATCAATGCTCGGAAAGCTGGTGCTCCTATAGATGACAGGTCTGGAGATCCAAGCATATAACTGATATTGTAAAATAATACAGGACAGAACCCAGCTCTCATTGTCTGTGAGAAGATGGCTAATATCTTGGATATGGAGATATTTTGAATCTTGAATATCTGGTACCTTTAAAGCTAAGTCACAGAGAGGACGATGCTTCCTATGCCTCTAACTCCTCTACTGTATCTTTCTTTGCAAATGTGGAGGATATTCAATTTATGAACTGTATGAACAGACTTACTGGCCTTCTTGAAATCTTTCTAGTAACTTATATGTTTAGAAGGCTCTATGAAATTTCAGAAAAAGGTGCTACTGTTCAAGTTATATCCCATGCTTTCTTTGAATGTGAATATTTTGGGTGCTTTGTACTGTAGGAAAAATGGTCCTAGTGTTTTAAAAATTGTATATTCATTTGACACAACAGTCTTGTGCAGCAGGTGGTGAAAGTGTATCTCTCGGAGTGTATTGGGCCTCTTTTTATAGATGAGGAAACTGACACAAGAAGAGATGAACAAAGCCCACTAAATTAATGGGGCAGTGAGGGGATCTGGTGGTGTTTACCAAATACTGGTCAGTCAACTGAGCAAAACTGATGATTGAAAGAGCTCTCTGATTCACTATCTTATAAAGAAACAAAGAAAAGAAATCACTTGAATTAAGAAATGTTTGTTGAGAAGCTCCTTTGGCATTTCCACTGATACAAAGATGAGAAAGCATGGTCCTTGCCATCAAGCAGCTCAGAATTTTCTGAGAAGAATAAAGGAAACACTCATAACAGGCACTCTACCTCAAGGCTGGCTCATCACTGGAAAATGGTGAATGTGGGGTAGAAACTCAGCAGTGAAGGGTCAATGAATGAGGAGGAACAGGGACTGGCTCAGCACCTCATGTACTTTAACTTCTGCGATTCTTGGTGACTTGTCAGTGGGAGGAGGGAGCTGACAAAGATTACCTCCTTAACCAAACTTTAGTCAGGCTCTTAGGAGCCCTCTTCCCACCTAGGCCTTAACCTTTGACTTATGTGTCCATCTTTGCATTGCCCAGTTTTGACAATAATCTTGCTAAGCCAGTCGATCAGAATCTGTATCCTGGATACGTGACTACCCTCCATGTCTGATCCAGTTCCTCATTTCCTAACATCTTCCAGGTGGTATTGGATCACCCTGGTCCACCTTCAGCAAGACTCCTGTCAAGCCTGTTTAGTCAGAAATCTCCTTTTTCCCTTGACATACCTCTTAGTAAATTTCCATTTACTAACCACTACCTCCCTCACCCCACCCCAAGCTCTTCCTTGTCTGAAAATCCCCATTTGTTTATGTTGTATCTAGAGTTGAGGCCAGTACTATATGGAGGTCTCTTTACTCCTATTCCAACAGATCCTGAATAAATTCTGTTCTAATATTATTACTGTCCTATTGTCAGGCTCTTGGTTTTGCATGTATGTGTCTGTGTCATTGTTGTTTATAATGTATTAGCAGAATATTTTTCTAATGCAAGTAAGTATAAAGTTAGATCAATATAAAAAAGGAAAACACATCAAAGGCCGTTAAGCTCATCACCCACAAGAAGGGATGAAATACTTAGTTATTTATGAAAATTCTAGATAAACCAGACCACTTGAAAGCATCATAAAGACTATGCTGTATTAGAAGATAAAGACCTTATGAAAGACCGTAGGAACCTAAGAGTTTGTTAGATGGAAACTTTAACGGCAAACGAGAGCAGCAGTGTACTTGCCACTTTTCCGGAAAATTTTTTCTACTTGAAGTTTGCCCTTGAAAGGAAAAACTAGAAGAAAACATCCAAGACACCAAATTAGAAACTTAAAAAGGTACTTCTAAAAAATAGTCATGTAACATTTCAAGGATGAATTTTCTGAGAAGAATAAAGGAGACACTCATAACAGGCACTCTACCTCAAGGCTGGCTCATCACTGGAAAATGGTGAATGTGGGGTAGAAACTCAGCAGTGAAGGGTCAATGAATGAGGAGGAACAGGGACTGGCTCAGCACCTCATGTACTTTAACTTCTGCGATTCTTGGTGACTTGTCAGTGGGAGGAGGGAGCTGACAAAGATTACCTCCTTAACCAAACTTTAGTCAGGCTCTTAGGAGCCCTCTTCCCACCTAGGCCTTAACCTTTGACTTATGTGTCCATCTTTGCATTGCCCAGTTTTGACAATAATCTTGCTAAGCCAGTCGATCAGAATCTGTATCCTGGATACGTGACTACCCTCCATGTCTGATCCAGTTCCTCATTTCCTAACATCTTCCAGGTGGTATTGGATCACCCTGGTCCACCTTCAGCAAGACTCCTGTCAAGCCTGTTTAGTCAGAAATCTCCTTTTACCCTTGACATACCTCTTAGTAAATTTCCATTTACTAACCACTACCTCCCTCACCCCACCCCAAGCTCTTCCTTGTCTGAAAATCCCCATTTGTTTATGTTGTATCTAGAGTTGAGGCCAGTACTATATGGAGGTCTCTTTACTCCTATTCCAACAGATCCTGAATAAATTCTGTTCTAATATTATTACTGTCCTATTGTCAGGCTCTTGGTTTTGCATGTATGTGTCTGTGTCATTGTTGTTTATAATGTATTAGCAGAATATTTTTCTAATGCAAGTAAGTATAAAGTTAGATCAATATAAAAAAGGAAAACACATCAAAGGCCGTTAAGCTCATCACCCACAAGAAGGGATGAAATACTTAGTTATTTATGAAAATTCTAGATAAACCAGACCACTTGAAAGCATCATAAAGACTATGCTGTATTAGAAGATAAAGACCTTATGAAAGACCGTAGGAACCTAAGAGTTTGTTAGATGGAAACTTTAACGGCAAACGAGAGCAGCAGTGTACTTGCCACTTTTCCGGA